>JARPMR010000018.1:22155202-23355202 GCA_029955525.1 Oeneis ivallda | reverse complement strand
AAAACATTTTGTGAAAGTTTATTTGAATAAAAACTTAGATTAGTCGTGAAGTAATAAATTATATTTTAATATTATTAATTAATTTCTATTGACATTAGTTCTTCAAAGCAATTATCTATCATCAATACTATCAACTATAATTATATTAGTAATTACTAATTATCTATACTAGCTAATTAATAATTAATGTTATTTATCAAAGCTTATTAATTACTCCTGTGTTGCATTTTAAGTGAAATAATGAGCTTTTGTGATATTATTGTGCCGCGGTTACGCAATTAGTGCAAATGGGGTAAAAATTAATATTTGTTCGCTCGACAGGTCACGCTTAATTAGCTTGTGAGTATCAAGATAAACAATTATTTATTATTAAACCTCAATATAGGTATAGCGGTATACCTATGGATAAACTATCCTTTCGTATGGTCCGGGCTCTTATACAGAAGCAGTGATAGCCTAGTGGTTAGGCCTGCGGTGTCCTGTTCGGGGGTCGCAGGTTCGATCCCGGGCACACACCTCTGACTTCTCGGAGTTTAGTGCATTTAAGCAAGTAAATATCACATGCTTCAACGGTGAAGGAAAACATCGTGAAGAAACCTGCACGCCTGAGAGTTCACCATAATGTTCTCAAAGGCGTGTTAAGTCAACCAATTCGCATTGGGCCAGCGTGGTAGACTATGTAAAATAAATGTACTATGTATGTATAAATGTGTTAAACTTGTATAAGTTTAATATAGTCTCAAGTTTTTGCACGCGAGTCTTGCTTTTATTCGGCTGAAGCAAGTATTATTCTTTCCTTGTTATATTTACTAGACTTCCATTTAGTTATCTAAATTTAGTTGTGCTTCATTCTAAATTATGCAAAAAACGAGGTCTGCGTGGGTCTTATGTCCTTCCAAGAAGTTTCCAGCACGATTCTATTACTTTAATACGCAAACCCAAGAGAAAGTGTGGAGTTGCAGAGTGCCTTCAGGTCAAACACCAGACAAAGGAGTTGTCCAAAATTGGTTTTTCAAATTTGAATTTAATTAACAAGGATGATTTTAATGTAGTTGGATAAAGATCCCAAAAGGCTTCTATCAAAATAATTTACAGATTTTTTAAAGCCGATAATTAAAAATTTTTTTTTGTTTTGACTAATTTTTTTTGCTTGTGATTTGTCGTAATTCCTTGTTCCATGTGATTTATACACCGGTAAAAAACTGAAAATATTATTCTATGTAAGTTGTCAATGTCAGATGATTGTCAGGAACAAATAATTTCATTTTCGAATAGAGCAGTTCAAAAGTACCTAGTCGTAGTTCCTAGTTCCTGGTCTGTGATTCCTAGTTCCATGGTTCAAAATGACATGTATTTGGTTCAAAATGACATTTACGTGACATTAACCGGTGCCAGATTTGATAGTCTATAGATTATAAAAGTTGTTAGTGTTACCATCCATTGAAAAATAGTTTCTACAAACGGTATTTTTCATAATTAATTTAAAAAAACCGAGGACTCTAAAATTATTATTTTTATGGCATTTAATTTTATTATTTTTTCTCTTTCACGTGATGACAGTTTGGTTCTGGTTAATGGACACTCAGAATAAAAAACCACCCTCCATACTAAACTGGGACATGTCTTTTGTACTGTCAACATCAGAACGACCAAAGGCACAAGCCTCATTTGGACAAATCAATTTCCCTGGAAACCTTCACATCAGTAATCCAAGGCGAATTTATCCATCCATAATCCATGAATCCATATTCCATGTGGTTATCATTACGAAAAGTAAAAACTTGTGGGAACAAGCAAATAGGAATAACATACACGCATATTATTTTAATGAACTAAAAATAATTAAACAATCAGAAAATCTGTTTCTAATGGACCCGTACAGTACGAAAACGTTGAAGCTGCCGACAGCGGAATCACCTGTTAACAATACATTATGTAATAGTGAAAAAACCACCTACAAAAATTTTGAATTAAGCGTCAATAGAAATGGAAAATGGTTTATTTGCAGACGAAACTTTAATAAAAGTGAGACACAAAAAGAAATTGCAAACTCCCTTGATGGTCATGAAAACAATGCCTTTGCATTGACTAGTTAAGAGTCTGAAAGTACAGGTGAAGAGCATAAGTTGAAGGAGTTTTGCGCAAAATACGCACACTTCCAGAAAAATGTCAATGAAAGAGCCGATGGGTTGATTTGCAGCTTCCTGCAGTTAATAGAATTTTGTTTGCATAATGTATTGCAGTGTATTGCAGCGTATACCACAAACAGAATTCGATCCACCTTGTTGGTTACATCAAAGCCTAGAAATTTTAAAGAAACATTATTCGCAAAACAAGCAACTGTACGCAATTGTAGAGCATTTGACAGTTATGTGCGGATTTTGTTTGAATAACGATGTTATGCGACCAAATATAAAGTTTATCAGTTCATTGAAATATTGGGAGTCAGACACACTTCCAGAAAAATGTCAATGAAAGAGTCGATGGGTTGATTTGCAGCTTCCTGCAGATAATAGAATTTTGTTTGCTTAATGTATTGCAGTGTATTGCAGCGTATACCACAAACAGAATTCGATCCACCTTGTTGGTTACATCAAAGCCTAGAAATTTTAAAGAAACATTATTCGCAAAACAAGCAACTGTGCGCAATTGTAGAGCATTTGACAGTTATGTGCGGATTTTGTTTGAATAACGATGTTATGCGACCAAATATAAAGTTTGATCAGTTCATTGAAATATTGGGAGTCAGACACACTTCCAGAAAAATGTCAATGAAAGAGTCGATGGGTTGATTTGCAGCTTCCTGCAGATAATAGAATTTTGTTTGCGTAATGTATTGCAGTGTATTGCAGCGTATACCACAAACAGAATTCGATCCACCTTGTTGGTTACATCAAAGCCTAGAAATTTTAAAGAAACATTATTCGCAAAACAAGCAACTGTGCGCAATTGTAGAGCATTTGACAGTTATGTACGGATTTTGTTTGAATAACGATGTTATGTGACCAAATATAAAGTTTATCAGTTCATTGATATATTGGGAGTCAGACACACTTCCAGAAAAATGTCAATGAAAGAGTCGATGGGTTGATTTGCAGCTTCCTGCAGATAATAGAATTTTGTTTGCGTAATGTATTGCAGTGTATTGCAGCGTATACCACAAACAGAATTCGATCCACCTTGTTGGTTACATCAAAGCCTAGAAATTTTAAAAGAAACATTATTCGCATAACAAGCAACTGTGCGCAATTGTAGAGCATTTGACAGTTATGTGCGGATTTTGTTTGATTAACGATGTTATGCGACCAAATATAAAGTCTGATCAGTTCATTGAAATATTGGGAGTCGGAATACTACTGATAGAACAGTTAGAGAAAATATCTCAGTTTGCAGAGTTGAGTGACTGTAAGGAAATGCTCAACAAGTTGATCACGGACATACAGACGCCCGAGGAAGTTCCTACGGAGATTTGGTTAGATTTGGAACGCTGTCGGAAACTCCGCGATGATAGTTTAGTGTAGTGGATGGGCGTTGCAATCTTCTCGTTGGTAACATCGAATCGGCACCACAGCATGAGATATTGGAAAATACGGAGGAGATAAAGATAAGAAATATCTTAGCCAAAATGTGTTCAATGATGGCGGAATGGTAGAACTGAACAATGCAATTCCCGAAGGAAGAAAGGAATGCTTGAGAGAGAGAAATAAGCAACAGGTTAACAAAGAGCGCCGTTGTACGTTATGTGATGCCTGATTAACTTTCAATGACAAGAAAATATGTCGCCTTAAAATATTGTTAAAAATAAAAAGTTACTTGCTCCTTTTCTTTTCGACATAACGAAAGAACTTGCGTCAGAAGCAAAGAGGTTGAATTGTGTGTCTATTTTTATTACCTTTTACTTACTTGCCTAACCTTCAACCTCAAATATGGTTGAGCGAAGCGATGGCTGGGTCATGCGTCATGCTCGTGAACGGATGCCACCGGTGGGAATGGGGCTACTTTATGTCTCCCCATCTTAAGATAGAAGTTAGTCGGTATGCATTTTGGAACTTCCCTCATTGTGGAAGCACTGCATATATAGCATAGTATTTACTGTATTGTAAATTTGTTTTGAAAAGAGCAACCGCCGAGTTTCTTGCTGGTTCTTCTCGGCAGGAAGGGCATTCCGAACCAGTGGTAGTTTCATCGACTATTCAAAAGCACTTGTAAAAGTTTATTTGAATAAAAATATTTCTATTCTATTCTATTCTATTCTATGGCCTATTACCCTTCTCTGAGAAGAGACTTGCGCTCACCTGTAGTGAGCCGTTGGTGGGTTGGTGGTTTTGGGTTCTAATCCTAGGTACAAATTCGGATTATCAAACTCGTTTCCACGGATTACAAAAACCTTAAAACACAAGGACGAAGTCACGGGCAACAGATAGTAATAGGTAAGATATATTTTAGGTTCTTCTTTTATAGGATACTAGCTGCTAACCCGCAACTTTTTTTCGGAGATAAGTTTTTATAAGTATCCATGGCCAAGCCAGGGGGGATCTTTGATTTGCCGGGATAAAAAGTATCCTTTGCCCATCTCCAATATTCAAAAGATCTTGTGCCATTATTTTCAAGGATTGAGCCAATAAAAGGTAACAGATCGACAAACACACACAATATCAGTACGTATGAATGTCTAGATAGTATTATTACGAAGTGTTGCAATCCCGGTTTGAAATTGGATCAGTGTAGCAAAGCGGATTAGCAACTAATCACTAGCTGGTTAATTGTGTTAATAGTGTAGGGTTAATAATGTAGGGTTATCCCCAGAAGATGTCTTTATTCATCCCTGGTTTAAAGATATTGTAAGTCTCCGGAAACACAGATTTTGGAAGAGCATTCCAGATCCTAGCTATTCTATTCTATCCTAGATAGAACAGCAGTGATATCCCAGTGGTTAGGACTGTGGTCTCCAATTCGGGGGGTCGCAAGGCCGATCCCGGGTACCTCTGACTTTTCGCAGTTATGTAAATATCACATGCTTCAACGTTGAAGGAAAACATCGTAAGAAAACCTGAACACCTGAGAATTTCTGGTGGGGCTGCGAGGCCGGGTTCGCAAGTAGTGGAAGCGTTAGCAGAGCTAGAATTAAGGGTAATAAACGAGGGGAATACTCCAACCTTTTACACCTTTAGAGGCAACAGACTCTTCAAAAGCATCATCGATATCACTCTCTGCTCTAATAATCTGCTCAACCGGGTTCAGAATTGGAGAATCGATCCTACCTTCGTTAACTTATCGGACCACAGAGCAATAATGTTCCAGCTGAGCCTCAACAAAGATCAAGCAGTAGCTGGCGTCAGAAGATCTACGAGAAGCTTTAATACCAGCAAAGCGGACTGGAGATTGTTTACATCTGTACTTAACGCGGAAATGCAAGTCAAGGGCATAACGGCAGAAACTATAGCAACAGTCAACAGTGCTGAAGCGTTGGAGGCCCTAGTTAACACATATGTCGAATCTATCTGCAAAGCTAGCCTAGAAGCTATCCCAGAACTGTCAAGTGTTGTTCCATTGAGCAAAACGGTATGGTGGACAAGAGAGCTAGCGGCCAAAAAGAGGGAAGTTATTAGGAACCGCAACAAAATAAGACACGCCAACCCTAGACGAAGACCTTTTATTGTTGAGATCTACCTACGCAAACTAGAAGAGTACAAGAAGCTCATCACGCACTCTATAACAACTAGCTGGAGAAACTTTTGTGCTAGGCAGGAAAAGGAGACGATGTGGTAAAGTGTCTACAGGGTGATACGAAAATGCACAAAATCTGGAGAAGAGAAACTTCTCAGGTCACCGATTAATAGGCATATCTTAACTCCAATACAATCAGCGGAGCTTCTCGCAGAGACGTTCTATCCTCATGACGATCCCAACACCGACTCAGAAGGACAAAAAGAATGTAGATCCGCAGCCAAAGCATTGGTAGAAGAGCTAGGAAACCAAGACCATCCCTCCAACAGTCTGTTGTGATTTACCCGAGAAGAAATCGAAACAGTTTTAAACGGCATGAGTTCCAAAAAGTCTCCCGGGGAGGACGGACTATCGGGGGACATATGTCAGAAAGCGTTCCTCGCAAACCCGCAGATACTTTTAGCATTGTATAACCAATGTTTGACACTGGCATATTTTCCAGTAATTTGGAAGTCAGCTCTTATCAGAGTTATCCCTAAACCAAACAGAGACGATTATTCAGAACCAAAATCATATCGACCAATCGGTCTGCTCCCTGTGCTCGGGAAGATTCTTGAGAAAATGTTCTCCAATCGCATTATATGGCAAATAGGCAAGGAAGGCACATTAAATAGAAGACAGTATGGCTTTATGCCACAAAAAAGCACTGAGGATGCCCTTTACGATGCAGTGGAACTAATTCGCACAGAGGTAATCGGAAAGAAAATCGTTGTAGCAGTATCGCTAGATATCGAAGGGGCCTTTGATAACGCCTGGTGGCCAGCTATTATTCAACAGCTGGCCAGATTAAGGGTAAACTCCTCCCTAATAAGACTAGTCAACAGCTACTTATCGTCCCGATCAGTTACTGTCAGGTACGCAGGCGAGGAAGTACACCGGACCACTAATAAAGGCTGTATTCAGGGCTCCACATGCGGTCCTCTCTTGTGGAATGTGTTACTAGATTCTTTGTTGGTAACTACTGAACATCACCAAGTACACATACAGGCTTTCGCAGACGACATACTACTAATCGGATGGGGGACAACAGGACCAGAGGTAGAAAAGTATATAAATGAGGCATTAGTTACCATAACAAAATGGGGCAAACATAATAAACTGAGATTTGCACCCCACAAAACGCAGACAGTACTTTTCACCAGGAAGCGAAAGTATGACCAGCCAAAACTCCGAATGGATGGCATTGAACTAAAATTCAGTGAAAGCTTGAAAGTTCTCGGCCTCAACCTTGATAGAAACCTGAACTTCTCCAAACACTTGGATCAGATAACACTGAAGGTGGCTAAACTCTACAAAATTATCACAAGATCAGCCAGAGCTCAGTGGGGTCTAAACTCTGATATCATAGCAACAATTTACAGCGCAGTGATTGAACCCACTATCTTATATGCAGCAAACGTATGGGGGGCAAAAAGCCATAAAGCATACATGCGCAAAAAGCTGGACAAAATAACCCGCATGTTTGGCCTGATGATATGCAAACCACATCGTACCGTATCACTTATGTCGTGCGCCATCCTGGCAGGAATTCTGCCCCTTGACCTCAGGGCAGCCGAACAAAGGGACGTATACGAGATTAAAAGGGGCAAGGTTCTCCCAGACCTACCACGTTGCCAGATGGAAAGGCCGATTAGCCCCTTCAGCTTACTTCACCCAGCTTCAAGGCAACGCTTGACGTTTGACTCCATCAACAACGCAGAAGAATCAGAGGCGGTAGAGGATGATAGGCCAAGAATATATATTGACGGGAGCAGGATTGGGGGGGGGGGGGGGGAGTTGGAGCAACTGCAACCATATGGAAAAATAACGCAGAAATGCATTTTATCACCATCTCACTTGCTGATTATTGTTCAGTGTACCAGGCAGAGCTAGTCGCCATACAGGGGGCCTTGGAAGCCATGGAACGAAACAATGTAGTGCGGAAGGCTCATATCTTCTCAGACTCCAGGTTCGCTTTGGAGAGCATAATAAACCCAAACAACTTACACCCACTAGCGGCTGATCTCCACGCTCGCATTTGCGCTATAAGTAAAAATGGAGGGGAAGCAAGACTTCATTGGATCCGGGCACACGTGGGTATTCCCGGGAATGAGCGCGCTGACGAACTAGCTAAGGGTGCGGCTCTAAACCACAAGTACGCACCAACCTACGACCGACTCCCTTTGTCCTCAGCCAAGCGGCTCACCAGAGGCCCAACTCTCGAAGCCTGGCAAGAAAGATATAGCACAGCAGCAACTGGAGCCGTCACGAAATTATTCTTCCCTGAAGCCCAAGAAGCTTTCAAGACTCTGAAAAAGATCACGCTAAATAATACTATGTCTCAGTTGTTCACGGGTCACGGTGGATTTAAAAGCTACCTTTTTAGATTTATGCTTGCTCCCAGTCCATTGTGTGTTCGCGATGAGACTACCGTCGAAACATTAGAACACATACTCGTAGCATGTCCCAGGTTCGCGAACGAAAGGCTTGACTGTAAGCACAGGATGGAAAGGGACATTGAATCTAATAATTTATGCGCGCTGGTCAAGGACTGGTCTGGAAGATTGTCGGGACGCTTTCCTGGGCTACGCTGTTGAAGTGGTCAGGAAAGCGGCAAGGGCTAACGGTTCCACCATTTAGACATAGGTTAGGTTAGTTTCTAGTTAAGTTATTTACCTAATTATAAAAAAAAAAATCAGACCTGCTACATAATCGAAAGTAGCAGTATATAAAATATTAATTACAAAAAAAAAAAAAACAAAAAAACACCTGAGAATTCTCCATAATGTTTTCGAAGTTGTGTGAAGTTGGGCCAGCGTGGTGGTGTATGGCCTATAACCCTTCTCTGAAAGGAGACCTGCGCTCAGTAGTGAGCTGTTCATGGGTTTCTGATGATGATCATGATGATTTCAGATCCTAGCCGTGCGCACTACCTACTTACCTAAGATTATTATTATTAGAACATAAATATGGCTTTAACAATTTTATTTCTTCCGTTCCAAAAGTGTAAAATAAGAGGTCCACAAAAGTCCGGCGAGGGAGCGTTATTACGACTATCCCGGGCGGAATGGTCGTCGCAAAAAGCGAAAACGTGTCTCGGTCAACCGCATTACGTCAGATCTAAGTACGTTTGGTGTACACTGCGGGCCACAAAAAGTGTAGACACAAGAAAGTAGTGAAATATGTATAACCTAATTAAATTAGATTTTATCTGCAAAAAAATCCTTTAAGTTAAATGTTCACAGAAAATAAAAAGAAGCGACAGCTTTTTTTACAATAGGTAAGTATATCTTAAATACTGCCTAATTTACTACAAAAATAATGCTTAAGAGATTTGCTAATATGCTACGACGCTATAACAATAAGGAAAAGGTGACTGACGGACTGATCTAGCAACGCACAGCTCAAATCACTAGACGAATCGGGCTGAAATATGGCATGCAGATAGCATTAATAATGTAGGCCTCCGCTAAGAAAGAATTTTTGTAAATTCAACCCCTAAGGGAGTAAAATAGGAGTTTGAACTCGAACTTAACGTGAGCGAAAACAATATTTTGAAACCAAAGCAATCTTGTAGATATTTAATTTAAAGTCCCTTAAGTATGTAATAGATTGACCTGTTGAAATTGATTTAATGACACAGTAAAAAATTAATCAGTTTAATAATAATCATCTTCATTTTTTTTATAAAATTTACAATACATTAAACAAAACTGCTCAAAAACTATTTCTATTGGAACGTGATGAGAGTAGGTAAGTACGTATTGCTATACCTATCCTAGATAATTAATAAAAATTATCTTTGTTATTAAATATTACCAGTAAAATCCATAATATTATATTAAATATTCTAGTTTTAATTTGATTAAATTTTAAGCCATTTAAAAACAGCAAAATAAATTATGATAATATGTTATACACTATTTTGTAGTATAAGTACGTATATTAAATGGCCCGCAGTGTATTTCGTATGTCACGAATTACGGCTTAGTGACACGATGTTCCCTTTCATTCTGAGAATGTTGGACAAGTGGAAAAGAAAATCTATCTGGATAAGTTTAAATAAAATAGTTAAAGGGGCGTGATTAAACCAATTTTTGCAGAATCGACAGATCAGTGGCTGTACTTAGCTGCAATCCCTAGTAGCAATTTCCGTTGGCCTTTTGTAGCCAACGGTAGCCAACGGTTGGGAGATGGTAGTGGTGATGCCGACTCCTTTCGTAAGGACCACGTCCTGGTTTTCTACGGTTGGCACCACGATTTTTAGGGATGACAAGTCTTACTGTTGGCCAACCAAACTAGGGGCACAGGCCCAAATAACAGCCAACGCAAAGTGTTTAATAGAGATCTTAACTATCATAAGGCGTAAGTGCCCTCTGAAGCCCCAGTGTAACTTATGAACGTAAACTTCACGTATTGCGTTAACCGTAGATTTAAGATTGGTAGCTTGGGCGCGCTTGCAGAAACGTCGTAACCCAGAGTAACTCTGGGTTAAAAAGACAGATTTGACAGATTTCGTATAAAGCTTCTGTCAAAATTGCAAATTTATTCCTGGGTTAACTACCCGGCGTCTCTGCAAGTGGGCCCTAGTCGACACCGCCCTCCCTACAAACAATAGCTCCATAAGTGCGGCAACTTAATTTCATAGTTTGTTTGAAAATGTCAAACATTGGTTGCTACGAGATAATGTGAGTACGCCAGTTCTGACGTACTATGAATTTTTAAAAAAAATTACTAGTAGGTACGCCGACGGTATCTAGTAGGTGCGAAGCGACTACCAATTCTTTATTTAAGATGTTAACCATGGAAGTACTATACTTCCATGACGTTAACTGTGTGCAAAACTGTCAAAGTAATATTGGAATGATTCTCCATCCCTTTCTTGACCATACGAATTTATTAATAATATATTTAAGCACATTTAAATTAAACTTGAAAGTAATAGATTGGTCTAACTGATGGCTCTGGTACTGAGGAAGAACTTTCATATGCATTTAGTAAAAAGTTGTTATTTTGACATTAAAGACACTTCAATTTTATTTACTTGTACAGATATTTTTTTGTAAACCTCAAAGCTAACCACTCCTATTTTTCATACTATTGTCTGAGAAATCGCTTTTTTAACAGCTGAATTAATTTTTATAGCATCTTAAAATTTTCCATTAGTTTGGTTTCCAGACGGTATTTAAACAGTTCACAACTTTCTTAATGAATCTGAGTTTCTTCATAAGACCAGCTGTTTGAGAGGCTAACTAATATTCGGGAGATAGTTTCCAAAGGTTTTTGTCTTATTTATTTTTATGCGGCTTTTATAGGTGACTTATATGTCAGCCCCATCGGTACATACAAATTACAAATGACAATAAATGAAATCAACTCTAGTTAAACACTAATTAAATCTTAAAGTATTCCAATTTGAGAGAGAATCACTAACAAATATGTAAGTATACTTCAATAGCTGAAATGCTCAAAGATTTACTAAAAATAGAATTAAAAATACAAGTATTCATGAAATTAGTGATTCATTACATTATTACATACATTAGTGTTTCTCTCAAATTGGGGTTCTCCCAAAGACAAAACAAACATCACTCACCTCATTCCAGTCTTTCATGGTGTGTCATTTCTTATAACTTCGATTTTTGAAGAAATTTTTGAACCACACACTATAATAACACTTAATAAGGAACTATATTGAAACAAAAAAAACACTTATTTTCACTTCGTATTCTTTATTTCTGAGCAACGCTTCAAAAGTATAGTCTACCAAAGAACATAGAATGACAGATTTTTAAAATATAAAGTTATCAGACTACCTTCATTTACAAAATAATGTTACGTAAAGCTAAGCGCACATTAATTTTGTTTTCAGTGCAGAAACAAAACGAGAAATAGTAATTAGTTTAATTTCATAAATAATTAATTAAAATAAAAATTTAATTTTTCAGGCCCATCAAACTGCTTCATCTGCCGTTGTTTATTTTTGTAATGCTGTCACTTTTTCACAAATGAATTCTAGAGTTAACAGGAAAAGGACATAAATATAAAGTTAAACT
The DNA here is from genome assembly GCA_029955525.1 of Oeneis ivallda. NCBI lineage: Eukaryota > Metazoa > Arthropoda > Insecta > Lepidoptera > Nymphalidae > Oeneis > Oeneis ivallda. The sequence goes on along the minus strand of JARPMR010000018.1, from coordinate 23,343,440 downwards.
TTAACTCATCATAGGAAGTTTTTACGCTTACCTACATATTAAATTCAATAGATGACATATTTTGTAAACGTACAACATGAGTAAAACCTCCTTATGATCTAAGAGTAAAACCATGAGATAGGTACTTCTTAATTCCATGGATAAGACAATAATTTTAAATAGATAGGAAGTAATGTTTCATCAAACTGTGTTATTGATTGATTACAAATTGACTCAATTGTTTGAAATTTTTCTTTTTTTTTTCAAGTTTATAATTTATTATTGTCTGTATAGAAAAAACAAATTATAGTTATAGTTATAAATAAAATTGTTGGTATATTGGTCGACTTTGTGCGACGGAGACGACACTCAATGAAGCCAGCCCATGTAGGTATATTATATTTACCGCCGGGCACTGTAGGTCAACTTTACTTTTCAGAATCTGTCTATGTTTTCGAAATACGAAAAAAATAAAATAAATATACTTACCGCAGCAGTAATCAAGTTAATTGCTAGCATCAAAAATGATCTTTATAATATTATAACATTTAACTTTTGATCTACTAATGTATGTTTTGGTTTAGCCTTAAATCCACTAAGTAATGGATTTATCAGACAAAGTGGTACGATTTTTTTTTTCGTTTTTGTGGTTTTCCTATAAGAAAAAATTTAAAAACTGCAACTGGACTACAAAAAATTAGACATAACAACCGTCATATTGATTTTGATCCTATATAATGTAGCTTAATATGTCACCCGGACATTGTATAAAGAATCGATTGACATAATCTCATTCATCAAATTCTTTTAATCGGTTGAGTAGTTAAGTTTAGTATCGTAAGGTTCTGAATCGGGGTGCTGGTACGACAATAGTGCAGCGGGACTCGGGAGGGGATCAAACTGTCGACTTTTCAGTTTTCAGTCCGCACCTTTGACCTTAGGCTATTGAGGCTTTATATTAGGCTGTTAAAGGGACTTCCACGCGCCATGATCTTGCGCCACCTGTATCCTACGGCTCTCTGTGTACTTAGAATAACAAGAAGTTTTACTTTGATATAATTAATGAGGTAAACTTACTATTATAGACAGATAGATAGTCTATAGTTTTGAATTCCATCTTACCTGTAACAAAAAACGGCCCGAGTTAACAAGTTAGCATAATATCTAGTAGGTACTAATAATACTACAATAAACATTGGAAGTTTTTGATTTAAGTATAGCTAGAAAGTTACTTGCATCGCGTGGTTTTGAACAAACAAAGGCACGAACATTGTTTACATATTAGATAATCTACCTAGGTATAGGTAGCGGCACGAAAGTCTAGCGGTGACCGTTATTGCGCAGAAGTCGAAAATAAAGAATCATGGCGCTGATTGGCTCTCCAGTCGCATTCCGGCCGTCGTCATTGGTTGCGCGACAGTACCCCATGCGCAGCTATTTTGTTCAGCGCTAGACTTTCGTGCCGCGACCTATATAATATCTATACTCTATACTAATATTATAAAGAGGAAAGATTTGTTTGTTTGTTTGTTTGTACCGAATAGGCTCTGTAACTACTAGACCGATTTTAACCATTTTTTCACCAAAAGAAAGATAATAAGTTATCAGGAAGTAATATAGGCTATAATTTAATTTCAAAAAATTAGAGATCCTTAAGAAAATTGCGATAATGTAACCCAAGGTAGCAAAATTTTGCTTATAAAATGCATTATTTGGCGTGTGCTGAGAAAACTATTGATGATACATAAAAATTATGTACTACATGATTAAAGTACTTATTATTCACTACAAAAAAGTTCCCGAGGGAATATATCAAACTATCATATTTAAATCACAATAGTAGCTTTTGTGTTTTAGATCGCCTTCTTCCTTACTAATACATAATATTATAAATGCGAAAGTGTGTTTGTTTGTTGATTTGTCCGTCAATCACGCTGCAATAAAGCTACGAATTGACGTGATTTTTTGGATAGGTGTAGTTGAGCACCTGGAGGGTGACATAGGCCTCCCGGAAAATCAAAGAGTTCCCGCGGGATTTTAAAAACTAAATCCACGCGGACAAAGTCGCGGGCATCAGCTAGTATTATGTATAATTATGTAGATAAGGCGGTACGAACACTCACTTTCTTCAACTGAACTGCACTGAAGTCCTTATACCCTGTAGTGTGTTTAATGCATTCACGACGCGAGCCCAAACGAATGCTTTTTATGCGACAAAACTTTCCATTATTAATTGAAAATCCAACAAAACCATATTCAACTAACGAAGTGAATAATTAGCTTTTAAGTGTACGGACTACAGTATAGTTCAGTTGAACAAAGTTAATGTTCGGACCTCCATTAAGTATAGACCTACATTGATGGGCATGGATGAATCTTTAATAAAACGATAGTAATAACCGTTCCATAATATGATTATAATATTATTTGAGTAGTTCGTATTTTTCTTCGATAACTTTCGTCGAAATTGCTTTCTGATTTTTCACCCATTTCCGAGTTTCCGATTGACCTGAAACTTCCATTAGCCTGTCATATGGTGGATATTATTATAGCTGGGCACATAGATTTTTGGATTTGTAGCTTTGTCGCTACTAGACGTAGTACTATTACATATTCTATTCTTCCTATAAAAAAAAAAAAAAAAAAAAAAAAAAAAAAAAAAAAAAAAAAAAAAAACAATACAATACTATACAATGCTATACAAACAATAGCTCCAAAATGTAACGTTATATCATAGTTTGTTTGAAAACTTTAAACATTGGTTGCTAAGAGATTATGTAGGTACGCCTGTTAAATTGCCGCAATTTTCTAGTAAGCCGACGGTATCTAGTAGTGTGCGAAGCGACTACCAATCCTAAATCTAGATTGAGAATTGAAAATCTAACAATCTAAACCTATATTCAAGTAACTAACAAAGTGAATAATTACATTGTAACTGTACGGACTGACTGCAGTACAGTTCAGTTGATCAAAGTTATAGAATATAATAGAATAGAAATATTTTTTATTCAAATAAACTTTTCTAAAGAGCTTTTGAATCGTCTGACTCTACCACTGGTTCAGAATGCCTTTCCTGCCGAGAAGAACCAGCAAGAAACTCGGCGGTTGCTCTTTTCAAAGTTATCAATACAATAAATACTATGCTATGTATGCAGTGTTTCCACAATGAGGGAAGTTCCAAAAATGCATAACTACTAACAATGCAATGTATCTTAAGATGGGCAGACATAAAGTAGCCTCATTCCCGCCGGTGGCACCCGTTCACAAGCATGACGCATGACCCAGTCGTTGCCTCGCTCAACCATATTTGAGGGAACGTAACATACGTAACGTATAGATAGATTACATCAACAGGCACCCATGAATCCTTAGTAAAACAATCTGGTAAATAACCCTTCCATAAAGATAAAGTAACTAGATACGTATAGAAAGATAAGAATATAGAAATATAATTTTGTTTTAAATTTTCAAGTAGGTATAATTATTATAGTTAAGTGAAATTGAGAGATTCTGCGTGCTTTAAGTAGGACCCTAAACACATAAACCCAAACAAGTCCCGCAAATATATTCATTACAGGGTAATGAAATACAAACCTTGATTACCATGGTTTCTCCGGGCCCGTCAGTAGGTATCATTACCCATTTTAAATTTCATTTAATTACGTCCTTCCGAAAACCGTCGGTAAAATGGCCATTAATTTGTTCAAATGTCTTGAATTTCTCACAAAATTATGATGTCTTTTTGATGATTTAACAAGCTATAATAGAATAGAATATAAATATTTTTTATTCAAATAAACTTTTTTATAAGTGCTTTTGAATGTTGCTAATGATGATGATGAAGAAGATGTTGTTTCATACTAACTACTTATTATAATTAAGGACTATCCATAATTTATATACTCTATACTATAAGTGTCTATGTGGCTGAGGACTTAGAGTGCGACATTTAGTATAACTTGGCGCGGCTGTGCGCCTCTATGATCAACATTAGTGTGGCCATTGTATAGAACATAAGACTTAATTTGGGAAAAATCATTTTTATAATCAACTAGCTGATGCCCGCGACTTCGTCCGCGTGGATAGAATTTTCTTTGCTATAAACCTCAATAAACCTCACAGAGCCCGAGACCTTTCCAACGAATGCAAAACCGTGGAAATCGGTTCGTGCGTTCTGGAGTTAAAGCGTCAGGAAGGAAAACCCGACTTATTTTTATATAGTAGATTGTTTGCGTAATCGTAGTTTACATTATGGTAATATTGTCTTTTATAGTTCAGTTCACAGAGTTTAAAAATTGGATCACCGAATTAGTTCCTCAAAACGCCACCGCCAACTTATACTAAGTGACACTGTATATAATTTTCCTACCTGTTGCAATGACAACCTGTTGGTTCTAGTTTTATTTTTCAGATGCTTCCTCGAGTGTTTTAGGATAGGATTAAAAGTCTGTAACATAAAATGTGGATCTCTAGGAAAGTGGATTTACATATCTGAAAAATTATTTTAGAAAATAAAGGTAAGAATATTACCTACTAAAACAATCAGTCTGTTATTTACAAATGCTAAAGTTTCTGTCTATTTGCTTGTCTATCAGTTTGTCTATTTGTTATCAGTTTTTCTATCTGTTATCGGTTCGTCTATCTGGTAACGGTTTGTCTATCTGTCATCAGATTGTCTATCTGTTATCAAATATTGAATGTTAAGAGATAGTTAAAGTGTTAAATGTGTTGGTTATATACTCAAAGGTTAAAAGACTTATTATGTTTGGTGGATTATAGCAAGGGAGTATTGATTTACCTTTAAATATCTGTTATCAGTTTCTCTATCTGTTGTCAGAATGTCTATCTATTATGAGTTTATCTGTTAATTCAAAAAAGGAGGAGGTTCTCAATTCGCCGGAATCATTTTTTTTATGTATGTTCACCGCTATGAATACTTATATGTCTAGAAGGAGTGTCGCGCTACTAAAGAACGAAAAAAAACAGGCCAATGAGAATATGCTAGTGTGCGTGACGTGAGTGCCGCGCATGCGCGGCGTGTGTAATCGTTACCGAACTTATTCGATTATCGATTAATATTTCCATAGAACTTAGAATCGACAGTCGCATGGATATTCGATATTATGTTGTATAGTCAGATAATAATACAAATCAAACTATTTTTTTCTATTAAATTAATATAATTTATTAATTAATAGAATAGAATAGAATAGAAATGTTATTTATTCAAATAAACTTTTTTACAAGTGCTTTTGAATCGTCGATGAGTCTACCACTGGTTCGGAATGCCGTTCCTGCCGAGAAGAACCAGCAAGAAACTCGGCAGTTGCTCTTTTCAAAATAAGTTTACAAATAGGTTTACAATTCAATAGAATAGTTATACAGTTCAATTAATATAAAAAAAACTTGAGAGGTGTCAAGGGACACCCGGGTGGAACGTAGCTCCTTTCGATTAATTTTAGTGAAGGAATTGTAATAAACTAGTGGTGTCATCTAGTATTAAATTGATTAACTACGATGAATTATATTATTTAGTTTATTTCTATTGCACTGTTACAAAACCAAAGAGTTACTCCGGTGGAGTTACTGTTTTTTCACAGATGGCGTTAGTAGTACAATAACATTTTATCCAATTTATACAATAAAAAATTAGGGAAAAATTCCTCATTTAGAAATTATTTAAAATAAAATTGAAAATAGAAAATTCAGTCTGTCGAGCTAGGATTCGAACCATCGACGTTGAACTTTTAGGCAACTGCCCTTACCACTAGGCCATGCAGACGCCGTGTTCTAAGGCGAAAATACCGAACACAATGCAAAATTCACATTCAACAAAAAGTGTCGGTTTCAAAAATGTGTCGAGTGTCGGTTCCTTAATTTTTTCCGTCTAGCCCCCTTCTGTACCGCGCGATAAGGAACTACGTTCCAATATGACTATAAAAGTCCTCCCACAACGACGATTTCGATTCGTGCGTATTTTTGTTTCATCAGTCAACCTTGTAGCGCGGAATACGCGTAAGTCGAAATTGTTGCTGTGAGAGGACCTTTAGGGTGAAATGAAATAAGGAATAAATATTTAAGGCTATTTAATACTAGTACAACGGTGCACAACCTAAACAATGTTTATCGATTTATTTCATTTCAAAATCGATTTTCTATTGTCTGTGGTTGTTCGAGAGGTATGGCACTTTACTAAGTGGGCGGTACCCATCAATGAAGTACGAAATTAACTGTACTACATCTACCGAACAAAAAAATACGAAACTTCATGTGCGTGAGTTGCCAAAATTATCATCCTAAATTTGACAAAGCATAATTTAATTATTTTCTAAAAATTTCAATTTCTTATTTTGAAGGAACTGATCTGAATTAATGTTATTTACTGATGGTAGGTGATGTTATTGGTTATTTTAGATCGTCCTGTTCAGTTTTTTTACATTTTATTTACCAAAAACCGCCATTTAAAAAAACAACATATTGGCTCGCAAGCTCCATATCTGGTGATGACCTAATTCAAACTGAGCGCGGGAAAAGGGCGTGTGCCAAAGGTGGCAGCACAAATTTTCGACGCGTTCACAGCCTTTATACTCCATCTTGTAAATCTTTGGTTCACCGATTAGTCGAAGACGTGTGGACCGATCTGAAAAAATCTTCTTTTTGTTTCAAAGGGCATACTTCCCAGGTGGTCCCAAATAAATTTTATCGAAATTGATCGATTGGTTTTTAAAATATCAACAATAAATTAAATACTTTGTATAGTGTGTGTGTAATGTACTAAAGCGGGAGTTTGAAGTCGGTTGTTTAAAAAGAATTTTGTATATTAAATTATTAAGGAAGTTTTTAAGTACATACTTATCCACATCAATTATTAGAATTATTTTATTGTATATATATCACATTAAAGAAACAGAATAATAATTACGTACTGAAAATAGTTGTATACAAACTGTAGGCTGGCCACAAACCATCCGACAATCCCACAAAGCGACAAAGGAATGATAAATGCTTTAAAAAGTTAACCCTTATCAGCCGCTGTCAACTCCATAATACGCGCGCCGTAATCGAATTAATTACGAGGAATAAGGCTCGCCACGGACGAAGCGACTTGACGCAATTATCTTCAATGTTATTATGCTGTGAGAGTGCAAAGTTGCTTTTTAACCGCGTGCTGAATTTTGATGACCGAGCAAGCGAAGGATTCTAAAATTCTAAAAAAAAAATTAGAAGCGTTCCTGAGCGTTAGCGAGAGAATCAAAAGAGCACGAGGTGAAAACTTTGCACTCGAGTGCAACACGTTACTTTTCATCTTCCCATCTCGGAAAGAGCATTAACAATATGACGTGAAAAGAAAATGGCGCGTGCAAAGCTTTGAGTAATAAACCAACACAGGAGAGGACTTGACCCCTAATTTATTCGCAAAAGAGTCTGTCAATTACGGTGGGGGGCGAGGTAGCACACATGAAAACTTGCTTACTACAGTTGCATTTTTCCATCACGTCGCTATGCACGCACACAATATAATTAGCAAACACTACCTTAAAGTATATGCACACTATCACATTCACACACAGGGACGCTCTATCATTACATGAAACAATCGCATCATTTGTGTAAGCATTTTAGGGATTTGACACTATCGATTATCGACTTTCGATAAGTTTTTCTAATAATTATTTACAACAGAGTTACCTACTTTATTCGAGAGTAAATTTTTTTGTTCGAGATCTTTAACATGGTAGGTATATAGAAGCGCTAGGAAACGAGGCTCTTGCCGTTATTTTAGTCATAATATGCCTTTGCTATTAGATTGACTCTTTGTAGGCTTTTAGTACTTGCGTAAAGATACAGCTAGAAACTTTGGACTATATTGACGCTGGAAAGCGATCTAGCTTATTTCGAAAAATAACAAAGTGACTTTTTTATATATTTGGAAGAAAAAGATACTGCGTCGGATTGTCGGATTTTCGTTTTCCTATGACATTATTTTTCTAAGATACTATGTTGACCTTCTCTACATGTTTATATTATATATTTTTTGTTATTCATAGTTTTCAACGTACTCAAAAATGCTGTAAATACTAAGACACCATCTATTTTTCAATATTATACAGATACTTCAAAAAAGTTATCAATACTTTTTAGCAGTGCAGTGCACTTAGGTGTACCTACTGTAAGGACTTAGGATTATCTGATTATTAACAGATTTTGTAGATACCAAGGTATTTACTCCGTCACTATACTCTCAATCTCATGCTGAAAGCATGCTGTAGGTACCATAGTATATCACCTTAGAGCAGCTGTTTAGTTATGATTTAAGGTTATAAGCCACCAGGGAGTGCTGTACTTTGTCATAGGTTTTTAATAATATTGTTTATTAAGTTGAGAGACATTTAATTTTTATTTGAATACGTAGTGGGTATTAATATTGAACACATTGATTTTTTAAGTAATCTTGTTTAAATAAACATACAGCATTTTTAATGAAACATCATTTGTTTTATTTATGTTTAAAGCGAAATTTACGATGTATCTATTTCTAAAAAGTATATTAAGTACAAACTATTAGGACTACATCATGTTTCCTTAAAAATAAATACAGCATAATTAGCATTTCAGAGTTTAGAGTTTCGTGGTTTCATATGTATCAAATACCAAGTTACAGCAACATTGCTTCTTGAAATTGAAAAACTATTAGTCGAAATTGATATAAAACTAATGTATAAAACTAAAGTAATTCTACTTTAGAATTATATAATTAGTATCATCTGATGTGTTACATTAAAAAATATGCTTTTTGAAAAAAATCTGCTCCTGATAGCTTATTATGAGCTGTTATGATTTTTTAAAACGTTATTGGCTCTGGTTTAAAGTTCACTTTTTCGATTTACAAGATCGTTTTCCAGCGTTGAATAATATTCTCTCAGTCCAGTATGGAGGAAACATAAAAAGTAAAAACTGAACCCTAAAAAAAAAATTATTTAAAGTTATGATTGGTAAGTTAAAACTTGTACCTACATACTTTACTTGGAAGGCTTATTTTTTTCATCTACTTCATCTGAACGAAGTGTATATTTGTTTGTAATGCTAGGCTGCCGCCATGGCTATAGTGGCCACCCCATCTGTAATAAAATAAAACACCGCCAAGCTATTTAGCTTTCCGGTAAACCTAGCGGGATGAATAAGAAGTATGGGTACTTTAATTCAATTGCCAAGTTTTAATGAACCAAATATGTATAGAATTGAAATATTTTTTTTCGTCCATGAACCATTAGTAAGACAATAAAAATATCTCGGTATAAATAATTTATACAATATCGACATATGAAATCTTGCTGTCCAGCCCTAATTTTATTGCGGTGTGGCCGACTTCATAAAATTAAAGTCCTAATTTTCGAGTAAGAAAGACTTACGTAGAACTTATCATTATTATTTAACAATTTTTTAGTCTCGTTTTCATTATTTGTAAAAATCCTTTCTTAGCGGATGCCTACGTCATAGTAGATATGCGTTGATAAATCAGTGAGTCAGTCACCTTTTCCGACTTCAAAAAAGGAGGAGGTTCTCAATTTGAATTTTTTGTATATTTGTTACCCAATTATTCCGCCAAATAATGAATGGAATTTGATAATTTTTTTTTGTTTAGTAGGGCATACTTCAGAGGTGGTTCCCATATAAATTTTTGTTGATATAATGTTAGATGTTACTCCATAACTACGTCAAATCTGAACCGATTTCAATTTTTTTTGAAAGAAAGCATAATAAGGTTGGGCCTATTTAAAAGGTGAAGAGAAGATGATTCATATCTTCGGTGATGGAGGAAGGAACTCAATGATTAAGAGCAAATTGCACGCGATCAGAGATATACACAAAAAAGCTTAAAATAATAATGTAAAAAAAATATCTTTAAAAAACCGACTTCATACGCCGATCGGGCAAAGTTGGGCTAGCGTCGCGCATTAGTTTCATCATTTATATTTAGGCCCGCCCGACTTCAACATACATGTACAAATTAAAATTGTTTTATACTTTGTAGTGGCGTTTAAAGTCGGTTTTATAGAAAGAATTTTTTATCATTATTTGATAATCCCACAGACGATCAAAGTTCGTATTTATATATCTAGTCATATTTTACTTAAAGCTTATAAATTAGTCGTTCACCCCTTCCTATTCTATCGTGATTTTAATTCTATGGGATCAATTTATAATGCAGTTCAAGATAAAGGTCTCTAAACGAATAGTAAGTAGGAAGATTAATTTTCAATATTTTCCCCAAATTATTTCATGTACGATTAAGTAGCAACATTTTCAGATCGACAGTTTTCTTAAGTTTTCTGCATAAGTATTGCATTATTTGGATAAAATAATACATCAGAAGTAAATAAATGTTATCCTTTAGTAAACTGGATGTTTTAAATATTTTTTTTAGAAGAAAATACTCTCATATTCGGCATTTATAGCGGAGCTCATTCCCCGCTAACCATACGTAGTTGACAGGCGCGTGACTCGAGTCAAACAGTTTTATATAACGAGTATGACCACTGGTCATACCCAACTTACAGAGGGGTACGCGCGTCAATTCTTCTCCTGTGTTGGTTTATTACTCAAAGTTTATAGCTCTCTTGTTTGTTTATTTTAAAAGCGTCAATAGCCTATTGGTTATAGGAGCGGACTGATAACAGAAAGATTGACGCTTTAGATCCCCACCCCTTATACTATCGTCATACCCGCTCCTTACACAAGTTTTCTGCTTATTTGAAGGGGAGTCTCGCATTATAGACTACTGCAAAAACCTCTTTTGTAAAGATCGTTACAGTATGCTTAGTCGGAATTTTAATTCGTTTGATCGTAATAGTGAACGATGACATAAACATGAATGAACCATAACTGTATTATATTAGAGCTCAATTTTGTGTATGTATTCTTTTGTGTTTACGTAAATGAAAACGCTCCAAAATAAAATCGTTTGGATTGAATTTATGACTTTTTATCAATAGTATTATGGTTTATTTTACTTTGCTGCTAATGTCATCGTTACAATTACGATCAAACAAATTAAAACTAAGACTTTGAACAAGCTCAAATGTCAGTGACTCGCCTGAAATCGCTTGTAAACCTGGGGTCAAGACGTGGCGAATTTTGGAGGCGAATGTTGAATGTCACCATAGCCCTCTCTTTCGTTCGTTTCGTTCTTTAGAATCTCTATCTCCTGTATTACAGGAAAAAGAGAAGAGAAGAGACAGAAATCAGAAGAGAGAAATTCGGCTCGTCTGGACCCGGTCTTACTATAGTGGTAGTCTTGGTGATAGATCTCATTTTCCCCAGAAATCCGAAGCCATATATTTTTGCTGTAATAAATGGCCATAAAAGTTGAACCGTACACGTGACCTTAAAAAAGATGGCGAACGGTCGCAAAACCTCACACGTTTCACGTAAGAGTCGCAAGGGACGCAAGAGAAGCGGCGTCTTTAATTAATGTGAGGCCCATGTATTATCACGAACTACTAATAAAATTAATTGTTATATCTATGAGTCGAAAGAATGAAAGAAAATTACTAATATTATTTGATTAATAATTATAAAATGATTTAAGTTGGTGCACAGGACATAGTAAGCAGTGATAGCCTAGTGGTTATGACTGTAGTCTCCTATTGGGGGGTCGCAGGTTCGATCCCGGGTAAGCACTTTTAGAAGTTAAGTGTGTTTAAGAAATTAAATATCACGTCATGCTTTAACGGTGAAGTAAAACATCGTGAGGAAACCTGCACACCTGAGAGTTCTCCATAATGTTCTCGAAGGTGTGTGAAGTCCGCCAATTCGCATTGGGCCAGCGTGGTGGACTATGGCCTATAACCCTTCTCTGAGAGGAGACCTCGCTCAGTAGTGAGCCGATGATGGGTTGCTGATGATGATGATGATGATGATGACAGGACACTTTGAATGACAACAATTTTACAAGTATACCATTACTACGAGTAGCTGATCCGGACCTCTGTCGTAGCGTGGTTGAAGGAAAAACCAACAAACACACTTTCGCATTTATAATATAAGTAACGATTGAAGTAATGATTATTATTAATCACGATAACGGTAATAATTATTATTATTCACGAAACCTTAATACTACAAAGCTACAAGAAATTAAAACGGTTCTCCACCCTCATCATCATCAGCAATCAATCAGTGGCTCACTGCTGAGCGCAGGTCACCTCTCAGAAAAGAGCCACTACCCTCAGTAATGAGAAATATGACACAGAAATTGAGAAATGGTAAAAAGTGTTGCGGCTTTTGCGTCTCGTATTTACTGGCGCGTGTATAGTGAGCATTACAGGAGAATATAATTAGAATAGAATAGAATAGAAATATTTTTTATTCAAATAAACTTTTTACAAGTGCTTTTGAATCGTCCGACTTTACCACTGGTTCGGAATGCCCTTCCTGCCGAGAAGAACCAGCAAGAAACTCGGCGGTTGCTCTTATCAAAACAAGTTTACAATACACTAAATATGTACTATGCTATGTATGTAGTGTTTCCACAGTGAGGGAAGTTCCAAAAATGCATACCTACTAACAATGCAATAAAGATGCAATTTTCAAGGCATATCAGATGAGCGTGGCTTGCTATAGCAAAGAGCATTGTTAACAAATGTAACGGAGTGGATCGACCCGGCTGAGAGCGACCCACTTCGTTCATTAGATGTGAGGGATCGAACCTCGCTTTTCACTATTTCCTAGGACAAGGAATAAAATACTCGATAAACAATAGCGACTTTTATTTACAATTCTCTTAACCTATTACATGATATCGAGAGACGTTGACGCAAGCCTAAACACGGTTACAATATTATATGAAGCGGGACCGCCCGGGCGGCTGACGGGAGGACGACGGACTCCCGGTGGAGCGCGGGTGACGCGGCGGTCGCGGGGGGAACGCAGACGCTCGGGGTGGTTGGACGGGCCGGGCCGCGAGGCCAGGCGCGAGCAACAGCCCCTGTGGGTCCACCAGAGAGCTCGTACCACTCGTCAACCCAGAGGGTAATCAGGCCGACGATGGGATCGATCCAGAGGGAAATCAGACCGACCCCGATGGTACGAGCGCCGCTAGCGAACTTACACAATCACTTTATCTGATATCTCCCGCATAGCAAATACTAATTAATATATAATTATCGTGTACAATATAACGGTATGAGTTGACGGGTTAGTAATATCGGGTAATTAATGAAATGTGATATTTGAGGTATGTTATACCTTGATTGGTATTTGTATTTAATATTCATATTTGAGGGTTATGTGGTCTACCTAAGGATTTAATATCATAGGGTACCTATAATAAATTATAATGTATTCCCAAAGGTGTGTGAACTCTAAACTATTCATAATCGCACTGGGCCAGTCACGGGCTTTGAACTAGGACAAACAGTTTGAGCGCGGCGACCGAATCAAGAAATTCCGTAACGAAAATAAACGTAACACCGTCGTTCAGTAAGCGTTCAACATTTTAGAGGTTCACAAGTAGCTCTGTTTGGCGCAGTGGGCGAGCGGCCGCTTTCTTTACCGTATGGTGTATGATGTCGCAGGTTCAAATCTCACTCGCGAAGTAGTGACTGTGCGCTTTTCTTGTTTGTTTGTTTTTAATTATTTTTTTGCATAATTTTTATTACGCAAAAAAAAAAATTGCATAAATATTATAATTGCATAAGTTGATAAAAAATGCTATGCAATAGCTTTACCGCGGCAGTCCCCGAGTGCCACTTAACTTTTGTTGTAGGTACAAAGCAAAAAGTACACAGTTAAATTCCAGGACCCAACTCCTCAATCATGATGCTGCAGGGGTTCTGCCCACGAGAACGAAGTCGCAGGCATCAGCTAGTTCAGTAAAATATTGTTTCAACGCTCGAAGTCTGACAAAGTAATCGAGTTGTGCAAACTTGCACTAATTAAGGAACGAATTGCTCTTTAAGATAAAACACTTCGCAAATAACTAATGACATGTTTCCTGAGAAAATCTCTTTGTTCCTCTAATTTCCTTGCGTCCCCGGAGCACGTGAGTAAACAACCGAACAGACACAAAGTTTTCTAAAGACCGTGAACAAATTGTTCACGGTCACACCAATTTTGTTACAAGACGTTCTTGTACATGAAAGAATACTATGTTTAGAATTATTTATTTTTTAATTATTTATTTGAATTTTAAACTCTTGTCAAAATATATTACTATTTTTATTATATATTTTTTGTAAGTCATATTGAATTTTATAACTTTTTTATTTTATATAAAATTCCTAGTTTCAAAACTCACAAAAATCAAAAAAATTTCTAAATTCAAAAACGGGAAGTGTTTTTGAATTTAGAAATTTTCATCATCTGTTCGATATTAATCCTCATATGGCAATGACCATCATTCGATTCTGCTTATTTGTTCCAAAATTTACTTATTTCGTTAGATGTTCACCTCTTTGGAAATTTAATAATTTATTGGAAAATTTGGATAATTTTATACAAAATATTCTATCTGACATCTTAAATTGTCCGATAGATGATCAAGTATGGACCCAGGCTTCTCTTCCGATCAGGTATGGAGGGCTGGGAATACGCAAAATTTCTAGTGTCTCTCTGCCAGCTTTTCTTTCCTCTGCTTATAGTACACACACTCTCTTTGAAAAAATTATATCCCAGTCTTTGGGATCAATTGAGGTGTCGTACTTGGCAGAGGCAAGAAATGGATGGTCAGCGATTAGCCCAAATCAATTGCCGGTTTCTCTTCCTTCCCAGAGACAGTGGGATGACATTATTTGTAAAAAAACTTTCGACGCAATGTTAATGCAAGCAAATTCTAAAGACCGTGCTCGTCTTCTCGCTGTCTCTGCGAAAGAATCCGGACACTGGCTCCATGCTATCCCTTCTGCTAATCTAGGCACTCTTTTAGACCACGCCACTCTTGCAGTGGTAGTTGGTCTTAGGCTTGGCGCCAAAATAACCCAGCCTCACCGTTGCCACTGCGGTGACCGCGTCGACACTTACGGTCATCACGGGCTCTCCTGTTCGAAGAGCGCTGGTCGTTTCTCCCGCCACAATGCCCTCAACGACATCATCCGCAGGTCTCTTGCTACTGCTCACGTGCCAGCTGTATTAGAACCTATTGGTTTGGCACGTAGTGATGGCAGGAGACCTGATGGTATGACGCTTGTTCCTTGGAGGACAGGGAGGTCGCTTGTGTGGGATGCCACCTGTGTAGATACTCTAGCTGCTTCCCACATCCATCCCATGAAATTTTTTTAAGTCAAAACCAAATTAAATGTATGTTTAAGTTTAAAAAAAAAAAATTAAGAATATTATTTTAAATTATTAAAATATTTAAAAAAACTCAAAAAATGTAAATCAGTAACATTGCTGGAACATACGTTAATAGACACAAACATATATGCTTACATACCTACATAATATCATAAGTAAGTATAATCATTCCTTTTGGCATTACCGTAGTCAGATAATTTAAATAATTTAATATAAAAAATTATTACGAAAAAAATTGACTTCAAACTCCCGCGCCACTCTACAAAATATAATTATAATTTATTGTTGATATTTTAAAAATCGCTCGACCGATTTCGATGAAAGTTTACCCTTTCAAACAAAAAAAGAATTTTCCAAATCGATTCAGTCGTCTTTGAGTAATGGGTGAACATAAATTAAAAAAAAGATTCCGACGAATTGATGACCTCCTCCTTTTTTGAAGTCGATTAAAGAGGAGCTAAAACAAATATTACTTGCGTCACACAGTTCCGGAATTTGTCCACTGGCCGAGTCTACTCATGAGTTTGTCTGTACTCGCAGCGCGTACCTAATGAGCGGTCAGAGGACGCCTACACGGGCACCGCATACTCGTAGGTAGAGTACTTTAGAATAGAATAGAAATTTTTTTATTCAAATAAACTTTTTTACAAGTGCTTTTGAATCATCGATGAGTCTACCACTGGTTCGGAATGCCCTTCCTGCCGAGAAGAACCAGCAAGAAACTCGGCGGTTGCTCTTTTCAAAACAAGTCTACAATTCAATAAATACTATGCTATGTATGCAGTGTTTCCACAATGAGTTCCACAAAATCATACCTACCTAATTATAATTCAACACGTTAATACGGGCAGACAAAAGCAGCCCCATTCCCGCTGGTGGCCCCCGTTCACGAGCATGACGCATGGTCCAGCCACTGCTTCGCTCAACCATATTTGGTTTACCTCCTTATCGATCCTATCACAGCACGGTTGCAAGAAGTTTCTCTGTTCGCTTAGTTACTCTTTGCACGGAAGCTGTCCGGAGGTCAATTACCACGTCAAGTCGGCGAATGAAGTGTTAATTTCGCTATACTTCCGAACCTACCCTATACGATACCCTCGTCATGTCACGTCGGGTATTAGACGAGATTTGTTTGTCTTGATAACACATGTTAATGTTGTGTGTTCTATGAAATATAATGTGACAGGGGCAGCTGGGTGCTAGCTATTAATTTGCTTATTTAAGTAATGCTATTTATTATTTAACAAAAATAAACGAACGATTTTTGCTAAAATAGCCCCGGATAAACTAGGATTACAAGTGACTTGAGGTAATTTGTGCAGAATAACAAGACTTAAAACAATAATAATATAATAATATTATTTAAAATTCAGTAGGTACAGTGTGAACTAAGCGCGCTTGTGCGCCACTGTGCTCAACATTAGTATTGCCATTGTATAGAACATGAGACTAAATTTGGGGAAAAAACTGTTTTAAGTATTTCACACAATAAACGCAACAGCACACAACGAGATCCAATAGTGAATTTTTAAGATGGCCATGGACAAAGAGTATAACAATTAGATGACCGAATTAGTTCCTCAACACGCCACCGCCAACTTATACTTATGGCAGTCCTAGTAATTTTGTTAGCAGTAAATTGGGTAGAGTTGAAGCAGCCTTGTGGTTAGTACTGCGGTCTTCTATTCGTGGGGCCGTAGGTTCGATCCCGGGCATGCACCTCTGGCTTTTCTAAGTTATGTGCGTTTAAGAAATTAAATATCACTAGCTTCAACGGCGAAGGAAAACATGCACACCTGAGAGTCCTTCATAATGTTCTTAAAGGTGTGTGAGGTCTGCCAATTCGCATTGGGCCAGCGTGGTGGGCTATGGTCAAGAACCCTTCTCTGAGAGGAGACATGCGCTCAGTAGTGACCCGTTGATGGGTTGCTGATGATGAAGTAGGGTAAATTACGAAATTATTAAAAAAAAATTAAAACCGTATATAAAATTGCGATGCCGGCGGGCAAAGATTGGACCCACAACTCTCGAAGCCTTGAAAATTTCGCTCTGAGTGTGTTGACGATCTTACACTGCGGCCACGGTCCAATGAAGCGTCAGTGCTGAAATAGAATAGAATAGAATAGAAATATTTTTTTTATTCAAATAAACTTTTTACAAGTGCTTTTGAATCGTCGATGAGTCTACCACTGGTTCGGAATACCCTTCTTGCCGAGATATGTAATCATTTTTAATCATTTCTGTTAGCGACATTTTGTAGCGACACAATGTAGTAATGTCGATCTATTTTTAAGACCCTAGATAATACTGAATAAGCAGTACTTATACTTACAATAAGTTTCCACTCGTCATACTTTTACGTTTCAATGAACCTTTCAATAGACTCAAGTACGAGTTGTCACTTTTCTACAGCGGTGATAGTTTATCGAAACATTAAACCGTCAAAGAACAATGGACTTAAACGCATTTTCTTCTTTTTCTTTTTCGTCTCGGAGCTCGGTCTTGCGCCGCCTGAATCCAGCGGCTCCCTGCGATTCATTTGATGTCGTCGTCGACCTAATGGGGGGTCTGCCAACACTGCACTTCCCAGTGCGGGGTCGCCACTCCAGCGCCTTGGGACCTCAACGAACATCAGCTCTTCGCACTATGTGCCGCTTAGGAAACGCATAATAATGTACTCCAGAAACCCTGTGTAGGGTTGAGCATTCATAATTTTAATTTCAAAAGGGTATCAAACAGACAGACAGACGCGTTAGGGGACTTTGTTTTATAATACACTAGCTGACCCGGCGAACTTCGTACCGCCAACTTATAATATATAAATGAAAAAAATAAATTATCCTAATCCAAAAAAAACTATCCTATCTTTTAAGTTGGACCAAATTACAGATAGTTACGAAGTTTGATCAAAATCGGTTAAGTAGTTTAGGAGTCCATCGCGGACAAACAACGTGACACGTAATTTATATAAATTAAGATAATTATGTAGTGTTGTAGTGATACAATAGCGTTTCGACACTTCGAATCTATCAACCACTAGATGACGTGTTCCGAACACTTACCATGTTCAACTGAGTTGTTCCTAATGCCGAACAATACTGTTAGTGTGGTCGACGGCACTCGCGACGTACGGACGCGGGCACTATTTATGCGATAAAACTTTCTAGCTACCTAATTGTGAATTGAAAATCCAACAATGCCTATATTCAAGTAAGTAACAAAAGTATAGTTATTTTAGTGAATAATTAGATATCAAAATCGTAATACTAGATACGAAATTAAAAAAGTGCGTGCGTACAAAGTACACATGTCAGAAGTGAAACTTCGTTGGCGAATCTCTTTTTCGACACTTCCGTTTCCGTTGCATACTTGCGTGACGTTACATTTGTAAAAATTTTACCCTCATGCGCTTAAAGAAGTTTCACTTCAAAACTGAGTGGGGCGCGGGGCGCGGCACGCCTCTGCGCGCGGTCGCGCGAATTATAACCTTATTTACCATGCCGGCTCCCGTCTCTACCTCAGCCTGCGCGATTGAAACTTTACACAGTTCTTATTCCGAATTGCGGCTCTATACGTAGAAATCTTTGCTATCATGTTGTCGACTCGTACTAAGCCCATTGAACAATTCATTGGATCGTGAAAGAGTGACGAGAAATGTATTAACGCTCCTTTCAGCCGGATGAGCGCCATGATGGCCCTCAGAAACCGATTATTATTGGCTCGAGCTCACTCGCACAGAGTGCTCTCCACCGTGGCGCCTTTTGCTTCGACGAATCGATGAATTTTCTCAGAATATAATGTCAATTATTATACTTGCTAGCTGATGCCCGTGACGACGTCTGCGTGAGTTTAGCTCTTAAAAATCCCGTGGTAACTTTTTGATTTTCTGGGAAATAAGCCTTATCCAGGTCCTTAACTATAACCATGCAAAAATAACGTCGATCCGTAGAAGTCCGTAGAAGAAGAAGTTTTGGCAACCTCCCTAACGTAGTGGTGAGTGTTGTGCTTATCATTACAAGTGCGAGGTCTCGAGTTTGATTCCCATCTTACTTCCCACTTACCTACCATCCGACAGAAACTAATAGATATATTACTATATTATAGGAATACTATATCTAGGTGTTACATTCGTTTGAATTTAAAATATACCTACCTATAATCAGCTCTATTCTCTCACTAAACTATATAACGTGGTCAAACTGTCTATTTCTTAAGAGATATTCAGAGAGTGGGTAGTGAATGAAGACCCTTAAATTGTCCCTAGAGTCGTCCATGTACACTAGCGGCACGCTATGATGGCCGGTTTGACGTTTGTCCGCTCATGAAGTTCCGTATTAATTGATAACGACTTTGAAGGAAATAATTGTATTACTTTATTGACGATAGTGATGTGCAGAGATTCATAAATTTTATCGAATGTAGTTTTAGGTTTAGGACTCAAAATTTATTTATTAAATTGATTTCTAAAATGTATACAAGTGTAGAAAAATCAGTTTGCACCATTTAAGGGGTGAATGTACTTGTGAATATGAACAATTTTCACTTTTGTGTGCATATAAAGTATGTATATTCATTTTCATTCAAATATTCAGTTCGTTCAAATAAATTAAATAAACATATACATTTTTGTTTTATTAAACCTATTTAATCAGGTACAAAAACAAAACTTAATTGTTTTTTGTTCGAGAATAAATTGACATTCCACATCACTATTGTAATGTGTCAAACCGGCCATCATAGCGTGCCGCTAGTGTAGTTTCAATTAAAAGTGCTCCTAGCTTATCAACAAAACGAATTTCAACAGTCACGTCATTAGCGTCCGCTCCAATCGAATTTCAACCTTATCTCTTTGATATACGTTCCATTTCACCTCGAAAATTATGCTTCGAATTGTCATACCACCCCTGTATCGTATGGTCCAGAATGATGTTTCTTTTGTCGACGATGTGTATTCATTAGCTTGTCTAGGTAGGACCTAATTTGCTGTTTAGTAGGCAATCTGTTTTGACCCTTACTACGATTGGATTAGAAGCTATAATTCCATAATGTTTGGTTGTTCATAGAAGAAAATCCATTCATGTGAAGAAAATAAGCGAGGTCTTAGCTCTAGTGGGCTTATTAATGAATAGATGAGGTTTTAGGAATAGAAATTCGTCTAGGAATTATCATTTATTACAAGCCCTTAACTGCGATCTCACTTGACGGTAAGTCACGATGCAGCCTAAGATGGTAGCGATATCAAGCTAGCTTGGAAGAGGACAGTCAATAATAGATAGCAATGATGAGTTCTAGATTGGTGCGCGCTTGCCTAGAAAATGCGTATCAAGAAGGTAGTCGAAAGTATCTAGGTTTTGAAAATTGTTCACGTGTATTCTAGGGGACCTTTTTCGTCAAGGTTGACTAGGTATCTAGGTAAGCGCGCTCCATCTTTACTTACGATCAAGTGTGATCGCAGTCAAGCTCTTATCTATAATAATAAAACTATACACCTACTAAAGAAAGAGTACGACGCTGTCGTAGAACACTGTCGCATATGAATATACAGCGACATCTTGATTTTGACACTAACTGCTTTTATAAACAATGCTTAACATCTCAGCAAAAGAAAAAAATATATTCAGTAGTTTTGGATATTATATTCAATCGGACAAAGTCGTATCTGAAACTCATTTCGAAGAACTTGTCAAATGCCGGCCGCCAGTTGATTGTCACTTGCGATGTTGTTAGTGGAAAGCCGTCGCGTTTCGTATGTTTCAATTTTAATTAAAATTAAGAAATACTTAAAAACTATCCCTACTAATATTATAAAGTGAAGGTGTGTTTGTTTGTTGGTTTATTGGTTTGTCCTTCAATCACGCAGCAACAGAGCAACTGATTGCCGTGATTTTTTACATAGAGATAGTTTATGGGACGGAGATTGACAGAGACTACTTTTTATCCCGGAAAATCAAAGTGTTCCTGAGGGATTTTAAAAAATAAATCCACGTGAACGAAGTCGCAGGCGTCAGCTAGTGTCGTATAATACTTGTTTTACGGACATTGTTCTACGGAATGCCGAAAAACTTCGACAATATAAAGTAGGACGTACCTTAAAGCAGATTTAGTACTAAATAAATTCTGCCACTTTCCACGGGAGGTGAGGCAAATACGTACAGCACACATTTACTAACTCACTACGTCTCCATGAGCGCACACTAACTCAAAAGCTGTCACACTTACAGAAAATGAGCACACAAGCAAATAATTACACGTACATCGTACATGAATTTCGGCCTTATTACTCAAAGACTTCGGCAGAGGCGAATGCATGCGCTTGGCAAGTCCTTCTCTCTCTCGTCCAAGCCGAAAAACCAAGTTCAAAACTTTAAACTGCTCTCCTGTAAAGTAGCAATTTTGTAGAAGCAACTTTGTTCTACGACAGTGTCGAATGGTTTCGGAGATATGAAGAGTCAGACACGCACATACAAATAAAGTACACACTGCAGTCGCCCCAATTCTATACTCCAAATCTACTTTATTTGTGTCTAAGTGATGTCTTAAAATGAGCATTTGAATATTAGTTTTCAATTCGATGCCTTAACATGGGTAGAATAAGTATGTCACGCACTCTTTAAACATTTCTGTGGTGGTGTCGTGTGATGCGGGTTGTTACGTTCCCTCAAATATGGTTGAGCGAAGCAATGGCTGGGTCATGCGTCATGCTCGTGAACGGGTGCCACCGGCGGGAAAGGGGCTACTTTGTGTCTGCCCATCTTAAGATAGAAGTTAGTCGGTATGCATTTTTGGAACTTTCCTCATTGTGGAAACACTGCATATATAGCATAGTATTTACTGTATTGTTTTGTTTTGAAAAAAGCAATCGCCAGCGAGTTTCTTGCTGGTTCTTCTCGGCAGGAAAGGCATTCCGAGCCAGTGGTAGATTCATCGACTATTCAAAAGCACTTGTAAAAGTTTATTTGAATAAAAAATATTTCTATTCTATTCTATTCTATTCAATCATAGGCATTCTGTAGGCGGTTGAAGAGCGTCAAACATCAAAGGTTATCTAATTTCCCGCTCAACTCGGAGCGGAATCTGCGGTCTTTACGCTTGAAACTTAGAATATAAAGCCTGTTATAATATAACCCTGTATAAGCCTGTTGTAATATAACCCTTAATTTGGGTAAGAGTCGGTTCACACGATGCGATGCAGCGGAGGCGCGTCGCCTGAGCGATATCGCTGCGACGTCTTATTGAGAAATACGAGTTTCTGCACACGACTTCGTCCGCGTGGAGTGGGGTTTTTAAAAATCGCGTGGAAATCCTCTGTTTTTGAAGTGAAAACTTCTTTAGGCACGTTGAGCACTTTTTTGGGTGAGCAAAAAACATGGATTTCGCGAAATTGTCACCGTCACCATCGTCACCTGGAGATTTCAGTAAACATTCAACATTTTAGAGATTCTCAAGCAACCTGTACAGCGCAGTCGGAAAGCAGACGTCTTATTCGTTTGAGAGCTACGATGCTACAGACAGACAGACAGTTACACACACACACACACACAGACAGACAGACAGACAGACATCGACGTCAAACTTATAACACCCCTCTTTTTGCGTCGGGGGCTAAAAACGGCATAAATTGTAATCGTTAGCTAAGCAAGAGTTAAACGCTAACGCTTATGTCATGTAACGCCACCCTAATGCAACCCAAATAAGTTTGTTGGATGTATTCTTTCTGCTCAATATTTCACGACTGTTGTCACTGAAATTGTGTACTAATTAAAAATCGGCCAAGTGCGAGTCGGGCCTCGCTCTTTTAGGGTTCCGTTAAAAAAAATTGAATTAAAATATTTCCATGTACCCATGAACATATTTTAATTTAATTTTTTTAATTTAATTTAATTTTTATTATTTGTTGTTATAGCGGCAATAGAAATACATAATATGTGAAAATTTCATCTGTCTATCTATTACGGTTTACGAGATACAGCCCGCTGACAGACGGACGGACGGACGGACGGACGGACGGACGGACGGACGGACGGACAGCGTAGGCTTAGTAATAGGGTCCCGTTGGTACCCTTTGGGTACGGAACCCTAAAAATGGTAATTACCCTCCTACCTACTGTGTATTTATTTGCATTTGTAAACAAGCGCATAAATATTATTTATTACGAAGCGAGTGTGGTTTTTAACGCTTAAATATTATGTAATTATTAAAACGTATGCTATTATTATGTGTGTGTGTTTAATAATGGCATAATTTTATTTTATTTTTGAAATAATTTCGTGCTTATTAAAATGAATGGGGGAAAAATACTCAAATTCAAATACAGAAGTGAAAAGGTAATGGAAGGCATAATAGGCATGCAGACTAACTTAAAAAGCTGAGGGACGATAGGTCTTATTCGAGCGTAAAGACATTTTGACACTATTTTAAATACAAAAACTTAATTACATTTTATGAAAACCCGTGAGTAAAATTTGCCTTCTTCTTCTTTACCAACAGGACGTCCACTGCTGGACAGTGGACTACCACATGCCTCAGTATTGCGGCGACTATACATATACATACAGTATTGGTTTACCCTACATATTTTCTCATTTCTGACCTACCAATCCTAATAAACTAGTGGTTCGCCCCGAACTGAGACCTCGCGGTAACGGTATCCCATGATTATTCATTCAATCGATACATGATAACCAAAACTGACATTATTATTATGCCCGTTTTCACCAAACATACCTAAATCATCCCCTAAGTAGGAGTCTCTTAACGTAGGTAGCTCCTTAATACAATCCTAAGTCCTAACATCCGTCCCAATATCCTTTTAGGTGTCCCGTACAGGATCGTGATAAATAAGTTGACAGAAAACATCAATCACCTAACTTATAGGTAGCCCGTAAAGGTTAGGGAACGTTAGTGAAAACATTGAATTATTATGTAGGTACTAACGAGTGAAACCGGGTTACGGGCATCTGTACAAATCGTCATCTATCGACGCGAATAGAAAATATACAATATTTAACTAAAATTTAACTAAAAAATAATTTTAATTGAATAATATGGTACAAAAAAAATTACAATACAATTATTGTATTATAATAAGTAACTAAATAATAATGGTCGACGCAAAACTGTTTTTGGGATAGGTCGTTAGTCGTAACTCGTAGTTCCATGGGAATAGTTACTGACTGCGCCATCTATTAGCATTATTGTGAAGCTATGTTGATGCGATATGAATTACTGATGTACATTAAAAATTAAATAATCTCGTTTCTTTATAATATTCATATAATTTTAGTATTTGTTGTTCAAGTACAGGATATAAGTGACCTAAAAACATAAAATCAGTTTGAAAATCCATAGCGGATTTTCCTAGAGAGCGTCTTCAAGCGAGCGTATAAAATCGCCACTTTGAAAGCCCCCCATTTCGTCAATTTTAAGGGAAAAATTAAAAAAAAAATATTTTTGTACTCAGTTCAAAATTATCTTTAAAATGATACGTAACAATTTTATGTAACGCGATATTTTTTTTTTTACTTCGCATTCGCTTCTATGAGAGCCCCCCTGAAATAAAGATTTTTATAACTTTTTAAGCCATTTTCGGCTGGAGGCCATCGGTTTACATATTATATCTAAATTTGAAGTAATTACGTTCAGTAATTCAAAAGTTATAAGGCTCTGACAGACGGACGGACGGACGGACGGACAAGTGCAAATCGCTCTAGTTAACTCAGAGACCTCGCTTCGCTCGGTCAATAATTCCTAAACAGCCGACAACGCATTGGTGGTGGAGAACCTCTGGTGCTACAAATGTTCATGGGCGGCGGTATGCCTGCTCGTTTGCTCGCTACACATATAAAAATACCTTGCAATATTATAATACACTTTATATTTGCCAGCCTCGTTAGTCTAGTGACTAGCTTATTCTCAAAACCATTACATAATGGTGAATAGTAAATCATTTTCGGCCAAAAACTTTTACCTAAAGGTCTAGTCGGTCCACACTAATTGAAAGTAATTTAACCTATATCTAGAAGTTAGAACTCACAAAATAAGTCACATTAATCTATTTCAAAATCAAATACAAATTAGAATTACCCGTATCTCTATTTGTATTAAAATTTTCATAGAAACTGTGCGGTCAGTGGTCAGATATTATAATAATAGTGCATAGTTTGTGTTTATGGAGTTACGCGGACTGTTTAATTCCAAAAGGGACCTCTATCTAAACAAGTGTTTGTAACAAACCTAATTAACTTAATATATTAGACACTTAAACTTGGGAAGTAGGTAGCTTTATCTTGACGTATTTTAATTAGTCAGTTTATAAATTAACCTCATACACATTATTACAAACAGTTTATTTCATTACGTAGCAGTTGGTAGCGGTAATTTAGCAAGAATATTGATAAAACCTTTAGTAATATTAATAATAATACATAATATATTAACAACTGTGTATAACAACAAATTAGAAACACCAGCCAAGTGTGAGTCGGTCCCGCACACGAAGAGTTCCGTATCATCTTAGGTACGAAACATGAGCTATTAGGGCGAGTGCAGACTGGCTACTTTTAGCGGCAGCGATCGGCGTTTTTATGGCTTTTAGTCTGCTCTCTCCCTAACAAAAAAAAGTTTATCTATACTAATATTATAAAGAGAAAAGATTTGTTTGTTTGTTTGTATCGAATAGGCTCTGTAACTACTGGACCGATTTTAACCATTTTTTCACCAATGGAAAGCTAAGTTATCAGGAAGTAACATATATTTTATTTTAACTATAATTTTTTTCAAAAAAATAGAGATCCTTAAAAAAATTGCAATAATGTAACCCAAATTAGCAAAATTTTGCCTAAAAATGCATTATTTGGCGTGTGCTGAGAAAACTATTGATGATACATAAAAATTATGTATTACATGATTAAAGAACTCATTATTTTCTACGAAAAAGTTCCTGAGGGAATATATCTAACTATGATATTTAGGTCACAATAGTAACTTTTGTGTTAAATTTAAAATTTAAATGTAAAATTTATTTAGATTGCCTTTATTACTTATTTCGTCCTTACTAACAAATATTATAAATGCGAAAGTTTTGCGAAAAATTTGTTGGTTTGTCCTTCAATCACGCTGAAACAAAGCTACGGATTGACTTGATTTTGCATGGGTATAGTTGAGGACCTGGAGAGTGACATAGGCTACTTTTTATCCCGGAAAAAAGAGTTCCCGAGGGAATTTAAAAACTAAATCCACGAGGACGAAGTTGTAGGCATGAGCTAGTTTTTTATTATTTTCTGTGAGCTCATCGTATCATCTCATCATTTATGCGATATAATTCCGTGCAAACCTTTATTATTTTGTGAAGTTGAATTAATCGGCCGAATTGAATCTGTTTCCAAAATTAGAATACCAAATTACTGTGTGCGTATTCAACAGACGAATTTTCAGATTCGAAACGAATTGCGCTCTTTTATTTGCTTTTAATCTTTTTTCTTCATAAATTAAGTCGGAGGCCGTAAATGGTATTTTACTAAATGATAATAATTAAAAAAAAAAGAATGGACAGAGGTTGTATACATTTCAGAGTGGTTAAGACCAGTTTTAATTTAAGTTGCTTGAACTTTCTTCATAAAGGAGTTTGGCGAACCCCCATAGTGTTTCTGACCCAGACTTGCGGCCCACGTTCACGAATCAATCTTCTGATACTTGTTCTAGTAAACCAGACTAACAAAAAAGTTAATCAAAGTCAATCAAATAAAGTTGGGAGAAAAAAGATATTCAGTAGTAAATTATTGTTAAAAATGAGGTTATGTTTCCATTTAATATTTGAATCAATCATTAATCTGTGCTTTGAATAATCTAATAGGCACAGAATATTATTGTCTGAATATACATATAAGAGAACACGCTTCCTACCAACCTTACCTAAAATGTGTAATTCGTCGCAATTCCTAGTTCCATGGTAATTCGACTAGTACTGTCATGTAATGCGGCCAATGGTATTAGCATGGAACTAGGAAAACGACTAAGTGATGGTGGTTGTCATGCTGTTCTATTATTTGGAAAAAGATTATTATAGAGAACCATCACTTTCGTCTGATGTCATCTTATCGAGCGATATATAAGGAACTTTGCTTTGGAACCAATTTGCTTGTAATTAATACACTACAATGCATAACAAACACAAAACGAACGAAAAAATAAAATAAACGCGCAAATGCCAAATGCATTACAAACTTCCTATTTCTATGACCACGAATGACATTTGCATGGAACTAGGAATTAGAAGCAGTGATAGCCTAGTGGTTAGGACTTTGGTGTCCTATTCGGGGGTCGCAGGTTCGATCCCGGGTACAAACCTTTGACTTTTCGGAATCAAGTGCGTTTAAGCAATTAAATATCACTTGCTTCAACGGTGAAGGAAAACATCGTGAAGAAACCTGCACACCTGAAGGTTCTTCATAATGTTCTCGAAGGTATGTGAAGTCCGCCAATGCGCATTGGGTCAACGTGGTGGACTATGGCCTATAACCCTTCTCTGAGAGGAGACCTGCGATCAGTAGTGAGCCGTTAATGGGTTGTTAATGATGATGATGATGATGTGGAATTACAACTCATTTTTCTAGTTCCATGGACATTTGAGTAAGTTGACCATGGAACTAGGAATTGCGACTATAGTTTTCCTAGGGAGTTGACAATTGACATAAATAATTTGACAAGTTTTTACTCTTTACTCCGTAAAATGGTAGGTATTGCCATTAGAACGGTTAATTATATTGTGTATTATAATTGTGAATGATTATATTTTTGATCCCCATCTTCTAAAAATATGGGGTTTACACAGAAAAATACTTTGAAAAATATTAATTAAAATGAAATGATTTCTGAATCTGAACGGTTTTTAAAAGTTCTGGGTCCAAATTCGCCAATCTTCTTTTCAGTACTTAAGGGTAGTTGCTGAATTTCAGATATTCTAAGAACTGATTTACTTAGGTTATACCGTGGTTATAATAAGATGCTTGTAGATAGATAGATCGATTGAGGTTTTTTTTATGGATCAGAAAATTTAATAATCGAAGCTGAAAGTGTTCGTATTGAAAAAAAAAATATCACCACTGCAATGCGATCACGAGATTTATCGCATCGCTTACCAGTGCGGTTTTTGCCTTAGCATCGTAAGATTATTGGATTGTGATATTAACAACTGATTATCTATACTAATATTATAAAGAAGAAAGATTTTTTGTTTGTTTGTTTGTTTGTACCGAATAGGCTCTGTAACTAGTGGGCCGATTTTAACCATTTTTCCACCAATAGAAAGATAAGTTATCAGGAAGTAACATAGGCTATAATTTATTTTCAAAAAAATTAGAGATCCTTAAGAAAATTGCAATAATGTAACCCAAAGTAGCAAAATTTTGCCTGTAAAATGAATTATGTGGCGTGTGCTGAGAAAACTACTGATGATACATAAGAATTATGTACTACATGATTAAAGTACGCATTATTTTCTACTAAAAAGTCCCTGAAGAAATATATGTAACTATCATAAATTTAAGTCATAATGGTAGCTTTTGTGTTCTTAAATTTAATTAGTTCGCCTTTATTATCGTAGTATTAATTCTTCCTTACTAATACATATTATAAATGCGAAAGTGTGTTTGTTTGTTGGTTTGTCCCTCAATCATGCTGCAACAAAGCTACGGATAGACGTGATTTCTGGATATTTATACTTGAGAACCTGGAGGGTGACATTGACATGCCGGAAAATCAAAGAATTCCAGCGGGATTTTAGAAAATAAATCCACGCGAAGTCGCGGGCATCAGCTAGTACATAATCGACCGAGCGAAGCGAAGGTCTTTGAGTCTACTTGAGTGAATTTGCACTTGTCCGTCCGTCCGTCCGTCCGTCCGTCCGTCCGTCTGTCAGAGCCTTATAACTTCTGTATTACTGAACGTAATTACTTCAATTTTAGATATAATATGTAAACCGATGGCCTCCAGCCGAAAATGGCTTAAAAAGTTATAAAAATCTTTATTTCAGGGGGGCTCTCATAGAAGCGAAAGCGAAGAAAAAAAAAATTTTTTGCTTTTCATAGGTTTACAGTACGTCATTTTAAAGATAATGTGGAACAGAGTACAAAAGTATTTTTTTTTTAATTTTTTTCCTAAAATTGACGAAATGGGGGGCTTTCAAAGTGGAGATTATATTTGACCTCACAACGGAATAACCATTGAGAGCTGGGGCTTGAAAGTTTTATAATTTTAGCGTAATATCATGTACTTGAACAACAAATACTAAAATTAGATAAATGTAATAAGGAAACTAAATTATTTAACTTTTAATGAGCAGCAACAACAGAACTTCACAATGATGTCAATAGATGGCGCTCTCATCTCATACTATAGCAAATGCAGCTTATATTATGTAACATAATAATATTCAATTAAAATTATTATTTAGTCATTTA
Source organism: Oeneis ivallda (assembly GCA_029955525.1). Classification (NCBI taxonomy): domain Eukaryota; kingdom Metazoa; phylum Arthropoda; class Insecta; order Lepidoptera; family Nymphalidae; genus Oeneis; species Oeneis ivallda. The sequence continues at coordinate 23,313,710 of JARPMR010000018.1, read as the reverse complement.
GCAAACATCAATAAAACTTCACGTTGCAGTTTGTTTTTACATGTTTTCTGATCGTGTCGATAGTTGACGCTGTGTACAAATAATTTAATTTGAATGTTCCAAAAAACTATACCTAAGTTTGATGGAGGCCTTGAGGATTTCACTTTAACAGTTCCCTAACCTTTACGGGCTACATAATATGTTAAGTTAGTTGACACTTTCTGTCAACTTTGTTATTACAAACCTCTACGGGACAACTAAAGGTGAAAATGACATATGGGATGTTAGGATTGTATTTAGGGGCTACCTACGTAAAGAGACTTCTACAAAGGGGATGATTTAGGTATGGTTGGTGAAAACGGGCATAATAATAATGTCAATTTTGATCGTCATGTATCTATTGAATGAATAAGTAATTATGGGAAACCGTTACCGCGAGGTCTCAGTTCGGGGCGAACCACTAGTAATATATTATAATGACAGTTTTATTTTTTTCAAGAATATTAGCCTTCGTCTTTGAGTATTAAACCGTGTTGGTTTAATACTCAAAGGCCTCTGTATTCTCCTCTCCCCGCCATACAAGCGGAAAACTTGTGTTAGGAGTGGGTACGACAACGGGTACAGCTGGGTGGCCCGTCTGTAAGGACCCTTATGGATGAAATCGAGAACGAAAGCTCTAGTAGGTATTTTAGTAAACATTTGTTTGATATAGTTTTTTCGTGAAGAAATAGTATTGTCTGTAAAAATTAAATAACTTTGTGTTTATTACATTTTACTTCAGATATTCTGAAAGTAGTTATCAAATACCTACATTTCTTGAGCGCAACTGGCTTAAGTTTTGTTATATTTTGCTTTATGAGAAAAGTTTTTGATCTTTATTGAACCAACGAAAAGTTTCTGGTTAGGTAAATTTTCACGAATTCTCATTTCTGGCTGAAATATTTTTGGTTATATTATTTTTACGATTCTCTCGCATTTATTCTCTCTATTGCTCTGTAAAGTAGGTTATAAGCTTGCTTATTTTTGCGCAAAGAATCAACCTTCAGAGGGGGTGTGCGCTCGTTAACAGTAAACAGATTTGATTTTTACAGTAGTAGATCAAGTTTCAATTATCCGAAAAAAAACACGCAAGAATTACATCATACTGCCAAGGGACGTGTCTGGGCAAAAACATAAAATGATGAAATTTGTTCGATAATAAAAAATCGCGAAGTTAGGTCTAATTTTTAACCAATATTCATTTATTTTCAATGTGTTGCATATTATTACAGAGCCAAAATTTTTACATCAAATTCCGATTGATATTATCAAGGGAGTAGCCTAGCGAATTGAAAAGAAAATGAATATTTTACGAGTTACAAAGTATTTTGGCGCTTACTACACTCCTATTCCGCGCAAAACGCTATCTTTTGTCGCGCTTCACATGAGGTTGTGGCTATGTTTTATCTCATCGCGAAATCTGATTTTTTTTGGGGTTACACGCGCTCTTCAGTTGTTCCAACTGTTCCGCGCGGGAGTGCAGCATTCTTGGCATTGTCCTACGCGAGCGTGAATTATATTGTAGCTAATAGTTAAAAGACTATTTATTCATATTTTATTTATTGACCGAGCGAAGCGAGGTCTCTGAGTTAACTAGAGCGATTTGCACTTGTCCGTCCGTCCGTCCGTCCGTCTGTCAGAGCCTTATAACTTTTGAATTACTGAACGTAATTACTTCAAATTTAGATATAATATGTAAACCGATGGCCTCCAGCCGAAAATGGCTTAAAAAGTTATAAAAATCTTTATTTCAGGGGGGCTCTCATAGAAGCGAATGCGAAGTAAAAAAAAAAATATCGCGTTACATAAAATTGTTACGTATCATTTTAAAGATAATTTTGAACTGAGTACAAAAATATATTTTTTTAATTTTTCCCTTAAAATTGACGAAATGGGGGGCTTTCAAAGTGGCGATTTTATACGCTCGCTTGAAGACGCTCTCTAGGAAAATCCGCTATGGATTTTCAAACTGATTTTATGTTTTTAGGTCACTTATATCCTGTACTTGAACAACAAATACTAAAATTATATGAATATTATAAAGAAACGAGATTATTTAATTTTTAATGTACATCAGTAATTCATATCGCATCAACATAGCTTCACAATAATGCTAATAGATGGCGCAGTCAGTAACTATTCCCATGGAACTACGAGTTACGACTAACGACCTATCCCAAAAACAGTTTTGCGTCGACCATTATTATTTAGTTACTTATTATAATACAATAATTGTATTGTAATTTTTTTTGTACCATATTATTCAATTAAAATTATTTTTTAGTTAAATTTTAGTTAAATATTGTATATTTTCTATTCACGTCGATAGATGACGATTTGTACAGATGCCCGTAACCCGGTTTCACTCGTTAGTACCTACATAATAATTCAATGTTTTCACTAACGTTCCCTAACCTTTACGGGCTACCTATAAGTTAGGTGATTGATGTTTTCTGTCAACTTATTTATCACGATCCTGTACGGGACACCTAAAAGGATATTGGGACGGATGTTAGGACTTAGGATTGTATAGATGTAGGAGCTACCTACGTTAAGAGACTCCTACTTAGGGGATGATTTAGGTATGTTTGGTGAAAACGGGCATAATAATAATGTCAGTTTTGGTTATCATGTATCGATTGAATGAATAATCATGGGATACCGTTACCGCGAGGTCTCAGTTCGGGGCGAACCACTAGTTTATATAATTATAATTATATCAGCCTGTATTCGTCCACTGCTGGACATAGGCCTTTCCGAGAGCGCGCCACCAAACACGGTCCTCCGCCTTCCTCATCTAACCGCTTCCCGCCACCTTCTTAAGGTCATCGGTCCAGCGAGCTGGAGGTCGTCCTACACTGCGCTTGCCGGTACGCGGTCTCCACTCCAGAACACGTCTGCCCCATCAGCCATCAGTTGCGACAGATATGACCTGCCCACTGCCATTTCAGCTTGCTAATCCTCAGAGCTATGTCGGTCAATTTTGTTCTACGAATTTCCTCGTTCCGGATTTTATCCCTGAGAGAGATTCCCAACATAGCTCGCTCCATAGCGCGCTGAGCGACTTTTAATTTGTGAACGAGGCCCACCGTCAGTTTACACGTTTCCGCTCCACACGTCATTACCGGTAGGACACACTCATATTATGTAAATATTAATTAACAAAAAAAAATAAGTGGCACTCGGGAACTGCCGCGGTAAAGCATAGCATTTTTTTTATCAACTTATGCGATTATAATATTTACGCAATATTTTTTTTGCACAATAAAAATTATGCAATAAATAATTAAAAAAACCGGCCAAGTGCGAGTTGGACTCGCGCACCGAGGGTTCCGTACTCCAAAAGTAAAAGTAAAACGATAATATATTAATTTGCTTTTTATCGTTAACTTTGTTTGTAGAGGTTTATTGTTAATTAAAAAAAAACTATGCTAGTTAAAGAGTTGGTTTTATTTTTCCTGTAAAATATACATAAACCTCTATTGACCATAATTATTTCAGATTTTTCGATTGGTAAACTTCGGAGATAAGGGGGGGAACGGTATTTTTTTCGACATTTTGGCCGATTAATCAAAAACTATTATATATAGAAATAAATAAAAAACTGTTTTAGAATGCACAAGTAAATGCCTTTCATATGATACCCCACTCGGTATAATTATCTTACTTTGAAATTTCAAACCCTCGATTTTCCCCCTTTTTTAATCAAACCATAATAACTTTCGCGTTGCTTTTATTTTTCCTGTAAAATATACATAAAGCTCTATTAACCATAATTATTTCAGATTTTTCTATTGGTAAACTTCGGAGATTAGGGGGGGGGGGGGAACGGTATTTTTTTCGACATTTTGGCCGATTACTCAAAAACTATTATATATAGAAATAAATAAAAAACTGTTTTAGAATGCACAAGTAAATGCCTTTCATATGATACCCCACTTGGTATAATTATCTTACTTTGAAATTTCAAACCCTCGATTTTCCCCCTTTTTTAATCAAACTATAATAACTTTCGCGTTGCTTTTATTTTTCCTGTAAAATATACATAAATCTCTATTAACCATAATTATTTCAGATTTTTCGATTGGTAAACTTCGGAGATAAGGGGGGGGGGAACGGTATTTTTTTCGACATTTTGGCCGATTGCTCAAAAACTATTATATACAGAAATAAATAAAAAACTGTTTTATAATGCACAAGTAAAGGCCTTTCATATGATACCCCACTCGGTATAGTTATTTTACTTTGAAATTTCAAACCCCCGATTTTCCCCCTTTTTTAATAAAACTAAAAATAATTTTCGATTTTTCTTTATTCCAATGATGTTGGGCCACTATTATACACAACTTTGCCAAATTTCATGTCGATAGCTTTAATAGCTACTGAAATAATCGACTGTGACAGACGGACGGACGGACGGACGGACGGACGGAGAAAGTCTCACCATAAGGGTTCCATTTTTACCATTTTGGTACGGAACCCTAAAAACAAACAATCAAGAAAAGCGCACTGTCACTACTTCGCGAGTGAGATTCGAACCTGCGACATCATACACCATACGGTAAAGAAAGCGGCCGCTCGCCCACTGCACCAAACAGAGCTACTTGTGAACCTCTAAAATGTTGAACGCTTACTGAACGACGGTGTTAGGTTTATTTTCGTTACGGAATTTCTTGATTCGGTCGCCGCGCTCAAATTCTTTGTCCTAGTTCAAAGCCCGCGATAAAAGCTATGCAATAAGCTATATAAAAATTTGAATCTTTGTAAAAAACATTGAATTTTTCACTTATTATATTTTGTATTTAAATTAAGAACAAAAACATTCACACACACACATCAGATAAATTCCAGGTTTGTTAGCGCGGGTGAGCGTTGGCGTGACACGTGTCAACTGTCAGTGCGCGAATTAACACGGGTCGCGTCATAATCCACTGCGGGCGCCTCGAGCCTCTCACCGCAACTGTATAATGTATTACCTACTAGCTGATGCCCGCGACTTCGTCCGCATGGATTTAGTTTTTAAAAATCCCGCGGGAACTTTCATTATCCGAGATAAAAAGTAGCTATCCCGGTCTGAGGAACCACTACTACATCCATTAATATACCCATGCAAAAATCGCATCAATCCGGTGTTCTGTTGCGACGTGATTGAAGGACAAACCAACAAACAAACACACTTTCGCATTTATAATATCAGTAATGGGATATTATAACACTTTTTATAATTGTCAAATTTTTTACCATACTTAACCAAAGACAAAATTACGTTTAGCTGTCATTTACGTTTTGTTATTCCACTGTCATTTGCGTTTTGTTATTCCATGTCAGATGCGTTTTTGTTATACCACGTTTTATAGTGACCTCTAAGCTACCTCTCCACCAATTTTGAGCCAAATCGGTTCATCCGTTCTTGAGTTATATAGTGTAACTAACACCACTTTCTTATATATATATATATATAGATGTGCTTAGGAGCCGACTGTGTACGTATAATGAGGACGACTTAAGGTTTATTATATCCAGTGAAATACAAGGTCAGGTATCCCTGAAGACTACGTTTTATACAACTTGGGTCCTCACAACGTGCGCGGTGTAGCCTTTTATTAGCTTCTTCATTTTTATCAACTCGTGACTCGTGTCAACTTTCAGTGTACGAAGTAACACGGGTCGCGTCATAATTGTCATAATCCACTGTGGGGGCCTCGAACCTCTCACCACTGTATAATGTATTAGTTACTAGCCCGCGACTTCATCCGCGTGGGTTTAGTTTTTAAAATCCCGCGGGAAATCATTAATTTTCCCGGATAAAAATTAGCCTATGTCACTCTCCAGGTCCTCAACTATACCCATGCAAAAAATCTCGTCGATCTGTAGCTCTATTGCGGCGTCATTGAAGGACAAACCAACAAACACACTTTCGCATTTATAATATTAGTATGCTCAGAAGCCGACTGTAAATTCGTGTAATGAGGGCGACTTTAAGTTCATTAAGTATAGTTCTTGCAATTCACGAGGGCGACTGACTTGTGGTTGTGTGTGTGTCGTATCTGTATAAGTGTGAGCGAGCGCAATGCTCGCTCACACTTATACAGATACGACACACACACAACCACCTAGGCTTTGACAGGCACGCACACGTCTTAAGCAATGTGCATGTATACGAATTAACCACAAGTAAAGCTCACTCCCCTTCGTGAATTGCAAAAACTGTAGGTGTCTAGTAAAAGTTAAAATACGTCAGATTCTTGACGGGAGATCTTATTTTAATATTCGTCGCATTTTAAATGTTATCTTGTATGTCTCACTTCTCCATAATTGGAAATTGACAGCTTTTATTTATTAATCTTTGCTAAAAGGTTTTACATAATATTACCTAATTAACGTGTCATTTGAGCTCGGTAGACAAATCCGTGATAACTCCGTGTATATAATAAAACCGTGTCACAGCGACAGCTGTCACCTCATTAATTCACACATTCTTTTAAAAACTTATGTACACGTAAACACAATAAAAACGTATTAAAGATTTTACGGAAGCGTAATAGGTACGATAACCCTATAATAGAGGCCAATTTTAATCGAACGTGTAGTACCTACTGTGTGAGTGACGCTTAGATATTGCAATTTATGTAAAGGGGTTGTTTCATCTTGGGCCAGGTACTTGTACGCTATACCAAAAAAATAGTATTAAATCATAGAAATTGAAATAAAATATGCTTTTTTGGAGTTTTACAGTGAATAAGAGGTAAAGATATAAAATTTATAATCAGGTACATCTGTAGAATGGCAACTCCCGGAGTGCATACATCTGCTTTTGTTGTCTATGTTTGTAACGACGTTACGTCATCTTAATGTCATTTCAATTATTAAACGTCAATTGCTGCTATGTCAAATGTCAATTGCTGTCAATTGTGGTTATTTTTATGTTAAATGTTATCATGACTCGTACTTACGTACGTGTCATTGTCAAACAGAATGCCACGTTGCGCTTTTATTTTGAAAAATATTTTCGCATTGTACTTCGTAAAAAGGACCTTTTAATGAGAAATAAAGAAAAAATAATCACTATTCCATGGCCCCAAATATTTTGAAAGACTGTACAAAGACCCTGGCCCAGGCTCCATATAAATTTGAAACAACCCCACACAATAAACACAAATAATATATTCTATGGCGATCCTTATAAGAATCGTGTATCGATTGAGACGTCAACGATGAGAAAATATACGTTAGGGCAAATATTATTATGTAGGTTGGGAAGTGATTAACATGTTATTTGGGCTTGGTAGACAAATCCGTGATAAAGTGAGAGATAAAGCCTCGAGGAGGGATTATGTCGCGACCCGTGTCACATCGGCTGCTGTCACCTGACATGTCGCAACGACTTCTGCTAACGATGTCACACTTAATACACGTTCCATTAGCGTGTGAAACTGCCTTTTTAACCCCTAAAAAGAGAGGGGTGTTATAAGTTTAACGTGTCTGTCTGTGTATCTGTGTATCTGTCTGTGGTATCGTAGCTCCCAAGCGGATGAACCGATTTTCGTTTAGTTTTTTTTTTGTGTCATAGATAATTTTTTATATCAAAGCTTGATAACTTTACCGCATCATTGATCTTATAAGAGGAAAGTCCCGGGTTCAATTTCAAGCAAGAGCTATTTGGGAATTTAACCCTACTATAATATTATAAATGCGAAAGTTTGTGGGGATGGATGGATAGATGGATGGATGTTTGGATGGATGTTTGTTACTCTATAACTCCACAACGAATGAACCGATTTGGCTGAAATTTGGAATGGAGATAGCTTATACCCAAGATTAACACATAAGCGGCTTTTTATCCCGGAAAATTACAGAGTTCCCGCGGGAGTTAAAAAACCTTAATCCATGCGAACGAAGTCGCGGGCATCATCTCGTAATTTCTAAATTAGGTAGTTACCGCTCTACAGGGAGTACCACTCTACTTCAGTCCAGTGCCCTGTAAATACCCATAGGGAAATTGGGCTAATGCCACATCCCTTCCAGGTTTCCAGGCTTCCATTTTAGACTACAGCGTAATTTATCACCACGTAAGATCGCAGTCAAGAGCTTACCTAACTAGCTGGTACACCAAAAATGATTATAATAATGCATTACAAGGAGTAGGAGAATCAAAGTCACCGACATAGCTCAGCGAGTCGCGAAACTGAAGTGGAAATGGGCGGAAAACATAGTTCGAAGAGCTGATGGTCGTTGGGGTCCCAAGGTGCTGGAGTGGCGACCACGCACCGGGAAACGCAGTGTTGGCAGACCCCCCCACAAGGTGGACCGACCACATCAAACGAGTCGCAGGGAGCGGCTGGATTCAGGCGGCGCAAGACCGAGACCTGTGGAAGTCCATGCAAGAGACCTTTGTCCAGTAGTGGACGTCTATCGGTTGATAAAGAAGAAGAAGAAGAATGCATTACAAGTGGACTGAAATCTGAAAGGCTGATGATTCCCCACCCAATAGCAATGGTTGCACTATTGTCGTACCCACTCCTCTTATTTGGAGATTCATCACGCCTAATATGCATTGCTTAGTGACGCAGTGATAGACTAGTGTTTAGGACTGCAGCCTCTTATTCGGGGAGTCGCAGGTCCGATCCGACGGTGCACGCACCTTTTCGGAGTTATTTGCGTTTAACTCATTAATCTATCACATGCTTCAACGTTGAATAAAAACATCGTGAGGAAACCTGCACACCTGAGAGCTCTCCATAATGTTCTCAAAGGTGTGTGAAGTCCGCCAATTCTCATTAGGCCAGCGTGGTGGACTATGATCTATAACTATACCCACTATAACCCTTCTCTGAGAAGAGACCTGCGCTCAGCTGTTGTGAGCCGTTCATGGGTTGCTGATGATAATGATGAATAGCACAGAATAGAGTAGAAATATTTTTTTTTCATATAAACTTTTTTTCCTAATATGCTTTTGACTCGTCGATGAGTCTACCACTGGTTCGGAATGCCCTTCCTGCCGAGAAGAACCAGCAAGAAACTCGGCTGTTGCTCTTTTTAAAACAAGTTTACAATACAATAGATACTATGCTATGTAAGCAGTGTTTCCACAATGAGGGAAAGTTCCAAAAATGCATACTAATTATAATTATTAAATACATGTTAAGATGGGCAGACATGAAGTAGCCCCATTTCCGCCAGCGGAACCCGTTCACGAGCATGACGCATGACCCAGCCGTCGCGTTGCTTCGCTCAACCATATTTAAGGGAACGTCAACCCGCATCATTATGACGATGAATATGCATTTGAGAAAAAAAAAATTATAGCTAAGGGAGCATAACTCAACTAGTATTTATTCGAATTAGAGAGCTAGTTGTATTTACACTGGGCCGGCGATATTTTCAAGAGCATCTTCAGGTGGATGCAATTTCTCAGTCTCAAGTAGAAACCGGAGGAAATGCAATATTGCAAATTGTTGGTGTCTTTCCGCACCGCGTTTTATTTAAATAAGATTGTTCTTTCTGCGTCGGAATTGAATGTTTGTGTTTCTTTTTGTTGGAATCCAAGATGAAAATATTGTTTTGTAGACTTTGATGTAGCCAGCTACTCCGGTACTTTAAGAGTTTTAAGGGCTTTGATGCTTTTTTTCATGCTAAAGAATTTATAACGGTATTTGGTAAGTTTCCTTCCAGCCAATTTATGAAATTACCAAAGGTTACTTGGTGATAGTGAAATAGGCCCTAAATTATTGATTGTTAGGTTCATTTCAGTCTGATGTTATTATGTTTTGATGCTAAAAATGTCTCTATACCGTCGAGATGTCCAAACTCTTTCGTGGTTAAATGACATAATTAAGGTAGGTATATTATAAGAGTACGTACCTACTATAATCGACGGTCCACGCAAATGGATCGAATATTCACAGTTCCAACTAAAACAATTATTGTGGTACGTACTCGTATAATATACCATAACTAGTATATTATCATAATGATGTCCAAACTCTTCCTTTCTTCTTTTGCATCCTATCCTAGTATTCCTACTAATATTATAAATGCGAAAGTTTGTGAGGATGGATCTTTGAGTATATAACCAACTAGCTGATGCCCGAGACTTCGTCTGCGTGGATTTAGTTCATAACATCCCGCGGGAAATCTTTGTCGCCCTCCAGGTTCTCAACTATACCTATCCAATAAATCACGTCAATCCGTAGCTTTGTAGCAGGAAACATTTGATCGTCTTGCTCGCGGCATTGTTAATGATGATTCAAGAGAAAACATATTACTGATGATATTATCAATTACGTTTAGCTATCATTTTACCAAGTTTTTACCATACTTAACCAAAGACAAAATTACGTTTAGCTGTCATTTACGTTTTGTTATTCCACTGTCATTTGCGTTTTGTTATTCCATGTCAGATGCGTTTTTGTTATACCACGTTTTATAGTGACTTGACGGAAACGCGGTCGAACGGGATAAAAAGTATCCTATGTCCGTCTCCTGGTTCTAAGCTACCTCTCCACCAATTTTCAGCCAAATCGGTTCATCCGTTTTTGAGTTACAAATAGTGTAACTAACTCGGAAACGGCTCCAACGATTTTCATGAAATTCAGTATGCAGGGGGTTTCGGGGGCGATAAATCGATCCGTTTTATCCATGTTTTCAGGCAATGAAAAACCTCCTGCAGTATCATTAGAATACGAAGGTAAATTTCGCCGTTAACTGTAAATTCCCAGTAGCTCAGTTAGGTTATCGGGCGGTCCCGAAACCAGAAGACCCTGATTCGAGTCAAGACGATTATTTTTTCCCCTATGAATTTTATTATTTTTTTTTTAATATATGATTTTCAAAAAACACGATTTACCAAAAAAAATAATAATAACCGAGCAAAGCTCGGTCACCCAGATATTAAATAAAATAGCCATTCCGACCAAATTGACCGTTCAAGATCAATAAACAGAACAGACGTTAGAGGCTACGTTCATGTAAATTTCCCACGCCGATGGCCTACTTAAGTAGCATTTATCGCCTCCCCTGTCATTTATCGATATTGGATCATATATTAAGCATCAGGGAACTGACAGGGGAATGGGTTTCCAGGGGAAGTAATGGTATGTACGGCACGGGAGTTCGTGGCTTATCTGGACAATCGTAATGTTTACGTTTGGCTCTGTTTGTATGAGATTTTAGCTCATATAATAGGGTATTTGACTGTTGTCAAAATGTTAATATTCATTAATTTTATAATCGAAATATTATAGTCTAGTGGTTAATAGGACTGCGGTCTCCTATTCAGGGGGGTCGCAGGTTTGATCCCGGGCGCACCTCTGACTTTTCGGAGTTAAGTGTGTTTAAGCAATTAAATATCACATGCTTCAACGGTGAAGGAAAATCTGTGAGGAAACCTGCACGCCCGAGAGTTCTCCATAATTTTCTCAAAGGTGTGTGAAGTCTACCAACCCGCATTGGGCCAGTGTGGCGGACTATGGCCTATAACCCTTCTCTAAGAGGAGACCTGCGTTCAGTAGTGCAAGACGCTTTGACGGGTTGCTCATGATGATAATAATAATGATGACGATAATCGAAAATGTAACATGTAAGAATAATATATTTTGTTAAAACTAATAATAAAGTAACTAATTTTGAGTGGGCAAACAAAAATTTTTGATCATTTTACGTACTAAGTAAAAAAAAAGTTTGTCGCTGATTGAAAATTAGTTACGTCTACATTATTTTTAGTCTTATCCGAGCGTATTACTGATATTTTATTATTTTGGCAAACTTTCAACACAATATCTGTCATTACACCAATTTATTCCTCGGTCACTCGACACTGATGAAATCGGCACAAAAACGTGTGAATTCATATTTAACCAATCTCTCCAGCTACCAACTTGGGTCACTTTCATCAGCACGATCGTATGGGTCCGCTCCACCACCCTCAAAACATAAGAAATTCAAACATTTGCTTTGTAGAAAGAAAACCGTCCCAAAGACACAGTTGTGAACAAAAATAAAGCGAATAAAAACATTTGCATTTAAGCAGAGCATATAAACTCCTTGGGAAAATCCTCTCAAGCCCACTTTACTTCGTTTCCACATTGTGAGTTTAACGGTTGTGAAGCCAATTTCAATGTAAGCGTCTTCGGAATAGGATTTAAATTGGCGTGAATAGCAGGCGTCAGGACTTGGTGTTGACCACAATATGTGCACTCAAATATTAAGGTTGTAGTATGAGTTAGAGCGTTTCGGGATTTTAACTTTTGTGACATAAATTCTTGCTTGGAACAATTTCTACTCACTACGGAACAAATACGGTATGTGTGTTTGTTAGTTTTGTCAGTTTTAAGCTATTGCATAGCCTTTATCCCGGGCTTTGAACTAGGACAAACAGTTGAGCGCAGCGACCGAACCAAGAAATTCCGTAACGAAAATAAACCTAACACCGTCGTTCAGTAAGCGTTCAACATTTTAGACGTTCACAAGTAGCTCTGTTCGGCGCAGTGGGCGAGCGGCCGCTTTCTTTACCGTATGGTGTATGATGTCGCAGGTTCGAGTCTCACTCGCGAAGTAGTGACAGTGCGCTTTTCTTGTTTGTTTGTTTTTTAATTATTTTTTTTGCATAATAAAAATTATAATATATATAATAGCGCCGAACAGGCTAAGAGGCGCAAATATGAGAAACTTGACAGTGGTTTCATATTTGCGCCTTTTGGTGTAGAGACCCTGGGGCCGTGGGGCCCGGAGGCTCGCGCACTTTTTTTAGAGATATCAAAAAAGGTGATCGAGTCTACCGGGGATCCAAGAGCTGGCAGCTACCTTGGCCAAAGGATTAGCCTGGCCATCCAAAGAGGTAATGCTGCCAGCATCTTGGGTACTATGCCACACTGCGGTGGCTTGGATGGGGTTTTAGATTTTAATTAGTTTTTATTTTAGTTTTAATTTTAGAATTAAATTTAGGTTTATAGTATTGTATATATGAAATTTTCTATCTATAAAATAAATAAAATAAAAGCACTACCACAGGCTAAAAAAAAAAAAAAAAAAAAAAATATTGCATAAATATTATAATTGCATAAGTTGATAAAAAATGCTATGCAATAGCTTTACCGCGGCAGTCCGCGAGTGCCGCTTAATTTTTTTTTTGTTAATATTTTCTCTTAAACTCTCAGTAGTCTAACATTTAAGAAGGCCATGGTCCGCCACGTTGCTCAAGTGAGAATTGGCAGAATTCCCAAACCTTTGAGAACTTATGGAACACTCAGCCCGCCTAGCATGCACGTCGAAGTGATATCTCGCGCGATGAGAGACAGAGAGATATTGTCGATGTAGACTAATTTCTCGTTCGACGAATCCATGTGTGCAACCATGTTAGTTTTGATAGAGGTATAGAGATAATACGAGAAAAGGCGTAGACAAAATTTTCTCGCGCGTGCATGCTAGGCCTGCAGGAATGCAGGAGACTAAGCCTGAGATCTATAGATCGTTACTGGATCTGCTCAAGCCTCAAAATAGTTAAAATGAGACACAAACATCCTGACATAAACCTGTCTCGTTTTAACTGTCTTGAGTCTGAGCTAAGTGAGAGGTGCCATCTGCAGATCTCGTCCTAAGATGGTAGAGGGCTGGTACTGGGAAGGGGAAGGTATGCCAGTGTAAATTAAACCTATATTCCCTAATCAGTTTTTACATGCCATTTTTATGAATCGCTTGAAGGCTGGAAGGAGGGTGGTAGGGGAGCCTCCATCAACCACCAGAAACAAATCAGAAATTATAAGTTCCCAAATTAATGATGTCGGCGACTACGTCCGCGTGGATTGTTTTTTTTCCGGGATTTTCCGGGATAAAAAGTAGCCTATGTGTTAATCCTGGGTATGAGCTATCTTCATTCCAAATTTCAGCCAAATCGGTTCATTCGTTGTGGCGTGAAAGAGTAAAAAACATCCATCCATCCATCCTTACAAACTTTCACCCCGATGATGCCCGCGACTTCGTCCGCGTGGATTAAGGTTTTTTTGATTGCCGCGGGAACTCTGTAATTTTCCGGGATAAAAAGTAGCCTGTGTTTTAATCTTGGGTATGAGCTATCACTATTCCCAGCTACAGTACCCGGCAATATATATTGCACATCGGCCTTTGGAATAAAACGCTATTTCTATTCTATTGCGAGGAAAGCTGTACGTAGTAATTACTGAAATCTCTTCACAATCAAAGAGCACATCACGTAACATATATAAAAAAAATGCAGTCGAACTGTGAATAGAATAGAATAGCGTTTTATTCCAAAGGCCGATGTGCAATATAATATCGCCGGGTACTGTAAATTGGTTCATTCATTGTGGCGTGAAAGAGTAACAAACATAACATCCATCCATCCATACATGCATCGAAAGCTAAAGTCGCGGGCATCAGCTAGTTTATAATATTTTTAGGAAGTAGAATTAGTAGCAGGAGTAGATTAGTAGGATAGCATTAACCACTGCTCGTCATGCAGACGTCATGATTAGATGCCGGTGGTATCCTGGTGGTGGCCGGTAAATCCTCTTTTTTCCTCACTGTGGAAACACTGCATACATAGCATAATATCTATTATATTGTAAACTTGTTTTGAAAAGAGCAACTGCCGAGTTTCTTGCTGGTTCTTCTTGGCAGGAACGGCATACAGTGGGTCGAAACGGCTATATGAGGGACAACTAGCCAACAAGCCAAAGAATAAGAATAAAGTAGACCTCTCAAGACTTGGCCAAATTTTAGCAGTTTCTGTTTCATTCCATACAACAAAAACTGAAAATATTTTTTTCCGGGCAAACTATCAGTTTTAGAGAAAAACGTTTAGTAACAATTATTCATCAGAATGACAAGGTCTTTCGATAGGTATTTTTTTTAAATGGAATTCGTAACAAAAAAATCTATGTCCCTCATATAGCCTTTTCGACCCACTGCGCGGCATTCCGAACCAGTGGTAGACTCATCGACAATTCAAAAGCACTTGTAAAAAAGTTTATTTGAATAAAAAACATTTCTATTCTATTCTATTCTATCAGCTAATGTATAAACGCCTTTATGAGCTACGAAGCGGCTTTTCATTTGCCGGCGCCGTTAGGCCTGTCAGGACGTATGAAAAATGTCGGGCCGCAGCCGGAATGCGAATCGTGGGAATACGGCTTTATGCGGTTGACAGATTTCCCTCACACTGGCCTGAGAGGGGATGCAGTGTGAAAAATCCACTGGGGAATTGCAAACTGTTGTTGAGCGCATGACACGCTTTGTGTGGGTGTTTAGCTCGTTTTATGTAGGTATCGCACGGGTCTGCATACGTGGACCGTGGTTGACATGCCACGGACGAGCTAGCGCTTTGCTTTTTAACCGACTTCAAAAAAGGAGGAGGTTATCAATTCGTCGGAATCTTTTTTTTTATGTATGTTCACCGATTACTCGAAGACGCCTGCACCGATTTGGAAAATTCTTTCTTTGTTTGAGAGGATATACTTCCCAGGTGGTCCTATTGAAATTTTATCGAAATCGGTCGAACGGTTTTTAAAATATCAACAATAAATTATATACTTAAATACTTAGTAGTGGCACGGGTGTTTGAAGTCGGTTATTTAAAAATAATTTTTTATAGGTATTAACTTATTTCGTTCCTGAATCTTCATACGCAAGGCCGGAATAACCTTCGGCTTCCTTTTTTCCAATTTGTTATAAGTTCAGTACTGATAAATCAATGTAAATAGACATCTTCTAGGTAAATGCACTCCATATTAGGCTGACCCTCACTCACCATCAGGTGTGATCGCAGTCATGCGCTAATCTACAACAATAATATTTGAAAAAAAGTTTTTTAGGAAGCTGATGTATTTTTTGTAAGCGTTAAGCTCAGGAACTGTAGTTCCTATATAGCCTACAATATATTATGTTTTAGGTGTGAAATGACTTTTAGTACAAACAAAATTATCATAACTGGGGATTCAGTAGTGTTAGACTCGTATATATAATATAAAATTGTAGCTAAGTACTTATCATGAATCTAATAGAAAATGTATGTTCCCGATTTTTACATATAAATTGGCCCGTTTGTTTTGTAGATTGAAACAAATGTTAGCTTTTCGAAAACGATAAATTGGTTCAAACTAAATTTATGTTGGCGTCGATATGTTACAATTTTAAAACAGTTTTGATAAAAATTTGTTGAAATATAAATTTAAGTATTTTGGACAGTTAGAAACTATCACTATTATAAAATTTATATAAAACTATGCGCCACAATTTATTTTTTTATCTAAATATATATAAGGAAATAGATCATATCACCACACAGCTCAAACCACTGGACGGATCAGGCTGTTTGGCATAAAGATAGCTATTATGACGTAAGCATCCGCTAATAAAGGATTTTTGAAAATTGAACCCCTAAGAGGGTAAAATAGGGGTCTGGAAAATCGAACTTTACATGAGTGAAGCCGCGGGTAAATACTAGTTACATGGAGTATTTTTTTAAGAAACCCATGAACGGCTCACTACTGAGCGCAGGTCTCCTCTCAGAAAAGGGTTATAGGCCATAGTCCACCACTTTTATCCCGGAAAAATCAAGGACTCCCGTGAGATTTTAAAAACCTCTTATTAAATAAATAGACCACTGATGCTCGTTTTCACCAAACCCTTAAGTAGGAGTCTTTTCATGTAGGTAGCCCCTAAGTACAATCCTTCACCCAATATCATTGCCACCAATAAGTGTTTCCTAAAGGTTCGTGAAAAAGAAATTGAGGCGTCACCTACCTTAGCTTAGGTACTATAGACTCCCTTTATACGCTTGCAATATATTAATATTAAAGATATCTATAATTTTCTAATAAACTTCCCAAGGATATTAGTGGTTCAAAGTTTCGCGCAAACCCATCGAGTAGGTTCTTCAAAGTTTTTTGTTTATTACTCGGCATGCCATTTCGTCGTTTATTCAAAAACTTTGGACGCGTTTATTTGTGTTATTGCGAGTGAGAAGTTGGGGAGCGCTGAAAGGCGCTTTCAGTTTCAATGCCCTTTGCATGAAAGATTAAAAGTTTTCGCATAGTTTGCCAATGCTTTATGAGCAGCTAGTAGATGCCCAAGACTTCGCGTGAGTTTAGGGATACTTAAATAATAATTTAATATAAAAAATTCCTTTTTAACAACCGACTTCAAACTGCAGCTTTACTACATTACACACACACTATACAAAGTATATAATTTATTGTTGATATATTAAAAACCACTCGAACGATTTCGATAAAATTTATATTTGACTTGGGGAGTATACCCTTTCAAAAAAAAGAATTTCCCAAATCGGTTCAGGCGTCTTTGAGTATTCCCTTTCTTTTGACTGACGTAATCGGGTAAAAATTGCTTTTCCATTTCTCAGTACGTCAGTAGGTATCTACTACAAGTATCTTTAGAATACCATGTTCGGCGAGTGGCTACACAAACAGTACGGAGGCATCGCTGCAGGTGTACGCGATATTGGCGTATGATATTTTGTTTACGAAAGCCGCCGCGTTCCCGACGCCCACGGAAAATGCATCTCGCTCGTATACCAGGAGCCGGTAACACTGAAAGCCGAATCGAACATTTTTGAAGTGAAAAATCTGTGGCACTCGGGGACTGCCGCGGTAAAGCTATTGCATAGCATTTTTTATCAACCTATTTTAAATTATTTTTATTTGCATAATAAAAATTATGCACAAAAATTATTAAAAAACAAACAAACAAGAAAAGCGCACTATCACTACTTCGCGAGTGAGATTCGAAACTGCGACATCATACACCATACGGTAAGGAAAGCGGCCGCTCGCCCACTGCGCCGAACAGAGCTACTTGTGAACCTCTAAAATGTTGAACGCTTACTGAACGACGGTGTTAGGTTTATTTTCGTTACGGAATTTCTTGATTCGGTCGCCGCGATCAAAGCCCACGATAAAGGCTATACAATAGCTTAAAAAAGGCGCATTGAGCACTTCTTTGGGTGAGCAATAACATGAATTCCGCGTCATCGTCACCTTCACAATCGTCACCTGGAGATTTCAGTAAGCGTTCAACATTTTAGAAGCTCCCAAGTAACCTTGTACAGCACAGCGTGCAAGCAGCCGCCTTCCTTACCGTTTAATGTATGATGTCGCAGGTTCGAATCTCACGCACGAAATCGTGACAGTGCGCATTTATTTTATTAGCAAATCTGACTTTCATTTCTATCGGCAGATAAATAAGCCACAAATATAATAAAAAGATAATTTTTATAAAAAAAATTTTAACGTCATCTCGGCTATAAATTACTAGCTTTTGCCCGTGACTATTCATACACGTTAATTTCGATTTTTCGATCGCCTAGTTTACCCCCTTAGGGCTTGAACTTTCAAAATCCTTTCTTAGCGGATGCTTACGTCATAATAGCTACCTGTGTGTCGAATTTCAGCCCAATCCATCCACTGGTTTGAGCTGTGCGTTAATAGATCAGTCGGTCAGTCACGTTTTCGTTTTATATATTATTTAGATTAAAATTAAAATTATTTTCATTATATACGATAAAAAATTTCGCACTCTTTCAGAAAATCATTAAGAAAATGCACGAAATGACGGAAGAATTTTATGTCCCATCGGACGCACAAAAAAAAAGTTTTTCGCATGACGGGGCTTTCAGTGTCGCCATCTCTTGATCTATCAGTAGACGTGACAAATTGGAAAAATCGTTGATCGCAGTACACACACAAAAAGAGAAAATAAAACGTGTTGAAAATGTATCTCTATGGAATATCAGCGCAGCGGTGCTATCACAGACCAAATATATTTTCCCTTGCAATAAACTTTTTCCTTTTAAGCGTAGTTCAAACTACACTGTACTATTCTGTTGAATAGAATAAAAAAGTTTTTATCCAAACTAACTTTTACAAAGTTCTTTTGAATCGTCAAGTGAATGGTTCGGAATGCTGTTCCAACCAAAAAGAATGATTAAGAAAATCGGCGGTTTCTCTTTTTACTTAAAGTTAATTAGGCACAATGTCATGTTGTTTACAGCTGTTATTGCCGTCTCAAGAATTGCTGGAGTAGATGATTTTATCATTGTCATTTGTAGTTTACACAAACTATAAATGGCATAGATAGTAATTAGTTGTCTGGAAGAGATCGCTAGGTAGCGATAAGGCCGCCAAATTGTATACTTGCTTTGTTTGCTATTTATAATATATATGTTACGGTAAATGTGATTAATTGAAAATTATTAATAATTACCGATCATTATTAATAATTACCAAGATTGATGGTAAAAGTAATAAATTATTCACTTTTTTCGGTGATTATTAACCGACTTCCAAAAAGGAGGAGGTTCTCAATTCGGCCAATTTTTTTCTATGTATGCACCGATTTCTCCGGGATTACTGGACCGATTCGCGTAATTTTTTTTTTAATCGACAGAGGATGTTTGCGAAATGGTCCCATAAAAATGTAAACCTTCAACTCCTCAAGCCTGATGCTGCAGGGATATTGCTCACCTAAAATAAAGAGGTTTAGGAAATGTCGATTACGAATTATTATTGTTGGTAACAAGTATGGACTACATCATGGAGCTCCAGGTCCTAGCTCCTCAATCCTGATGCTGCAGGGTACTGCCTACCTAAAACTATGGGGATTTAGGAAATTTCGATTACGAATTGATATTGTAGGTAACAAGTATGGACTACATCATGGAGCTCCAGGTCCTCCTCAATCATAGGATACTGCACTTAAAAGCTTAAAATAAAAATTCTTTTCAAAAAACCGACTTCTAGCGCCACTACAAAGTATAAAAATAATTTTAGTTTGTCCACGTTTGTTGAAGTCGGGCGGGCCTAAAATACAAACTATGAAACCGACTCGCGATGCTCGCTCGACTTCTACAAACGAGTCTCTCATATTGTGTAGCGTCGCGCATCCGTTTCATAGTTTGTATTTAGGCCCGCCCGACTTCAACAAACGTGGACAAACTAAAATTATTTTTATACTTTGTAGTGGCGCTAGAAGTCGGTTTTTTGAAAAGAATTTTTATTAATAACTACACCTTACTCTTGGTAAATTTAATAAATTTTAAAAATAACATTCGCTTAAAGGTAAACCGTCGTAAACTTGGCCATGGCGATGGTCTAATAGGGCTTGGAGCGGGTGATGTGTTCGGGTTTACAGGATGCGACGGAATTACCGACTTAAGATCGAATACATACATGATATTTTTTAAACAAATGCATTATTTTATTCTATTAGAACTACATATATGTGTTAAAACTTAACCGAGTATTATTTTCTAATGCAGTGATCTAATAAACAAACTAAAATAAATTTAAATAAGGGTCTTTATTATTTTTTATTTATTATTCGCATAAATAATTGAAAGCAGGCAATACAAAAAACACATTAACATTACTCTGAACTTTCTGTATTATCGGAACATTCTTTATTCGAAAATTCCTATGATGTATCATGCGATTGTTCAATATTAATATACCATGTTCAGCTATCGCTAGGAAAATATCACAAGTCAGTCACTGCTAACGGACAACGGCGGAATACCTGATTGATTGAGCGCGCTCTTACCACGCGTCCCGCAGATCATCAGGAAAGCCAAGTTTACAGTGGTTTACTTATACTTAGCATTATTTTGTTTCAACTTGCGGGAGCAAGGCAATAACGCGTCATTTGTTACCATTCATTTGTTTTGAAAGCACGTGTGCAAAGTGGTGTTGTTTCCGTGAATAAAACTTGTGGATTTGTGATTACCTAGAGCTCAATGATGTAGTCTATAAGTTTAATGGCTACAATATCAATTTGTAATCTACAATTGCTAAATCCCCGCAGTTTGGGTGAGCAGTACCCTGCAGCATCAGGATTGAGGAGATATAACCTAGAACTCCATAATGTAGTCTATGCTTAGTGGCTACAATATCAATTCGTAATCGACAATTCCTAAATCCCCGCAGTTTGGGTGGGCAGTACCCTGTAGCATCAGGATTGAGGAGCTATAATCTAGAGCTCCATTATGTAGTCTATGCCTAGTGGCAACAATATCAATTCGTAATCGACGATTCCTAAATCCCTGCAGTTTGGGTGGGCAGTACCCTACAGCATCAGGATTGAAGAGCTATAAACGAGAGCTCCATGATGTAGTCTATGCTTAGTAGCTCGGTCCCTATCCGAAATATCGCTGGTATTTTCTAATAGGTCTAGGTACGAGGAATCAAAATATTGCCTTTAGGTGGCAACATTAGGACCACCCGTATATACTTGCATCTGGAATACCTTACTGTTGGCTCGGTTGGCCACTTTTATAACCACTCAGAAATGCTTTTACCCGGAAATCCTTACTGTTAGTTAGGTTCATCACAGCTTTCGTTGTTATTTTTTTTATGACAACGTAGGAATACTTGCACCCGAAAATCCTTACTGTTGGTGAGGTTAAAGGTGGCTGGAGAAAGGAGTCGGGTGGAGTTTAGAGGGGTTATCAGACTGATTCTCGTTTGTTTTATCGCTTTTACCAAAGACAACAGTGAATTATTAATAATAACTGATAAAAGTGATGAAATTCATAGTATTTATCAGATTTACCAAATGGTGAGGTAATTATTAATAATTATCACACTTATCACATTTACCGTAACATATACATTTTATTTCACTGTAATCTTTTTGATTCATAATAATATAATTATCTATAAAGTACCTATGGGGCTGACATAACAGACTGTTGAGTTTCTTGTTGGCTCTTCTCAGCAGAATCAGCTTTGCGAACCGGTGGTAGATTCACGACTTGTCATAAGTGCCAAAACTTGGCCTTTGAATAAAGCTCACCTATAAAAGTCCCCACAGATAAGGGAATAAGTCCCATATTTAATAAGAATAAAAATTGCTGGAGCAAGATTCCACGATGTTAATTTATTATTGGAAATGGGCTGGGCACATAGTTCGAAGAGCTGCAATGGTCTTTGGGGTCCCAAGGTGCTGGAGTGGCGACCCCGCACCGGGAAGTGCTGTGCTGGCAGACCCCCCACTAGGTGGACCGACGACATCAAACAAGTCGCAGGGAGCCACTGGATTCAGGCGGCGCAAGACCGAGTCTTGTGAAAGTCTATGTAACAGACCTCTGTCCAGCAGTGGACGCCTATCGGTTGAAAAAGAAGAAGAATTTATCATTTATCTTCAATTGTATGCTTTGGTGAGATTTTTTAAACTTGTGTAAAGGCAAAATTTGACTTGTCGAAATTGACTGGAATTTTATTAGAAAACATCACGCCCATTACCACAAATGGCTTGATGACTGTTCCACAGGCGTTTTATTATATTTTAATAGTGAATAAAAGAAGCAGTGATAGCCTAGTGGTAAGTACTGCGGTCTCTTATTCGGTCGCAGGTTCGATCCCGGGTCCGCAACTCTGGCTTTACTAAATTATGCGCATGAAATTAAATATCGCAAGCTTCAACGGTGTTGGAAAAAACATCGTGAGGAATCTTGCACACCTGAAAGTTCTTGTTAATGTTTCTCAAAGGTGTGTGAAGTCCACCAATTCGCATTGGGCCAGCGTGGTGGACTATGGCCTGTAACCCTTCTCTGAGAGGAGACCTGCGCTATTAGTGAGCCGTTGATGGGTTGCTGATGATGACGATTAATTGCTTAAGCTCAAATTTCACCGATAATTTTGAGGTGTGTGTCTAGGATTCGAAATCCGGACCTTCGAAGTTCATAGTCTAATCTTGTAAAGCAATAATTACCTAATCGTAAATCACCGCGCAAGGCCATAAATTATGTAGACGTACGCGAAATTATTGAGTGTTAAACTGATTGGATTAAAGCATATTATTAATTACGTAATTAGAGCCCGTTCAATTAGCCTGCTAAATAATACCATATAATATTGATTATACCTATGTGCCGGCAGAAAATTGCTACCGAGATTAGTCATAATGCTCATCTGTAACGCCCGATTCCGATATTCAATATGTCTGTCTGTAATTTGTCGATAAGTCATCTATAATACTATGAACATACTAGCAAGTGAACTTATACCGATATTAATTTGGCCGGGCATTTTTCAAAGTCAAATTCTGGCGCATATTCCTATTACCGAAATAACTGAGAGTCCCGAAGCTGTAGGGCTAGTTTAAGATTGATCGTGTTCGTATTCGATGACATTAGCGTCAAAGTAAAATGAACCCTAATTATTACAAGTTTTTATTTAGCTTGACCAGTTTATTTGTTTGTTTGGGTCAAATCTTGCAAGATGAATAAGACCCACTTCCCGGTTTCTGATCGAGCTGAAATTTTGCATTTATGTGTAAATCGGATGACAATCCAATATTATTGTGACATGGAGCTGATCTGATGATGGAGACGGAAGATGGCTATCGGAACTCTGTAATAAAACGACGTAACCCCATCGAGTTTGGGCTCGTTTGATTCGTCATAACAAGTACTCTGATCCTAGATAAGATCCAGAGTCTAATGATGTAGCTACTAAAAGCTTGCATTTAAAAATAAAATTTTTAATTTACAGTAATTGTTGTATTTAAAGTCACAAATTCAGTAGTTTACTGATTTAAAGGAGCGTATCGTATACGTCATCGTATAAGAATGCATACATGAAATTAAGCTCTAATTCCTAATGTTATGGCTCAGTAGATGATACCCGTGACTTCGTCCGCGTGGATTAAGGTTAATTATACGGGTCTGCCCGCGAAATACAAATTTAATTATTTGGTTTTCGCAATTTGTAAACTAATACGACAAAGTAGGCTTATGGCATTCTAATTGCGACGATGGCAGTATCATCTTCACAGGTTTATATAAAAATCTTTACTTGAAAGTTTCCAGTTTAAGAAATTAGTCAGAATATCGACTAAATTATGAGTAACTCTCAAAAAAGTATCGAGTTGGACGTACTCGATATTTTGACTAATTTCTTAAAGTTTCTACAGTTCTTTCTAAAGTACTTTCAAGTAAAGATTATTTAATTCAAGTAATACTCGCTTACCAAATAAACTCTGAGTAATTCTAAGTACTTAATGTAAATTCCATTTTAGGTGACAATTTGGCGCCGAATGTACTTTTAATACTAGTCGTTTATTTGATCATCTTGTTTTATCATTACTTTGGAGTAATTTGATAAACACGTAGTGATGTAATGTAGATGTTAGGTACGTGAATAATAAAGCACAGGCCTCTGCGTAGCCCGCAGGAATCCTGGATAACCTCAGAGCTAGGGTTTCACACTATATCAAGTGGGGGATGGATAATTTATCAAGATCGCTTACACAAAACAGATGGACCAGATGTTTATGGGTCTATCTTATCTTGTCCTTTTTATCTTTTTTCGGTGTAGATTTGGAATCTTAGGCACTCTTGCAGAATCGCCGGGTTATCCTTTTAACCCAGAGTCAGCAGCTAACTGGGTTAAATGGACAGATTTTACAGAATTCGTATAAAGCTTCTGTCAAAATTACAAATTTATTCCTGGGTTAACTACCTCGGCGTCTCTGCAAGCGGGCCTTATTTACTTAAAATTTTCTGTGTGATATTTAATTTATCCACAATTCTTTTAATTTTTATTGGCCGATTCCACAAACATTGACTGACCTTTTTGCTTGAATAAATTGGCGTTTTTGGGTATTGAAAATTCTGTCAAAATATCAAATTTACGCTCGGATGAGACTTATTTTTTGTTAGTGAAATCGGCCCTTAGTGTTCATTTTTTTATTTTATGCAATAAAATTAAACCTCCATAGCCGAAGGGTGACCAATCAACACTGAGCTATGCTGCGCTGTGCTGTGCTATGCTCTCTTTGATCGAATAGTCTAAGATTATAGAATGAAGACAATACAAATGCTGCTGCGTTGCGCTTTATACGGCTGTGCTTTGTAAGGCTGCGCTTTATAAGGCTGCGCTTTGTACGGTTGTGTTTTGTACCGCTGCGCTTTGTACGTTGTTTAATACATAGCAGCTTAGCTGAGCATAGCACAGCGCAGCATAGCTCAATGTTGATTGGTCACCCTTACTGTTAAAGGTGCAGATTGAAAATTGAAAGTTAGACGATAGGACGACGGAAGAAAGGGGGGGGGAAGAGGAGAATATTCGTCATATGCATTCTGCGGTTCAGTTCAGCTTGGGTAATAATTATCATACTAATATTATAAATGCGGAAGTGTGTTTGTTTGTTGGTTTGTCCTTCAATCAGGCCGCAACAGACTTACGGATCGAGGTGATTTTTTGCATGGGTATAGTTGAGGACCTCGAGAGTGACTTATGCTACTTTTATCTCGGAAAATCAAAGAGTTTCCAAGGGATTTTAAAAACTAAATCCACGCGGACGAAATTGCGGGCCGGTCTTTTTATAAAAAATTCTATTGCACAAAAAAGATCCTTCACCAGACAGGGAAAATAATATATTATTAATAATCAATCCTTTTTCTGTTAACAAATAGAGTTCTGAATATATAACGTTTGTCAATATATGCTGTAAATGCATAATGGATCGAGATCGGTAAACTGAGACTGATGCATGTGCCAGATGTTCAAAGACAAAGGATCGCATTTCTTTATTTTCAATCTTGCAAATGTATGATTTCTCGGATAGTCTGTTCAATACATAAGTATAGCTCACTTACGTCCAGGGTTACTTTTTCCAACTCCACTTAGTGCCAATTTCACCAACGTTGAGTGACTTTTTATCATGAAATAAATTGGACATTCTGACAGTTTTTGTATTGAAAATACTGTCAAAATATCAAACTTATGCTCGGTTAAGACTTATTTTTCGTTGGTGAAATCGGCCCTTAAAAAACTAAAACCACTAAAAAGCTTAAAATATTAATTATATAAAATTATTTTTAAAAACCCGACTTCAATTCCCACTACAAAGTATAAAATAATTTTAGTTTGCACACGTATGTTGAAGTCGGGCTAGCGTCGCGCATATCTGTTCATTGTTTCTGTTCAGGCCCGCACGACTTCAACATACCTGCACAAACTAAAATTATTTTATACTTTGTAGTGGCATTTGAAGTTGTTTTTTTTTAAAGATTTTTTATTTTACATTATTAGGTTATAAAATTGGTCCTGCACTTTAGAAGTAGCAAACCGACACAGACTTTTGCAT
The DNA here is from genome assembly GCA_029955525.1 of Oeneis ivallda. Lineage (NCBI taxonomy): Eukaryota > Metazoa > Arthropoda > Insecta > Lepidoptera > Nymphalidae > Oeneis > Oeneis ivallda. Next base: position 23,287,571 of record JARPMR010000018.1, on the reverse strand, counting down.
ATTTATAATTGGTATCTGATGAATATCATCTTCTATTGAAATTAAGAAAACTTACTTCTAAAAAGGTTCACTCGACAAGAGCAAACGTGTCTATTTACTAGAACTATATTTTTTATATCTAACAGGAGCAGAAGCAGTGGTAGCATAGTGGTTAGGACTGTGGTCTCCTATTCGGGGTCGCAGGTTTGATCCCGCGTACGCGCCTCTGACATTTCGGAGTCAAGAGCGTTTAAGCAATTAAATATCACATGCTTTAACGGTGAAGGAAAACATTGTAAGGAAACCTGCGCACCTGAGAGTTCTTCATAATGTTCTCGAAGGTGTGTGAAGTCCGCCAATTCGCATTGGGCCAGCGTGGACTATGGCCTTTAACACTTATCTGAGAGGAGACTTGCGCTCAGCATTGAGCCGTTGATGGGTTGCTAATGAACAGGAGCGTTAATAATACTTATTGTTCACTTTTCATCGGAATATTATGAATCCAGTCCCGTAACTCAAATAAAAAGGTTTCCGATAAGCTGGGGTAACGTTTGTCAATATGCCGTAACATGCATAATGGATCGGAACGGGTAACGCGGGACGGATGTGCCAGATGCTAACAGACGAAGGTTCACAATTTTTTCTCGATCTGTAACGGAGATGGATGAAATTGGGCACAACTTGTCGTTTGTAACAGCTATGTAATCTTTTGTAGTAAATAAATCCTTACTAATATTATAAATGCGAAAGTGTGTTTGTTTGTTGGTTTGTCCTTCAATCACGCCGCAAAAGGGCTACGGATCGACGTGATTTTTTGCATGGGTATAGTTGAGGACTTGGAGAGTGACATAGGCTACTTTTTATCCCGGAAAATCAAAAAATTTCCCAGGGGATTTTAAAAACTAAATCCACGCGGACGAAGTCGCGGGCATCATCTAGTAAATAGGATAAATAGAATTTCAATGAATATTAACTATGTTAAACATTATAGGTATTGCACTCTTCCTTTCAAATAGGCGTAAGATTGTGATAGGAATGCGTACGACGATAATTCAAATAATAATTCATTTAGCAAGAAAAGGTTAGAATTATTTTGCTATAATCCGCCAACAGAAAAAATCTGTATAACTTTTACACTACTCTCGACGCACGTTTCGCCCCGACACCGGAGCATCCTCAGGAGATGTCGACTTTACAACTATGTATTGTCTAGACAATACATTTTTACATTTATTTTTTTACAGATTTTTTCTGTTGGCGGATTATAGCAAAATAATTCTAACCTTTTCTTGCTAATCATGGACTTCCGCAAAGTAACGCCTGCTTCTATCCAGTAATAATTCATTTATTTGCAAAATTGAGTAAGTACTTAGGTAGGAATAGGTCTACATTAAGCAGTTTTTAACCGACTTTAAAAAAAAGGAGGTTATTAATTCGTCGGAATCTTTTTTTTATGTATGTTCACCGATTACTCGAAGACGCCTGAACCGATTTGGAAAATTCTTTTTTGTTTGAAAGGGTATACTTTCCAGGTGGTCACATATAAGTTTCATCGAAATCAGTCAAGCGGTTTTTAAAATATCAACAATAAATTATATATTTTGTATTTTGCTATAATCCGCCAACAGAAAAAATCTGTATAACTTTTACACTACTCTCGACGCACGTTTCGTCCCGACACCGGAGCATCCTCAGGAGATGTCGACTTTACAATGATGTATTGTCTAGACAATACATTTTTACATTTATTTTTTTACAGATTTTTTCTGTTGGCGGATTATAGCAAAATAATTCTAACCTTTTCTTGCTAATCATGGACTTCCGCAAAGTAACGCCTGCTTCTATCCAGTAATAATTCATTTATTTGCAAAATTGAGTAAGTACTTAGGTAGGAATAGGTCTACCTTAAGCATTTTTTAACCGACTTTAAAAAAAAGGAGGTTATTAATTCGTCGGAATCTTTTTTTTATGTATGTTCACCGATTACTCGAAGACGCCTGAACCGATTTGGAAAATTCTTTTTTGTTTGAAAGGATATACTTCCCAGGTGGTCACACATAAGTTTCATCGAAATCGGTCAAGCAGTTTTTAAAATATCAACAATAAATTATATATTTTGTATAGTAGCGCGGGAGTTTGAAATCGATTTTTTAAAAATAATTTTCTAGAGCTCCAATCTGCCACAGAGTAACATGTAAAATCTTTTGCGTGATTCGTGAATAACTGATGAAAATGATGATTAGGATATTTTGAGCTATTTTACTCTTTTTGCGTAATAAAAGTTGCAGTACTGTGTCAAATTAGAATCTTAGGTATTGCTGGGTACTGAAATCGCAGTCAACGGCACGGGAGCGTGCAAACAATCGCCTGAGGCGGGCCGATTCACATCAAACACGAGCCGATTCTGATTCGCGTTCATTTAATTGTATTGATAACCGTAAACTCAAAGCCGTAAACCGATACCTCTGTTTGTTACCCCTGAGTGTGCATAATGAGAGAAAGCTGATACCTTTCACGGAATCAACGAATCCACGGATTATTGAATCGAACGAAGTTGGATCAGGATTACAATTAAGAAGTGCCTAATGCTGGACAAACGTTAAGTTTACGCATATATTTAGGCACTTGTGCGACTGACTCTTAAGAGTAGTCGACAGATGAAATTAAACTATCAAAAATATTTAAAAAACTAGCTGATGCCCGCGACTTCGTCTGCGTGGATTTAGTTCATAACATCCCGCGGGAAATCTTTGTCACCCTCCAGGCTCTCAACTATACCTATCCAATAAATCACGTCAATCCGTAGCTTTGTAGCAGGAAACATTTGATCGTCTTGCTCGCGGCATTGTTAATGATGATTCAAAGAGAAAACATATTACTGATGATATTATCAATTACGTTAAACTATAATTTTTATAATTGTTTTTACCATAATTTTTTACCATAATTAACCAAATACAAAATTACGTTTAGCTGTCATTTACGTTTTGTTCTTCCACTGTCATTTTCGTTTTTTTATTCCATGTCAGATGCATTTTTGTTATAACAGGTTTTATATTGACTTGACGGAAACGCGGTCGAACGGGATAAAAAGTATCCTATGTCCGTCTCCTGGTTCTAAGCTACCTCTCCACCAATTTTGAGCCAAATCGGTTCATCCGTTCTTGAGTTATAAATAGTGTAACTAACACCACTTTCTTTTATATATATAGATATAAGAAACAAAACTTATGGTGTAAGTGTTAAGTAAACTCAAAGAACAGCTCACAATATTTCGATGTAATACCTATCGGCTCGTTGGTCTAGGGGTATGATTTTCGCTTAGGGTGCGAGAGGTCCCGGGTTCAAATCCCGGACGAGCCCAAACACTTTTTTATTTTATTTTTATTTAAATAGTTTTTTTTATTATTACGTATTATACTTCATGGCTTCGTACTCAAGGTTATAGACTTGGTAGTATACGCATACGTAGTGGTTACCGTTCACTTTATTGAGATTTATATATATTTTTTTTTTAAATAGGGTAGGTTGATATAATATCGTCCCTGCACCGTACAGCTAGGTACCTCATTCGCTTTTTAGTGCGCTACCGTTCCACCACGCCCTCGCCTAATTTAATTTTAAAGTGTTATTTAAAGTGATATTTAAAACGTGAAAAAGTAAACAAATAATATTTTTATAATGCCCAAACCTAAGGGTGATAAATGTGAATGTATTTAAAGCAAAAATTAAGAAGTTTGAAATGAAATTACAATCAGTCGGATGATTCTGACACAACGTCGATTCCACATAAATTCCAAAATGCACCGTTGGGTTATCAAGGTAAGATTGATTATTAAGTAATAATAATTGTGCTATGGTTTATTGGTGCTCGAGAAATTAGTGTCTTGGGTATTGTACATTGGGATTGTTTCTTCACTATACGAGTTGGCTATTATACGATATTATTAACCCTAATGTAGGGACACAGTATTGTGGACAGTTCGTGCTTTTGCATTGGGGCTGTTTCTTACTGTTTATTATACTCGTGATAGCTAATAAACCTGAGTGAAAGTGTTTTCTTATAAAACACACAGTATTGTGGACAGTTCGTGCTTTTGCATTGGGGCTGTTTCTTACTGTTTATTAAACTCGTTATAGCGAATATACCTGAGTGAAAGTGTTTTCTTATAAAACACACAGTATTGTGGACAGTTCGTGCTTTTGCATTGGGGCTGTTTCTTACTGTTTATTAAACTCGTTATAGCTAATATACCTGAGTGAAAGTGTTTTCTTATAAAACACACAGTATTGTGGACAGTTCGTGCTTTTGCATTGGGGCTGTTTCTTACTGTTTATTAAACTCGTGATAGCGAATAAACCCGAGTGAAAGTGTTTTATTATAAAACACACAGTATTGTGGATAGTTCGTGCTTTTGCATTGGGGCTGTTTCTTGCTGTTTATTAAACTCGTGATAACGAATAAACCTGTGTGAAAGTGTTTTCTTATAAAACACACAGTATTGTGGACAGTTCGTGCTTTTGCATTGGGGCTGTTTCTTACTGTTTATTAAACTCTTGATAGCGAATAAACCTTATTGAAAGTGTTTTCTTGCGAAACACACAGTCTGTGGACAGTTCTTACTTTTTGTATTGGGGCTGTTTCTTACTGTTTATTAGTCAGTTTGTAGGCAGTAATTGCTATTGTATTGGGACTGCTTCTTACCACAGATACATGATTAACTTAAGGAAAGTCTGTTTTGACTATGAGACACAGTATCCGGAGTATGAGAAGTATTAAAATCAGCTCATCGTTTATTGTTTACTTACCCTTTTTTCTGAATTCTATTTTTCACATGTATTTTACATGTTGATTTCGGACGGTTAAATTATGAATGTCGAAAATAAAACGACGCTAAATTAGAATGTTAGCCAGATTTGTTGTTTTATTGGTATCTGCCTGGCCTGCTGTTGAGTACAGTTGTTTTTATACAAAACTTTCTGAAAGGTGTCTTGTACTAATAATCTTAGTTTAAAAATTTTAATAATTACGAAAATTTCATACGAAATCCATTGAAACTTTAGTTTGAATGGTGGGTTCGTACTATTGACCAGCCAGTATATAAAATTATTATAATAATTGATAACTATGGCCTGGAAATTCTCTTTGATTTCTCAACGACTGGGTAGGGATATTGCCTGTGGAAATCAGAGAGCTAATGGAGTGACGATGAAAATAAAAGACATAATAATTATTTGAAAATAGCTCTTTTTACTGGTATAAAAATATTTGTCAGAGAACTGTGTGACACCCAGATCCTCCTTCGTAATGATAATTTTGTACGTTAATCGAATAGGAGGTTATTCAGTTTCCACATTTGACCAATGATGACGTCATGGCTATCTCAGACGGAGATTCAGAACAACAGGAGCCGGAACTGAACCCAAATTCAAACCCCGGTATGCGGTACACCGAATGCAGTTCTATATAATCAGGGAGCTGCGCCGAAACTTTCTCCGGAGCCTATTGGAATACCTACAGCAGAAAACTTTGGACTTGACAGTGAGTTAAAAGATATTCTTGATATAGAACCATAGTTGGTTCTATCTGATGTTATCAATAGTCAGATAAAATCATTTTTATCCAAATATTACATATATGACAAAAAAGATTTGGCTATTAGATTACAACATTGGACCACGATGGGTCAACAATGGAACAGCTTAAGTAGCTAAATAAAAATTTTTTAACTTCTGAAATTTCCAAGTTGATAAATCTAATATTGAAAAACGCAATGAAGCAATAGGAAACAAACAAGTTAAAACGTCTTCGGCTTCGGCTATTAGTTATTTAGGAGAAGCACAAGAGAGAAATACTTCATTGTTCAAACTATTGACAAAAGCCATAAATAAATTAGGAATTATTAGGAAGGTATTTCCAAATAAGAAGATCTCGCGAAACACAACACAAGATACAACACCAAATTCTACAAGAAATTTAAAGGGTCAGGGTTGGCTAGCAGGCCAATGGGACCCACAAGGACAAAAGACCCTGCGATGACCTCAACACATATTCGGCGAGACTACTCCTCGATAGTCCTGGAATCAACAGCAACGAACGAGCTAAAAACGTCGTTAATTATAGTTAATATCGTTATTAACGTCGTTAAAACTTGCTGACAGGCTGTCCTTATTCTATAAGGAATGGTATATGATCGCTAATGACCCTACGGTTCTTTCATACATCAAATGTTTCAAAATTCCTTTTTTCACGAACACCATCCCTAACAGTACCTCCTAGCAACCGTGTATAAAAATGTAATCTTTATAACAAAGGGTACTTTTATGTAATTTTATGGATTCTATCAGTAATTTTACTAGCTGGCGCTATTTCAAAATCTGAAGCTCGATCTGACCAATATTTATCGAATGTTTTTTGCAATACTTAAGCCAAATGAAAAGGTGCGCTTTATTTAAAACTTAAAATTGTTAAAAATAAAACATCAATGAACACACAATAAAGAGTCATTTCTAGATGAAAGACTCAATAACTTTGCTAAAAATTATTTATTTTATTTATTTAATTTTAGAATACACTAAATACATGTGAAACATACATTTATTATAAAACGATAATGGTTACAGTAGTAGGTATAAAACTGTCGCGCAACGCTTACAATCAAGATTAAGTTTTAGTAATAAAATTATATAATTAATAACATTAAACTAGCGGCACGCTATGATGGCCGGTTTGACACATTACAATAGTGATGTGGAATGTCAATTTATTCTCGAACAAAAACAATTAAGTTTTGTTTTTGTACCTGATTAAATAGGTTTAATAAAACAAAAATGTATATGTTTATTTAATTTATTTGAACGAACTGAATATTTGAATGAAAATGAATATACATACTTTATATGCACACAAGAAACATATGAATACAAAAGATACCAAAAAAGGTGCCACAAAAGGCCATAATTAATCAGATTCGTCCATACTACTATTTTCACTGTCGTCACTGCTATCATCACCTACATTAATAATTATATGTTCGTTTTCTATAATATTATCTATTTTCACATCTCTTTCATAATCTTCCCTTATTAATTTAACAGTTCTATTCACAACCTTTTCCCAGTCTCCTTTAGTCACATGTTCACAAGCTTCTTCTAATAATTTTAGCATTTTTTTTGTGGTAAATGGGGGTTCTGTATTGTGTCTTGCAGCATATCCCTTAATTTGAGCCCACACCAACTCAATCGCATTATACTCACAATGGTAAGGCGGTAACCGTATAACTCTGTGCCCATGTTCTAATGCTATTTCGTCAATGACGTATCGGATCTTGGTTGGTTTGTTTTCTTTTAAAAGACGTACTAATTCCGCTTTTAACATATTCATGTTTGCATCTACGCCATTTTTACGAAGCCATGCGACGATATCAGCTTTCTTTTGGGATTGGGCAGGTGGCTTGTCAATTTGCATCGAGTGGTATGGGGCGTTGTCCATAATTATAATAGATGGTTCAGGGAGGCTACACAACATTGAGGTAAACCATTCAGTAAACTTTTCTCCATTCATGTCTTCATGATAGTCTCCAGTGGTTTTTGACGCAAAAGCCATGAGAGAACCTTCGACAAACCCGTTGATGGTTCCGGCGTGACAAATTATAAGTCGCGATCTTTTTCCTACAGGAACTTTGGAAGTAGATGCTGCTGTGTCATCGTTCCAAGAACGGCCTACAGTATGGTTAGCATTAAGCCATGTTTCATCCAAGAACACAACATTTTGCCAATTTTTGATTTCTTTCACTTGCCGTAAAAAAGTATACCTTGCCATCGCTATATCAAATCTTTCCATCAATATTTTGCGTTTGTTACATTTTTTGTATCGAAATCCAATGGTCTTCAAAATCTTCGTTAAAGAACTTTCCCCACCGAAGAATAATCCAGCTTCCTTCAGTGAATGCACCAACTTTTTTCTTGTTGGATACTCCTTCTGTAAATAGTAGCCGTAAACATGTCTTCGGATAGCATCGGCATCAAAGCTATCGATGCCTACGACTGGTTTTGCTCGTTTTCTCTTTTTTGGTGTGTGAAGTTTATTTTCTTCTGTGCCAGTCTCGCCATATTTTTTTTTAGTTATCCGTCTAACAGTTCGTTGTCCAATATTAAGCGCATCAGCTACGCGTTCAACCACTGACGTTATAGGTAAAATTGGCCCTCCATTTTGAGCTTCACGATCGAAATAGTTACGAAGGCGTATTACGAACTCACGTGTCTGACTATTTAGAACAGTTCTCTGCGTACGTTCGGTCATATCGACGAAATCCACAACAAAGGGCTTGAACAGAGTCCAAATTAACGAGCAAGGGTCAACAGTAATGCAGTATCAATATTTGAAATCCAAAGCCAGGTCAAAACTATATCACAATCGCATTGCACTGACAGTTTATACTTTTCGAAGCAACGTCAATTCGAAACTGCTTTGTTTTGCATTGAGCATTGACGCGAGTTTGCCGGAGGTAGTAGTTGTGCTAGCCAGCGATCCTATGTGACGATCGTATTAGATTCCATTTTTAAAAATTTTCAATTTAGAAAACCAAATGCCGAGTTGTGGTATATATCATATAAAAATAAAAATTTTACCTTTTGTATGAAACAGCTGATATTTTTTTGCGATTTCAGAGGTTTGTCCACATAGTGAAAATTGTTCATATTCACAAGTACATTCACCCCTTAAATGGTGCAAACTGATTTTTCTACACTTGTATACATTTTAGAAATCAATTTAATAAATAAATTTTGAGTCCTAAACCTAAAACTACATTCGATAAAATTTATGAATCTCTGCACATCACTATCGTCAATAAAGTAATACAATTATTTCCTTCAAAGTCGTTATCAATTAATACGGAACTTCATGAGCGGACAAACGTCAAACCGGCCATCATAGCGTGCCGCTAGTTTATGTGCACAATATATTTATAGAGCAAGATCCCAGTGCCGCCAGACCTAAGTTATTTTCTCAGCAATTATTTGCGTACGATAGAGTTCTGTTCGAATGTCCTTTCAGTATATGCGTACCAGCTAGATTGTGCCGACGGCCAATTTCCAGATACCAGGTAGGTAAAAACTAGGATAACTTATCTTAAATTCTCAGGGCTGATTTTCATATATGTTTTAAAGAATATTGTAAAAATTAATAAATTAATACTGCCAGACGCTTACCGCCGGCGGTTACTTTAGCCAGACGCTTTGAAGCTCCCAAAAATATATATAATTTAAGTTAACTTATATTCTCAGTTCTGATTTTTATACATGATACTCAGGGAACTATTGCGATATTATCTGTAAGCTGCCAGACCTATTGGAAGGGTCAAACATCCCCCCAGACACACATTATGCGTCCTCATATGTATGAGCGCTAGAACATGATTCACTTGTTTAAGTGTGTGAGAGATAATATCATCATACTATAATATTATAAATGCGAAAGTGTGTTTCTTGGTTTGTCCTTCAATCACTCTGCAACAGAGCTACGGATCGACGTGATTTTTTGCCTGGGTATAGCTTGCAGAAGATATTGCAATAGTTCTCTCTCTCTAGATCCTAAGCTATACCCAGGCAAAAAATCACGTCGATCCATAGCTCTGTTGCAGAGTGATTGAAGGACAAACCAACAAACACACTTTCGCATTTATAATATTATAGTATGATGATATCTCTCACACACTTAAACAAGTGAATCATGTTCTAGCGCTCATACATATGGGGACGCATAATGTGTGTCTGGGGGGATGTTTGACCCTTCCAATAGGTCTGGCAGCTTACAGATAATATCGCAATAGTTCCCTGAGTATCATGTATAAAAATCAGAACTGAGAATATAAGTTAACTTAAATTATATATATTTTTGGGAGCTTCAAAGCGTCTGGCTAAAGTAACCGCCGGCGGTAAGCGTCTGGCAGTATTAATTTATTAATTTTTACAATATTCTTTAAAACATATATGAAAATCAGCCCTGAGAATTTAAGATAAGTTATCCTAGTTTTTACCTACCTTTAGCACCTGGTATCTGGAAATTGGCCATCGGCACAATCTAGCTGGTACGCATATACTGAAAGGACATTCGAACAGTACTCTATCGTACACAAATAATTGCTGAGAAAATAACTTAGGTCTGGCGGCACTGGGATCTTGGACCATTATAAGTTATAACACACATACTTTTTATTAAACACAAATGAGGATAAAATTATCCACTATCCATCCAGGTTCCAGTTTGATGAATTTATCATTAAATTTAAGTTTTTACCTTTCGGCTTAAATACTGCTCTTTTTGTAAATATACTTAAAATACTACTTTTGTGTTCACTAAAGTATGAAACCAGTAGTAAAATTATTGAGAACATGTGGACAAATACTCACTATAATAATTATGTTATTATACATATACCATATTTGTAGTGTTGGAAACGACTAATATGAAACATGTTATCAAAACTTACAAGAAACCACAAAGTTTCTTACGAACCTGGGTTTCTTTTTAAAAAAAAATGATAAAAGTAATAATTTTAATCTATCTAAAACTTTAGATTTTAATATAGTAGACACAGGTCAACAGAAAGTTTTATGTCTTCGCTTCATATAAAATGTGCTCTTCGGAGAACTTTGAAAAAGATCAAGAATCTAGGCGTACGCATCAAGATATTGAATAGCAACTTGCAGTAATCTGCTTTATACGCTTAAAGACAAATTATACTCAAGTTTGGTTCTTCAAACATTGATTTATGTGGATAATAATATCTGTCAAAGATATGTCTCATAGCACAGAGACCCAGATGCGAACGCAGTAGGAATATACTTTTACGATATCATGATCTAACCTTTACTATTAAATGCATTTGCATTTTCTCTATAAGTAACTTAGATTTTAAAATCGTTACGTAAAATTATTTCTGATAATACCAAGGGTATAATTATTTATTGTTCCACACTGGGCTATCTAGCCATGGTATCCACTGTTTAAAAATCTTTTAATGTCAGAAATGTTGATGTTTAAAGGGGCTGGATGATTGACCTTATCAAACGATCAACAATCAGGGTGCTCAATATTTTACATTAAATTTATATTGGTCAACTATATAGTTGATCAATCATAGTATATACATATCCTAATCAGATCCTAAATCTTTAAACAATTTCTAAAAAAAAAAAAAAAAAACAAAAAAAAAAAATTGTTACGCTTACTGCACAAAAAGTGCAAACATTATCAAAAATAAAAGTGTGTAATATCAGTGTGTTTTCATCTGATTTCATATTAAAACTCCTAGATTAAAACTGTTAGTCATTCCATTTTTTAAATAAAAACCAGAGATTTCGCCTGGAAAAACATTGCATATCTTTACTAAACCACTTCGCTTCGGGAAAATGGAGACTCCATAATATTTCTTACTTAAAAAAAAAAAAAAAAAAAAAAACATACTCATTAATTGGACGGTTTACAAATTTTATCACGTTGTACCTATATAAAATACCTTGAACCAAACTGGAATTTATACTTCCATATCTCCCCCATCATTGGGCATGCTACCACATCTGCTGCGCAAAGGTTAAATGTTTCAGTGGATCATAATATGAAAACTACTGCAGGCTGAAGCTTAATAAGTTCCCATACTTTTGCTAGCTTTTATAATCGGCCTATCAATGCCCGAAATGATTTATTTAGCTATTATGAATGATTCAATAAAAACAAATTGTTGTTTGATAACCCATAGTCATTGTATGATTTTTGTTATATTATTAACAAAATATTTACATATATATATAAAAACAAAAAAAAACAACTTAACCAATACATCTTCTCATATTTTACGAATCTTAGCTCTAAAAGTCTACCAAGTCTATAACCTTGAGTACGAAGCCATGAAGTATAATTAATGATTAAACGAACTTACCTGTAAGTGAAGTTCTATCATAATTATACGAAGGCTTCGTACGAAGAGGTTATAACCCTCCCACCCTCACGTTATGCGTTTACCCTTAATCGTAAAATATGAGGTGGTGTATTAGCTGAACTCTAAATTAAATGAGGTACCTAGCTGTACGGTGCAGGGACGATATTATATCAACCTACCCTATTTTAAAAAAAAATATATATAAATCTCAATAAAGTGAACGGTAACCACTACGTATGCGTATACTACCAAGTCTATAACCTCTTCGTACGAAGCCTTCGTATAATTATGATAGAACTTCACTTACAGGTAAGTTCGTTTAATCATTAATTATATATCACGCAGTCACGCGCGGGGTCACGCCTCTGCTATGAAGTTATGTGCGATTTAGCAATTAAATATCAAATGCTTCAACGGTGAAGGAAAACATCGTGAGGAAACCTGCACACCTGAGAGTTCTCCATGATGTTCTCAAAAGGTGTGTGAAGTCTGCCAATTTGCATCGGGATAGCGTGGTGGACTATAACCTACAACCCTTCTCTGAAAGGAGACCTGCGCTCAGTAATGAGCTATTGATGAGTTGCTGATGATGACATATACTATAAAAAAAACAAATTAAAAAAATCGAAGCTTTAAATATGCACCGCTCCGCCTTAATCCTAGACAATTTATAACCTAACTTTCGACCTCGCAAATTGCTAGAACAATTCGGAGCTCCAAATAAATTGGTCTATTACTATCGACATTCCACTTCAAAATTACTAGCTGACCCGCCCCGGTCGTGTTGCAGGTTACTGGATAAGTATGTGAACCTCATATTTCTAAACACCGATGTTTGAAGTTGTGGTCCAAGATCCCAGTGCCGCCAGACCTAAGTTATTTTCTCAGCAATTATTTGTGTACGATAGAGTACTGTTCGAATGTCCTTTCAGCCTATGCGTACCAGCTAGATTGTGCCGACGGCCAATTTCCAGATACCAGGTGCTAAAGGTAGGTAAAAACTAGAATAACTTATCTTAAATTCTCAGGGCTGATTTTCATATATGTTTTAAAGAATATTGTAAAAATTAATAAATTAATACTGCCAGAAGCTTACCGCCGGCGGTTACTTTAGCCAGACGCTTTGAAGCTCCCAAAAAATATATATAATTTAAGTTAACTTATATTCTCAGTTCTGATTTTTATACATGATACTCAGGGAACTATTGCGATATTATCTGTAAGCTGCCAGACCTATTGGAAGGGTCAAACATCCCCCCAGACACACATTATGCGTCCCCATATGTATGAGCGCTAGAACATGATTCACTTGTTTAAGTGTGTGAGAGATAATATCATCATACTATAATATTATAAATGCGAAAGTGTGTTTGTTGGTTTGTCCTTCAATCACTCTGCAACAGAGCTACGGATCGACGTGATTTTTTGCCTGGGTATAGCTTAGGATCTAGAGAGAGAGAACTATTGCAATATCTTCTGCAAGCTATACCCAGGCAAAAAATCACGTCGATCCGTAGCTCTGTTGCAGAGTGATTGAAGGACAAACCAACAAACACACTTTCGCATTTATAATATTATAGTATGATGATATTATCTCTCACACTCTTAAATAATAAGTGAATCATGTTTTAGCGCTCATACATATCGCACTCTTAAAACATAAGTGGCACTATACAAAAAATGACATTTTTTAGTTAAGTATACAGTCAAAACGCATAAAACGAAACGCGCCTAATGCAAAGACCCCGGTAGCTCTAATGCGCCAAATTTTGGCTAGATGTCGCTAGTGTCACTTATGAATTTGTCACAATTTGTCCGGTCGGTAATTGATAAACCGGCACTAAGCCAGTTCGCGCCAAGTCTCCGGAGGGAATCCTCGTCGAGGTGAGTTAAAAACTGGCACTTTGTGTAAAGTGCCACTTATTTAATAAATTTGCTTTCGAATATTTACAGTGAGTAAATGCATAAGTGGCAGTTTGAATATAATGCCAGTTATTTAATAACTTTAGTGTGGATTTTGTTTTTATATGAATTCAGTAACGGGCATTTTCTGTAAAGAGCCATTTTATCAATAAATATATGCTTTCAAATATTAGCTGTGCGTAATTGCATATGTGGCAGTTGCAAAAGGGTCAGTACAAGGAACCAGCGGACTCAAGAACTGCAACAGCTCTATAACCAAAAGTTGGATTCATCTGAAAGAAAAAAGAATGACGTGAAAAGCCTTCTAGATGCTGGTTTGATACCCAATTTTTACAATTCCTACTTTGATAGAGTTTTGAACTAGGTAGGTAGAGTAGTGAGAACGCCTTTAAAAAAACTGTTGATTTATAATTTGCAAGAAGAAGTTATATCGATAAGTTTGTTTTGTGATTAAGTGCGAAAATGTTTTTAAGTTACTGTTAGTTTATTAATATTTTTCTCGGTTCTAGAACTGAGCTTAACGACTAAATTGCTAAAAAGCTTTGCTGGTTTTTACGTAATTCAGTTTTTACAAGATTTTATAGTATGTTCAAGATTTTGATACAATATTTTTATAATTACTTACGGTTTTTTTGTGAAAAACTATATTTTTAAGTTACTGCAAGATTTTTGCTGACTCTTATGATAATTAAACCTTTAATACGCTGATTTTTACGTAACTTTTACAGTTCCTACTTCGAAAGACTTAACCTTAGCAGATAAGTTGAATTACCTCTAATAATTGTACTGATTAGTAAGTAGTAAGAACAAGATTTTAATATTAATGTTATTTATGATAAAATGACGTTCTGTTATTTTGATAATTCTTTTATCTAGATTTAAACAGATTTGTTAATTATGAATATGTGTGGTAATTTTGACCGAAAACTGTGAGCATGTGCCAAATAAATATAATTCTTTATTATTTTAGTATTTATATTGTTTTATTTCTCTCTTTTTTATCATTACAATGTAGGTAAAATAACAATTTAGAGGTCATTAAGCAAAAAGTTTTGAATAACTAGAAAACTATAACCGACACAATGCTAAACTTTTTTTTTAAATGCTTCTCCATTGATAAATAATCAATAATTTTATTGTATGCCACTGGATACCGAAACAGCGTTAGTTAAACTGTTATTTTAAGCCGATCACAAAGCTTTATTTATATTTTTTTAGTTCCATATCACCCATTCAATTCTTAAAAAATCTTAAAACGGCCATACTGTAAAATTAACATTTTCGTTTAGTGCCACTTATGTTTTAAGAGTGCGATATGGGGACGCATAATGTGTGTCTGGGGGGAAGTTTGACCCTTCCAATAGGTCTGGCAGCTTACAGATAATATCGCAATAGTTCCCTGAGTATCATGTATAAAAATCAGAACTGAAAATATAAGTTAACTTAAATTATACATATTTTTGGGAGCTTCAAAGCGTCTGCCTAAAGTAACCGCCGACGGTAAGCGTCTGGCAGTATTAATTTATTAATTTTTACAATATTCTTTAAAACATATATGAAAATCAGCCCTGAGAATTTAAGATAAGTTATTCTAGCTTTTACCTACCTTTAGCACCTGGTATCTGGAAATTGGCCGTCGGCACAATCTAGCTGGTACGCATATACTGAAAGGACATTCGAACAGTACTCTATCGTACACAAATAATTGCTGAGAAAATAACTTAGGTCTGGCGGCACTGGGATCTTGCTCTATTGGTATTTAGAAATATGAGGTTCTTATTCGATAAATCTACATTCACTGTCGACGTGAATTTTTTTCGTAAAATTTTATCGAACCACCCTACCTATTCGATCTTTTTGCATTCACTGTCGTAGAATAACCTCCTTTAATGAAGATTTGTATTAGTTTAAATTCGTCGTCAGTCCCTCACGTACGGGGTTGTTTACGTTAAAGGACTAGAGTGACCCATTTAAAGGCCCTTGCCCGAAATTCGTTGTTTTGAAGACACTCACTTCTGGAACGGAATAACAATCTTTGCTCAAGTTGTACATTAAATAGAGACCCTGGCAGTACCTAAAATATAGTTGAAAGCATGGAACTAGGAATTACAACTACGTCTTTTGAAAGCATCGAACTAACATAATTTTATAATGAAATATTTGATTCACTATTGACGGAACATGTTTGGACTTACTATAATTTATGTCATCTATTTGGTACAATGTTTTCTGCAAATAAATAATTTATTTATTATTTAATATTATTTGAACTATAACGCTTAAAAGCGCGATAATCGACGCGATGATAAGCCATTTTTAGTAAGCCTTTAAAGGCCGACCCAGTCGGCAGTATCGTCGCGTTAGTACATAGACGAATGATATTTACTACCGGGTAGTAAATATCATTTGGTTCATGTCCACATCATTATAATCGTTCAAGAACTTCACAACCTTGTGCCCTCTTCACTGTTTTACTCAGTTTTACTACAGAACTTCGGAAAATCGTGAGCGTTGGCTTCCTTACGTGGTTGAAATCCAACCTAATCGCACAAAACGCTTCAGTTCAACGTTTCTGAAACGAACCGCTAAGGTGTGGAACGCACTTCCAGCATCTGTGTTTCCGGCCACGTATAACCTCAGTACCTTCAAGGCAAGAGTGAATAGGCATTTTCTAGGCAAGCGCGCTCCAACCTAGACCTCATCAGTGCTTTCCAGTATTGATTGTCGACAAGCCTATCTCTAAATAAAAAAAAATTAAAAAAATATCTGAATAGGTATATCACAGGATTATTCCCGCCGGGAATCGGACCAGAGACCTCCCTCTCTCTAACCACAGAGCTCACAACTGCGCTAGGAAGGTCGTCAAAATTTTGTACTAAAGGAATTGTATCATCATTAGCAACCCATCAACGTGCAACGGCTCACTACTGAGCGCAAGTCTCCTCTCAAAGAAGGGTTATAGACCATAGTCCACCACGCTGGCCCAATGCGAATTGGCGGACTTCACACACCTTCAAGAACATTATGATGAACTCTCAGGTGTGCAGGTTTCCTCACGATGTTTTCCTTCACCGTTGAAGCAAGTGATATTTAATTGCTTAAACGCACTTGACTCGGAAAAGCTTGTAAATAAATAAATAAATAAATAAATAAATAAAAGTCAGAGGTGCGTACCCGGGATCGAACCTGCGACCCCCCGAATAGGAGACCACAGTCCTAACCACTAGGCTATCACTGCAAGGAATTGTATACAAGAAAATAAATACGAACGACTACGAGTACAAGTAAACAGATACTTGTACAATGTACGTATAGTAACGAGTTTTGTTTCCTATTTGAATTAATTTGCGCGCACATTATGAGGGTAGACGGCAAGTGGGTCAAGCATGTGTTACTAATACATACGATTCTGTCGAGTAGAGCAAGAATAAAAAAATTGGTTGTCTGTAAAGTCGGTTTACGGACGATAGTTTTACGTGATAACGTCATAAAGAAACATTGGTGAAAAATTGTTTACTTTTATGAATTTAATTGAATTATTATCACTGAATTATCATTATTTTGTATAATACAAAGACGGAGTTAATTGAAAATAACATTTTTCTCTAATCACAAGCCAACGCTTGGGCCGATCGTGTCTCTCTATCTCTTGTCCCGCGCTCTCGCTTGCACGCACAGGCTCAGGCGGAACGTGACACTTTTTCGTGCGTCAGCCGGTGTTCATCGATTTATAAGACGTTATCACGTCAAAATAGCATTCGACTTCCATGTCCTATCTATATCAAAAGACTAGCTTCTACCCGCGGCTTCTCTCCCGACATCAGTTTTAGAGAATAACATAGCTGGTTCTTATATGAATCTTCTCATGCATAATAAAAAATGCATGAGTGTAATGGAACACTCGGCTGGAATGAAGTTCAGAATCAACGCCATCTCTCGCCACATGTTAGAACCATCTCGTAAAAATAACAGACATTAAAGCAACTTCAAGCAAGTTCACGCTGACTGCAATAGATGGCGTTAGTAAATTTTGACGAAAATACTTTGTTCGGAATTTCTCTTCTATAAAACTTCGTTCCAAAAATTAAAAAAAAGAACAAAGACATGATCTGAAGTCAGGATTCGAACCCCCGAACTGATAATTTCACTCCTTCATTTTACCCCTGCGCCATTAAAGCATTCATTAGTGTGTAATAAACGAAGGCAACAAGGGTCGTGACGGAAAATTAATACATATTTTTTCGTCTGGCCCCGATCCGCCAAACAGTCCGAAAAGGAACTTCGTTCCAATAATCCCGCAGAGATTCTCCGAGGGTAACTGCTCTCTCTATCGCCTGATGAGTGACTCTTATGATATCTAATAGCATGAGCTCTTCCCAAATTACACTTCTTAGTTCACTAAATAGATAAATTATTATTCAATTACTTTAACCAGCATTCCAAGCGAGTTAACTCTTGGCAAGAGTTTGTACTCATTTGTGTTAAAAGTAAAAAGTGTAGTCATTTACAGAAAACATAAATAAAAGGTTCTTTTAAGAGTTCCAAACCAGACTTTTACATGTCGGAGAAAAAGTCTCATGGTAGAAAAGTTAGTTCGTCTTGAAAATAAAAAGTTTCATGATTAATAGTTAATTTCATTAATTAAATCCGTAGGCTGTGATCGAGACCCAAAGAAATCTTCGGGAGTTACAAAAGCCTTAATAGAACCTTAATATAAGTCAATCCCAAAACTAACTTTCGTTACAATTATTTTCCATTTGGATTAACGGAATGGTAAATATTTTATTTTATACGATTGACGATCTCCCTGGCTCAGTGGTGAGCGCTGTTGTCTTACAACTGGGAGGTCCCGGGTTCGATTCCCGGCGGGGTCAATTTGGAAATTTATAATTTCTGAATTGTCTCTGGTTGGGTCTGGTGGGAGGCTTTGGCCGTGGCTAGTTACCACTCTACCGTCACAGACGTCACGATAGCGTGTAGAAACCAATTAGGGGTATGGGTTGAATGTTCACTGCCATACCAATTCCAAGTTAGCCCGCTACCGTCTTAGACTGCATCGTCACTTACCATCAGGTGAGATCGCAGTCAAGAACTAGCTTGTCATCGAATAAAAAAAAATTAACGTGTAGAACGAGTTCCTGCTTGATCGCATATTTTCACTGCTAAAACATCGTGACCAGATTGCAGTGTCATTGGTATAGACAGAGTGACAGTTGTGACAGTTTAGAAGGCCTTTTACTGCGAACGATCCTAGTCTTTTTAAAACACGTGTGTAAGTTTATCACATGTGGGTAATTTTGATAGATTTGGAGTAGGTAGGTAGGGGCAAGTGCTGTACCTATGGACGCTTGTACCTGTGGACACAATCGATAGTCTTTTTAAAACACGTGTGTAAGTTTATCACATGTGGGTAATTTTGATAGATTTGGAGTAGGTAGGTAGGGGCAAGTGCTGTACCTATGGACGCTTGTACCTGTGGACACAATCGATTCCGTCGAAACTAGCAACCTTAAATTCTACTTTGAACGCGACCGTAAAGCTTAGTCTATGGTTGACAGTTCGCGTTCAAATTACAATTTTAGGGGTTGCTAGTTTTGACGGAATCGATCCGCATGTTCAAGCGTCCATAGGTACAACAGACTTGCTCCTACATATTGAAACATACAACATGCCTTACAATATGCCTTACAATATGCCTTGTATTCGTCCAAACTTACGTCCTACTACATCAACCATCCCGGAAGTACACGGAAACTTTGGAAAACAAACATCGGTCAAACTCAAATCACAAATTTAAAGACGACAAATATAATAATATCTGACGTTGCTCTTGTAACTTTGATATTGATAGATATAGTTCGATGTTCGAAAGTAAACATGAATAACCTTTTTAATACAATTTTCCTGTTTAACCCAATTTTTTTTTTTGGCACGTAGTGATGGCAAGAGACCTGATGGTATGACGCTTGTTCCTTGGAGGACAGGGAGGTCGCTTGTTTGGGCTGCCACCTGTGTAGATACTCTAGTTGCATCCCACATCCGGGCGACCTCCTCTGTGGCGGGTGCAGCGGCTACTAGCGCCGAACAGATACAGGAACAGGAACAGGCCTAAGTATGTCACACTCTCTTTAACATTTCTGCGGTGGTGTCGTGTGATGCGGGTTGTTACGTTCCCTCAAATATGGTTGAGCGAAGCAATGGCTGGGTCATGCGTCATGCTCGTGAACGGGTGCCATCAGCGGCAATGGGGCTACAACAACATGTATTGAATTATAATTAGAAATAATTACCTATGCTTTTGTGAAACTTCCGCTCAGTGTGGAAACTCTGCATACATAGAATAATATCTATTAAGTATATTGTAAAAGTATTTTGAAAAGAACAACTGCCGAGTTTCTTGCTAGTTATTCTCGGCAGGAACGGCATTCCGAACCAGTGGTAGACTCATTGACGATTCAAAGTACTTTGTAAAAGTTTATTTGAATAAAAAACATTTCTATTCTATTCTATACAGGCTAAAAGGCGCAAATATGAAAATCTTGATAGTGGTTTCATATTTGTGCCTTTTGGTGTGGAGACCCTGTGGCCCGGAGGCTTGCGCACTTTTTTTAGAGATATCGAAAAGGTTGATCGAGTCTACCGGGGATCCAAGAGCTGGCCAAAGGATTAGCTTGGCCATCCAAAGGGGTAATGCTGCCAGCATCTTGGGTACTATGCCACACTGCGGTGACTTGGATGGGGTTTTAGATTTTATTTAGTTTTTATTTTAGTTTTAATTTTAGAGTAAATTTAGGTTTAATGTAGTATTCTGCATAAAGTCAAAATTTTCGAAATATTATGAACTTTAACGAGATCTGCAAACTCTTTCTAAAAGTACCTACAGATTGTACAAGAAAAACTTTTTGCAATTGTGTTGTTTTTGTACAAAAAAACTGGCAGTTGTCTGGTTTTTCTCAAGTTATCTGTAGACAAGAGCGCCGTAACTTCGCGTAGGGTGCGAGGCTGTGCGCCGCACTCGAGCGGTACACAAAGTTGCTGAAGGGTGCTCCAGAACGTCGCGAACATTTACCGCGTCTTAATAGTTGATCGTTACACTAGATTACAAACATTGGCTTAGTGATGCTCTCTATTATCGATATTTTGTTAAATAAATGTACAGAATCATTTCATTACCAACACCTAAATAGGTTTAGTTTTAAGTTTCTTTATAGCTACAGAATTGGCTCAAATCCTAAAAAAAGTTGAGAAGTTTTCTTCGATATGGATGTGACTATTAGAATACAATAGAATAGAATATAAATGTTTTTTATTCAAATAAACTTTTTTTACAAGTGCTTTTGAATCGTCAATGAGTCTACCACTGGTTCGGAGTACCCTTTCTGCCGAGAAGAACCAGCAAGAAACTCGGCAGTTGCTCTTTTCTTTTCTTTCCTTTTCTTTTTTGACAAACGAGGTATCAATCGATTCATTATGATGATTATAGTCAAAATTGTATAGTCATAGAATATATAGGCATAGAAAGACAGTAGCCGCGCGCGGAGTGTAACACTTTCATGGAGGCCTTCAAAGGCTCTTTACGCCTATCAGCACGCATGTGTCCGCGAGCGAAAATAAACCCTTTCATGGTAGCCTTTAGAGACTACTTTCGTCTACCGGCACGCACACTAGTGTACGTGTCGGCGAGCGTAAATACACGACGCCTCTTAGCATACATAGTTCGTTTTATGGCTGGTCCCGTTCTATGGAACTATCGGTCTATGCATTATTAGTCTAAGTGTATAGTGAACAAAATCAGTATTATGACAGATGTTACATCCATAATTCCGTAGTCGAATTACAGTTTATACAAGCTTTTATTTAAAACTAGCTGATGCCCGCGACTTCGTCCGCATGGATTTAGTTTTTAAAACTCCCGCGGGAACTCTTTCATTAAGCGAGATAAAAAGTAGCTCTCCCGGTCTGAGGAACCACTACTACATCCATTACTATACCCATGCAAAAAATCGCATCAATCCGCCGTTCTGTTTTTTTTTTTTTAAAGTATCCTCCACCAATTTTCAGCCAAATCGGTTCATCCGTTCTTGAGTTATAAATAGTGTAACTAACACCACTTTATTTTATATATATAGATGTATGAATGAAGTCAAATCTTGCATGATGAATTAATTAATGCAAATGATTGTGACATGGAGCTGATCTAATGATGGAGCCGGAAGATGGCTGTAGGAACTCTGTAATAAAACGACGTGAACCCATCGAAGAGTTTTAGGCCATAGTCCAACACGCTGCCCGCTGGCCCAATGCGAATTGGCAGACTTCACACACCTTCGAGAACATTATGAAGAACTCTCAGATGTGCAGGTTTCCTCACAATGTTTTCCTTCACCATTAAAGCATGTGATATTCAAATTCTTAAACGCACATAGCTTCGAAAAGTCAGAGGTGTGTACCCGGAATCGAACCTACGACCCCCCGAATAGTACACCGCAGTACAATAGTGGTTAGTACCCAGTCCAACCGTTTATTGACGTGATAACGTCTCATAAATCGATGAACACCGGCTGCAAGCACGAAAAAGTGTCACGTTCCGCCTGAGCCTGAGGATGCAAGCGAGAGCGCGGAACAAGCGATAGAGAGGCACGATCGGCCCAAGCGTTGACTTGTGCCGCTCGCCAGTCATCGTCAATGTTTATGACATTATCACGTAAAAGTATCGTCCGTAAACCGACTTTACGTACAACCAATTTTTTTTCTTTTTGACAGCTCAGTCTCACTCATTGAGACTGAGCTGTCAACAAGACGTGTAAATTAAAAATTTTATTTTTAAATACAAGATTTTAGTAGCTACATCATTAGACTCTAGATATCATCTAGGATAGAGTTCTTGTCATGACGAATCAAACGAGCCCAAACTCGATGGGGTTACATCGTTTTATTACAGAGTTCCGATAGCCATCTTCCGTCTCCATCATCAGATCAGCTCCATGTCACAATAATATTGCATTGTCATTCGATTTACACATACATGCAAAATTTCAGCTCAATCGGAAACCGGGAAGTGGTTCTTATTCATCTTGCAAGATTTGACCCAAAAAAACAAATAACTAAACTGGTCAAGCTAAATAAAAGCTTGTCTTGTAAAAAGGAAATAAACGGTTGGACAGGGTATAGGCTATCGCTGCTTCATCAATCATCAATGTCGATACGTCAATAGTAACACATCGCGATACCCGTAGTGTCGATAATGTATGTACATCACTAGGCTCAAGATTGTTAGTCGACGCACGCTAATGCCCGCGTTAATCACAGGTGAGCCGACACTAACAAGGCTCTCGGCTCACTGCACTCGCTCGCTGATCGCTCAGCCGAGCTTAGCTGCTCTAGAAATAGCTCAGTCATTAAACCCTTCAGATTACCTGTTTCTACTTTTAACGTGCTCAAGCGTTTGACGGTAAATACCTCAATAGCTTAATGGACAAGGGTCGGAATCATTTCAAGAATTCAAGAAGGGATTCAAGAAAAAAAGGCTTATAAGCGTTTTATCAGTCACGCAGCAACGCAACCGCTCAAGCAACTGACGTGATTTTTTTTTCAAGAGAACTTGACGTAGGCTTCTTTTTATACGCTTTTATTTAGCTTGACCAGTTGGTTTGCTTGGGTCAAATCTTGCAAGATGGATTAGACCCACTTCCCGGTTTCTGATCGAGCTGAAATTTTGCATTTATGTGTAAATCGGATGACAATGCAATATTATTGTAACATGGAGCTGATCTGATGATGGAGACGGAAGATGGCTATCGGAACTCTGTAATAAAACGATGTAACCCCATCGAGTTTGGGCTCGTTTGATTCGTCATAACAAGTACTCTGATCATAGATGATATCCAGAGTCTAATAATGTAGCTACTAAAAGCTTGCATTTAAAAATAAAATTTTTAATTTCAATTGTTAACCCGGAAGAACAGAGGGTTCCCTCGCGATATTTTTAAAACCCGCAGGATTTTTAAAAACCGCCACGTAGACGAAGTTGTGGGATAGACATATCTAAGGTTTCAAAACCCGTTAGAATGAAGTCAATATAAACACAAATAACTTCCACCCACATAAAAGTCCTTTCGAACTCCACAAAGTCTAGTGTAAAGCCAACGTCACAATTAGTTTTGCCAAATTCCAAAATGGAGCGGACGGGAGGTCCTAAAACCAATTTGCCACAACATGTTGTACTAAGTTTCACTTAATGGGTTATGGTTTCTAAAGTTTGCTAAATACTCCAGTACAGTAAAATTAAGCAAGCTGATGCTTACGTCATCGTCCGCGAGGATTAAGCTCTTATAAAAATCCGTCAGAAATAAATGTTTTAAATGCTAAAAAAACAATACAAAATGCCGCGAAATGCTATCAACACACTTGTCTTTGATCAGCTGCAGCGCCATCTAGTCTAGGCCTACCCAAAACTTCAAGTGACAACGATCGTAGACAGAGAAACGATAAAACGCAGTTCAACTTGGCTACAGGGCAAGGTTATATTAAAAAAAGAAATTTGTAATTTTTCAAAACACAAAACATGAGTACCTACAGTTTTTGTCTGATTTGAATTATTTATTTTACAGTGTTTTTATGAATGATTTTGCGAAGTGAAAATCTTCAGTACCTGTATGTACTAATAATAATTATTTATCTGTGGTACGGGCTTCATTTTCACTGTCATAATTATATTTTTCCAAGGTAGCCCGCTACCTAGACTGCAACATTACCATCCACAATTTACCATCTAGTGAGATTGCGGTAAACGACTATCTTGTATCAAATGTCATGTCTTAAAATGAGTATTGGAATATTAGTTTCAATTCGATGCCTCAATATGGGTAGCCATGTTGAGGCATGTCACGCTCTCTAACATTTCTGTGGTGGTGTCGTGTTATGTCGTGTGATGCGGGTTATTACGTTCCCTCAAATATGGTTGAGCGAAGCAATGGCTGGGTCATGCGTCATGCTCGTGAATGGGTTCCACCGACGGGAATGGAGCTACTTTCCGTCTACCCGTCTTATCATGTGTTGAATTATAATTAGGTATGCTTTTGTGGAACTTCCCCTCATTGTGGAAACACTGCATACATAGCATAATATCTAATATATTGAAAACTTGTTTTGAAAAAAGCAACTGCCGAGTTTCTTGCTGGTTCTTCTCGGCAGGAACGGCATTCCGAACCAATAGTAGACTCATCGGCCATTCAAAAGCACTTGTAAAAAAGTTTATTTGAATACAAAACATTTCTATTCTATTCTAAAATAAGAAAAATCTAGTCCAACCAGATCTATATACTCAGACTATATCTATATAATACTCAATGGATCTCAGTTTAATAGAGCTAATTTACCTACCTACTCCATCATCAGACCAAAACGTCGAAGAGCAAGATTAATCTGTGGACGGGGCGAGTGTCGCCTCTGTACGTAGGAACCGTAATTATTCTTTGGCCGTACCATAGACAAAGCAAATAATAATTCCGCATAAATTAAGAGTCACATCCCCGATCCCACCTGCGCTCATTTCCACAGATTAATGACCCGCAGAGGTCGCAGGCTTTACTTTTATCCGTCGTCACAAAGATTTCCGGTTATTAATTACTTTTTGGGCCATTTGCTTTTATGGTGTTTCTTCTTGATGTAAAATTTACTTTGACGAAGGATGACGTAGCCTAATTGCGATAGGTCTATTCTCCTTCTTCTTTATCAACCTATAGACGTCCACTGCTGGACAAAGGCCTCCTGCATGGACTTCCACAGGCTTCGTTCTTGCGCCGCTTGAATCCAACGGCTCCCTGCGACTCGTTTGATGTCGTTGGTCCACCTAGCGGGGGTCTACCAACACTAGTGCCAACACCGGGAAACGCGGTCCGCCATTACTTTGTTTTATTTTGTAGAGGCGAATGTCACGCGATAATTCAAACAAATTACATTCAAAGTGATGGCGTACAAATAAAACACGAGGCTAATTGCTTTTGCACTTGAAATTACGATTTATCGTAAAACACTTTTATGAGCCCATTCGGGCTGCACTTAAAATCGGAGAAAAATTGCCTTTCCACACTTGACAGTCGAAAATTAATCGAAGTTTTAATTAAAAGCAGAAATTTTATGGGTCGCAGTGACATGATTGAAGTTTTATGACGTTTAGTAACGAAATAAAGTGTGATTAAAACATCACACGCACGGCTATGTATGTAGGTACCCTTATTTGAATTGCCTAAAATAAGAGAGGATGGATTCTAAAGTCTAAGATTCTAAGTCACGCATGATTAATGAGAATTCGTCAAAAGCAGTCCAAAAAATGTACCTACTCTTTAGATAGAATAGAATAGGATAGAAATGTTTTTTATTCAAATAAACTTTTTTACAAGTGCTTTTGAATCGTCGATGAGTCTACCACTGGTTCGGAATGCCGTTCCTGCCGAGAAGAACCAGCAAGAAACTCGGCGGTTGAAAGATGAAAGCACCTCTTGGTTTTGTGCTTTACATTCATCGATATTTTTTACGCACTAGCTTTGCCCGCGGCTTCGCTCACGTCAAGTTCGATTTTTCAAACCCCTATTTTACCCCCTTAGGGGTTGAATTTTCAAAAATCCGTTCTTAGCGGATGCCTACTTTATCATAATTATCTTCATGCCAAGTTTCAACCAGATCCTTCAAAATTCAAATCATTTATTTCACGTAGGCCAACCTGTGGCTCTTATGACACGTCATGACTCTACCACCGGTTCGGAAAGTGGATTCTGCTGAGAAGAGACCAGTGGTTTAAGCTGTGCGTTGAAAGATCAGTCAGTCACGTTTTTTTCCTATTATACATATTATATTTATTAGATTAGATTAGAAGACTAGTACATTGGGACATTATACTATACTGTTGAGTGTAGACTTGTCTTTTGACACTACTATACTTACCCAGTTTATTTTTTATTTGTATACGCTGTGTAAGAGGGAAAGTGTTAACATTATAGTCCAGTCGACAGTTAGTTTCAGATGGAAAAAGGTCGGAAGTTAATGAAACTTTGGGATGTTGTTTAGGGATTTATCAAGTTTTGGACCTCGAGGACCCTGTGCTAAAAGAGGAGGAGGTGGGGGGGGGGGGGGACTGCAAAATTTTCGACCTTCCTCCGGCTTGTCCTCAATAACTTTACGGCAATTTAAGCATTTCTTTAATTAAATTTTGACTGTACAACCATTTTTGTATGTTAATTCGTTACCGAGATATGGCTCTTTGAAAAAATAGTCCAGTCGACAGGTAGTAAAAAGTGGGGATAGATGGAAAAGGTCGGAAGTTAATGAAACTAAATTGAAATATTGTTACAGCTTTAATCGTCGCTAGTATAGGCCCTGGCTAAAACATAAAAAGTAACAACAGATATTTTTTTTACTAACTCCCTTTTAATAGCGCTGTAGGCTGTAGCATCCTAGTTAATTATACCGCCCCGGCTCCGGTCGGGAAGCATTTCGCGCGGGAAACCTCGGGCGATAAATTGTGCGGGGCCTTGATTGCGTTCCCGGCTCACGCCTTGTAAGTGAAACTCACTTAGCGAGTAATACAACTAAAGGCCTATTAAGTGTGTGTTATATTATAAAGTTATATTACATTTTTGGGTTCCGTTTTCTGGTGGGAGGCTTTGGCTGTGGCTAGTTACCACCATAACGTCCTAGGCGTGCCACCAAGCGATTATAACGTTTCGGCACGATGGCGATGACATGTAGAAACAGTATGGGCTGAATTAAAATGGGGTTTTATGATAATTATTAACCGACTTCAAAAAAGGAGGAGGTTCTCAATTCGTCGCAATCTTTTTTTTATTGTTATTTTTTATGTATGTTCACCGATTACTTGAAGACGCCTGAACCGATTTGGAAAATTCTTTTCATCATTCAAAGGGTATGTATACTTCCCAGGGGGTCCCATTGAAATTTTATCGAAATCGGTCGAGCGGTTTTTAAATAATATCAAACATAAATTATATACATTGTACTGGCGTGGGCTTTTGAAGTCGGTTTTTTAAAAATATTTTTTTATATTAAATTATTTAATTTAAAACTGACCTATCTACCTATGGACTGCACTGCTATACCTACTGCAAATAGATGCACTTTTCCGTTCTATCATACTTCATACTTTCATTCTGTACACTACCAATTATAAATGCGAAAGTGTGTTTATTTGTTGGTTTGTCCTTCTATAACGCCGTAACAGTACTACGGATCGACGTGATTTTTTGCATGAATAAAGGCAGTTGAGGGCCTGGAGAGTGACATAGGCTATTTTTATCCCAGAAAATCAAAAAGTCCCGAGGGATTTAAAACTAAATTCACGCGGACGAAGTCGCGGGCATCAGCTAGTCTTGACATATTTCTGTTGAAATTTCTGTAGTGGCACTGAATGCGATAAACAATAATCATTGCAATAATAGTTATCTTGCACAATCAGATATCCGATAAATGTAACATACACATTAGGTAAATTTTTAAGCTATTGCATAGCTTTTATCGCGGGCTTTGAACTAGGACTAAACAGTTTGAGCGCGGCGACCGAATCAAGAAATTCCGTAACGAAAATAAACCTAACACCGTCGTTCAGTAAGCGTTCAACATTTTAGAGGGTCACACTCACAAGTAACTCTGTTTTGCGCAGTGGGCGAGCGGCCGCTTTATGTATGACGTCGCAGTTTCGAATCTCCCTCGCGAAGTAGTGCCAGTGCGCTTTCTTGTTTGTTTGTTTTTTAATTATTTTTTTGCATTATTTTTACTATGCAAAAAAATATTGCATAAATATTATAATTGCATAAGTTGAATGAAAATGCTATGCAATAGCTTTACCGCGGCATTCCCCGAGTGCCACTTAATTTTTCTACTGCAAGATTTTTTTCTGGCTTCTACTGCGTGCGCCTTTCACCGAAATAACTTAGTGTGACGTCACACACATCTCGAGCGTGTATTCAATATCTAGTGTACCATCGTCACCGGCTCGTTGGTCTAGGGGTATGATTTTCGCTTAGGGTGCGAGAGGTCCCGGGTTCAAATCCCGGACGAGCCCAAACACTTTTTTTATTTTTAAACTCCGTCAGTTTCTGATAAAGAAATTAACCTGCCATTTTGTACAGTACGTAGCAAACAGGTCGATAAAATGATATACAAATTATTTGCTTTTCCTTTATTTCCTCCTAACTTTGATTTCAGCGAATACTTTTATTCTCTTTATACGACCTCGGTATACAGTACCGATTTATTACCGATTACCGTGATTTTGATAATCACGGTAATCGGTATAATCAGAGAGCAGACTTTCACCGCGAAATGAGTAAATAGCAAAAAAAGATACTCTCGTCGTCATCATCATCGTCCAATCAGCCGATAGATGTCCACTGCTGGACATGTGTCAATTGTATGGATCGCCAGAGAACACGAATTTGAGCCGCTTGTATCTGGCAACACACTTGAGATTGTCCACCTACCAGGGATAGGTACTAGCGCCAACGTGTAGTTATTATTCCTGATTTGATCCCGCAGCTAGGAATATTCTGAGCAAAGCCATTCTCCATGATATTTACAATGATAAATAATCGAATATAGTGCGGAATGTTTGATCTAAATCATATTTTAAGGAAGACTCAAGAAGACCACTTAGGACCACTTGCAGAGTTATCCGGATTAGGTTTAACCCAGTAATTTTGTAATTTTTCAGAACCTTATACGAAATCTGTCAAAACAGCAGCTAACTCGGGGTTAAAAGGATAACTCGGCGTTTCTTCAAGCAGGCCTTAATAAAAATAATTCAAAATTAGACGTTAATGGAGTGCGTGCTGTGATGTAAGGCTGAAAATACATCTGTGCGCATCGATTCGCAGTTTGTCCATACAAAACTGTAATTTTTCATAGTCGTGTACGATTCAATTCGGCTTTTCGATACGTATACGACTCTATGAAAAATGTCAGTTTTGTAGTGGCAAAATGCGAATCGATGCGTATAGATGTGGTTCCAGCCTTAATGGAGTGAATTTTTAATTTTGAGGCTGTTATTAGATAAATCCGCCCTCAAATTCAAAATTATTTGTTTCAAATGCTCATCACAAGTCAAGACTCTACTACCTACTTTAGGCTACCTGTCCATTGATGCGGAACGCAGCGGAGACGTGCTTCGCAGACCAATCAGGTCATTGATAGATGACGCGATAATTTTAGCACGTCATCTCTCAACAATATCATTGGTCTACCTATCACGTCTCCGATCCGCTCCGCATCAATGGACAGGCAGCCTTATCATAACATTTTCATCATTTTCATCATTAACAACCCATCAACGGCTCACTACTGAGCGCAGGTCTCCTTTCAGAGATGGGTAATAGGCCATAGTCCACCACGTTGACCCAATGTGAATTGGCGGACTTCGCACATCTTCGAGAACATTATGAAGAACTCTCAGATGTGCAGGTTTCCTCACGATGTTTTCCTTCACCGTTAAAGCAAGTGATATTTAATTGCTTAAACGCACTTGACTCTGAAAAGTCAGAGGACCCGGGATCGAACCTGCGACCCCCCGAATTGGAGACCACAGTCCTTACCACTATGCTATCACTGCTTAATACTTTACCTACCACTAAATCTAAAAAACTAAGCGAAGCTTCAAGAAATTGTCTGTTTGGAACAGGCACAAACAAAAAGGTGATTTCCGATTTCTGTTGTCTTAGATAAGTATAAAAAGGGAAAGTCCCGACATCACAAATTCGATTAGTACTCTTTACGTGCCACGAATTCGGATAAACAAAGAAAGATTTGTTGTTTCGTTCAAGAAAAAACAAAGACTAAATTGTCAAATTGAGTTCTGTGTTTATGTTGTTTTTCAATCAGAGTTGTCTTCAGAGTCCTGATTGAGGAACTTCGCACTGTCACATTGATGTACGTTTATTTTACATCTACACTAGCGGCACGCTATGATGGCCGGTTTGACACATTACAATAGTGATGTGGAATGTCAATTTATTCTCGAACAAAAAACAATTAAGTTTTGTTTTTGTACCTGATTAAATAGGTTTAATAAAACAAAAATGTATATGTTTATTTAATTTATTTGAACGAACTGAATATTTGAATGAAAATGAATATACATACTTTATATGCACACAAGAAACATATGAATACAAAAGATACCAAAAAAGGTGCCACAAAAGGCCATAATTAATCAGATTCGTCCATACTACTATTTTCACTGTCGTCACTGCTATCATCACCTACATTAATAATTATATGTTCGTTTTCTATAATATTATCTATTTTCACATCTCTTTCATAATCTTCCCTTATTAATTTAACAGTTCTATTCACAACCTTTTCCCAGTCTCCTTTAGTCACATGTTCACAAGCTTCTTCTAATAATTTTAGCATTTTTTTTGTGGTAAATGGGGGTTCTGTATTGTGTCTTGCAGCATATCCCTTAATTTGAGCCCACACCAACTCAATCGCATTATACTCACAATGGTAAGGCGGTAACCGTATAACTCTGTGCCCATGTTCTAATGCTATTTCGTCAATGACGTATCGGATCTTGGTTGGTTTGTTTTCTTTTAAAAGACGTACTAATTCCGCTTTTAACATATTCATGTTTGCATCTACGCCATTTTTACGAAGCCATGCGACGATATCAGCTTTCTTTTGGGATTGGGCAGGTGGCTTGTCAATTTGCATCGAGTGGTATGGGGCGTTGTCCATAATTATAATAGATGGTTCAGGGAGGCTACACAACATTGAGGTAAACCATTCAGTAAACTTTTCTCCATTCATGTCTTCATGATAGTCTCCAGTGGTTTTTGACGCAAAAGCCATGAGAGAACCTTCGACAAACCCGTTGATGGTTCCGGCGTGACAAATTATAAGTCGCGATCCTTTTCCTACAGGAACTTTGGAAGTAGATGCTGCTGTGTCATCGTTCCAAGAACGGCCTACAGTATGGTTAGCATTAAGCCATGTTTCATCCAAGAACACAACATTTTGCCAATTTTTGATTTCTTTCACTTGCCGTAAAAAAGTATACCTTGCCATCGCTATATCAAATCTTTCCATCAATATTTTGCGTTTGTTACATTTTTTGTATCGAAATCCAATGGTCTTCAAAATCTTCGTTAAAGAACTTTCCCCACCGAAGAATAATCCAGCTTCCTTCAGTGAATGCACCAACTTTTTTCTTGTTGGATACTCCTTCTGTAAATAGTAGCCGTAAACATGTCTTCGGATAGCATCGGCATCAAAGCTATCGATGCCTACGACTGGTTTTGCTCGTTTTCTCTTTTTTGGTGTGTGAAGTTTATTTTCTTCTGTGCCAGTCTCGCCATATTTTTTTTTAGTTATCCGTCTAACAGTTCGTTGTCCAATATTAAGCGCATCAGCTACGCGTTCAACCACTGACGTTATAGGTAAAATTGGCCCTCCATTTTGAGCTTCACGATCGAAATAGTTACGAAGGCGTATTACGAACTCACGTGTCTGACTATTTAGAACAGTTCTCTGCGTACGTTCGGTCATATCGACGAAATCCACAACAAAGGGCTTGAACAGAGTCCAAATTAACGAGCAAGGGTCAACAGTAATGCAGTATCAATATTTGAAATCCAAAGCCAGGTCAAAACTATATCACAATCGCATTGCACTGACAGTTTATACTTTTCGAAGCAACGTCAATTCGAAACTGCTTTGTTTTGCATTGAGCATTGACGCGAGTTTGCCGGAGGTAGTAGTTGTGCTAGCCAGCGATCCTATGTGACGATCGTATTAGATTCCATTTTTAAAAATTTTCAATTTAGAAAACCAAATGCCGAGTTGTGGTATATATCATATAAAAATAAAAATTTTACCTTTTGTATGAAACAGCTGATATTTTTTTGCGATTTCAGAGGTTTGTCCACATAGTGAAAATTGTTCATATTCACAAGTACATTCACCCCTTAAATGGTGCAAACTGATTTTTCTACACTTGTATACATTTTAGAAATCAATTTAATAAATAAATTTTGAGTCCTAAACCTAAAACTACATTCGATAAAATTTATGAATCTCTGCACATCACTATCGTCAATAGTAATACTAAAGTAATACTAATAGTAAAGTAATACAATTATTTCCTTCAAAGTCGTTATCAATTAATACGGAACTTCATGAGCGGACAAACGTCAAACCGGCCATCATAGCGTGCCGCTAGTTTAGTCATCAATTCAACCTCAGTGGCGCAGTGGATTTATACAATCGGGAAGTCCCGGGTTCTTTTCCCGGTAGGTGCCCGATCCGAGAATATTACCTTATTAGATTTGGGGATTTATAATGTTTTCTGTATTTTTACAAGCTTTTATTTAGCTTGACCAGTTTATTTATTTGTTTGTTTGGGTCAAATCTTGCAAGATGAATTAGAACCACTTCCCGGTTTCCGATTGAGCTGAAATTTTGCATGTATGTGTATATCGGATGAAAATGCAATATTATTGTGACATGGAGCTGATCTGATGATGGAGACGGAAGATGGATATCGGAACTCTGTAATAAAACGATGTTACCCCATCGAGTTTGGGCTCGTTTGATTCGTCATAAAAAGAACTCTGATCCTAGATGATATCCAGAGTCTAATGATGTAGCTACTAAAAGGTTGTATTTAAAAAATTAAGTGGCACTCGGGGACTGCCGCGGTTAAGCTATTGCATATCATTTTTTATCAACATAAGTAATTATACTATTTATGTAATTTTTTTTTGCATAGTAAAAATTATGCAAAAAAATAATTGAAAATCAAACAAACAAGAAAAGCGCACTGTCACTACTTCGCGAGTGAGATTCGAACCTGCGACATCTAAAGAAAGCGGCCGCTCGCCCACTGCGCCAAACAGAGCTACCTATGTGAATCTCTAAAACGTTGAACGCTTACTGAACGACGGTGTTAGGTTTTTTTTCTGTTTTTCCTAGTTCAAAGCCCGCGATAAAAGCTATGCCATAGCTTAAAAATAAAAATTTTAATTTACACTTGTTCTCTGGTTTGGTTTGGTGGAAGGTTTTGTTCGATGCTAGATACCATTCTTAGGGCGAGGCCACAACACTGCGGTGCGACTAAGCATAGCAGAAATGGCGGCGGGCGCCCGTAGGAGTTGTTTGGGAGCAGAACGTCGATATCCGCGTTGCGGCGCCGCGCGCCGCACTGCTTGGATGTTTTCGCCCTTACAGCAATAAGTTAAATCTATGTGGAGATGCAATAAAACTTTATAATCATTATTATTATTATTGTGAAATAATCATTTTTTGATGAAAAGTACATAATATTATATTTTTTAAACCGGCGGGAATGGGACTACTTTCTGTCTGCCCATCTTAACATGAATTGAATTGTAGTACTTACGCTTTTTTTGGAACTTCACATCATTGTGGAAATATTATATTCTATTCTATTCTAACAAAGTTGCATGGGTTAAATCGGCATGGCATTCGGCTGCCCACAAGATAGTATAAAAAACTTATTGCAATGTAATAGCTGTATAATAATATTGTAAAATGATTATTTTGAAAAGGGCAACTGCTGAGTTTCTTGCCGACTCTTCTCAGCAGAATCCGCTTTTCGAACCGGTGGTAAATTCATGACGTGTCATAAGAGCCACAGGTTGGCCTACGTGAAATAAATAATTTTGAATTTTAAAATAATAATTTTGAACCCCACGCTGTGCGTATCCCGACATGCACTTGGCAGTTTTTCAATCTCTTCTTTCTTCTTTGTCAACCGATAGACGTCCACTGCTGAACAATGGTCTCTTGGATGGACATCCACAGGTTTCGCGCTTGCGTAGCCTGAATCTGCTCCCTGCGACACGTTTGATGTCGTTGTACAACTTAGTGGGGGTCTGCCTACACTGCGCTTCCCGTTGCGGGGTCGCCGCTCTAGCACCTTAGGAACCTAACCGTCATCAGCTCTTCGAACTATATGCCCCGCCTATTTCCACTTCAGTTTTGCGACTCGCTGAACTGCATATTATGTCGATGAATTTGGTTCTCCTACGGATCTCCTCATTTTTGATTTGATCTCGCAGGGATACTCCGAGCATGGCTGTCTCCATCGCTCGCTGAGTGACCCTGAGCCTTCTTATAAGGCCCATAGCTGTTTAATATTTTGTTATTTTTATTATCTGGAAATACAGAACTCAAAATAAATAATTAGTTGTACAAAGGCAGCTTGATAGCAATTCCGACCAAGTTGACGGGATTATAAATTCGTAGCTCCGTCAATATTTTCGGATTGCAAAACAATTTCGTGCGAACAGTCCGAAGTTAAATTTGATGTAAATTTGCGACCCCTGTGGGCCCCGGTGACAAATTGGAATATTAATTCATTGTTGGAGTAATCAGTCAATAAAGTCCCAGTCCCACGCGTTGTCCCAGTGGTGACAACGCGTGGGTTGTGGTCATTCGAATCTTGTTCCCAACTTTCACCTGTTCTAACCATATTGTCATTGTATTGTAACCGTCGTGTGATGCGGGTTGTTACGTTCCCTCAAATATGGTTGAGCGAAGCAATAGCTCGGTCATGCGTCATGCTCGTGAACGGGTTCCACCAGCGGCAATGGGGCTACTTTCTGTCTGCCCGTCTTAACGTATTGTGTTGAATTATAATCAGAAATAATTTCTTATGCTTTTGTGGAACTTCCCCTCATTGTGGAAACTCTGCATACATAGAATAATATCTATTAAGTATATTGTAAAAGTATTTTGAAAAGAGCAACTGCCGAGTTTCTTGCTGGTTCTTCTCGGCATTCCGAACCAGTGGTAGACTCATTGACTATTCAAAAGTACTTGTAAAAGTTTATTTGAATGAAAAACATTTCTATTCTATTCTATTCTATTGGACGATGAATCCCTGTTCCTTATAATTTAGAAAGAAGAGAGAAAGAAAATGGTGGAAATATTTTATTTCTTTATTTATGGTACAGTTCGGTTCAAAGGAGGTTGGCGAATTTCGACCCAGCATTTTTAAAAACCGTTCAGATTTAGAAATCATTTAATTTTAATTAATATTTTTCAGAGTATTTTTCTGTGTAAGCCCGATATTTTTAGAAGATGGGGATCAAAAATATAATTATTCACAAGTACACAACATTATAAATAACCGTTAAATGGCAATACAAGTGAATATCTTTTTTCTCCCAACTTTAATTGATAGACTTTGATGAACTTTTTTGTTAGACTGGTTTACTAGAACAAGCATGAGAAGTTTGATTCGTGTACGTGGGCTTGAGGCCCACGGTTCAGTTCGTCTGGGTCAGAAACTCTATGGAATTCGCCAATCTCCTTTGTCGTCATCGATGTCGTCACGGATGTTAGC
Source organism: Oeneis ivallda (assembly GCA_029955525.1). Classification (NCBI taxonomy): domain Eukaryota; kingdom Metazoa; phylum Arthropoda; class Insecta; order Lepidoptera; family Nymphalidae; genus Oeneis; species Oeneis ivallda. Next base: position 23,251,349 of record JARPMR010000018.1, on the reverse strand, counting down.
TGCTAGTGTAGGTTCGCGCAGGTTTGCCGCCTCCCCGCATACCGCTGGTACCGAATAATGAGTTCTGTGCAACGAAACGCACGAAGTCCGGGAAGTCATAAAGTTTGAATTGGACTGTCATCATTATCATGATTCATCATTAGCAACCCATCAACGGCTCACTACTGAGCGCAGGTCTCCTCTCAGAGAAGGGTTATAGGCCATAGTCCACCACGCTGGCCCAATGCGAATTAGCGGACTTCACACACCTTCAAGAACATTATGAAGAACTCTCAGGTGTGCAGGTTTCCTCACGATGTTTTTCTTCACCGTTGAAGCATGTGATATTTAATTGCTTAAACGCATTTAACTCAGAAAAGTCTGACCCGGGATAGAACCTGCGATCCTACGAATAGGAGACCACAGTCCTAACCACGACGCTATCACTGCTAATTGGACTTGTACACAAAACAATTTCAAAATTGGCTTTTGCACCCATGTGTCACAGAAGCAAAAGGTCAACGACTTAGCGGTATTGATGCAGGTTTTTGTTGAAAAATACCTGAGCGCTGGAGAAAATTTTCATCTTGGTCTGATCTGAATAATACGAATAATAAGAACACCCGGGGGAGTTGCTGAGAGATCTGTGGGCTCTTATCAAACCAGGGCGCGTATGGAACTTTCGTAGATTTATACTTAATATTATAGTTAGTTAAACAAGTTCATCGATAATTGAACGTAGTTATGCAAAAACGTTCCAAGTTAATGGCACTAGGCTACTTTATTAGGCCATTCTTCATCATATACTAAAAAAAATTCCAGTCCTTACGTCATTATTCTTTTATTTCCAGTGATCCAACCCACAATGCGTTTCATATTCGTAGCTAAAATCAATTAAAACCGCTTCAATCTGACTGAAATCTTGTTGTGGGTTGAAACTTTTTTGCATAACTACATCCAATTGTCACCAATTATACCTCACTTGCATACCTAATACTGTAAAATAGTTGTTGACAAACAATATTGATTTAATTAGGAAAAAAAATTGACTTTGATTTACTCTTCACAAACTATAGCCGTAATGTAAACACGCCCTTAATAAACAAAAATACCAAGTTCAAAATACATCACTGAAATTATGATTCAACGTACTATTTGTATTTATGAATATTTCCTGACAATGCAGGCTAGTTATTCACAAATATGCGCATAATAATTTAAAGCTATTTTACATTGCTAGTGGAATAATTCAAAAAGTGTTAACGATTACACAATCCGTTGCCTCGTTGGTCCGACGCGCATTGTCGCACCGAATTCACCAAATTACGGAAAATGAGATCCAATTAATATACCGTTTTGTCACTGAAAGCCCCATGATTTCGAATATTTACAAGAAAATCCAAAAATGTGGCCGTTAACGAAAATAGGGTTTTTTTTAAATAAATATTGAACACCTACGATATATTGTAAGTACTTAACACTTTTATTTTGAAAAGAGCAACTGGTGAGTTTTTTGTCGGCTTTTCTTATCAGAATTTGCAAATTGGTATCAAAACCAATGGTAGGAGACTAAACTTGTCATAAGAGTCACAAGTTAGTTAACCTAAAAGAAATAAACATTTTTGAATTACGAGTATATAAAAGCTTATTATGTATTACCTATTTGTAAAATACATCATCATCATCATCATCACTAGCAACCCATCAACGGCTCACTACTGAACGTAGGTCTCCTCTCAGAGAAGGGCCATAGTACACCACGCTGGCCCAATGCGAATTGGCGGACTTCACACACCTTTGAGAACATTATAGAGAACTCTCAGATGTGCAGGTTTCCTCACGATTATTTCCTTCACCGTTGAAGCAAGTGATATTTAATTTCTTAAACGCACTTGACTCCGAAAAGTCAGAGGTCGAACCCGGGATCGAACCTGCGACCCCCCGAATAGGAGACCACAGTCCTAACCACTAGGATATCACTACTCATAATACATACAGTAAACTAAGTGTCTACATATTAAACAGCAGTAGGTAAGAATATTTTCGATATTATAAATCTAGTCGTGCCTCAACATTTTTCTACCAAATCCGTTTAGCTTATTAAAGTCATAATATTTTTTCATTCGGAGTTTTGAAATTATAATTCAGAGTTGAGCAAAACTTTTGATAATATTGAATATTACAGCAGAAAATATTATCTTTGCAAAGAAGTAAAGATGTCAAACGGAAAGTATGACCTACTTGTATTTAAACATAATATTGATAGAAATGTTCGAGTAAAATTTGAAAAGTATTACTGGCTGAAGATATTTTTACCTCTTATCTGTAAAAGTATCTCATTACTTCGTTTTGCGTCTTTGCTTTTCTTAAATAATTTCTTTGGCATGGTTTCACTCCTTGCTTCCGTTTGAGTCAATTAGGGAAACTGATTTTTACTTCATACGCACTCGTAATATTATTTATATCATACTTGCTCAGTAACTAGGGATTACTATGGTGGAAAGTCTACTTGTAAGTTGGTGTTTGCAATTCAAGGCAACATTACGTCGCACTATGCTTGAATTGTAATGTTCACATTACAGTTCAAGCTATGCAAAACTCCTTGGTAAACAATCTCTTTTCTTATAAAATGGTAAGAAAACTTTTTACTGAAAAAAAAACACTGAACATGGCGGCATTTAATTTCCATACATTTCAAACTATGCAAAACTCCTTGGAACTCAGAGCCGTAAAAAAAAATAGAAAACTATTTACGAAAAAAAAATGGAAATGGCGGCATTTCATTTGATCTGAAAGTTTGTGAAGTTTGTTCGTAAAGGGATTTAAGTTATTTACAACAATGTCAAGCACTTCATCAGATGATGAAAAAGGAGGAGAGTCTGATTTTTGTTTGCTTGAAGCAGAACAAATGATGCAAAACCTTTTGCCGGATAAGTCCAAAGAGCGCTACGTGAAAACTTACGAAGAATTCAACAATTTCATAATTGCAGCAATATTACTATAATTAATTATAATAAGTAACCATTTTTTTCTATTTTTTCTCTATATTTGCTAATTATTCTAATTAAAATTTCATTTTGCATTACCAATGTTTTATTTACCTCGCAAGAATGATATAAAGTAGAATGCTTACCTCGGTTGCAAGTAGCTATTACACCTTCGAACTATATTCACCCTCGCTCGCTGCGCTCGCTCGTGTGACTAAATATCTCGGGTGCACGCAATCCATTAGCGCCGTATGCGAGCTGCGCTCGCACTGGCGCCAAATTGGATCTTGTTCTGTAATAGCTTACTTACGTCCCTTGTGTAACAATCTACTATTACCGTAAACAACCTCTAAGGTCAAACGCATTTATACCTACTTAGGTCCCCAATTAACATATATAAAACTCAGCTTTTATACTATGACGAAAGTATCCTCAGAAGTTATGCACCTTTACTACCTGATATCTCCCAAAGCCACCATGATCCAAACTTCATAGTCGGGGAACGTTCTTATCTCTATTGGGGACATACGCAGAGGAATTTTCAGCTTTTATAAAATAACGAAGGTCTGAAACGTGCTGGCTCCCTCTCTATTACCGCTTTCATCTCGTCAAGGGTAAAAATCATAACAATTTCGTTACCATGGGAATATAAAAAAATAATAATTACTCCGGGCTTCAACTCCTACTTAAACGGTTTTTAATAAAAAAATAAAAAAATTGCAGACCTATGGTATCAAAACCTTAACTCTCAAGGAATTTCATCCTGCTAAAACAACTAAAATTTATAGTTTCATAACGGTGGAGGTATATTTCTCGGTTAAGCTCGCTATATATCTAGAAGGTAAACTGCAACGGACGGTAATGTTTCCATTCTTTTCTATATTTTTGTGGAAACTTCTGAAGCACCTCCGTTTGTCTTGTACTAAGGTGTTCAATGTTATATTGGGAAAGTTTAATGCTCATTGGATGTTGGTTTCACAGTCAGTTCTCGAAGAAAATAAGGGATAAAATGTGAGCAAAAAGCGATTGGAAACTTATTATCTTCTTCTTCTTCTTTATCAACCGATAGACGCCCACTGCTGGACAAAGGTCTCTTGCATGGACTTCCACAGGCCTCGGTCTTGCGCCGCCTGAATCCAGCGGCTCCCTGCGACTCGTTTGATGTCGTCGGTCCACCTGGTGGGGGGTCTGCCAACACTGCGCTTCCCGGTGCGGGGTCGCCACTCCAGCACCTTGGGACCCCAACGTCCATCAGCTCTTCGAACTATGTGCCCCGCCCATTTCCACTTCAGTATCGCGACTCGCTTAGCTATGTCGGTGACTCTGGTTCTCCTCCGGATCTCCTCATTTCTGATTCGATCCCGCAGGGACACTCCGAGCATAGCTCTCTCCATCGCCCGCTGAGCGGTCCTGAGCCTACGGAAACTTATTATAATCATTACGAACTCCCTAGCGAACAGCTGGTAAGAGTTGATTAACTTTCATAATTTAATATAAAAAATTCTTTTTAAAAAACCGACTTCAAACACCCACGCCACTACAAAGAATTTTATTTATTGTTGATTTTTTGAAAAACGCTCGACCGATTTTGATAAAACATAATGGGACCACCTGGGAAGTATACCGTTTCCAACTTCGAGTAATCGGTGGACAATGGACATACATAAAAAAAAGATTCCGACGAATTGATAACCTCCTCCTTTTTTATTCGGTTAAAAATTACACGAAGTCTTAAAGATTTATAACGGAAATCTGCCAAAATACATAGACATATAAAAATTCCTAAAGCATGTTTGGAAAGTTTTGATTTGACTTTGATTTTTTGCATTTTTACCCATGCAACGTTGAGGACTTGGAGAGTGACATAGATAGGCTAGTTTTAACGCGAAAAAACTAAGGATTTCCACGTGATTTTTAAAAATAGGTAAGAGCTAGTATTCGATTAATCAAGAAACAAACTTTGTCACAATATATCACGATATGTCTTTGATACAAGATCGCTTTCACCCCCAACTTGGGGTACACACAATCGAAACCGAGTGCTGTCACAAAATGGAAATGAGTGCCCCTATTTACAGAGTGGCTCGTCCCTGAGATGGGGTTATATTTTATCGCCCTGACCTGGGGCTATTCTCTACCTCTGTGGCTATCGTTCAGTTGCTAACTAGAGTTGACAAACCCGCATTTTGTATGACGAAATGCGGGTTTTACAGTTCTTAGTTAGCAACACTCCATTGTTTCACTGGAAATGTTAATAATAAAAAAATCTTTTTGAATAACCGACTTCAAACACCCGCGCTACTACAAAGTATAAAATTTATTGTTGATTTTTTTAAAACCGCTCGGCCGACTTCGATAAAATTTAAATGGGACCACCTGGAAAGTATACCTTTTGAAACAAAAAAAAATCTCGTCGGGCGTCTTCGAGTAATTGGTGAAGATACATAAAAAAAAATTCTTTGAAGTCATTTAAAAACCGACTTCAAACGCCCGCGCCACTAGCAAGACTAACTAAATGGAGCGATGACATCCGGCAAGGGGCAGGCATCGATTAGACGCGAAAGGCCGAGGGTAGGAGGTCTATCTCCAACAGTGGATGCATTATGTTTATCTACACTTGAAGGAAAGTAGTAAAAGCAATGTGACATCAGCTCCCGTTTCAGAAGAGCTCTAACGTAATATTGGCAATTGAAAAGTAACATTTTAATCTGGATTGTGTTGCTACAGATGTCACCAGTTGCTTAAACACCTGCCTCGTTGCATAGGTAGGTAATACAAAATTAATTTTTAGTAAAAGTTATGATAAGACGTCTACATACTGAATGACAGATTTACCCTACTCACAGTTAACTTGGCAGTGTAAAAAAAGTCGTGTGGTGTCGTGGGACACCAGATAGGAACGAAGTTCCTTATTATAAAAATATTAATTTCAAGTTCTATTCGAGGTATAAAGAAAATAATTATTCGGGTATATCATGATTTTTTTATCGATAAAAATAAAATAATAAACTACTTTACAAAATTATCTTAACACCTTTACTTAGGGTACCCCTCCGCAACGCCCCATAAGGAACTTCGTTCCAAAAGATTCCAACGAATTGAGAACTTCCTCCTTTTTTGAATTCGGTTAAATAAACCCACCACTAGGAGGACTGCAGACATCAGACGAGTCGCAGGGAACTCTTGGATACAAGGGGCGCAAGACCTATGGCATGAAGCATATGAAAGAGGTATGCAAGATTCCTTTGTCTAGCTGTAGAGGTCTATCGGTAAATGAAGAAGAATGTTGAAACTTGAAAAGTTACTCTAAGAGCCACTGAACAAAAAAGTTACCGCATAATTTATCTGTTAATAATTAATTAAATACTTAGAAAGTTCTTTGAGGACCGCGGAAAAGTTTCCAGTGCCAATTATTTCTGATTCAGCTTAATATTTAATAAAAATTTATAATTAACTGTGTCGGGTTTAAGGGGCTTAACTTTTTTATTTCTACAAAAAATGATTACGAAATCCAAAAACACAAGTTAAATCATCATCATTCATCATAATTAAAAACCCATCAACGGCTCACTACTGAGCGCAGGTCCCATCTCAGAGAAGGGTTCTAGGCCATAGTCCACCACGCTGGCCCAATGCGAATTGGCGGACTTCACACATCTTCGAGAACATTATGAAGAACTCTCAGATGTGCAGGTTTCCTCACGATGTTTTCCTTCACCGTTGAAGCAAGTGCTAGTTAATTGCTTAAACGCACTTGACTCCGAAAAGTAAGAGGAGACCACAGTCCTAACCACTAGGCTATCACTGCTTCTAAAGTTAAATAATATCTTAGAATCTTGTCACAAAAGCCACAAATTAGCCTTTAGGGCTACACTAATCAAATGAATTTGGAATTTTCGTACCTACTTTAGCTTTGTTTATTGTTTTTTTTTTTAATATCTTAGAATGACTTGACTTGTCACAAAAGCCACAAATTAGCCTTTAGGACTACACTAATCAAATGAATTTGGATTTTTCTACTATCCAGTAAGAACATACGTAATCGTTGGTTTTAGTTTCGGAACTTAATTTTGTTCTTTCTTTAGTTTTCTCATATTTTTAAAATTCAGATGGTCCATCTCATGTCTAGACAAATGAGATAAAACCTGGTAACCGTGACGTACAAAGCAGCCTTTGATACTTATTCTACGTGCTTTTGATACTCAAGATATTTCGAGATCGTAAATATATCTGCAAATTGAGGGCATACGTGAACGTCTGTAGGTACAAGTAAATGTTTGTTTTCTTTGCTGTAATCCACCTTTGATCTCATATTTATGGATGAACAAGATTTTAGCGAAAGTGTGTGTGTGTGTGTGTTTGTTACTCTTTCACGCAAAAACTACTGGACGGATTTGGCTGAAATTTGGAATTGAGATAGATTATACCCTGGAATAACACATAGGCTACATTTTATCCCGGAAACTTAAAGGCTTCTCGCGGGAATCAAAATACCTTAGTCCACGCGAACGAAGTCACGGGCATCATCTAGTATCTAATAAGTTCGGTTCTTGTTAATCTTTGTTTCGATTAAGTTTAATTTCGATGGAATTAATACTTAACTAAAAAAAATAGGTTTGCCGTACCTGCTATTACTCGTACTTATATTAGAAAAGATATTAATTAACGAATAGAAAAGTAAAACAAGAGGTCTTTCCAACTTAATTAATGTTCAAGTTGGAAAATCTCATTTACATTAAACAAGCTTAATCTTAAGCTATCGCGAAATCGGTCACCAAGTCGCAAATAAAAGGACTTTTTTGGAGAACAAAACTTGGCGTTAAATCCGTTAATATAGTTCTCACCGTCTAACGGCGGATTTCACGGCAGGCGTTTAAAGTTAACTTAACGTTAGGGTTAAAGTTTAAACTGCAAAACTGGCGCTATAAACAAGGAAAATGGGATGATAATAAATGAAGAGATCTGGTAGAAATAGAATAGAATAGAATAAATTTTTTTTCAAATAAACTTTTACAAAGTGCCTTTGAATCATCAAGAGAATCTACCACCACTGGTTCGGAATGCCATTCCAACTGAGAAGAACCAGCGAGGAACTCGGCGGTTGATCTTTTTAAAATATCATGTTTTGTTACCCAGGTTATAAGTTATCTTATAAATCGATGGATAGCAAGCAGTAATAGCCTAGTGGTTAGGACCGTGGTCTCCTATTCGGAGGGTCACAGGTTTGATCCCGCGTCTGACTCTGAACACATGATCAGAAACCCATCAACGGCTCACTATTGAGCGCAGGTCTCCTCTCAGAGAAGAGTTTATCAGAACATTATGGAGAACTCTCAGGTGTGCAGGTTTCCTCGCGATGTTTTCCTTCACTGTTGAAGCATGTCATATTTAATTGCTTAAAGTCAGAGATGCGTGCCCGGGTTCGAACCTGCGACCCCCGAATAGGAGACCACAGTCCTAACCACTAAGCTATCACTCTTAGGCTGAGATTGCATTACGCATAGGTAGCTCCTGAATATTGAATAAGCAAATAAATTTTTGACGACCTACCTGGCGCAGTGGTGAGCGCTGTTGTCTTATAACTGGGAGGTCCCGGGCTCGATTCCCGGCGGGGTCAATTTGGGAATTTATAATTTCTGTATTGTCTCTGGTCTGGTCTGGTGGGAGGCTTTGGCCGTGGCTAGTTACCACCCTACCGTCAAAGACGTGCCGCCAAGCTATTTAGCGTTCCGGCGTGATGGCCTGTAGAAACCAATTAGGGGTATGGGTTGAATGTTCACTGCCATACCCCTTCCAAGTTAGCCCGCTACCATCTTAGACTGCATCGTCACTTACCATCAGGTGAGATCGCAGTCAAGGACTAGCTTGTCATCGAATAAAAAAAAAAGCATTGGTACTGCCTGAGCATAAAAGAAAGTCCATTAGAGCACCATTATCGGTGCATAATTAAATTATTATCACGAAGAAAGGACTGCCCGGGCGTTCAGATCGATTTTAATTAAATAAAACTACGCTGCACTCAATAAATGTATTATTTTATGAACCCAAAAGGAGAAAAATGTTTTTACCTGTATAGTAGGTACACTAGCTGATGCCCGCGACTTCGTCCGCGTGGATTTAGTTCTTAACATCCCGCGAGAACTCTTTTCCACCCTCCAGGTTCTTAACTATACCTATCCAAAAAATCAAGTCAATCCGTAGCTTTGTTGCAGCGTGATTGACGGACAAACCAACAAACAAACACACTTTCGCATTTATAACTAGTGGTTCGCCCCGAACTGAGACCTCGCGGTAACGGTATCCACTATATCCGATACATGACGACCAAAACTGACATTATTATTATTATTATGCCCGTTTTCACCAAACATACCTAAATCATCCCCTATGTAGGAGTCTCTTTACGTAGGTAGCTCCAAAACACAATCCTAAGTCCTAACATCCGTCCCAATGTCCTTTTAGGTGTCCCGTACAGGATCGTGATAAAGAAGTTGACAGTAATCATCACATAACTTATCATAGGTAGCCCGTAAAGGTTAGGGAACGTCAGTGAAAACATTGAATTATTATGTAGGTACTAACGAGTGAAAACGGGTTAGGGGCATCTGTACAAATCGTCATCTATCGACGCGAATAGAAAATATACAAAATGATATTTAACTTAAGAATAATTTTAATTGAATAATATGTTATTATATTATGTACCTAAATAATAATGGTCGACGCAAAACTGTTTTTGGAATAAATCGTAGTCGTAACTCCTAGTTCAATGGAATTGTTAATGACTGCGCCATCTATTAGCATTATTGTGAAGCTATGTGAAATTTACTGATGCTCATTAAAAATTAAATAATCTCGTTTCTTTATAATATTCATATAATTTTAGTATTTGTTGTTCAAGTACAGGATACAAGTGAAGTAGGAAAATAAGTACAACTTGAAAATATATAGAAAATTTTCCCAGAGAGCGTCTTCAAGCGAGCGTATTAAATCGCCACTTTGGAAGCCCCCCATTTCGTCAATTTTAGGAATAAAATTAAAAAAAAAATACGGTTGTACTCTGTTCCAAGTTGTCTTTAAAATGATACACAGAAAACCTATGAATCGCAAATAAAAAAAAATTTCTTCGCATTCGCTTCTATGAGAGCCCCCCTGAAATAAAGATTTTTATAACTTTTTAAGCCATTTTCGGCTGGAGGCCATCGGTTTACATATTATATCTAAATTTGAAGTAATTACGTTCAGTAATTCAAAAGTTATAAGGCTCTGACAGACGGACGGACGGACGGACGGACAAGTGCAAATCGCTCTAGTAAACTCAGAGACCTCGCTTCGCTCGGTCAATAATATGTATTAGTAAGGAAGAATTAATACTACGATAGTAAAGGCAATCTAATTAAATTTTAGAACACAAAAGCTACTATTGTGACTTAAATATGATAGTTAGATATATTTCCTAGGAGGACTTTTTTGTAGAAACTAATGGTACTTTAATCATGTAGTACATAATTTTTATGCATCATTAATAGTTTTTTCAGCAAACGCCAAATAATGCATTTTATAGGCAAAATTTTGCCACTTTGGGTTACATTATTGCAATTTTCTTAAGGATCTCTAACTTTTTTAAAATTAATTATAGCCTATGTTACTTCCTGATAACTTACCTTTCTATTGGTTAAAAAATGGTTAAAATCGGTCCAGTAATTACAGAGCCTATTCGGTACAAACAAACAAACAAAAAAATCTTTCCTCTTTATAATATTAATATAGTATAGATAACAATTATTTATTGAAAGTTGATAACTCCTTGCTTAGCTCTACTGGCCTGGCTATACCAACGGGTATTGCTGGCTAGCAAGATTTACTTATAGTATAAAGTCTTATACTAGCTTTTGCCGCAAATTCGTCTGCATGAAGTTTGGTTTTTAGGGTTCCGTACCCAAAGGGTACCAACGGGACCCTATTACTAAGCCTACGCTCTCCGTCCGTCCGTCCGTCCGTCCGTCCGTCCGTCCGTCCGTCCGTCCGTCTGTCAGCGGGCTGTATCTCGCAAACCGTAATAGATAGACATATGAAATTTTCACATATTATGTATTTCTATTGCCGCTATAACAACAAATAATAAAAATTAAATTAAATAAAAAAAATTAAATTAAAATATTTCCATGGGTACATGAAAATATTTTAATTAATTTTTTTTTTAACGGAACCCTAAAAGATCGAGGCCCGACTCGCACTTGGCCGATTTTTAAAAATCCTACGGGAACTCCTTTTTTCCGGGTATCCTATGTCACTCTACAAGTCCTCAAATATACCTCCGCAAAAATCAATTTTATCCGATGCCAAGTGATTCACATCAAATATTCAAAATCATTTACTTCATGTAGGTCAAATTTTAGCACTTATCACAAGTCATGAATCTACCACCGGTTCGGAAAGCTGATTCTGCTGAGTACTCTCTCTCTCTCTCTCTCTCTCTAGTCGGTCCATAGTCATGACTGAGGATCGTGATCCCCATTACGAAGAGTAAGCTTTTTGCTTCCACCGAGTCCTATTGCTGGCCATACGAAGAGCGTCGTAGAAATTTAGCACACCGACCTCTCTAATTGGCCAGACCACCGAGTTGGAGATCTACCTCTACGTTCCCAACAACTCTCGATTTCTCTTTACTTTCGTCCCCGCAGCGTGAGATATGATAAAAATAGCTAAGGATGCGCTTAAGACAGATGATGGAAAGACGCGTTTTGATCTTGAGTTGTGAGAGGATTGACACGTTTGTGCGTGTCACATAGTATTTATTGTATTATAAACTTGTTTTGAAAAGAGCAGCCGCCGAGTTTTTTGCTGGTTCTTCTCGGCAGGAAGGGCATTCCGAACCAGTGGTAGAGTTAGACGATTCAAAAGCACTTGTAAAAAGTTTATTTGAATAAAAAATATTTCTATTCTATTCTATTCTTTTTGCCTCCAGCATCACATCTAAATAGGCATTATTGTGTGTGTAAGTTGTGTGTGGTTGTGTGTGAGTATTGTATTGTATTTGACTTTAGATAGGAATGTGTATTGTTTGCGCGCGATATACCTTACATACTAAAATCATTTTAAAATAAACAAAAAAGGGAAACACACATTTCCGGAACACAATAAATTCGCACCAAAAATTCAAAAGTTACGGGATCAATGTTCCGGAAACGCTGGATAAAAGTATCGATGTTAATGTATTGTGTGAAGATAAATACTCGTAGGTGCTTGTATATTATGGCGTTCCGAATGAAGGCTCAGTCGTGATGAACGATCACTACGGACTCAAATAAATATAAAATAATATTATGATATAATAATAAGATAGGCTTTCATTCCATTGGGCTCATGACCTCGAACCTTACCTTTAGGTTTTGTTATTATTCATGTAGTATGTAATTAATTTAATATATTCGTTCCTAGAACTCTGTCCAATGATGCTTATACTTTAGTTAAGTTTCGTTCTTATTTTTATTCCTCAAGGTCGATTTCACCAACGTAATGAGTCTTATCCAAGCGTAAATTGCATGACAGATTTCAATACAAAAACTGTCAGTACGCCCAATTTATTGCGCGGTTAAATGTTACTCGACGTTGGTGAAATCGGAACTGTTCTTCTGTTTTTTTATTTACTACTTTTTCGCGCAATAGCTTTCTTTCTAAGTTGGGTTTTTGTCTTTCTTATGTAAATGAAAACTTGTTATTAGCTTTAATTTTCTTCTTTTCTTACCTATTTACTTTTTCTTATCAGCTGTACCTTAGAAATCCTTCCAAAATAAATTAAAATTAAATTAATAAATATGAAACAAAATTCCCTTTATTTACAAAACTTATATAATAATAAATAATTAGTGATCGACATTTATTTAGGATGTTCACAGACGCGTAAACTCTTACCCGGTCAAAGATGCTGTCAGCACTTAGCAAGTTAGGAGAAGACTGACTCAAAAGGTTTATAGTCAAAAGCAAGTATTGACCGAAAAATTTCGTAAAATTTCGTATCAGTCAAAATTCATTTTAAGAAAAGTATAAGAAAGTGTGTGAAAATCACCAAGAAAAGCACGACGTACGTTACTTTACTTTAAAGTACGTTAATACGTCGGTTGCCTGGAAGAGATCTTCTAGTGATACAGCAGCCTACTTATTGTGCTCTGTTTGTTTATTTTTTATTTATTAATAAAATTATTTGTTTTTTTTTTGCTGTGGTATTATAATTACGGTGCATAATAAAGAATTTTTATATTATTTATTAAGAAAACATTCATTTCATTTTTCTCCTAAAAACGATATCCATACACCCTGACTTCACTTGTTTTGTAGAGCGCTAATCCAGAGATCTACAAAGATGTAGACGTAGACGTAGTATCTGTCATACTAGATGACGTATGCTTGGAACTAAGAAGCATAAAACGTAAACACATAATTATAATAATATCTTTTATTTCTCATATCAACCCGCTTCCATCTAGTTCCACGCGTAATGCTATTTTGCTCTTATTTAGGTATGAAAAAAAAGTTCGGGTTACTCTGAAAGCATTTAGAAAAGCGAGTCCTAAAAAGAATTTTTCTAAAGCAACTTCGTAGAAATAAAACAAATGCTCAAACTACAGATTGGTAGTATCACATTAACCCCGCCCATTTCCTAAAAACATTCTCAGTGGGTACATTTTTCTTTTACATTTTTTCGTCGTGATACTGAAAGCACTACTTTCGGTCGTGTTATTTTAGTTTTATGTACAAAAGAATTCGGGTCAATTTCACACAACGATACTCCGAAAGCATTTAAAACCAGCCAAGTGCAAGTTGGACCCGCACACGAAGGGTTCCGTATCACCGTACAAGATTTAACACCAGCTATTGATATTAAGCAAGAAAAACTCAAAAAATTTCAAGTTTCTTTTTTATTTATTATTAAAACGGAAATAAAAATACACATTTGCTACAAGTAGGTATGTAATAAATAATTTATTGTAATGTAGAGTGTATTATAATATAATTTGATTTAATTTTTTATTTTGATGAGTATAAGTTTACAAATAGGTGTTAGCCTATACTAATATTATAAAGAGGAAAGATTTTTTGTTTGTTTGTTGGTTTGTACCGAATAGGCTCTGAAACTACTGTACCGATTTTAACCATTTTTCAAATTTAGAAAGCTAAATTATCAGGAAGCTACAAAAGCTATTATTTATTTTGAATAAAATTAGAGATCTTTAAGAAAATTGCAATAATGTAACCCAAAGTAGCAAAATTTTGCCTATAAAATTCACTATTTGGCGTGTGCTGAGAAAACTGTTGATGATACATAAAAATTATGTACTACATGATTAAAGTACTCATTATTCTCTACAAAAAAGTCCGAAAAGGTATCTCTATATCTAACTATCGTAGTTAAGTCACAATAAAAGCTTTTGTGTTCTAAAAGTTACTTAGATCGCCGCCGCCGGGAAAATCAGAGTTCCCGCGGGATTTTAAAAACTAAATCTACGCGGACGAAGTCGCGGGCATCAGCTAGTTAGGTATAAGATTTAGATTAATAGATACAATACACTATCGCATTGGGTTACCCTGTAAGGATAGTGTATTAAGTTGAAATAAATAAATAAATTTTGACACACTTTGGGTACGAAGCCCTAAAAATCGGCCAAGTGCGAGTCGGGCCTCGCTCTTTTAGGGTTCCGTTAAAAAAAAATTAAATTAAAATATTTCCATGTACCCATGGAAATATTTTAATTTAATTTTTTTAATTTAATTTAATTAATATTATTTGTTGTTATAGCGGCAATAGAAATACAAAATATGTGAAAATTTCAACTGTCTATCTATTACGGTTTACGAGATACAGGCCGCTCACAGACGGACGGTCGGACGGACGGACAGCTGAGGCTTAGTAATAGGGTCCCGTTGGCACCCTTTGGGTACGGAACCCTAAAAAGGGGCCTCAAGAAATATAATATAAATATTAGGTATAGCGAGTTTGTAAAAATGAGACATTAGCAATAAAACCAAACCTTTGCCCTATCGTGCGACTACGCACGGCGTATTTTGCGACCACGCACGGCGAATTTTATGCCCGATACAAGGGAAGGCAGTAAAGATTTAATAGAGGCATGAATTCACGGCGCCATAAAATATTTGCGATAAAATTATATTTGCTGAAAAGATACACCGCGCGCCGCGGATTTTCAGATTTCCGCCTGACAAGTTCTGTAATTATATTGTGGTCAGGGATTTTCACTTTCAGAATGGGACTCAATTGTTTTAGTGTTAAAAAGATAAATAAACTAATGAAATGGAGTTTATGCCTAGTATGGCTCGAATAATTTTATTTAATAACTAGCTGATGCCCGCGACTTTGTCCGCGTGGATTTAGTTTTTAAAGTCCCTCGGGAACTCCTTGATTTTCCAGGATAAAAAGTAGCCTAGATGTTGACCCGAGTAATAGGCTACCACGGTATAAAATTTTGTAGAAATCTGTGCGGTAAAGAAGGACAAACAAACAGACAGACAAACAGACAAAAAAAAAATTTAGCTTCTGTTTTGATATCTGTATCTTGAACACAATTAGAAGCAAAAACCCTTTTTTGAATCTATTTCATGTACAGAATTGGTTTCGTTTCTGTTTTATTATATGTATAGATATTTGTCTGGTGGGAGGCTTTGGCCATAGTTAGTTACCATCCTACCGTCTTCTATCCTATCTTAACTAGTTTTGTGTGTGTCACCATTAGTGAATAAAGATATTTTTCATCATACCTATTCGGAAAACGAATATTGGCTTCAGAGGATAGCGGGAGCAAAATTTAATTTTAACCCCATGGGACTTTTCATTTCTCTCTTCTGATTGGTCCGCATTCCGCGTCCGCACTAACGCGGACCAATCAGAAGAGAGAATTCAAAAATGTTTGAGAAGCTGTTGTCTTCGATAAGTCACGTGATCAAATTTGTCGATTAGATATATACGCCCATACTTCCAACATAAATATTAATGTTTAATCATTTCATAAAAATTTATGTGTTTTATTTAAACTTTCAATATACGTATTGGTAATGTCTATACATAGTAGGTTGATACTCCTAGCTTTTCCTCATAGGTAATGATGAAAAATAGTGTGTGTCATTTGGGACCAAAATTTTTTGTTCTCCGGCGGCGTATATTGAATTCCTCGCTACGCTCAGGATTCTACTTTAGAATCCCTCGCTGCGCTCGGGAGTCTACTATAGAATCCTTCACTTCGCTCTGAATTCAAAATAACGCCCTCGGGGAACAAAAAATTCCTTTGGCCCCATATAACACAAATAACTATTTCGTACCACTTGCTCAAAAAAGTAACATTCTGTGCCACAAAAAGCGAACATAACAATAGTCATTTTTAATCTGTTAAAAACAGGGAAAGAAAATTGTACTTAATTTCATTCATCCTCTAGGGGGAGAATGTGATTTAAATTTGGAATACTTACCGAAATTTATACTGAACTACATCTGTGTTTACACCATTGAGTTTGTATATAAAGCATTATACATCTTTTTGAAAAAGGAATACGCATTTATTATGCAGTTAAAAGCGCAGTTATGATTATTAAATAAAATTACGAAAACCGACGAGGCCGTATGAGCTTGATGCCTTTGCTTTTCCGACAAAAAAATATTACTCTAGGAATTTGCTGCGTTTTTGTTTTCTTCAAATACATAAGGTAAGGCGCATACATACAACTTTTACATCGACTAAACTGTTTAGTCGAGTTGTGTACTTTTCGTGAATTCCATACAATCAGAAGCAAATCGTAAGGCTTTTTGATTTTTTTGTCGAGCAACTATCGTGTTGATAGTTTGTGCACATTCTATGATCGCAGTACATTTCCATAAACTTATGAAACACAACTAAATAGTTGTTCAACTAAAAGTTGTATGTTTGCGGTAGGCCTAAACGTTAAGTTTATTTTAATTTATCGCAAGACGTCAGACGCAAGAACAGAGAAATACTCAAATCAACTCATCAACAATAAATGTACCAAACAAAAATGTAACTCTCTCTATCAATAATTGGACCAATGTTTCGAATGTTAAATTTCACTTTTAATTGTCATTATTTTTAATAAATGCTTATCTCATATTATTATTGTGTTAATTTTTTCGCAATTGGTACGAAAAGTAGAGTATTTTCCTCGGCGATAAAGCTGTCTTAGTCTTGGGTGAACTTAAATCCCTCACTACACTCAGGACTCGTCTTAAATCCCTCGCTTCGCTCGTGATTTAAGTTTTTAACACCCTCGCTCGGGAGTAAAACTCGAGTCCTTCGTTACGCTCGCGTTTTAAATCATCACCCGCGACAGAAGACACTGCTTTATCCCCTTGGTTAATAATCTACTAATTCTTTCTTTCTTTTCTTTCTACCGTCAACGATACGCCGCAAATTAATACTCAGGCCAGCGTTCCGGCACGATGGCGTGTAGAAACATATTAGGGGTATGGGACCTACACTATGGGTGAATGTAAACTGCCTTACCCCTTCCAAGTTAGCCCGCTACCATCTTAGACTGCATCGTCACTCACCATCAGGTGAAAGCGTAGAAAAAAACCTCTTTTGATTTGAGAGAAGACGTGTGCCCAGAAATGAGCCTGCGATGGGTTGAGCTAAATAAAGAAATGATGAAGTTCTGAATTATTCATAATGTTTTCAGAACAACTGAATCATCAGCGAACATTCAGTGTCTATCCAACACAAAAGCTCCGAGTAGGTGAATAGGCGAATATTACAGGCGAAATGATCTCTAAACAGGCGCAAACCGCATCGTTTCGCAAACAACGACGTAATTTGACGACGCCGCAACACATTCCGCGGCCGACCGAACGGACATCGTGTGTCACCGCAATATTAGGGCTGCTACTCCTCTAAAAGGTTTCCGCCTTTGATGGAATGATGCCTTTTTACGATGAGCTGAGACAAAATAAACTACATACATACTTATTGGTATCAGTATTGATCTTCTTCTTCTTTATCAACCGATAGACGTCCACTGCTGGAGAAAGATCTCTTGAATGAACTTCCACAGGTCTCGGTCTTGCGCCGCCTGAATCCAGCGGCTCCCTGCGACTCGTTTGATGTCGTCGGTCCACCTGGTGGGGGTCTGCCAACACTGCGCTTCCCGGTGCGGGGTCGCCACTCCAGCACCTTGGGACCCCAACGAACATCAGCTCTTCGAACTGTGTGCCCCGCCCATTTCCACTTCAGTTTCGCGACTCGTTGAGCTATGTCGGTGACTTTGGTTCTCCTATGGATCTCCTCATTCCTAATTCGATCCCGCAAGGACACTCCGAGCATAGCTCCCTTCCTCGCACGCTGAGCGATCCTGAGCCTACTTATGAGGCCCTTAGTTAGCGACTATGTCTCAGATCCGTAAGTCATCACTGGCAACACGCACTGCTCGAAGACTTTAGTCTTCAGGCACTGGGGGATTTTGGACGAGAAGACATCTCGGAGCTTCCCGAATGCTGCCCATCCGAGTTGGATTCGGCGGTTGATCTCTTTCTCGAAATTATATTAATGTAAAGGTGTCAGTATTGATGTACAGGGTTAATAATATTAATAATTTTAATTTACCAACAACCTCCCACATGCAACTTCTGTGCATAATACTGAACAACATTTGTTCAACGACTTTTCACATAACTCAATAGATTCACCAAAAAAATCTAAGTTAAGGTTGAAGAGTCTGTAATTTTTTTAACTCTGTGGTCATTTTATGTAATGTGTCTTCCACACCTGCGTAAAGCGTCGACTACTAACCGCGCAACAATTAAAGTCCGAAGTTATCGCTTCGTATTTACAAATGCTTTGTGATGTATATTACTAACATCAAGCTGAGCTATCGTCTGCAAGTCCATAAATTCACGTTTATCGCGATTTTTTTATTTTTGGAACGTAAGTTCCTTATCGCGCGGTGCGGAAAGGGGCTAGACGGAAAAAATTAAATTAATTAACCGACACTCGACACATTTTTGAAACCAACACTTTTTTGTTGAATTTGAATTTTGCATTGTGTTAGGTGTTTTCGCGATACAACATTGGGTCTCCGTAGCCTAGTGGCTCCGGCATGCAGTCGCTTAACAGTTCAAAATCGATGGTTCGAATCCCAGCTCGACAGACCGAATTTTCTATTTTCAATTTTATTTTAAATAATTTCTACATGTGGAATTTTTCCCTAATTTTTTATAACTTGGACGTAGTTACTCGATAAGGATCCAATCCACAGAACTACCAAAATTGAGTTAAGTATGCCAAGAAGACCGTAAAAGTCGATACTTTCGTACAGCAAAAAGATCCCAGTGAAATACGCAAACATGACATTATTATCAACACAAGGTACCAGTCCACATGTATGGCGGGTATTTATTATAAAACAATTGAAACAATCCAATCTACATGGATCATTAGCGAGAAACAGTATTTATTGGTACTACACTAGCGGCACGCTATGATGGCCGGTTTGACGTTTGTCCGCTCATGAAGTTCCGTATTAATTGATAACGACTTTGAAGGAAATAATTGTATTACTTTATTGACGATAGTGATGTGCAGAGATTCATAAATTTTATCGAATGTAGTTTTAGGTTTAGGACTCAAAATTTATTTATTAAATTGATTTCTAAAATGTATACAAGTGTAGAAAAATCAGTTTGCACCATTTAAGGGGTGAATGTACTTGTGAATATGAACAATTTTCACTATGTGGACAAACCTCTGAAATCGCAAAAAAATATCAGCTGTTTCATACAAAAGGTAAAATTTTTATTTTTATATGATATATACCACAACTCGGCATTTGGTTTTCTAAATTGAAAATTTTTAAAAATGGAATCTAATACGATCGTCACATAGGATCGCTGGCTAGCACAACTACTACCTCCGGCAAACTCGCGTCAATGCTCAATGCAAAACAAAGCAGTTTCGAATTGACGTTGCTTCGAAAAGTATAAACTGTCAGTGCAATGCGATTGTGATATAGTTTTGACCTGGCTTTGGATTTCAAATATTGATACTGCATTACTGTTGACCCTTGCTCGTTAATTTGGACTCTGTTCAAGCCCTTTGTTGTGGATTTCGTCGATATGACCGAACGTACGCAGAGAACTGTTCTAAATAGTCAGACACGTGAGTTCGTAATACGCCTTCGTAACTATTTCGATCGTGAAGCTCAAAATGGAGGGCCAATTTTACCTATAACGTCAGTGGTTGAACGCGTAGCTGATGCGCTTAATATTGGACAACGAACTGTTAGACGGATAACTAAAAAAAAATATGGCGAGACTGGCACAGAAGAAAATAAACTTCACACACCAAAAAAGAGAAAACGAGCAAAACCAGTCGTAGGCATCGATAGCTTTGATGCCGATGCTATCCGAAGACATGTTTACGGCTACTATTTACAGAAGGAGTATCCAAAAAGAAAAAAGTTGGTGCATTCACTGAAGGAAGCTGGATTATTCTTCGGTGGGGAAAGTTCTTTAACGAAGATTTTGAAGACCATTGGATTTCGATACAAAAAATGTAACAAACGCAAAATATTGATGGAAAGATTTGATATAGCGATGGCAAGGTATACTTTTTTACGGCAAGTGAAAGAAATCAAAAATTGGCAAAATGTTGTGTTCTTGGATGAAACATGGCTTAATGCTAACCATACTGTAGGCCGTTCTTGGAACGATGACACAGCAGCATCTACTTCCAAAGTTCCTGTAGGAAAAGGATCGCGACTTATAATTTGTCACGCCGGAACCATCAACGGGTTTGTCGATGGTTCTCTCATGGCTTTTGCGTCAAAAACCACTGGAGACTATCATGAAGACATGAATGGAGAAAAGTTTACTGAATGGTTTACCTCAATGTTGTGTAGCCTCCCTGAACCATCTATTATAATTATGGACAACGCCCCATACCACTCGATGCAAATTGACAAGCCACCTGCCCAATCCCAAAAGAAAGCTGATATCGTCGCATGGCTTCGTAAAAATGGCGTAGATGCAAACATGAATATGTTAAAAGCGGAATTAGTACGTCTTTTAAAAGAAAACAAACCAACCAAGATCCGATACGTCATTGACGAAATAGCATTAGAACATGGGCACAGAGTTATACGGTTACCGCCTTACCATTGTGAGTATAATGCGATTGAGTTGGTGTGGGCTCAAATTAAGGGATATGCTGCAAGACACAATACAGAACCCCCATTTACCACAAAAAAAATGCTAAAATTATTAGAAGAAGCTTGTGAACATGTGACTAAAGGAGACTGGGAAAAGGTTGTGAATAGAACTGTTAAATTAATAAGGGAAGATTATGAAAGAGATGTGAAAATAGATAATATTATAGAAAACGAACATATAATTATTAATGTAGGTGATGATAGCAGTGACGACAGTGAAAATAGTAGTATGGACGAATCTGATTAATTATGGCCTTTTGTGGCACCTTTTTTGGTATCTTTTGTATTCATATGTTTCTTGTGTGCATATAAAGTATGTATATTCATTTTCATTCAAATATTCAGTTCGTTCAAATAAATTAAATAAACATATACATTTTTGTTTTATTAAACCTATTTAATCAGGTACAAAAACAAAACTTAATTGTTTTTTGTTCGAGAATAAATTGACATTCCACATCACTATTGTAATGTGTCAAACCGGCCATCATAGCGTGCCGCTAGTTTAGTTTAAAATATATTATCTCATAAGAGATCCAATTCACTTGGATCGTTTCTGATAATTATTGTTACTTAAAAATCCTACGCATAGTAAATCACACAAACGATCCACTTGGAACCTTTCTGATGAATATTAATAATAACTCCATTATGCAGTATTAAAAACCACAAAAAGAATCCAAAGCACATGAGTCACTTTAAATATATTTATTTGCATTATTAGTACATTTAATTAAAATAACTAAAAGAATCCAAAGTACCCGAACCTGCATTTTAACTAAAATTTTAACTTCTTATTATGTTTAATGTACAAAATAAAAAAACTTGAGAGGTGTCAAGGGACACCTGGATGGAACGTAGTTCCTTTCGATTAATTAATTTGGCATTGATGTGTTCGGTATTTTCGCGGTACAATAGTGGGTCTCCGTAGCCTTGTGAGTTCTGCAGTCGCCTAACAGCCAATGGTCGATGGTTTGAATCCCAGCTCGACAGACCGAATTTTCCATTTTCAATTTTATTTTAAACAATTTCTACATGTGGAACCCTTCCCTAATTTGTAACCGACTTCCAAAAAGGAGGAGGTTCTCAATTCGGCCGGTATCTTTTTTTTTTTATAACTTATGTTATAAAAAATTAGGGAACAAATTACCTAGCTGGACTGTATCTCCCAGGTATATATACTCGTCTACAATTTCGAGTGCAGAGTTCTCAACTATTACTGGGTGGAGCGGAGCATGAGCGTTGGACATAATTTTCGTCTTGCTCATGTTCATTTTCAGGCCCAACTGTTGAGAAACCCTGCTGAGATCATTGAGCATTGTATTGAGATCTCTCAGAGTCTCTGCCATGACTACTATGTCATCGGCAAATCGCAGGTGAGTGATGTACTCGCCGTTTATGTTGATGCCAAGTCCGTTCCAATCCAGAAGCTTAAAGACGTCCTCCAACGCAGCGGTAAATAGCTTCGGGGAGGTTACATCTCCCTGTCGCACTCCACGCTGCAAGTGGATTGGTCTCGTAGTCTGGTCATGTATACGTACTGACATAGTGACGTTTTCGTACAAGCACTTCAACACTTGGATATACCGGTAGTCAATCCGGCATCTCTGCAGCGACTTCAATACAGCCCAAGTTTCCACCGAATCAAAGGCTTTCTCATAGTCCACAAACGCTAAGCAAAGTGGCCGGTTATACTCTTCCGTCTTTTGTATAACCTGCCGCAGCGTATGAATGTGATCTATGGTGCCAAAGCCTTTTCGGAATCCGGCTTGTTCGGGAGGCTGGAAGTCGTCAAACCTACGAGCGAGACGATTCGTGATGACTCTCGAGAACAACTTGTAAACATGACTCAGCAGCGAGATGGGTCTATAATTCTTCAGCAAGGTATAATCACCTGTTTTGAAGAACAGGACCACCACGCTCCTGTGCCATGCTTCCGGCGTTATACCCTCGTGAATGACGGAATTGAACAATCGCTGAAAGATCTTAAGTACCGGTTTTCCACCCGCTTTCAGGAGTTCCGCAGTGATTCCGTCATCACCTGGCGCCTTGTTGTTCTTGAGCTGTTTGAGAGCCATACTAATATCGTATAGGCTGACGTCCGGGATATCTTCGGTATAGTGTCGGGTCAGTTTGGTTCTGGGATCTTTGACCAAATCCTCAACAGGTTTTTGTGTCTTGGTATATAACTGCCCATAGAACTTCTCGACCTCTCCCAAGATCTCAGGTCGAGAAGAGACGAGACGACCGTCATCAGTTTTAAGCCGCGTCAGCTGGCTCTGTCCGATAGACAGATCTCTCGCGAACACTTTTGAGCCTTTGTTCCGCTCGATGGTATCTTTAATACACTTGGTATTGAAGACCCGAAGGTCGCGAGTTTGTGCCTTAGAGATCTGCCTATTAATCCGCCGGTAGGCAGCCGCGTCTACCGATGACTGCAGCCTCATCTATTGTCTCTCCTCCATGAGCTTGAAAATATGGTCAGAAAACTTTTCGGTTCTTTTCCTGCGATGGGTGTTAAAGAAATTAGACCTCACAGTATGGACAGTTTCGACGAACCTGTTGTTCACAGAGACATCATTGAATATATGGCGCTTGGTAGTCATAATGAAGTCAATCTCACTTCTCGTAGAACCATCGGGGCTCATCCAAGTCCATTTTCTGTGTGGCCGCTTCCTGAAGAAGGAGTTCATCATAAAGAGGCCCTCCTTCAGCCTTTTCCATGAATTCGGCCAGCATTTGACCCCTCTGGTTCCTTCGCCCATAACCAAATTGCCCTACCCTCGTCTCTGCACCGCTTCGTTCACCCAGCCTCGCATTGAAATCCCCCATCACAACATTGTAGTGAGTGGTAGAGGCGTGTATGGCTTTTGATATATCCTCATACAGCGCCTCCACCTCGTCATGATGTGCCGATGTCGGTGCGTAAACCTGTATAACCTTCAAGGAATACCGATTGGTGATTCTGAGTATAAGGTACGCTACCCTGCTCGACACACTTTTGACTTCGACGATGTTGTTGACGAGGTACTTGTGGACGATGAACTCGACACCACCCTGGGACTGTTGATCGCCCTCCCGGTAGTAGAACAAGTTGCCGGAATTGAGGATTATCGAGTCCCTCTCTCTTCGAACTTCAGACAATCCTATAACATTCCAGCGCAACTTGCTCTCTGCTTCTTCCAGCTCGATGATCTTCTCGACAGTCCTCAAAGTGCGTGCGTTATATGTCGCCAGGTCCAGTCGTCGGGGTTGGCAGCGGAATCTCATCCGGAGATTCTTAGCACCCCGTGCCCCGCCATTACCGTGACCGCTGCCAGGGTCAGGCACAGCGAGGCCGCCGGGAACTAGGGGCCGTTACCTTGTGTCAGTTACCATTTCGGGTTTTGCCCATAATGAACACGATGGGCAGGCGTGTTGGTCATCGCAGGGCTAGACTGATCGCGCCGATGTCGCTGCTGCCCGACACGGGCCTGTGCCATTTGTTCAGTCTAGCTAGTATGAGATGGTTATATCGCCATCTGTCGGTCGCCAGAGCCTCGTCAGTAAACCAGCAGGTGGCACCGCGGGCAGGTGAGGTTGACTGTTGGAGCGCTAAATGAAGGTGCGCTCCCTTACCCCTTCTATGATTATGCAGAGTTTAAAAAGCCAGTATTGATCTCATTTTTGATTACTTTTATAATAGTATAACTGTTGTTTTTTTATAAATATATATAGAGAAAGATGTGTAAATTAATAAGAATAAAATTTTTTTAGTTATATATTAGTAGTTTTATTTATTTTTAAAGATTTTGCTAAGAGTTCATGAAGTGGAGCCTTACCGAGAAACATCATTTTATGTCCATCTTATTGAGAATACTATATATCAAAAAGGACCCAAGCCCCTTTTTTCTGGAATATTATTTGAATTATTAAATCAAACTTAGTAAATTTGATGTAAAGTTAAAATATAAAAAGTTTTCCTTCTAATTCTAATAAAACCAACCAATTTACAGCACCGCATCATAGAAGAAATACGATGTAAACTTTAAAACGAAATATCTCAAAACTAACTTAATGTGGATTGGATCCTTATCGAGTAACTACGTCCACTTATAAGTTATAAAAAATTAGGGAAAGGTCTGTCGAGCTGAGATTCGAACCATCGACTTTGAACTGTTAAGCGACTGCCGGAGCCACTAGGCTACGGAGAGCCAATGTTGTACCGCGAAAATACCGAACACAATGTAATCGAAAGGAACTACGTTCCATCCTCTCACCTCACCTCTCAAGTTTTTTATTTTTAGGAATTTTAAAAAGTCGTTGTTATAAAGTTATTTACTTTGATGCATAAAAGTTGCCTTTGCACTATGCGCTTTGCGATTGTGTTATCGATTGGTCTGTGGACGGTTGTATCATGTCGCATCCCCTAATGTTTGTAGTCTATAGTGGCAGTTATCGTGGATACTAATCTCGGTGTCTGTGTATCTGTGTGGATCTGTGGGTAGCATTCAGATTATTCTAGTGTTCGTAGTCTATGATTCGCGTGAGGTAGTTAGTTGAATAATAATATGGTGATGGTAAACTTGTTTATTTTATCTAGTGTATTTTATTGTGCAAGTGAAAATGTCGACGCCTGGTGGGTCCCGCCGAGTGCCGAAACGATAAGGTACGTTATTATAAATAACCTAAACTCTGGTGTGCATATTATTCGCAAAATAAAGAATATTATGTGAAATTATAAATTAAAAGATTTTTTTGCATAATTATATTATATTATACAGTTAGATGCACGAGTGACGCCACTACAGTTTGGTTTTTAACATTGTTCATTACATCGGAATCCAGATAGTCATTAAAAAAAATCGGCCAAGTGCGAGTCGGGCCACGCTCTTTTAGGGTTCCGTTAAAAAAATTTAATTAAAATATTTCCATGTACCCAAGGAAATATTCTAATTTAATTTTTTTAATTTAATTTTTATTATTTGTTGTTATAGCGGCAATAAAAATACATAATATGTGAAAATTTCTATCTGTAATATTATTAAAATCTGTCTATCTATTACGGTTTACGAGATACAGCCCGCTGACAGACGGACGGACGGACGGACAGCGTAGGCTTAGTAATAGGGTCCCGTTGGTACCCTTTGGGTACGGAACCCTAAAAAACAATTGTAGGAGTAAATAATATGGGAAGCATAGACTATAAAAGCAGCTATATAGAAGCAGTGATAGCCTAGTGGTTAGGACTGTGGTCTCCTATTCGGGGACTCTATACCTCTGACTTTTCGGAGTCAAGTACGTGTAAGAAATTAAATATCACTTGCTTCAACGGTGAAGGAAAACATTGTGAGGAAACCTGCACATCTGAGAGTTCTTCATAATGTTGTCGAAGGTGTGTGAAGTCCGCCAATTCGCATTGGGCCAGCGTGGTGGATTATGGCCTATAACCCTTCTCTGAGAGGAGACCTGCGCTCAGTAGTGAGCCGTTTATGGGTTGCTAATGATGATGATGATGAGACTGTAAAAAAACAAGTTTGGATTTGAAGGAACATATGGGCAGGATTTCATACATCCATGGTCATTGTCCTTTATATGCAAGATAAGAGTGGCAAATATATATTCAGCACTTAGCACTGAGCTCATGTAAGCCAGCATACAAAGCAACAAAGCAGAACACTAAATCGCTAGGCGGTCGCAGTTTTGCCAGTAACAGATTATGGGTTGTACTTTGTCATAAAGTCTGGTTGACAACCCTACCGCGAAGTGCCACACAATATGCGCGTATTCGCTACTAAATAACAATTTAAATTCGATCCACCGACACATCCACATAAAGCTAACCGCGGGGTCACGGCTTCGTCGCATAAGCGGCGGCAGTTTGCTGACGCTACAAGCGACGTGGCAAGTCACTGTGACCCCATGACTGCAGTGAAAGTCTTAAGAAAAGTCACCCTTGAGCGCTCGAAGTTTGATTCGTAATCAAACTCAATTTTGTACAGATATTCTAGAACATTATCTTCTAGAGAGTCACTACAAAATTGATTTTGATTACAAAAGTTTGGCTTCAAATTTTAATTTGTATTTGAGTGGTATACCTAATATGTAAATCTTCGAACCGATGTAATTTTGAAACTACATATTTTTACGTCATGTTTTTTTTTCTTTTTATGGCATCAATACAAAGTTTTCTGAAGTTTGATTTATTAATATTATTCAAACTAGAATCAGACTTGTCACGTGTTCCAACGATGTCATGACATAGCCAGTTATGCTACAAACCAGCCTTGCAGGCCACCGAACTAGGTTGCATACCATACACAGCATACCGTCAGCAAAATGCCACTATTTTTAAAGGTCTTTAAGTTGACAATTCTGGTGATAGCTTCAGCCATGGCTGGTTACTACCCTACATGGCAACCGTGCCATCAAACAATTAAGCTTGCCGGTACGATGCCACTATACCGAGAACAGTATAGTTCTATTGAAAAAGGTCAAGTTAAGTTAACCCTTTCAAGTTAATTTGCACGTCCGTTACCTACCACCAAGTGAAATCGCAGTCAAGGCTGACTTGTCATCAACCAAATAAAAGGTCGACTTCATGCGACAAAATTGACGCATCATTATTATTATGCTGATGCAGAAGGCTCTGCCCTACTTACAAATCGTTGTCATGTAAAAATCATCAGACCGTTTACAAAACGCGAAAATGGCCCCAGTTACAGTACTGTATTGTCGTTTATCGTTACATAAAGGTCACGACGATGACCATCTACTAAAATGCTGAATGGATAACATCTATAGGACGTCATTGTTGTCTTATTAGCATTATAAGACTACTACACAGCATAATGTCGTATAACTCTAGATTTATATGAATTTTTTGCAAGTTGGGTGGGAACCAACCACACTATTAGGGCGAGCGAAACGAGCCCTAACACTATCCCACAACCTGAGCATTTTTGTGGTACACTTTACTGAAAAACTATCACGCCTATAGATTTGTGCTTTAACATAATAATTCAACTTCATATCCAGATGTGTCAACTGTCAAAAAAATATATACTTTTATAACCATTAAAAGAAATGAACATTTTGTGTTCATTGGATAGAATGTTATTGTAATACTAACTCCATCTGTTAGAAAACCAAAGAGCTAACATCGCTGCAACAGAACTTAAAAAACTACGCGAGCCCTCACAACGCTCAGCTTTTTGCTAGTTATTCTAATGAGGAATACGATGCAGATAGAGCTATTATTTAACCGCTCATACGACAAAAACCTGGCCCTGAGTTTAGCTCGCAGTCGAGAATGGAATGGAATGGAATTCCAACGTGACATATCAACATTTCGATTTCCCGTACCGGGTTTTCAAACACGACTTTTTAGTTTCAATTCAAATAATGGATTCACAGTCGTTATATCGCGCCGCAGTGTCACGTGCGAAATTCGTTTCATACGAAATATTATTCGAGCCGTGGAAAGGCAATTACTTTATTACAGTACAATATAAATAAAAAAATGTTGCGCGTTTTTAATATTCAAAAGGGAATGTTTTTACCTTAATGTAGATACATTTTGTTGCTGTATGGCGTACAAAAGAGCAGGTTTTATTTTTACACGAGGTGTTCGCGTAAACGGTATTTTAAGAGAAACGCCTATAATGAAAGCATTTTTATAAAATACTAGTTGATGCCCGCGACTTCGTCCGCGTGGATTTAGATTTTAAATTCCCTCGGGAACTCTTTGATTTTCCGGGAAAAAAAGTAGCCTATGTCACTCTCCAGGTCCCATATTACCCATGCAAAAAATCAAGTCAATCCGTTGCTCGGTTGCGGCGTGATTGAAGGACAAAGTAACATACAAACACACTTTCGCATTTATAATATTAGTAAGGATTAGTAAAATAAGTAGTCTATTTGGGTTAAGACTATCTCGCAACCTAAATCTCGAACTGTATATACCTATTACATACATATAAGCACATATAAGCACTAGATGGTGCTGCAGCAGCTGAAGAAGAACTGTACTGTAAGAACCACTTATGGAAAGTCATGATTCTTAACCACACTAAGATACAATTTAAACAGCTGAGCCTACAGAAAGAACTTCCTATTGCCGTGATTAAAGGCATATCACCTGCTCACCATAAATCTATAAGTTTATTATTCTTGACTCGAGATATCGCTGTATTTTGTTCTGAAGACATATGTTACCGTTAGAATGCATAATACGTTAATGTGCACATTAACTAGGTAATCTGCAGATGCTCTGACGATTCGTTAAAGTGTAAAATTTGAATTAAAAAAGTTCTTATTTGCGCTTTACCTAGTTAGTCTGCACAATAACGAATAGTACATCGTTAAATTGCGGAAGACAGTGAACGAAATACTTTTGTTTCGCTCACCCGCTCCTCCCGTGCCCCTCAAGTTTTTTAAACATGAGTTAGATACATTGACCCAATACAACCTTGTATAACCCCAACCTATCCTAACTTTAGATTTTGCCAAAATATGTATATAGCACTTGTTAGGTTTAATTTGGTTATGTTAGGTTAGGTTAGTAATCCGTACAACTAATTAAAATGTTTATTTCAAACAAGAATCTGTTTTATGGAATTTACCGTATGCATGGTCGTTAGTCTGCAAATTACCTAGGAAGTCTGCAGATTATCGACCGAGCGAAGCGAAGGTCTTTCAGTCTACTTGAGTGAATTTGCACTTGTCCGTCCGTCCGTCCGTCCGTCCGTCCGTCCGTCCGTCCGTCTGTCAGAGCCTTATAACTTCTGAATTACTGAACGTAATTACTTCAATTTTAGATATAATATGTAAACCAATGGCCTCCAGCCGAAAATGGCTTAAAAAGTTATAAAAATCTTTATTTCAGGGGGGCTCTCATAGAAGCGAAAGCGACGAAAAAAAAAATTTTTTGCTTTTCATAGGGTTACAGTACGTCATTTTAAAGATAATTTGGAACAGAGTACAAAAGTATTTTTTTTTTAATTTTTTTCCTAAAATTGACGAAATGGGGGGCTTTCAAAGTGGAGATTATATTTGACCTCACAACGGAATAACCATTGAGAGCTGGGGCTTGAAAGTTTTATAATTTTAGCGTAATATCATGTACTTGAACAACAAATACTAAAATTAAATAAATGTAATAAGGAAACTAAATTATTTAACTTTTAATGAGCAGCAACAACAGAACTTCACAATGATGTCAATAGATGGCGCTCTCATCTCATATAGCAAATGCAGCTTATATGTAACATAATATATTCAATTAAAATTATTATTTAGTCATTTAGCAAACATCAATAAAACTTCACGTTGCAGTTTGTTTTTACATGTTTTCTGATCGTGTCGATAGTTGACGCTGTGTACAAGTAATTTAATTTGAATGTTCCAAAAAACTATACCTAAGTTTGATTGAGGCCTTGAGGATTTCACTATAACAGTTCCCTAACCTTTACGGGCTACATATGTTAAGTTAGTTGACACTTTCTTTCAACTTTGTTATTACAAACCTCTACGGGACAACTAAAGGTGAAAATGACATATGGGATGTTAGGATTGTATTTAGGGGCTACCTACGTAAAGAGACTTCTACAAAGGGGATGATTTAGGTATGGTTGGTGAAAACGGGCATAATAATAATGTCAATTTTGATCGTCATGTATCTATTGAATGAATAAGTAATTATGGGAAACCGTTACCGCGAGGTCTCAGTTCGGGGCGAACCACTAGTCTAGTTAATGTAGGAACTCAATTATTATTTTCCACTTTAACTGACTCAGCCAGATAATCTGCAGAATACCTCGTTAATCTGCACTCAAATCACTCACACAAATTAACGATAACACATACATAAAATTGTTCCAATATTAACGAGCCGCGTAGACCATTTGATAGAGAAATCTATGACTTACCAAGTAATATACTCCAAACGGCATCACCACGACTGCCACCAGCAAGTCGGCCACTGCTAAACTCACTATGAAGTAATTGGTCACCGTTTGTAATGTCCGCTCCCGCACCACACTCATTATCACTAACACATTCCCGAACAACGTGAAAAATGGAAATATTAACAATAATAATGCCCAAAAGTTGTATTCCGGACCACTATCAAACCGTCCGAAGCAAGAAACATTAAAAGTTCCATTGAACGTACAATTCGTGGACACATCGTTGAAGATGTCTAGTGAACTATTATGGATACTAAATACTTCATGGCTCGAGTTCCCGTAAAAATAGTCACTAAAATCATCGACTAGCATCAATAGATCGCTTGTATCTTTGCTTTTATTTTTATTAACATTTGAATTTACTAATCTTTTGGCTACATTGTTCACTTTAAATATATTCTCGTTTATATTGTCAGGCGGTCTTTTAGAAGGATATAAGTATGTGGACGTGTATGCTATGTTGTGAATGTAAGGTACCTTTGTGGTATCTATCATTGTTATTTCTAGATTTTTCATGCTATGTCACGTTGGTTTCGTACCGATAGAGTTCTTCATCCATTTTAAATTGCAAATTTATTTTCTTTTAATGATCTATTTTTTAGTTCATTGTTTGTTTGGGTTGTTCATTTCATCTGAAACAAAAGAAAATTAATGTTAGATTTCACTGAAGTCAACAAAGTAAAAAACATCGCCAAGACATCCATAAAGAAAGTTATGATTATCTAGTATTGTTTATTATTAAGCTGCTTTTACAGCTAAAGTTTTAATGATCTAATATATAAAGTTCTCATGTCGCGGTGTTTGTTACCAAACTGCTCCGAAACAGCTGGACCGATTTTAATGAAATTTTGTGTGCATGTCGGGTAGGTCTGAGAATCGGCCAACATCTATTTTTCATACCCCTAAATGATAAGGGTGACCAACCACTAAATTTTTTTTTGGCGGTACGAAGTTCGCTGGGTCAGCTAGTATTATTACAAAATATGACCAATTTTAGAGTAATAATAGTACTTCAACCTTGGTTTTGCGTGCGTGATATGTACTTTAATCAGTATTCCAGCTAGAATTGCAACCAATATTTTATTGTGATTTATTCAGCGGTGTAGATAATTATATAACCATAAAAACAGACAAGATAACTACAGCTAAATAGTCAATGTAGGTGGTGAAATTGATACCAATATTGTAATTATTGTATGTTTGTCTATCATATACTAAAGTTACTGTAAATGACACTGATTACTTTTATCACGATAATTATTTTGTCGTATTAGGTAATATTTTCTGTAGATATTATTTTCTGTAGTATTTTCTGCAAGTGCGCCTTTAGAGTATTACTACTTTGTGTCATCGTGTTATGATTTTATAAAAATGACGATGTAAAATGAATTCGGGATTAATTTATAGGATCAGTAAATGATCAATCATAATAAATATAATAGAGACAATTTTAATTATTAGCATGGCAATATTAAATGGCTGGCCACACCGAACGAAATGGCATGGTAGTGGGGTTTTGTTCACGTGACCTTATCATCATAACCTCTCGAAAATAAGAGTTAGTTAGATTCACGCAGCCCGAGCTAGAGTGTAGACTTATAGCAGAGTACATTCTTAATATGCATTGATTAGTGAAATATTATCATATTAGTTTTCGCGGATATTAAGTATCCATATCCTTTATCTTCTACAGTTTTTGCAATTCACGAAGGCGAGTGAGCTTTACTTGTGGTTACTTCGTGTACATGCACATTACATAAGTGTGCGTGCCTGTCAAAGCCTAGCCGCTGACACTTATACAGATACGACACACACACAACCATAAGTCAGTCGCCCTCATGAATTGCAAGAACTATACATGATTTTCAAATTTAACCACAGTCTTGTGCCACTTGTATGGCTCAGAGCAATTCGATTGTTATCTAATATATAATCTACTCAAGAAATCTACGAAAAAATTGCTGTATTCGTCAAGTTAATTCCTCCACCTGTCGAGACCGCATCATTACCCACATTATCTCAATGGACTCGCTCATCAATCAAATATTCACCCCGTGAAAAGAATTCTTTCGAATCAGAGCGGTCGTCCATCAGAAAGCTCCTTCGATTTGAAAGCCAATTTAAAATGATTGATTTTGTACTCTAAAGATGATGTCGTCAAAGATCTATTTAGATATAATGTATTGAATGGATTCTGTTGTGGAATTTATAAAATATTGCCTATTCAAAATTACTGAATTGGAGGAATGACAATTACTGAAGCCTTTTTGGTTTACAAAATGTTCTACTTTATCTTTATTTTATTTATTTAATAAAAGCATCAGGGTGCGAGGATGCTAGGCTCTTTATTAAGGATTCTTAGAGCCTCAAAACATTTTCTTAGTTAATTGTATTTTATTGAAATTAAGTACAAATATGCATTTTTACATTTAAAAAATTCTACCTAAATTGTACCTACCCCAGGTACAATTTTTAAGCATAAACCACACATTTGAATTCACAAGGTCACAAACAAAGTCACTTTAGAGTAAACGTGAACTCGCTCTTTTATAGAAGCCTTTTTGAAATGTCAAGACGTGTAAGCCTTCAGCACATCTCCGCGGTAAAGCTATGTAGCAGCGAAACCGCTGAAGCTGTGGGGAGACTTGTTTGCATGATACGTGAAATAAAAGTGAAATATCTGAGTCTATTTCTTTCATCAAAAACCGATGGCATTTCTGCTAGGTTTTATTATAATTATATATTTGTAATTCGGTAGAGGTATGTACTCGTATGTTTGGGGCATCGCCTAAATGATAAATTACGTAGGAAAGAAAGAATTAAAATTCTATATGCACGAATGTGGGTAACATCTTATGTCATAATCACGAATGTCTTAATAACTTCTAACATCTACAATTAACATACTATCATTACAAACTGCATGTGTGCAAAATTTTGGTTAGAATTGAAGGTATTTAACTTACATCAAAAATAAAAATTTAGTCATAATACTTAAATAAAAAAAAAGCAAAACAAAAACAAAAAAATCGGCCAAGTGCGAGTCGGGTCTCGCTCTTATAGGGTTCCGTTAAAAAAAAATTAAAATTTTAATTTTTTTTTTTTAATTTAATTAATTTTTTATTATTTGTTGTTATAGCGGCAATAGAAATACAAAATATGTGAAAATTTCAACTGTCTATCTGTTACGGTTTACGAGATACAGGCCGCTGACAGACGGACGGACGGACGGACAGCGGAGGCTTAGTAATAGGGTCCCGTTGGCACCCTTTGGGTACGGAACCCTAAAAATTAAAGATGAATAATTGCGTTGAAACAGGCAGTCTTTCCTTCTGTCATGTCAAAGGATAAAATTATCATGCCCTAGCTTCAGCGGTTTCGCTTTATCTATTTAGCGTTTGAGGTCTGCTACAGGCCGTAGGTCTCACCTTATCATAATGACTCTGCTTTACCATAAAATGAGGAACATTTTACGAAATAGCTTAGATGGCATGATAATGCTAAAAAGGTTTACGTATCTGACAAAATCCAACCTTTTCCATTTCTCCAATCAAATCATCAGCTAAGCGGTTATCTACAGAAATCGTATCGAGAGACATCATATCGTGACATAACTTTTATATCGATATATCGGAATCGTATACATCGATATAAAATTCTTTTCAAAAAACCGACTTCTAACGCCACTACAAAGTATAAAAATAATTTTAGTTTGTCCACGTTTGTTGAAGTCGGGCGGGCCTAAATACAAACTATGAAACCGATGCGCGACGCTACACAATATGAGAGACTCGTTTTATTTGTAGAAGTCGAGCTAGCATCGCGAGTTTCATAGTTGTATTTTAGGCCCGCCCGACTTCAACAAACGTGGACAAACTAAAATTATTTTTATACTTTGTAGTGGCGTTAGAAGTCGGTTTTTTGAAAAGAATTTTTATTTTAAGCTTTTTAGTATCCTATGATTGAGGAGCTAAGACCTGGAGCTCCATGATGTAGTCCATACTTGTTACCTACAATATCAATTCGTAATCGAAATTTCCTAAATCCCCATAATTTTAGGTAGACAGTACCCTGCAGCATCAGGATTGAGGAGCTAGGACCTGGAGCTCCATGATGTAGTCCATACTTGTTACCTACAATAATAATTCGTAATCGACATTTCCTAAATCTCTTTATTTTAGGTGAGCAATATCCCTGCAGCATCAGGCTTGAGGAGTTGAAGGTGAACATTTTTATGGGACCATTTCGCAAACATCCTCTGTCGATTAGAAAAAAAATCACGCGAATCGGTCCAGTAATCCCGGAGAAATCGGTGGACATACATAGAAAAAAAAAAAGATACCGACCGAATTGAGAACCTCCTCCTTTTTGGAAGTCGGTTAAAAAGGTAACAGTAACTCTTGGTCTAAGAAATAAAGACTATATAAATGACAAAAAGCGTGGATATAATTCGTTCCAGCGATTCATGAGACAGTAGGTAATGATTAACCTGTAAATTCTCTTTTTCCTTATTGTGGAAACACTGCATACATAGCATACTATCTACTATAATGTAAACTTGTTTAGAAAAGAGCAACTTCAGAGTTTCTTGCTGGTTCTTCTCGGCAGGAACGTTATTCTTAACCAGTGTAAAAACACTTGTAAAAAAGTTTATTTGAATAAAAAACATTTCTATTGTATTCAATTCTATTCTCTTAAAAACCACCATACGAATGTCAAGAGTATCGATCTCTTGGTACTTAAAAGCAATTTTAATTAGAAAACGACTAAGAGCATAAATAAACGCAAGGCGCCGCGCCGCGTAGGTATTTACCCTTAAAGGTATTCCTTGAGATAATAAATCACCCCCTCAAAGTTATTTCGGGGGTTGATGCTTTAATTACCTTCTTAATTTGCTTAATGACGGACCAAGGTAATCGAACGGTTTCAAAAAATGGTAAAAGCTTCAGACTCGTTGAAGTTAAGGGGATTTGCAAACAGGGGATTTGTTGATGGAAAATCCTGCTATCCTACTAATATTTATTTTTTAATATTAGTTATTATATTCAAAATATTTATGTATTATATATTTATATATTATACTCAAAGCCAAAGTCAAAGTCATTTATTGCATAATATCATCATAATACATTGCCTTTTCGGCGTGCAATAGAGATACAAAAGAATGGTTTCTTTAAAACAATTAATTTAGGCTCAAGTACACTACACACACTCACTACACAGTACTCTTTTTACCCTACTCTTTTGCACACCTACAAGTGTTGTCTCACATCTCAAGGTTGACTGGTAGAAAATGCTTTAGCATTAAGTCCGCCTTTTGTACTTTTTTGTGCAATAAAGTGAATAAAAAAAAATATATTATAAATGTGAAAGTTTGTGATGATATGGACGTATGTTTGTTACTCTTTCACGCCACAACGAATGAACTGATTTGGCTGAAATTTGGGATGGAAATAGCTCATAAGTAACCAGGATTAACATATAAGCAAATTTTTATCCCGGTAAATTACATAGTACTCGTACCTTAATCCACGCGGAAGACGTCGCGGGCATCATGTAGTTATCATAAAAAGATAGAGCTAAAACCTAAACCCTTTTAAACTTTTGCTCGTCCGAGTGGTGTTAGGTTTTTAAAAATCCAAGGGGAACCCTCTGTCTTTCCCGGATAAAAAGTAGCCTATAATAAGTTACTTCAGAGTTACTATCTTTATTTCAAATGACTATGCAAAAGAGTGTCCCCACCCACCAACAAATTTCATACTTATCTCAGATAATACATCAAGGCAGCCTGATGATTCTTTACTATCACGGCATCCGCGCAAGGTTTGCGGTTTTGATGCAAATCGAGTTATAATTATTTATTTATTTATTTTTTAGTGAATTGTTTTGGATACCAGTTAACTAGTTTACAATTGTAAAACGAACATACAGGAGTATTAACCAACTAAAAACAAGTTATTGTAAGACGCACACACGTTTCTGAGCCACAGAGAAAAAACCGCGCCGCGCGCTGCCCGCGCTCCCTCTGACCACCTCCCGCCCTTGCGTTGCCTGTGCATGCGCGCGCGTAAATTGTTTGTATTTCTTTTTTTTAAAACCCCAATCATTTTTGGATTGAAAATGGTTATAAATCTTTTCATGGGACATCATAATATATTGAAAATAGTGCCACGTCTGTTGTGGATTGTGCCCATAAAATTTTTTGCATAGTCCTTTCACCTAAATCGGTTCAGTCATTGTGGCGTGAAGGAGCAACCAAACAACCAAACTTTCATTAAAGTCTACACTGGAATCGAACAACTTTTATCCACGCGGGCGAAGTCGCGGGCGTCATTTAGTAACAACATAAAGGGTACAGTTATGTGTAGAGTAACCTTGTCACTCGTAATTGAGCAGCAGTGTAGGTAATGCTTATTTACATGTGTAATGCTTATTTACATGTGTAATAAGATTTATACGAACCACTCAGGTACACGCAATTTGTTAAGGGGGGCGTATATTTACGACTTTGTGACGAGATTATGGATTACGCGAGATAAATTATTGAAGGAATACGATATTATCACTAAGCTTCGAAATATCTCCTCATCCAAAATCCCTAAGTGCTTGAAGACAAAAGTCTTCGAACAGTGCATGTTGTCTAATGACTGAAGGATCTGAAACATAGTCGCTTTCTATGGGCCTCATAAGAAGGCTAGAGCTATGCTCGGAGTCGGAGTATCGTTGCGAGATCACATCAGGAATGAGCACATTCGTAGGAGAGTCAAAGTTATTGATATAGGTCAGCTAGTTGCAAGCTGAAGTGGAAATGGGCAGGCACTTCTAAAAACTGGTGGTTTTGGGTATACCAAGGTGCTGAAGTGGATTATATTTCACCAATTCTACTTGTGGTGATTCAAAAAAGTTTACAAAAAAGAACAATATAAAAGATAATAGAAAAGTTATTGAGAAGAGCTATCAACAATTCGCTGTATTAAAAAGTAAAAATACGTAGAATTGAGTACATCTTTTGGCTGGATTCGGTTAAAATACACAAAAGGAGCCAAGCAAACAAATATAAAGGATACAATATAAATCGATAGCCGTTGTTTACTGAGCGACTCTCTCCACTCTATGAGGCTTTGCCCAAGCGAGGCCGAGTGCAATGTAAAGCCGTCAAGGGACCACGACGGGCATTATTCAAATCACTTCCCGCAGTTTGACTGGTGATGGACGCCATTATCATAATGCATGCTATTATCATACGAACGATGGTTTAGGCAACCCCATTAACTGTCTTTAGCAGTTTTAAGACCAACTTTAATGTGATGAAAGTTACAACGTTTGGTTTGAGGCGGTATCTCTAAGTGAGTTAAAAGCTACAGTAAAAAATCTGTAAATGAGCTCAAGTAGCCGGCACGTCTGAAACATTCGCAAGCTGATAAATGCTATCATTCATGGGCAGGTCATATTATTGTCTACTGCAGAATCAGTAGCTGCTGGAGTTGACGTTTTCTGGATTAGCGAACTTTCAGACTGCGTTTCCACGGCGCGGTTCACAGCCCGCGCCCGCGCCCGCAGCGGTTGCGGGCCCGCGGCCTCCGTAGAATGCAGATTTGTATGGAAAATGAAATTTCAATTTCCACGGCGCGGTTTGCGCCCGCGGCGGGTGCAGTACTAACGTTACGGTACCGCATCCGCTGCGGGCGCGGGTGCGAACCGCGCCGTGGAAACCCAGTCTTAGTGTGATGCAATGATAACTTCAAGAGTGGAATAGAATGTGGGATGATTATTTTAGTTGACCAAAGTCACAGACATAGCTCATTGAGTCGCGAAGTGGAAATGGGCAGAGCACTTAGTTCGAAGAGCTTATGGTTGTTGGGGTTCCAAGGTGCTGGAGTGGCGACCCCGCACCTGGAAGCGCAGTGTTAGCAGGCCCCCCACTAGATTGACCGATGACATCAAACGAGTAGCAGGGAGCCGCTGGATTCAGGCGGCGCAAGACCGAGACCTGTGGAAGTCCATGCAAGTGATCTTTGTCCAGCAATGGACGTCTATCGGTTGACAAAGAAGATTTTTTTAGAATTGGCAAGTTTTCATGGCGGTAGGCTGGTCATGAGTATCATGGAACAAATGACTGGTGGAGCAATACAGACTACGACTCACAATAACGTGAGATGACGTGAGAACACGTAAAAGTGTGTGTTTGGTGGCATACTCATAAAAAACATAATAATGCAGTTTACATATTATTATGAAGACTGATAGTTTAATGGATAGATGCCAGATAGATTATAGACTTAGAACTCTGTAGACCTGAGGTTAAGTGCAAGCAAACAAACCCAATACATTCATCAGTTAAATTATTCATAACCACCATAAGATTTATTAACATTATGGTGATTATAATCAGTCACCTCTCCATAATATTCTCATTCAAATTCGGATCCCTCGAGGTTTCAGTTTTCATTTATAAAATACTCTCCTCCATGCCAATTTGGTTTCGTAATGAGAAAATTCGGCTCTGTGATTGTACGCGATGCGGTTAGGAAGACATTCAACTCTCTTAGCAAATACATGGAAATTAGATAAGATGTATTTTAATATTTTATCCATATTTAAACTAATATTGTTATACTATGAAAGTATCTATCTGACTGTCTGTTACACTTACTGTTACTGTTCAGTGGTCAACCCAATGATAAGATAAATAGGACATTCCGTCGGTCAACCATTGAATAGTAAGAAAGGCACACCCATAGTTTTGCACCTGGTAGATGCAGACATGCTCTTAGACACGGAAGAAGTCATCGGTAGTATTAGTTAGTAATGTAAATAAATCTTTTGGTATCAGATTCTCATCATTCATTCATTTGGTATCAACTTTCATCAGTAAGTTTTTGGTTTATTTTAGGACTCATCATCATATCATCAACCCATCAACGCTCACTTCTGAGCGTAGCTGGTCTCCTCTCATGGGTTATAGGCCATAGTCCACCACACTGGCCCGATTTAGCAGATTAGCGATTTAGCAGACTTCACACACCTTCCAGAACAATATGGAGAACTCTCAGGTGTAATATTTAATTGATTAAACGCACATAAATCCTTAAACTCAGAGTACGTACCCGAGATCGAACCTGCGACCCCGCGAATAGAAGACCACAGTTCTAACCACTAAGCTATCACTGCTTTGCTTACTTTAAGATTAGAATAATTTAAATCTGCGATGCTCTAGCCATACCTACTTATAGAAACTTCGCAACTTATTGGCTCTCTTAAGCCAGGTTTAGATGGTTCATTATTGGTTTTATTTTTCTGAAGCCAGATGGATAAAATGAGTGAATTTAATGATAATGGAATCAAATTCTAATTAAGACCGCGTCTACAATATTGTAGATTTATTTTCTATTTTTCTTCTATTTATTTTCCTTGGATGCGTCAACGTTGGACTAGCCGGAAAAAAAACAAATTTTTGACTCACAAGACTTTTACACTACCGTACTTTCGACGCACGTTTCGCCCCGACACCGGAGCATCCTCAGGAGATATAAAGTCAAGTAAAGATAATATAAAGTTATTAATATTGTAGTGACATTCGTAAGAGCTTAAACAAGCTTAAACCGAAAAATAAAGATATTGAATTGAATTGAAGTCGACAATAAGTTATAAGACTTGTGGCACATGTGAATGTTGGTGGAATTCTTTGCTTGGGAACTTTGCTTTCTTGCTTGGTTGGGAAGGTGAGCGGTGCTTAGCTTGTAACTGCATGTTTGAACGTACAGATTTTTTTTCTGTTGGCGGATTATAGCAAAATAATTCTAACCTTTTCTTGCTAATGATGAACTTCCGTAAAGTAACGCCTAAAGTATCCAGTATTTATATACCTAGATATTTAAATACAGAAGTTTGTTTGTTATTTTGTCTTTAAATCACGCAGCAACTTTATTTTTTGCATGGGTACAGTCGAGTTGAGTTCGACACTAGTCACACACACTTTCGCTAGTAATATTTGAATGTAATATGATAGAGACAGATGCTATAGTGAAGCTCGTGTAGGCTATGTTAAAATAAATATATGTGACCGTCGTGAAAGGAAGTTTTAATTGAAGCTCCAGGCAGAGTCCCAACATATCTAACCAAGTCTAACGTATGGAAGTCAAACATGCGAACTTACAACAATAGAATAAAAAATAAAATAACTACTTGCCAACGTGCTATGGAGAGAAGCATCCTAAAGCTAAGGAAAATACAAAAGGTACGGAGTACTGACATCAGGACAAAAACTAAGCTTACAGATGCTCTTGAACATGCCTTAAGTTTAAAATGGCAATGGGCTGGTCATATCTCCAGATACAGAAATTGTAGATGGACTTCACTATCATCAATATGGGTAGGACCGTTAGGCAAGAGAAATGTGGGTAGGCCGAAGAAAAGATGGGCAGATGAGTTTCTTGCCGGCTCTTCTCAGCAGAATCCGCTTTCCGAACCGGTGGTAGAATCATGACTTGTCATAAGAGCCACAGGTTGGCCTACGTGAAATAAATAATTTTGAATTTGAATTTGAATTTTGATGATATTATCAGGCTAGTGGGTAGGGAGTGGATGAGATCTGAACAAGACAGAAATAAATGGAAAAAATTGGAGGAGGCTTATACCCATAATACGGGGTCCATTATTACTGACTGAAGATAACCAGGAAATTAGTATTTAATTTTGTACTATTTATTTG
Organism: Oeneis ivallda; assembly: GCA_029955525.1. NCBI lineage: Eukaryota > Metazoa > Arthropoda > Insecta > Lepidoptera > Nymphalidae > Oeneis > Oeneis ivallda. Next base: position 23,209,503 of record JARPMR010000018.1, on the reverse strand, counting down.
TGAAACTGTTAAATGTAATAATGGAAATAAAAAGCTTTATTATTATTTCGCTATATATTTCGACTCTCACACCCGCGTACAAAATAAATACATATTAAGCCAAAGTAGAAATATAATAAAAATAAATATATATACATATAATAAACTTACATATAGATTACATAAATAAATACTTGTAGCGGGCGGAGGATTACGCCCCGGCAGGGGAGACCAGACGGCCGGGGGTCAGGGCGACAGGCTGAGAAACCGACGGACTATCCTAGCCGAGTCTAGCAACACCGCTTTCTGCATCTTGGCCGCGAGCGAACCGCCACGGAACCCCAGTGTTATTATTATTATTATTATTATTACAGTTGAGGACTCCGAGAGTGACATAAAATACATTTTATCCTGGAAAAAACAGAGGGTTCTTGCGGGATTTTAAAAATCGAACTCCACGGGGACGAAGTCGCGGGCAAACCCTAGCCAGTCTTATTTTCCCTAAAAAGAATAATAAAACTTACTGAAACTCCGTAGTGGTATAACATTTCCATGAACGCCAATAATATTTGCATAATACACCGATGGGCCATTGTCGACGTATTCAAATGTCTGTCGGTTTGACAACTTACGGACGGCATTTATGGTAATGAGCTTTCGCTGCTGATGGATTCATCGCTAACATAGTTTCGGCAAGGGTCAAACGGTTTTAGCCAGAAGTGTTATAAGTAATTATTATTAATGTTTTTTTATTCGATGACAAGATAGTCCTTGATTGCGATCTCACCTGATGGTAAGTGACGATGCAGTCTGAGATGGTAGCGGGCTAACTTATAAGGAGTATGGCAGTAAACATAACCCTAATAGGTTTCTACATGCTATCATGACGGAACGCTAAATCGCTTGGCGGCACGTTTTTAACGATAGGGTGGTAACTAGCCACGGCCAAAGCCTCCCAGACCAGACCAGAGACAATTCGGAAATTATAAATTCCCTAATTGACCCCGCTGGGAATCGAACCCGAGACCTCCCAGTTATAAGACCACAGCGCTCTCCACTGCGCCAGGGAGGTCGTCAAAAAAAGTTATGGTGGGATCTAGTTGCAAAAGCGCAAATCAAGAGGCATGACGATCGATTTTGAAAAACTCTTTTATCAGCAAAAAAAGTAAGGTTTGGTAGATAAAATTGACATTTCAATTTTAAGTTTTAAAATTCATACAAAAACGTGACGTTCGTGACGTCATCCCTATGTTGTTTCATAATACTTAAAAACTTAATAGACGCGGACGAAGTCGCGGGCGTCAGCTAGTACATTAATAATTTAGAAGCAGGAAAAGAAATCAACATAGTTTCCAAGAGCGTTCAGACTTTCGAGTCGATCAGTTTCGGATTAAAGCCCACTTATAAGATCTCTCAGTCAAGTCTCGTCGTTGTAAAATTGCTCGCTTCATCGCCACGCTAAATCAGATCATCCGTCAGGGTGTCACCGATTAATTCAATGCAGATCGCCTGCTGGCGACAGTTTATTGTCTTTGAGATATCTAGACTCTATCTTCCTCTGTATGTATGTCGTATATTTACAAGCTTTTATTTAGCTTGACCAGTTTATTTATCTATTTGTTTGTTTGGGTCAAATCTTGAAAGATGAATTAGACCCACTTCCGGTTTCTGATCGAGCTGAAATTTTGCATTTATGTGTAAATCGGATGACAATGCAATATTATTATGACATGAATGATCTGATGATGGAGACGGAAGATGGCTATCGGAACTCTGTAATAAAACGACGTAAGCCCATCGAGTTTGGGCTCGTTTGATTCGTCATAACAAGTACTCTGATCCTAGATGATATATAGAGTCTAATGATATAGTTACTAAAAGCTTGCATTTAAAAATAATTTTTTTAATTTACACTTGTTCAAAGCTGAAAATCGAGACCATTTTCAATTAATCACGACATAATGATAGAGGTTTGTTTGCGATAATGATGCGGTGCTCAAGGAAGGGCAAAATTTTTTTGAAATAATCCGCCAAATCAGAAAAATGGTATAAGGTGCCACTCGCGCAGTACGCTTCCGCTCTTCCAGTAACAGAAAATCATCATCATCATCATCACCACTATCATCAGCAACCCATCAACGGTTCACTACTGAGCACAGGTCTCCTTTCAGAGAGTAAATTTACAAATACATATCAAAATTTCCGGAGCCAGCGGGATTCGAACCCACATCTCTTGGGAATCGCGCCCGAGTGTGTAAGCCTCTTACACCAAGGCTACGGTCGAACTACACGTCAGCATCGACATTAGTGATATGCATCTACTTTTTCAGTTTAGTCCTTTCAGAGAAGGGTAATAGGCCATAGTCCACCTCGCTGTCCGATGCAAATTGTTAGACTGACACTTCTGAAAGGTGTGTGACTCCTTTGAAAACATTATGGAGAACTCCCTGGCGTGCAGGTTATTTCCCAATGTTTTACTTCACCGTTGAGGCGTGTGCATAACTTCTACAGGTCAGAGGTGCGTGTCCGGGACTGAACTCGCGACCTCCCAATCGGGAGACCGCTGTCCTAAACACATGGCCACCTGGAGTAATAATGCGATAGGCTTCTAGTTCTATCCGCACAAGACCGACTGATGAGAATTTTTGATACAAACCCCCAATTTCAGTCTGACCGCCTGAAGACTCAATAAACTAACCTCTAGACCAGGGATTCCCAAACTATTTTGGACAAGAGACCCCTATTCCAAAATGAACTGATACCTCAGACCCCCAAAGCCAAATTACTTTAAAAATCCGATGTCAAGTTTTTTCCTATTGATACAAAATACCAATTTAAAATCATTGTTGTTGGTCAAAATCTAAGTAAACTTGACATCATTTTCTCATCAAAAAACAAAATAAATATATGTATTTCCTACTAAAATATTAGTCATTCTTATAACAAGTTGGTACACGCACAACTCATAGATGCAGTGTCAAATAAGAACTTGTGTTAATTAATAGGGGTCGATTTTTAGACCTCGTTGACCCCCAAAATCAGTTTTCATATAGGTATGTCGACCCCTGGGAAACCGATTTCGACCCCAAGGGGTACTTATTGACCATTTTGGGAATCCCTGTTCTAGACCAACCAACTAGAGTAAGTAGTATGGTAAAGTTAAAGTGCGATTGGTTGTGTAATAAGAACATCAAAAGGTTTTCGTTCATATCCAACTAATTAAAAAAAAACGATTTGAAAAGCTGTTTTAAAATTCTATGCATTTTAACGGTGTTTTACTTTTTAATTCTCACTTCAGCGGAGATTAACATATTTTATAATTTTTAATTGGCGCAACAGTTTTTTTTGTTGCAGCTAGTATAAATATTTATTTTCTCATAAGAATGATTAAAAGAACTATAATGCCCGTTTTAAACAACCATACCTAAATCATCCCCTGTAGGAGTCTCTTTACGTATGTAACAAAATACAATTAATTCCTGATTCCTTTTTGGGTGTATGTCATTTTTACCTTTAGGTGTCTCCTAAAGGTTCGTGAAAATTAAATTAACAGAAAGCATGACCTAATGTTGCTTAAGTAGACCGTAAAAGTTAGGTAACGTTGGTGAAAATGACCATAAGACCTCTATCTCTTTTACCTCTCAATATTCTTTTTTGCGACGTATTTTCTGAGTCACAACCATTTCTAAGATAACAATATTATCATTTATAATGCTAGGTTTTCCATCAATGAATGATATTGATGAATGACCTATGAAGTACATTTACAAGGATTCCCACAGAGCAAGACGTTGTGTCGCTTGTATCCAGCGGCTGCGAGCGACTTACTTGAGATCGTCTATACACATAATGGGTTGTCTTTGAAAGCTATCTATTTATTTATTTATTTAGCCCGCTACCATCTTAGACCGCATCGTCACTTACCATCAGGTGAGATCGCAGTCAAGGACTATTTTGACATTGAATAAAAAAAAGTATTTTATTTATTTGCTCTGGTGTGAGCTACCTACGTCGAATGCGAGTCACCAAAGATCTTCGCGCTTTGTGCCCAGCCCATTACTTTAGATTAGCGACACGATAAGCTATATTAGTAACTGGTTCTCCTACGGGTCTCCTGGTATTTGATTTGATCCCGCAGAGATACTTCGAGCAACATACCTAGTTCTCTCCATCGCCCTTTGAATAATTCTGATCTTATGAGGTAGTGTAGGTGACCATGTTTCGCATCCATAAGTCAGCAATGGCACTGTTCAAAGACTTTTGTCTGCACAAATTGAATGGCTTTACGTGTATGGGCAAGCGTTGTACCTATGGACGCTTGTACCTGTGGACACAATCGATTTCGTCGAAACTAGCAACCCTAAAATTCTAATTTAATGCGACCCGTAAAGCTTTGTCTTTGGTTGACAGTTCGCGTTCAAATTAGAATTTTAGGCTTGCTAGTTTTGACGGAATCTATTGTGTCTACAGGTACAAGCGTCCATAGGTACAACACTTGCCCCTATACAATAGAACAGAATAGTTTTTTATTCAAATAAAATTCAAATTCAAAATTATTTATTTCACGTAGGCCAACCTGTGGCTCTTATGACAAGTCATGACTCTACCACCGGTTCGGAAAGCGGATTTTGCTGAGAAGAGCCGGCAAGAAACTCAGCAGTTGCTCTTTTCAAAATAATAATTTTACAATATTATTATGAAACTACTAGTGGTTCGCCCCGAACTGAGACCTCGCGGTATCCCATAATTCCCATAAGGTAGTTTTAACTATATTATTATATTATATTGTAATTAAAACGCGCCGAATCTGATGACGTCAATCGTCATCTGCTTTCGTGGATGGGATGCATATTTACAATATTAAAGACAGCGCCATCTAGTAACAGTATAGTGAAGTTTTGTTAAAAACGTTGATGCCCATTAAAACTTAAATAATTTCGTTTCTTTATAATATTTATCTAATCTTTGTTGTTCAAGTACAGAATATAACTCAAAATAAGGGTAAGTTTCAATTTTTAAAATAAAGTGGTTTTAGAGATCTAGCCTCGAATAAAATCTCCACTTTGAAAGCCCCCCATTTCGTCAATTTTAGGAAAAAAAATAAAAAAAATACTTTTGTACTCTGTTCCAAATTATCTTTAAAATGAGGTAGGTACTGCAACCCTATGAAATGCAAAAAAATTTATTTTACTTCGCATCCGCTTCTATGAGAGCCCCCCTGAAATAAAGATTTTTATAACTTTTTAAGCCATTTTCGGCTGGAGGCCATCGGTTTACATATCATATCTAAAATCGAAGTAATTACGTTCAGTAATTCAGAAGTTATAAGGCTCTGACAGACGGACGGATGGACAGACGGACGGACGGACAAGTGCAAATCGCTCTAGTAAACTCAGAGACCTTCGCTTCGCTCGGTTGATTACAGTGTAATAAGTTCTTTAAACTATCTTGTGGGCAGCTGGATGCCAAGCCGATTTAACCTATGCAATTTTGTTAGAATAAAATAAAACATTTCCACAATGAGGTGAAGTTCCAAAAAAAAAACTACAATTCAATTCAATTCAATAAAACTTTTACAAACTGCTTTCAAATCGCCAAGTGAATCAACCATACGTAAGTAGGTATGATTATAATATCGGCAGTGTGTATGAATATTATTGTAATAGAACTTAGAAGGTACAAAGTTATACCTGCGAGTGGGAGTTTCGTAATTTATGCCATACAAACGTGTTATTCTATCATTGAATAATATTATAATAAATAATAAGTCACTAGACTAGATGGTGCCCACGGCTTCGCGTACTTAGGTTTAAAAGATACCTTTGAAACACTTTGATTTCCCGGGATAAAAAGCATTTCAAATCTCCGGTATGCGAGCTATTCATGTGCCTAGAATAACTGAGATCGATTCAGCGTTTATTCAATATTTTTAAGCTATTGCATAGCTTTTATCGCGGCCTTTGAACTAGGACAAACAGTTTGAGCGCGGCGACCGAATCAAGAAATTCCATAACGAAAAAAACCTAACACCGTCGCTCAGTAAGCGTTCAACAATTAGAGGTTCACATTTAGCTCTGTTTGGCGCAGTGGGCGAGCGGCCGCTTTCTTTAGATATCACAAGTTCGAATCTCACTCGCGAAGTAGTGACAGTGCGCTTTTCTTGTTTGTTTGTTTTTTAATTATTTTATTGCATAATTTTTACTATGCAAAAAAAATATTGCATAAATATTATAATTGCATAAGTTGATAAAAAATACTATGCAATAGCTTTATCGTGGCAGTCCCCGAGTGCCACTTGATTTTTTTTATTGTGTTAAGTGTACTTGATGATGGCGAATAGGTCCTATGACGTGGATAGAGGTTATAGATAGTATATCTACTACGTACGTTTGTAGAGGAACCGATGCCATGACCTTTGTTATCTTGAAGGATACAAGGATAGTGGGAACTAGCGGTGACCTTCATCCAAAGTTCATTACTGAAGCTCAGGGACTAGCAAGTAATAACTTACTCATTTGCTACTAATATTATCAATATCATTTACTCGTAATACTAATATCAATCCTAATAAAAACCTTGGTGGAAGCATCACATCGTATGTATTAAGTATAACCTTGTACTTATCTACAGGGTGGAAAAAAATTATGGGTCCTGGAGGGGAATTACCTTAAATCCTTAAGTTAGATCATTTTACTTAAAGGAAACATTCCCTTATTTTTAAAAAGAAACAGTACTGCATTCAAAGTTTTTCAAAAACTCGCTTGTCTCACCCGGGAATCGAACCAGCTAAAAATTCAAAAAATAAACAGCCGCTATTTTATTGCGTTAGTCGATGCAGTCGATGTTAAAGATAAAATTTCTCCAAGAAACATTATGTCTTACACTCGTCGGTCGATAAGATATCCATAAAATCGAATTTCTCTAATCAACATTCCCTAGAACTGTTCACCTTCAACAAGTAAAAGACACGTTATAATTTTCTTATAAGTCTAACGTCCAAAGACATTGTAAGAAGTTTAAGCTTGCTAATTATCTCTAAGTACCTAGTTGAAGATTTAAATAAAATCGTTTTTTAGAGAGTTGAAAAAAAAAAATTGCAATTTAGCTTCTACACTGTGGAGATAAATTAGAATTCTTGTTGTTTGAAAAGTACTTTAAGCTTCTAATAAATCGAATTGTTCTTGATACTTCATTATTACACAATTACTAAATGGAAGCAAAACAAAACGAAATCGATAAAAATGCTCAAAATGTGTCATTGAATTTCAAAATTGCTGTCCCGCACCGCAAAGTTAAACGTTTAAATTTTTAAACTTTTCGTAAGAAGGAAATGTGCATAGAATTATTATTACCATTAAACGATTTTCATATCTAAGTCTTCAAAAAGGTACTTAGAGATAGTAAAATTAGCAAGATTTGTACTTCATACAATGTCTTTGGATGTTAAAGTTATTAGAAAATTATACCTAACGTGTTTTTTACTTGTTGAAAGTGTTCAGTTCTAGGTAATGTTGACTAAAGAACTTATATACTAAATATTCGATTTAATGGATATCTTGTACGACAAACGAGTGTAAGAAATAATGTTTCTTGGAGAAATTTTATCTTTAACATCGACTATATCGACTAGTGCAATAAAATAGCGAGTGTTTATTTTTTGAATTTTTAGCTGGTTCGATTCCCGGGTGAGACAAGCGAATTTTTGAAAAACTTTGAATGCAGTTTTGTTTCTTTTTAAAATTAAGGGAATGTTTCCTTTAAGTAAAATGATCTAACTTAAGGATTTAAGGTAGTTCCCCTCCAGGGCCCATAATTTTTTTCCACCCTGTATATTGCCTTGAACTTAACTTATTAACCTTACTATTGAGAGATCATTAACCATCATCGTCATCAGCAGCAACCCATCAACGGTCATCATCAACCCAAATAGCTCTCCTCTCAGAGAAGGGTTATATAGGCCATAGTCCACCATGCTGGCTCAATGCAAATTGGCAGACATCACACACCTTTGAGAACATTATGAAGAATTCTCAGGCGTGCAGGTTTCCTCACGATGTTCTCCTTCGACATTGAAGCTTGTGATATTTAATTTCTTAAACGCACGTATAAGCTAAGTTAGGTGACGCTTTCTGTCAATTTTGTTTTTAAGAAACTTTTGGGTATACCTGAAGGTGGAAATGGCATTGGGTAAGGGATTGTATTTAGGGGCTACGTACGTAAAGAGGTACTCTTGTACGGATGATCTATGTATGGTCGGTGAAAACGGGCATTAGATAAATTTTATGGCAGTCCGCTTTTATTAATATTTTAAAATATCAGGACCTTCGTTTATTTTTCCTCCTTTCACGTCCTCGAAAATCATTTTGAGGGCAAAAACAAATTTTATAAAATACGCATATTAAAAGGCCTGGGGCTACGTCCACCATAATTGACCACAAATCATCTGTAGGTACCTAATAACGCAAGAATTTCATATTACGGTGTAATTTCCCTAAATTGTGATTGACAGCCCATCAATTATTATTATTGGTCCTTTGATTCTTTCACGGAAAACGTTATTATACCATTATGGGCTTTTTGATGAGGGCAAATTCAGACTTCTAAATTGGGTCCATCTATTCAGTTGATTAACTTGGCTGAAAGTAGCTTTAAATCCAGCACATTCGAGGGGAATTGGCTGCCGTAATTAGTTCAGTGATATCCTAGTGGTGTAGTCTCCTATTCGGGGAGGTCACGGATTTGTTTCCGGACTCGCACGTCCAAATTTTCGGAATTATGCGCTCAGTAGTGAGCCGTTGATGGGTATGATGATGAAATCAAGCAGTCTCCTTTTGAATGAAAAAGTTTTTCATACCACAAAAGTCAATTTTATCCTCCTCATTTTATAAGACTTTAAAAGGAGGAGGTTCTTAAATCGTCGGAATCTTTTTTTTATGTATGTTCACCGATTACTCGAAGACGCCTGAACCGATTTGGAAAATTCTTTTTTTGTTTGAAAGGGTATACTTCCCAGGTAGTCCCATTTAAATTTTATCGAAATCGGTTGAGCGGTTTTTAAAAAATCAATAATAAATTATATACTTTGTAGTGGCGCGAGTGTTTGAAGTCGGTTTTTTAATAGTTATTTGAAAGGAATTTTTTGTTCCCCGAGGGCGTTATTTTGAATTCAGAGCGAAGTGAAGGATTGTATAGTAGACTCCCGAGCGCAGCGAGGGATTCTAAAGTAGAATCCTAAGCGTAGCGAGGAATTCAATATACGCCGCCCGAGAACAAAAAATTTTGGCCCCAAATGACACACAATATTTTTTCATCATTACCTATGAGAAAAAGCTAGGAGTATCAACCTACTATGTATAGAGTATAGACATTACCAATACGTATATTGAAAGTTTAAATAAAAGACAAATAATTTTTTATGAAATAATTACACATTAATATTTATGTTGGAAGTATGGGCGTATACACAGAGCAGAAACAGAGCAGAAGTGTTTCTGCTCTGTGGGCGTATATAAACGACAAATTTGATCACGTGACTTATCGAAGACAACAGCTTCTCAAACATTTTTGAATTTCGACACATTTTTGAATTCTCTCTTCTGATTGGTCCGCGTTAGTGCTTTAGTATGCTAAAGCACGAACGCGGACCAATCAGAAGAGAGAAATGAAAAGTCCCATGGGGTTAAAATTAAATTTTGCTCCCGCTATCCTCTGAAGCCAATATTCGTTTTTCGAATAGGTATGATGAAATAGTTATTTGTGTTATATGGGGCCAAAGAAACTTTTTGTTCCCCGAGGGCGTTATTTTGAATTCAGAGCGAAGTGAAGGATTATAAAGTAGAATCCTGAGCGTGGCGAGGAATTCAGTATACACCGCCCGAGAAGAAAATATTTTGGCCCCGAATGACAATGTGACAAGAACATAACAGCTTCTCAAACATTTTTGAATTTTGACACATACTAAAGCACGAACGCGGACCAATCAGAAGAGGGAAATGAAAAGTCCCTTGGGCTTAAAATTAAATTTTGCTCCCGCTCTCCTGTGAAGCAGAGGAGGCTCTCCAATATTCGTTTTTCGAATAGGTATGATGAAAAAAGAATTTTTTATATTAAATTATAAGTTTTATTATAGTAATGCAGTGCGTGTAGATCCTTGCAAAGTTGCATGATAATAATACCAGTGACAGCCGGCGTGTCACCTCATGATTTATCTTCGCGCTGATTCCTATGGAGACGCTCTGTCTTACAATATGAGGGGTGATATTAGATATATTTATCCTCTAATGGGGCTAAGTTGACCTACTTAGTATTGTTTATTCCACAGCAAGTAAAGAAAGTCAATGGAATTACTGAAGATTATTTATGTGCATCTGATATTTAAATCACTGTAAAAATAGAGAGTAGAAAGAACCATACTTTTTTCATACAAACTTATTCAATTGATAATAATGCCTTTTTAGCGTGGCTACGTACAATATCACCTGGCAGTGTGACAACTACTGAGGGTTTTTAGGGTTCCGTAGTAAACAAGGAACACTTATAGTTTCGCCATGTCCGTCCGTCTGTCCGTCCGCGGTTTAGCTCAGAGACTATTGGTACTAGAAATCTGTAATTTACAAAGGTGCAAAGGTATAAATATTAATCACGTCAACAAAGTGATGAAATAAATTTGTGAAAAATATTTTTTTTAGGGTTTTTTTTCTCTTCTATCCCATAGTGTAGGGTGTCGTTGAATATAGGTCTTTCAAAAATATTGTGGGTATGGGAACACCATTTTTCGATTCGGGGATCTGTTTGTTAAATATGTTATTTTAAAGTGCTAATTTTTATTCATATAAGAGTCAGAGGAGGAGTTCAGAGGAGGGGGGGGGGGGGGGGAAGCCGCAGTGCGACTCCTTTGATGTCCCACTTATTTCCACTTCAGTTTCTGAGCTATATCGGTGCCTTTGGTTCTCCTACGGATCTCCTCATTTCTGATTCTATCCCGCAGGGATACTCCGAGCATAGCTCTCTACATCGCCCGCTGAGCCTAGCTGAGCTGAGCCTACTTATGAGGCCCGTTGGAGGCTAATGTCACTTAATTTGGGTCAGCCAGTGGGCCAGCGCAGTAAGTATGCCATGCAGTGCGCAAAGAGGCTCGCACTTGAGTGCGATAATTCGACAAGCGTCGCCGCCGTCATCCTGTGATTTATGTTCCACGCTGCCAGATGATTTCCTCTTGGCGGGTCTGTCCGACCTTTATTATGAATGAATGATATATATTCTTTAATGTATTTAAATATGTAAAAAAGGCAGTGGATGGCCTAGTGGTTACCACTGTGGTCTCCTATTCGGGGGGTCGCAGGTTTGATCCCGGGTACGCACCTCTGATGACTTTTCGAAGTTAAGTGCGTTTAAGCAATTTAATATCACATGCTTTAACGGTGAAGGAAAACATCGTGAGGAAACCATCACACCTGAGAGTTCTCCATAATGTTCTCAAAGGTGTGTGAAGTCTGCCAATTCGCATTGGGCCAGCGTGGTGGACTATGGTCTATAACCCTTCTCTGAGAGGAGACCTCGCTCAGTAGTAAGCCGATGATGGGTTGATAATGATGATGATGATGATGATGATGATTACTGTCGTACCTCCTACTCACTCTTTTGCCACTCTCCGTCGCTGTCTCACTGTCGTACTCCTTATACGCGCTTTTTCGCTTATTTGGAGGGGAAGGAAGAAATCAGTCCAGTTCGGCTTGGCTAATGTTCTTTTTTTAAATAACTAGATGATGCCCGCGAGTTCGTCCGCGTGGATTAAGGTATTTTTTAATTCCCGCGGGAACTCCTTAATTTTCCGGGACAAAGTGTAGCCTATGTGTTATTCCTGGGTATGACCTATCTCTATTCCAAATTTCAGCCAAATCGGTTCATTCGTTGTCGCAGTGAAAGAGTGACAAACATCCATCCATACATCCATCCATCCTTACAAAGTTTTTGTGATACTAGAGGATGCTCGCGACTTCGTCCGCATGGATTAAGTTTTTTTAATTCCCAAGGGAACTATGTAATTTTCCGGGATAAAAAGTAGCCTATGTGTTAATCCTGGGTACGAGCTATTTTCCATAGAACTATCTCCATTCCAAATTTCAGCCAAATCGGTTCATTCGTTGTCGCGTGAAAGAGTAAACATCCATCCATCCAAACATCCTCACAAACTTTTTATCGACCGAGCGAAGCGAAGGTCTCTGAGTTTACTAGAGCGATTTGCACTTGTCCGTCCGTCCGTCTGTCACAGCCTTATAACTTCTGAATTACTGAACGTAATTACTTCAATTTTAGATATGATGATGTAAACCGATGGCCTCCAGCCGAAAATGGCTTAAAAAGTTATAAAAATCTTTATTTCAGGGGGGCTCCCATACGAAATGCGGGGCTTTCAAAGTGGAGATTGTATTCGAGGCTAGATTTCTAAAACCACTCTGTTTTAAAACTTGAAACTTACACATAATTTGAGTTATATTCTGTACTTGAACAACAAATACTAAGATTAGATAAATATTATAAAGAAACGAAATTATTTGAGTTTTAATGGGCATCAATGTTTTTAACAAAACTTCACTATACTGTTACTAGATGGCGCTGTCTTTAATATTGTAAATATGCATCCCATCCACGAAAGCAGATGACGATTGACGTCATCAGATTCGGCGCGTTTTAATTACAATATAATATAGTTAAAACTACCTTATGGGAATTATGGGATACCGCGAGGTCTCAGTTCGGGGCGAACCACTAGTAATATTAGTAGGAAGTAAGATAGGAATTAGGATAGGATTAGTAGGATAGAAACAATTTTTTTTTTCAATAAAGACTTATGCTATCACCTTCTTTGTGAAGCAAGTTTAAAAATAAGAGCATAAAGAGAGATGCATTTTGCAACATTGCAATAGAAATAGAATGTTCCTAAAAATACATAGGTGAGGTTGTAATTCACTTAAATTTAAAATTCAGTTGAATCTCAGAATTTTTTAAATAAGTTCAGCGCACGTACGGAAAACAGTTTAATTTAAGGTGTCGCACGTAGCACCGCGCCACCTGCGGAAGCTCACTTAATATACGCTTTTATATATTATTTTACTTATCTACACGTTATACTGCATCTAATTACTTTTAAGTTTTACTGAGTATACGTGCTATCGCAACTTATATTTAGTTTTAGACAAACATTTATATTCAGAATTGCACTTTTAAATTTTAAAGGACAATGGGCGAAAGTGGTCCAAGAGCCTCCGCTGATGAGACTTGCGGGAAACGAAAGGTCATAGTAGTCGTATGATTCTAGCAAAACTCAATTAAATTCTATCCCGGGGTTATTTTGTTATACTTAGTCATGTTTGTTCTGACTAAATAATATCATTTTACGTACCTAACGTTGTCTTCATTTTGACATGGTCTCTTAATCTCTTTATCTATCTTCAATACTAACCTCCCCGCGCCCCTCACCCCATCAGACACCGTGTACGTACTACACGGTCACATTATATCTGCGCCTGGTGTCTATGACGTCATAGACACCAGGCGCAGATATAATGTGACCGTGTAGTACGTTACCGTGTAGTAGTTAACTCTCAAGTCACCTCACTGTTTTCGCTGTTTATTGTAATGTTTATTGTGTGTTTGGTCGAATGACTTAGTAAAAAGCTCATCATTCATCACGTTCTGTTACGTACGTACGCTCGTCCAAAACCACAAATGTAACCCATTAAACATAATACGTGTATGAATAAGATGTAACCGCACCAGCAGCATATGACAGCATTGGCGACGCGATGGCGAAGGTATTTTACTCGTAAATTTTTTGAAAATTAATATAAATGCGTCTCTGCTAGTATTATTGCATATAAAATCACTTAAGAATTTTAAATTTAAAAGATTTTAAATTGTATTGTATCATTAGCAAGTTCTATTCAAAATCGAGCCTCGTATTCGAAAAATAATGTTACTTTTAACTTTATTATCTTTCACACTTAAGTTTTAAGTACTGAAAATATGGAACCAAATAAGTACCAATGTTAACTCGTGAGCATTGTCATTATAAAGTTACATAATATACAAGCGAAATTGATCCTAACAACTTATATAACAGCAATAACAGTGTAATAGAAAGATTTACAGCACAATGAATCATGTCCACGAACCAGCTGCGCTTTTAAAGCGATATTATCTATTTTACGAGCGTTCTAGAGCCCACTTTTTAAAACTTCAAGCGCAGAGTTGACTCTATAAATCTGCCTCGCCAACACTTACCAAGTTTCAAGAGTACTCGAACGCAGTAACTAGTAAATCAGTACTACACTAATGCTCTTTATACTGCACGATACGATTATATTCTTCTTTCTTATATTCTTCGTAGTTGTGGCTATGCAGGAACTAGAATTCCTCTAATACGTTAGAATTAATTTATAAACACATATCAAAAATTCGGGATTCGAACCCACATCTCTTGGGAATCGCGTCCGAATGTATTACCGTTACACCATGGCCGCACACACGTCAGCATCGAAATTAGTCATATGTATCTACTTTTTTCCAGTTTAAGCAACTGTTAATACCTCTAATACGTATCACCGACAGCCCTCTGTGCAGAGCATGCATGGAGGGCGACGAGACACCGGAACACGTCCAATCAACGTCATAAATACATTGGCTCTCCAGCAACACTTCCGGAAGTCCTCGCCGACCTGGGTGGCCTGCTCGGATTCTGGAGTGAGCTCGGCTGGCTGGGTGATACGGCGGGGAGCCGTACCAGAGGAATCATGCAAAACGGGCGAACATCGCCTACTTGTGGAAACAATTCCCAGGAAGAAGAGAAGAGGAGGAGAGACCTCTAATACGTTAACCGTCACCGAACTATAGTGCTCGCCTATATCTTAGATTTTCTCAACGATACTCGTAGCCACCAGGAACAGCGGCATTTTCTTGACTGGAATAAATGAACCAGTCCCAGTCTAGGAGTTTCCCTAGACGCTTCGGTTATGCATTAAAGTGGTAGATATTATGCAGTGATGTTTGGACCGATTCCTGGTAAAGCCTGCATGTATCTGTGCCCTGGAGCTTTAAGTTATAATGGCTCTGCTTAATACAAACGCTTAATCGATTTCTACACGCCATTGTACAGGATTCAGGAACCTTTAATCGCTTGGCGGCACGTATATCACGGTAAGCTGGTAACAAGCCTCGCCCAAAGCCTCTCCACCAGGAATAAGTACGTCATAATTTTACACATACATCATTTTTTTGACGTGATAACGTCTTATAAATCGATGAACACCGGCTGCACGCACGAAAAAGGTTCACGTTCCGCCTGAACCTATGCGTGCAAGCGAGAGCGCGGAACAAGCGATAGAGAGGCACGATCGGCCCAAGCATTTATAGAGATCGTCCGCCAGCGATCAATGTTTCTTTATGAATTATGACGTAAAACTATCGTCCGTAACTATATACCTAGTATGTAGTTAGATTATTAATTTATACACAAAAATATTATTGTGCTTATCATGAATTTTTACATGAGTATCTTTTTTTTGAAGCTTTAATAATATAATTTTGGTAGATACATAGATTTCCGGATGTACTCGTAATATCGCACTCGTGTCGGATAGTATAAAGCAAACAGAAACTTTACCCAAAAACCACTGACTTGGTAAAGTTTGTTTTCAGATGAGTTTCTTACGCCTGACGACTGTTCCAACTTCATAAATGAAGAATCGATCTCCTGTTAGCTTAGAGTTCTTATTAAGAAGGGACAAAATAGGATTTCTACTATCATAATTGTTATAATGTTGACATAATACCATTTAATAACTTTGTTTTAATCCGCGACTTGGTCCGCCAGCAGTTAGGTTAGGTTCAAAATCTCACGGAAATCCTTTATTATCTTATTTAAATAAAAGAAAGTGGTGTTAGTTACACTATTTATAACTCAAGAACGGATGAACCGATTTGGCTGAAAATTGGTGGAGAGGTAGCTTAGAACCAGGAAACGGACATAGGATACTTTTTATCCCGTTCGACCGCGTTTCCGTCAAGTCACTATAAAACGTGGTATAACAAAAACGCATCTGACATGGAATAACAAAACGCAAATGACAGTGGAATAACAAAACGTAAATGACAGCTAAACGTAATTTTGTCTTTGGTTAAGTATGGTAAAAACTTTAAAAAATTTGACAATTATTAAAAGTGTTATAATAAAGCATTACTGATATTATAAATGCGAAAGTGTGTTTGTTTGTTGGTTTGTCCTTCAATCACGTCGCAACAGAACAGCGGATTGATGCGATTTTTTGCATGGGTATAGTAATGGATGTAGTAGTGGTTCCTCAGACCGGGAGAGCTACTTTTTATCTCGGATAATGAAAGAGTTCCTGCGGGATTTTTAAAAACTAAATCCATGCGGATGAAGTCGCGGGCATCAGCTAGTTTGGAATAAAAATTCTGTCATTCTCCTGCTGCTCCCTGTACTCATAAAAATAAATACATGTGGCACTCGGGGACTGCCGCGGTAAAGCTATGGCATAGCATTTTCTAGTCACACGCACACAAACACCGTTCCGAAGTCTGCCGAACTGTAACGACGGTGTTAGGTTTATTTTCGTTACGGAGTTTTTTGATTCGGTCGCCGCGCTCAAAGCCCGCGATAAAAACTATGCACTAGCTTAAAAATCACGTCGATCATTCTTATTTCTTTATCTTTGAAACACAACAAACAAACAAACAAACATAGGTAATTTTTCATTAATATCTTGGCAGGATTATGAACTCATTAAAGACGGTTCACTCAACCGTTCACTCGATTAATAAGAATATGATCAATTTTGTTTACTTGATTAGATACTAACCGTGAAAATATTAACCAAACCAATTCCAAACTATTATTATAAATGCGAGTCTCTCTGTCTGTCTGTTTACGCTTTCACGCCTAAACACCGCCGAACCAATTTTGATGAATTTTGGTATAGAGATAGAGAAGACTTCGGACAAGGACATAGGCTACCTTTTGTTACAAAAATTACAAAAACGAAGAAAAAAAAATCATGGATAGCAAACCACTCGCGGATTTAACGACCTTAATAATTTTAAGAATTACTCGTACACTATTATTATAAAGGCGAAAGTTTGTGTGTATGTTTGCTACTTTTTTACGCAAAAACTACTGCACGGATTTGGCTGAAATTTGAAATGGAGATAGATTATACTCCGAGTTAACACATAGGCTACATTTTATCCCGGAAAATTAAAGGGTGCCACGCGGACGAAGTCGTGGGCATCATCTAGTTTTTATATTAAACCTAAATAAATGTGGACAAAGATGCGGGCATCAGCTATTACGTAAAAAAAAATCGACCAAGTTAATTTAATTTAATTTTTATTATTTGTTGTTATAGCGGCAATAGAAATACATAATATGTGAAAATTTCATCTGTCTATCTATTACGGTTTACGAGATACAGCCCGCTGACAGACGGACGGACGGACGGACGGACGGACGGACAGCGTAGGCTTAGTAATAGGGTCCCGTTGGTACCCTTTGGGTACGGAACCCTAATAAAAGGAGAACCGGATCAGTAAATTGTATGCAAGGAGTCTCCAGTTAATATACCTACTCGTTGACGTGTTATAATGAAATATTACTTTTTCTCGCGCGGAAATATTGCTTAGACTACAACTTTTATATCAAAACTTGTTTACAGGTGGTGCCTCTGTGAATTGATTTATGCAGTCTTTTTATTCAGGATGTACCTAATAGAAAAAAGTCGTGTGGTGTCGTGGGCCATCAGATAGGAACGAAGTTCCTTATTATAAAAATATTAATTTCAAGTTCTATTCGAGGTATAAAGAAAATAATTATTCCGGTATACATTTTTTATCATGTTTTTTTTTTCGATAAAAATCAAAAAAACTACTTTAAAAAATTATCTTAACACCTTTTTGTTTACAATGTTTTATAAAAATATATAATAACAAGTGTAATTTGTTTTTATTTTTTTACCAAAAATATTATAAATTATAAAATTTTAAATAATAATAAAAATAAAATAAATAATAATTATCTGAAGTCGCTTTTATTTTTTAGCGTTACGGACGTTTTTTGCCGGCAAGGGTAAGCCCTCCGCAACGCTTCATAAGGAACTTCGTTCCAAAAATTGTTATTTATACACAGCTTTCAAAAACATGATATCTTACTACAGTATTAAAGTACAGTGTTTTGATGTGTCATATTTAAACAATGTCAACCTTAAACTAATTACTTTAAGGTTTACATGATTCATGTCATCTCAAAAACAATATCGGAATAATGGTAGGCCCACAGTTTCAGTTGGTGGTAGTTCCAATAAATTTTTGCCCAAAAGGCATTTTTAAGCTTGCAAAATATCGAAATACGAACTCTTTGATTTTCCGGGATAAAAGTAGCCTATGCCACTCTCCAGGTCCTCAACTATACCCATGCAAAAAATCACGTCGATCCATAGCCCTGTTGCGGCGTGATTGAAGGACAAACCAACTAACAAACACACTTTCGCATTTCGCAAGCTTGAAAGTTAATTAAAATAATATAATACCTTAAGTTCAACGTCAAATGTATTTTGTAATCGATACAAATTCAAATTCAAATTCAAATTCAAATTCAAATTCAAATTATTTATTTGCCAGATTGAGTACATTTAAGATCTTAACAATTATAATACATTCGCTTCAATCCGCCACAGAGTAGCATGCAAATTTGTAATTAGTTACATAGTTAATAGTTGTCCTTATAACTAAGTGATATTATTATTAATTTCAACTACTGAAAAGGTTGCAAGAAATCGTTTATAGTATAAAAAATTTTTTCTTGCAACCATTTCTTAAGTTTATAATTAAATTTTTTCTGTGGGAGCATCCTAATTTCTGCGGGTAGTTTATTAAAAATCTTTATGCACATAACGTAACAATTTTTCCGACACAGTGCCGTTTTTGAAATTCTGTCAAAAATTAATTTATTCAGATTTCTCATAGTTCTCTTTTCAACATTATCATGGCTAAATTTAAATATATGGGGGTTTTCTTTAACGAACTTAGCAATTTCCAAAATGTACATGCAAGGGAGTGGCAATATTTTTAGTTTTCGGAAAACAGGTTTACAAGATTCATATGGTGGCATTCCAAGAATAGCCCTTAGACATTTTTTTTGTACTATGAATGCTTTGTTGAGGTCTGTTGAGTTTCCCCAAATTATAAGGCCATAACGGAGCACTGAAGACACGTACGCATGGTATGCCGTAAGAGCAGTATTTAAACCAGTAGTCTTTACAAGTCTACGCAGCACGTACACAAATCTATTTAGTTTATTACATACGTAATTTATATGGCATTTCCATGAACAATGTTGATCAATTTGTATTCCCAAAAACTTACAATCTGTCACTTCATTTATTTTATTTCCCTTATAGTTAATACTAAAATTTATATGTCTTTTATTGTAATGTCTAAATTGAATAAAATTAGTTTTATTGATGTTAATGCATAGATTATTAAACTCGAGCCATTCAATTATTGATATCAGTGTGTTATTAATGTCGGATTCGAATTTGTTTATGTCATTATTATTACATGTCAACAGAATAGAAATGTCATCAGCAAAAAGAGTCATATTATATTTTGTTATGTCGGGTAAATCATTAATATAGAATAAGAAAAGTAGCGGCCCTAAAACAGTGCCTTGAGGGACTCCGTAATTATTAATTTCAAATGTTGATGTTATTGAAACTATTTCATTATTTTCATTTATATTTTCTATTTCTACACACTGTTTTCTACATTTTAGGAAAGATTGTGTCCATTCCAGTGCTGGCCCTCTTATACCAAAATCATTTAGTTTGCTCAATAAGATATCGTGTGAGACAAAATCAAACGCCTTTGACATGTCAATAAAAATCGATATCACTGTTTCTTTTTCATCAATACTCTTTATAATTTTACTTACCAAATTATAGCAAGCCCGCGTTGTTGATTTTTTACTTTGAAATCCATATTGTTCGTTTTTAAATATATTAAATTTATTTGTGAAATCTATAATACGTTTATGCATCGCTTTTTCAAAGATTTTAGACATTACTGGTACAAGTGTAATAGGACGATAATTGCCTAATTGCCTTTTGTCGCCATTTTTATAAAGCGGCTTGACAACAGACAATTTTAGAGCATTCGGAAAGCAACCTTGACAGAACGACAGATTAATTAAGTATGTTAAAATTGGTGCTATTTCATTTTTGCAGTATTTTATTACTTTTGTCAGTATTTCATCATGTGCAGCAGCATTAGTGTTATTTAATGACATTATTATATTCATAATCTCATCGATAGAATAAGGTCTCAGAAAAATAGTGCTAGGTATGTTTGTTTTGTTGGTATTGTAAGGCTTTCCGTTCTCATTATTGGTTAGTTCTATAAACTAGTGGTTCGCCCCGAACTGAGACCTCGCGGTAACGGTATCCCATGATTATTCATTCAATCGATACATGATAACCAAAACTGACATTATTATTATGCCCGTTTTCACCAAACATACCTAAATCATCCCCTAAGTAGGAGTCTCTTAACGTAGGTAGCTCCTAAATACAATCCTAAGTCCTAACATCCGTCCCAATATCCTTTTAGGTGTCCCGTACAGGATCGTGATAAATAAGTTGACAGAAAACATCAATCACCTAACTTATAGGTAGCCCGTAAAGGTTAGGGAACGTTAGTGAAAACATTGAATTATTATGTAGGTACTAACGAGTGAAACCAGGTTACGGGCATCTGTACAAATCGTCATCTATCGACGCGAATAGAAAATATACAATATTTAACTAAAATTTAACTAAACTAGTGGTTCGCCCCGAACTGAGACCTCGCGGTAACGGTATCCCATGATTATTCATTCAATCGATACATGATAACCAAAACTGACATTATTATTATGCCCGTTTTCACCAAACATACCTAAATCATCCCCTAAGTAGGAGTCTCTTAACGTAGGTAGCTCCTAAATACAATCCTAAGTCCTAACATCCGTCCCAATATCCTTTTAGGTGTCCCGTACAGGATCGTGATAAATAAGTTGACAGAAAACATCAATCACCTAACTTATAGGTAGCCCGTAAAGGTTAGGGAACGTTAGTGAAAACATTGAATTATTTATCAAACATTGAATTTAACTCGTAGTTCCATGGGAATAGTTACTGACTGCGCCATCTATTAGCATTATTGTGAAGCTATGTTGATGCTATATGAATTACTGACGCCCATTAAAAATTAAATAATCTCGTTTCTTTATAATATTCATATAATTTTAGTATTTGTTGTTCAAGTACAGGATATAAGTGACCTAAAAACATAAAATCAGTTTGAAAATCCATAGCGGATTTTTCTAGAGAGCGTCTTCAAGCGAGCGTATAAAATCGCCACTTTGAAAGCCCCCCATTTCGTCAATTTTAAGGGAAAAATTAAAAAAAAATTATTTTTGTACTCAGTTCAAAATTATCTTTAAAATGATACGTAACAATTTTATGTAACGCGATATTTTTTTTTTTACTTCGCATTCGCTTCTATGAGAGCCCCCCTGAAATAAAGATTTTTATAACTTTTTAAGCCATTTTCGGCTGGAGGCCATCGGTTTACATATTATATCTAAATTTGAAGTAATTACGTTCAGTAATTCAAAAGTTATAAGGCTCTGACAGACGGACGGACGGACGGACGGACGGACGGACAAGTGCAAATCGCCCTAGTTAACTCAAAGACCTTCGCTTCGCTCGGTCGAAAATAATTTTAATTGAATAATATGGTACAAAAAAAATTACAATACAATTATTGTATTATAATAAGTAACTAAATAATAATGGTCGACGCAAAACTGTTTTTGGGATAGGTCGTAGTCGTAACTACGAGTTCCATGGGAATAGTTACTGACTGCGCCATCTATTAGCATTATTGTGAAGCTATGTTGATGCTATATGAATTACTGATGCCCATTGAAAATTAAATAATCTCGTTTCTTTATAATATTCATATAATTTTAGTATTTGTTGTTCAAGTACAGGATATAAGTGACCTAAAAAAATAAAATCAGTTTGAAAATCCATAGCGGATTTTCCTAGAGAGCGTCTTCAAGCGAGCGTATAAAATCGCCACTTTGAAAGCCCCCCATTTCGTCAATTTTAAGGGAAAAATTAAAAAAAATATATTTTTGTACTCAGTTCAAAATTATCTTTAAAATGATACGTAACAATTTTATGTAACGCGATATTTTTTTTTTTTACTTCGCATTCGCTTCTATGAGAGCCCCCCTGAAATAAAGATTTTTATAACTTTTTAAGCCATTTTCGGCTGGAGGCCATCGGTTTACATATTATATCTAAATTTGAAGTAATTACGTTCAGTAATTCAAAAGTTATAAGGCTCTGACAGACGGACGGACGGACAGACGGACGGACGGACGGACGGACGGACAAGTGCAAATCGCTCTAGTTAACTCAGAGACCTCGCTTCGCTCGGTCAAATATTTATTAAAACTCTCGACAATTTCATTGGGATTAGATGAAATACGCCCTTTTATATTTATTTCTTTGATATAGTTTTAAAAAAAAAGTAAAAAAAAATAGAAAAAAGACAATCAATAAAATTCAAGTACCAATAATCATAATAATATAATAATAAATCGTGTTTACAGTCTTGAAGAGCTAAAGTGCTGTTATGCTTCAGTCATTGAACCGATGAAATCGTTTGAGAGCTCGTTGAATGCGTCTGAATAATAATTAATCCTATCCAATCAATTGAAAGCCAAAACGAACAGCTTTAATATCTTCACTAATAATGTAATAATATCACTTGAATATTGCCGGTTCGTATGATGCGTTTGAAACTTCGAAAGTAATAATATCCTCCTGGCCACAGTGGCCAAACTTCACAAGAACGATCTCATCTCGTGAGATATTATAGTGCACAATTACTGCGCAAACAGTAAAACCTGTACTCTCTGAATCTCATAGTTTGGGGCGACGGAAATCCGACGCGACAGAAGAGATATCATGATTATAATATAATAATTAGAAAGCTTGACGACAATTCGACATAATCTACTATAGTCATACTATTATACTATTATACTTATTATACTAATAACTAGCTGATGCCCGCGACTTCGTCCGCGTGGATTTAGTTTTTAAAATCCCTCGGGAACTCTTTGATTTTCCGGGATAAAAAGAAGCCTATGTCACTCTCTAGGTCCTCAACTATACCCATGCAAAAAATCACGTCGGTCCGTAGCCCTGTTACGGCGTGATTGAAGGACAAACCAACAAACCAACAAACAAACACACTTTCGCATTTATAATATTAGTAAGGATATTATAAATGCGAAAGTGTGTTTGTTGGTTTGCCCTTCAATCATGCCGCAACACAGCCACGGATCGACGTGACTTTTTGCATGGGTATAGTTGAGGACCTGGAGAGTGACATAGGCTACTATTTATCCCGGAAAATCAAGGAGTTTCCGAGTTATTATAAAAACTAAATCCATCCGGACGAAGTCGCGGGCATCAGCTAGTTTCTAAATAAAAGCAAAACTACGTGTGGGCAACACACAAGCTTTATTATTTATTTATTTATTACTTATCACAAAATAAAAATATTTATAATATAATATATACGTGTACATATATATATATAAGCATACATACATACTTATAAATTACACATTCATCTATTTATATCACATAAACATTAATACATACACATAATAACACATTAACACAAAACAAAATTAATACACACGCAGACTCGGGCGAAACCCGTAGTATGCGCAAGCGACGATAGACCGCGAGGTATTTACGCCGCTCGGGCAAGTTCGAGTGCCGACGCGAGTTTCGCGAAGCGGCCGCACGCCGGTTTACTAGGCGTGTGGCGCTGCAGCCCCAGGCGCACCTTCACCGAGTGCATTCAATCGGCCATGCAATGACATTCCGTTGCCCTCTTTGTAAATCGAGTCGCGTAAATGTTTATATTTCAATTGTTCTAACTAACTATTAACTTTTCTGTATTTTCTGTGTTTCCTATAACTTGTGTGTTGTGCCCAATACATGGAATACTTATCGGTGCCTTTTATTGATCGAGACTATACGTAGGAGTTCGTATACCAACCACTTAACTCCTCACTACGTTTGTATGAAAACTCGAGTATACTAGACCTTACTGGAGACTTAATTATATCAACTTACAAGTCAATTCATAATATCCCTGGAAGTAGCAAGGAAGTACTGCGTACAACATGTCTGTATGCCATACATTACCGAACTTCCACGCTCAGCACAACTTTGTAGGTAACTTCTGTTATAATAATATTCATACACGCTGCCAGTAATATTTTCATACACGTAAAGTTATTCTATAAATTTTCATCACACATTATAATTTTACTTGATTTACCTCTCTCTTCTCTCGTATTTTTATATTAATAGCATGTCATGTCCGCGTACAGCGTTAATTTTAATTTTAATTTGTTCAACGACTTTGCACATAACTCAATAAATTCACCAAAAAAAAATCTAAGTTTTTGTTGAAGAGTGTCATTTTTTTAACTCTTTGGCCATTTTATGTAATGTCTCTTCCACGCCTGCGTAAAGCGTCGACTACTAACCGCGCAACAATTAACGTCCGAAGTTATCGCTTCGTATTTACAAATGCTTTGTGATGTGTATTACTAACATCAGGCTGAGCTATCGTCTGCAAGTCCATAATTCCGCGTTTAACGCGAACAATAAAAATACTTTTCGCGGCGACAGACGTAAGTATTGTTGTCCGATACTTTAAATACCTACCGAAAATCGAGTGACGGCGCGCCAAATACGGCACCCATAACCCATCACCCATGCCCTATGACACGTGTCGCATAGAGTTTTAACATGGAACTAGGAATAACGACTAAGTCGTTTTTAAAATTTTAGAACAGAAGAATAAATATTATTAATTTTTGTATGAAAAAAAAACTTTTTTATTTTTTAGGAATTTTAAAAAGTCATCGAACAAAAGTTATTTACTTTGATGCATAGAAGTTACCTGTAGAAGGTTGTTCGCATTTTACAATTATTAATCCTGTATAACGACGCTTAATTTTTCACGTCCGGCGGTTTTGACAATGGAAGTAGTATTTTGACATTTGGATGCCATTTGCTAGAGAATCGACAGAAATTTTTCAGGCAAATCATAAACATGAAAAAGTTCATAAGAAACTCCATAGTAAAACATAGTTCCACAGTTTTGAAGTTACATAGTTCAAAGAACCAGGTCGTTGGGGTCCCAAGGTGCTAAAATGGCGATCCTGCACTGGGAAGCGCAGAGTCGGCAGGCCCCCCCTAGGTGGACCGACGACATCAAACGAGTCGCAGGGAGCCGCTGGATTCAGACGGCACAAGACTGAAGCCTGTGGAAGTCCATGCAGGAGACCTTTGTTCAGTAGTGGATATCTATCGGTTGAAAAATTAAAGAAGTTACCTGAAATCCCGTGATCCCATTGAATCTCTAATTTTCCAGGAATAGAAAGAAAGTGCACTTGTGTTTGTGTTGTGTTTCTGTATACTTATGCATAATATCTTCTACATAGTGGGCCAGTCCCCGTTTCAAAATTCAAAATTATTTATTTCACGTAGGTAGGCCAACCTGTGGCTCTTATGACACGTCGTGACTCTACCACCGGTTCGGAAAGCGGATTCTGTTGAGAAGAGCCGGCATGAAACTCAGCAGTTGCTCTTTTCAAAATAATCATTGTACAATATTATTATTATAGCTGAAGTTGACAAATGTCCTCCTCTCCCCTCCATATAAGCGGAAAGCTTGTGCCAGCAGTGGGTACAATAGTGCAACGGGTGGGATTCGAACCTGCGACCTTTCTTCTTGATTATTGAGGCTTGATTATGTAGTAGCTATTACATTGTTTCCTTAAAGATTGGCCACAGTATCCTAAATTCGGTCGGAAGAACATTAAATATATTTAGATGATATATCATTTGCACTTGAAAAATACTTGCTATTCCAAAAATTTCCTCAATTCTCAAATACAATTTCCATATACGTAACAAGAAATATTTATTTTAACGAGTATGGCAGCCACCCAAGAAATAAAATTGACAAAAGAAAAGTAGTGAATTTCAGTTTCACGTGGAATAAAACTCCACATCCGTGCCAAGATTTTCACGTGCGAGATACCTGCCTGCAATGCATGTTGCAAAAAGATACCTTCTTGAGAGGGAGTCGCCTTGCGCAACAGTTGCGAGCAAACGACCTGATCACCGGGTCAAAAAAATAAATTAAAAGATCAACTTGCGCTTGGTGATAATTATGCCTACTGGAAAGCAGTTTCAAATAAAAGTTAGTCAGTGAATGTGATAGAAAACTTTTGTAAAAAAAATTGGTTTTTTGTAAAGTCGGTTTACGGACGATAGTTTTACGTGATAACGTCATAAAGAAACATTGATGAAAATTATTATCACTGTATTATCTTTTTTTTTATAATACGCGTGTTATTTGTTTTGTATAATACGAAGAAGGAGTTCATTGAAAATTACCATGTTCTCTAGTCACAAGCTAACGCTTGGGCCGATCGTGCCTCTCTATCGCTTGTTCCGCGCTCTCGCTTGCACACACAGGCTCAGGAGGAATGTGACACTTTTTCGTGCGTGCAGCCGGTGTTCATCGATTTATAAAGGTGGAAACAAACTATCGGACGCGGCTGACGGACGCGGCTTACGGACGCGACTGATAAGTGTGCACAGTCGTTAAGACGCGTCTTACGGATTCGTCCGAGCGCCCACAGACCCAACCCAGGAATATTCTACAGACACAGTGTTTATTACATGGAACAAGGAATTACGACTATGTCTAATCGATGGTCTTTGCTGTTGACGAAGATTCTTCGTCGAAGAAACATGTCTAGTGAAATGGCATTAATGTAATATAGTGAAAATGCATTAAAAGGATCTTGTGGCGGCTTGCCCGCAGAATTTAATCACTAATGTCACGCACGTAAAATCGTAGTGTACTTTATATTCTCTTTGGCACGAACGTGCGAGCTCCCGAATATTCATTAAAGTCCTTCTCTGTGGTCATTCTGACGCACGGACGCGTCCCGCACCCCGTAAATAGCGTCCGCGGACGTTTTCGCATCCAGCGGGCCAGATAGCTCTCGGACGTCCGAACGCTCAAGGTCACGTCCGCGACCTACGTCCGATAGTGTGCACAGTTCAGTGTACGTTTAGTAACCAGATCCCCTATAAGTCGCGTCCGTAAGCCGCGTCCGTCAGCCGCGTCCGATAGTTTGTTTCCAGCTTTAGACGTTATCACGTCAAAAATCTTCTATATACTGAATTCCACATAACAAGTATAAATTATCATCTATAATATAAGTTGCTTAGCTACAAGAAAAAATTTGTGTGTGTTAGCACGACGCACGATTGGAGTTTACTTTATACTCAACGTTGAAATTTCTACCCTAACGTTGAGTAAATAAGGTTGGTTTTCCGTGACACAATTTGTACCTCAAGTACCTAAGTTATAACACAACTTCACAACGATGCAAATCTCCACCCAACGTTGAGTAAACAAGGTTGGCTTTCGTTCACATGTATATCAGCGCCATCTTTCGGCTTATGTGTAAACTATTTCGAATAGCCACGGTGTTGTACTCCGTACAACACCGTGGCTATTCGTGAATGTGTACATGTGAACGAAAACCAACCTTATTTACTCAACGTTAGGGTAGAAATTTGCATCGTTGTGAAGTTGTGTTATAACTTACGTACTTGAGGTACAAATTGTGTCACGGAAAACCAACCTTATTTACTCAATGTTAGGGTAGAAATTTCAACGTTGTGAAAAACGTGACAGAAAAAACGTAACGAGGTCATTGATAAATTGATTTTACTGTCCGGATTTTTCTCATACCGGGCTGCTAAAATCGATTCTTAAGGAGTAAACTCCAAAAAAATTAAAACGGCAAATCGACTACGGAAAATTGGATGTATTCTTCATATTGTTTTTTTTTTCATATTTAGTGTTTGTCACACGGACCATAATAACGAATCGATTGACATCTCGTTCATTAGAATCGGCTCAGTAGTTTAGGCGCTATAGCGTAGAAGACGTTTATACATAGATTGCTAAAATCAAAACCCTTCCCTTTAGCTTCGCCGTATTTCTGTAAGAACACAACAACAAATAATGCGAATTGCAATCGTTGAAAGACGAGTTACTCAATGGAATATTTATTTCGAATTTCAATCTAGAGAACGAAGGAAATTCAATTCAAGTTAAATCATAACATTAATTTTATTACCATTACGTATTCCGTACTAAGATATATTCGTTGATACTTTGGATGATAATAAAGGATAATATGGTACAAATCGCTTGTTACTGTTATGGCTTTTACAATAGCCACAACAGGCTGTAAGAAAGCAAAAGCACTCAAGCCTCTTAACAATACCAAGTTAAAAAAGCCGGCCAAGTGCGAGTCGGACTCGCGCACCGAGGGTTCCGTACTCCAATAGTAAAAGTAAAACGATAATATTATATTAATTTGCTTAATTATCGTTAACTTTGTTTGTAGAGGTTTTATTATTAATATAAAAAAAACTATGCTAGCTAGAGCGTTGCTTTTATTTTTCCTGTAAAATATACATAAACCTCTATTGACCATAATTATTTCAGATTTTTTATATAGAAATAAATAAAAAACTGTTTTAGAATGCACAAGTAAAGGCCTTTCATATGATACTCCACTTGGTATAATTATCTTACTTTGAAATTTCAAACCCCCGTTTTTCCCCCTTTTTTAATTAAACTAAAATAATTTTTGCATTCATTTTATTTTTCCTGTAAAGTATACATAAACTTCTATTGACCATAATTATTTCAGATTTTTGGATTGGTAAACTTCGGAGATAAGGGGGGGGAACGGTATTTTTTCCGACATTTTGGCCGATTACTCAAAAACTATTACATATAGAAATAAATAAAAAACTGTTTTAGAATGCACAAGTAAAGGCCTTTCATATGATACCCCACTCGGTATAGTTATCTTACTTTGAAATTTCAAACCCCTGATTTTCCCCCTTTTTTAATAAAGCTAAAGATAATTTTCGATTTTTCTTTATTCTAATGATGTTGGGCCACTATTATACACAACTATGCCAAATTTCATGTCGATAGCTTTAATAGTTACTGAAATAATCGACTGTGACAGACGGACGGACGGACGGACGGACGGACGGAGAAAGTCTCACAATAAGGGTTCCATTTTTACCATTTTGGTACGGAACCCTAAAAGTTTAACATTACACTTTAAACAATGTGTAAATAACACGACGTTATTACAAAAAAAAAAATTCATAATGACAAAGTTACATAGAAGCAATAAAGAATGCAAAGCAAAAGAAGTAATAACACTAAAACGCCCACTTTGTTACATTGTTATAGAACTACATAATAATATCATTTTATCACACTGTGTTTTGATATAATGAGCAACTGCTGGCTTTCCCGCGGTAATAGAATTTTAACTTGTCATAAGATAAGAGCCACAAGTTGGCTTACACGAAATAAATAAGTAATTTCCAGTTCTTTTAATTGAGACTCGACTGATGTTGTCGGTCCACATATTAGATCAAATGTCGGTCTTCTAGGCAAGCACGCTCCATCTTAGGCTGCATCTTCACTTACCATCAGGTGAGATTGCAGTCAAGCGCTAGTCTATATATTAAAAAAAAGGGTCTATCAACGCTTTGATTTCCAAGTCACAAGGTCGAAAGACGCAAGGTCGCCACTCCAGCACCTAAGAAACCCAACAACCTTCAGTTCTTCGAACTATGTGCCCCGCCCAATTTTTTTTTATTTTTTAAAAAGAATATCAGCCAAGCTGTAGTTGACAAATATTCTCCTCTCCCCTCCAAATAAGCGGAAAGCTTATGTCTGGAGTGGGTACGACAATGGTGCAACGGGTGGGATTCGAACCTGCGACCTTTCAGTTTTCAGTCCGCACCTTTAACCGATGGGCTATTGAAGCTTTTTAAATTATAAAAATTACCTCTATAATCATAAATTACAGTTTTATCGACCGAGCGAAGCGAAGGTCTTTGAGTTAACTAGGGCGATTTGCACTTGTCCGTCCGTCCGTCCGTCCGTCCGTCCGTCTGTCAGAGCCTTATAACTTTTGAATTACTGAACGTAATTACTTCAAATTTAGATATAATATGTAAACCGATGGCCTCCAGCCGAAAATGGCTTAAAAAGTTATAAAAATCTTTATTTCAGGGGGGCTCTCATAGAAGCGAATGCGAAGTAAAAAAAAAAAAATCGCGTTACATAAAATTGTTACGTATCATTTTAAAGATAATTTTGAACTGAGTACAAAAATATTTTTTTTTTAATTTTTCCCTTAAAATTGACGAAATGGGGGGCTTTCAAAGTGGCGATTTTATACGCTCGCTTGAAGACGCTCTCTAGAAAAATCCGCTATGGATTTTCAAACTGATTTTATGTTTTTAGGTCACTTATATCCTGTACTTGAACAACAAATACTAAAATTATATGAATATTATAAAGAAACGAGATTATTTAATTTTTAATGGGCGTCAGTAATTCATATAGCATCAACATAGCTTCACAATAATGCTAATAGATGGCGCAGTCAGTAACTATTCCCATGGAACTACGAGTTAAATTCAATGTTTGATAAATAATTCAATGTTTTCACTAACGTTCCCTAACCTTTACGGGCTACCTATAAGTTAGGTGATTGATGTTTTCTGTCAACTTATTTATCACGATCCTGTACGGGACACCTAAAAGGATATTGGGACGGATGTTAGGACTTAGGATTGTATTTAGGAGCTACCTACGTTAAGAGACTCCTACTTAGGGGATGATTTAGGTATGTTTGGTGAAAACGGGCATAATAATAATGTCAGTTTTGGTTATCATGTATCGATTGAATGAATAATCATGGGATACCGTTACCGCGAGGTCTCAGTTCGGGGCGAACCACTAGTTATATTATAGATAGAAAATTTCATATATACAATACTATAAACCTAAATTTAATTCTAAAATTAAAACTAAAATAAAAACTAATTAAAATCTAAAACCCCATCCAAGCCACCGCAGTGTGGCATAGTACCCAAGATGCTGGCAGCATTACCTCTTTGGATGGCCAGGCTAATCCTTTGGCCAAGGTAGCTGCCAGCTCTTGGATCCCCGGTAGACTCGATCACCTTTTTTGATATCTCTAAAAAAAGTGCGCGAGCCTCCGGGCCCCACGGCCCCAGGGTCTCTACACCAAAAGGCGCAAATATGAAACCACTGTCAAGTTTCTCATATTTGCGCCTCTTAGCCTGTTCGGCGCTAGTAGCCGCTGCACCCGCCACAGAGGAGGTCGCATGGATGTGGGAAGCAGCTAGAGTATCTACACAGGTGGCATCCCACACAAGCGACCTCCCTGTCCTCCAAGGAACAAGCGTCATACCATCAGGTCTCTTGCCATCACTACGTGCCAAACCAATAGGTTCTAATACAGCTGGCACGTGAGCAGTAGCAAGAGACCTGCGGATGATGTCGTTGAGGGCATTGTGGCGGGAGAAACGACCAGCGCTCTTCGAACAGGAGAGCCCGTGATGACCGTATATAATTAATCTTTGATTAAAACTGGATAGAGTGCCGTCATATTTTTGAACCTACTTGATACACGTCATTTTGGTGCTGTAAGCAGTTACGAGTGTCCAAGGAACTAAAATTAGTGAGGGCTCTAGTTGACAACTGATAATTGTTACTTTTGACACTCCCTCCCTATACTTTATTAGTTCCAGATACACTCGTATTTCAAATGCGGCGCGGCGCTTCAAATTGATCCATAATTTAAGCTGTCATTTGTATAGGGAAAGCAATTCCAGCTCCGCCCATTTCCACTTCAGTTTCGCGACTCGATGAGCTATGTCGGTAACTGGTTCTCCTATGGATCTCCTCATTATTGGTTTGATCTCCCAGGGATACTCCGATCAAAGCTCTCTCCATCACCCGCTGAGTGACCTCGAGCCTTCTTCTTCTAATATACTAATATTATAAATGCAAAAGTGTATTTGTTTGTTGGTTTGCTAGTTTGTCCTTCAATCACGCCGCAACAGAGCCACGGAGCGACTTGATTTTGTGCATGAGTATAGTTGAGGACCTGGAGAGTGACAGGCTACGTTTTCTCCCGGAAAATCAGAGTTCCCGAGGGAATTTTTTTCCCACGCAGACGAAGTCGCGGGCATCAGCTAGTAATCCATAAAAAGCAGGAAAAAATTTAGGTTTTAAAAAATACTACAATAGTGCTGTATGGATTGCTATCGTAACAGTCATTGTTGCTTATAAAAACCGAAATACGGGCAATAAAGGGACTGCCATGAGAAAGCTATCGACTCCAGTAAGGGCCGTAAACTAGTTTTATGCCGGGGTTTACGATTGTCCGGGGGCGGAACGGTTTTTTTGTGCAAGGGTTTTCAATTGCTTTTCTATTCTGTGAGTTGAATTTACACCCTGTTAATTTGAGAGTTTATTTTATTTTATTCTGCTTCCTGGAAACATCACCTGGGAAAAGTATGGCAGTTTAAATAATAAAAAATTGGTTGTCTGTAAAGTCGGCTTACGGACGATAGTTTTACGTGATAACGTCATAAAGAAACATTGACGATGACTGGCGGGCGGCGCAAGCCAACGCTTGGGCTGATCGTGCCTCTCTATCGCTTGTTCCGCGCTCTCGCTTGCACTCGCAGGCTTAGGCTGAACGTGACACTTTTTCGTGCGTGCAGCCGTTGTTCATCGATTTATAAGACGTTATCACGTCAATAAATTATATTCTTCTCATCTATAATCTGCTTTTAACTCAAAACTAAATGATTATTAATATACGGTTCTTCTCTAAATGCTTCTTCAAAATAATTCACATCTAGAAATAAAAGAGACAATAATAGTGACAGTTTCTAATTAAATAAACATTAAAAAAAACGATTTCCTTCCCACAACTATCTTAGAAAACTTTGAAAGAACAATTACCGGACACAACGTAGTGTGAAACTGAAAGGAAAGCGGAACTGAACGGCCATTCGTCTTCCTATCTACAAAGTTAGTTGTACTTGTAAAATTGAATTTTATGTTCCCGTCTTAGAACTTTTCTGCACTGCTCCAGACGGTGGTAAAGCACAATATTTCTTGTTGAATTTTGTACTTAGTTTAAACCAGAGGTTCCCAAACTTTTTTTGCTCATAACCCTTTCAACCCCTTTCAAAAGTTTGCTGGTTCCGGTGGACCCCCTGCAGCTAAATTTCTATCATATTTCCAGTCGACAAAAAATGTGAAGATAAATTATGAAAATTGGCGTTGCGAGTGAGTTCCAACCACGAAAACAACATTCTTTGAAAAAAAAAGAGAATTGATTGGTAAATTAATTAATTGATTGTGCTGTGAGTGGATGTCAAAAGTAAAGTTGACCATTCAAAAAGAAGTGATTCCATCTCAAGCTTACATTTTTGACATCTACTCACAGCACAAAAACCAATCAATTCTCACTTATTTTATTTAGAAAACTCGGAGTGGTAAAAATAAAAAAATAGTATATTTTCTTGTGTTGTATTTATTCAAATACTATGTAAGTAACTATTAATTATTATTATTGTTATCATATTTTACAATATTATATTAAGTAAGTATAGTAAATCAAAATATAATTGTACCTGCAATCAAAATTAAACATTAATAACGTACACGTAACACCTGAGAGTTCTCCATAATGTTCTCGAAGGTGTGTGAAGTCCACCAATTCGCATTGGGCCAGCATGGTGGACTATGGCCTGTAACCCTTCTCTTAGAGGAGACCTCGCTGGGTTGATAATAAAGATGACTTATATTAGTGAAACACCACACAGTCGGGAAATAAACAATCCTACTAATATTATAAATGCGAAAGTTTGTGAGGATGTTTGGATGGATGGATGGATGTTTGTTACTCTTTAACGCGACAACGAATGACCCGATTTTGCTGAAATTTGGCACAGACATAGATTATAGTCTGGAATAGCACATAGGCTACTTTTTATCCCGGAAAAGCAAACAGTTCCTGCGGGATAGCATCGCTATTTTTTACGCATTTGTCCTTCAAAATACGCGCAATGGAGTTTTAGATTGACGTGATTTTTTTGCACAGGTAAAGTTAAGGGCCTGAAAAATGACACAGGCTACTTTTTATCCCGGGAAAAGAAACGTTTTCTGCAGGATATTAGTATACTACTTTTCACACATTTATCTTTCAATTATGCGCCAACGGAGTTACATATTGACGTGGTTTTTTGGAGAGGCATAGTTGATGACTTGAAAAGTGACAAAGGCTACTTTTTATCCTGGGAAAGCAAACAATTCCCGCGGGATATTCGTATGCTACTTTTCACATATTAATCCTTCAATTATGCGCCAACGAAGTTACAGATTGACGTGGTTTTTTTGATAGACATAGATGAGGACCTGAAAAGTGACAACAGCTTCTTTTTATTCCGGGAAAACAAACAGTTCCCGCGGGATATTCGTATGCTACTTTTCACATATTTATCCTTAAATCATGCGCCAATATGCACGCATGCATACATGTATGTATGTATGTATGTATGTATGTATGCATGTATGCATGTATGTATGTATGCATGTATGCATGTATGTATGCATGTATGCATGTATGTATGTATGTATGTATGTATGTATGTATGTATGTATGTATGTATGTATGTATGTATGTATGTATGTATGTATGTATGTATGTATGTATGTATGTATGTATGTATGTATGTGTGTATGTATATATGCATGTATTAATGTATGTTGATTATTAATGTGAACTAATAATATTATTAATTAATTATACAATAATATTATTAATGTGAAAGTTTGTGAGGATGAATGTACATACGGATGTATGTTTGTATAGATGTAGTATACGGATGGATGGATGTATGTTCTCTGAGATAGGGGTTGAACTATTTTGACTGTTTTACTCCTTATCTTCGTTACATTTAAACTAATTTTTATTATTATTTTAACTCTTCTCTAGTCACAAGCTAACGCTTGGGCCGATCGTGCCTCTCTATCGCTTGTTCCGCGCTCTCGCTTGCACACACAGGCTCAGGAGGAATGTGACACTTTTTCGTGCGTGCAGCCGGTGTTCATCGATTTATAAAGGTGGAAACAAACTATCGGACGCGGCTGACGGACGCGGCTTACGGACGCGACTGATAAGTGTGCACAGTCGTTAAGACGCGTCTTACGGATTCGTCCGAGCGCCCACAGACCCAACCCAGGAATATTCTACAGACACAGTGTTTATTACATGGAACAAGGAATTACGACTATGTCTAATCGATGGTCTTTGCTGTTGACGAAGATTCTTCGTCGAAGAAACATGTCTAGTGAAATGGCATTAATGTAATATAGTGAAAATGCATTAAAAGGATCTTGTGGCGGCTTGCCCGCAGAATTTAATCACTAATGTCACGCACGTAAAATCGTAGTGTACTTTATATTCTCTTTGGCACGAACGTGCGAGCTCCCGAATATTCATTAAAGTCCTTCTCTGTGGTCATTCTGACGCACGGACGCGTCCCGCACCCCGTAAATAGCGTCCGCGGACGTTTTCGCATCCAGCGGGCCAGATAGCTCTCGGACGTCCGAACGCTCAAGGTCACGTCCGCGACCTACGTCCGATAGTGTGCACAGTTCAGTGTACGTTTAGTAACCAGATCCCCTATAAGTCGCGTCCGTAAGCCGCGTCCGTCAGCCGCGTCCGATAGTTTGTTTCCAGCTTTAGACGTTATCACGTCAAAAATCTTCTATATACTGAATTCCACATAACAAGTATAAATTATCATCTATAATATAAGTTGCTTAGCTACAAGAAAAAATTTGTGTGTGTTAGCACGACGCACGATTGGAGTTTACTTTATACTCAACGTTGAAATTTCTACCCTAACGTTGAGTAAATAAGGTTGGTTTTCCGTGACACAATTTGTACCTCAAGTACCTAAGTTATAACACAACTTCACAACGATGCAAATCTCCACCCAACGTTGAGTAAACAAGGTTGGCTTTCGTTCACATGTATATCAGCGCCATCTTTCGGCTTATGTGTAAACTATTTCGAATAGCCACGGTGTTGTACTCCGTACAACACCGTGGCTATTCGTGAATGTGTACATGTGAACGAAAACCAACCTTATTTACTCAACGTTAGGGTAGAAATTTGCATCGTTGTGAAGTTGTGTTATAACTTACGTACTTGAGGTACAAATTGTGTCACGGAAAACCAACCTTATTTACTCAATGTTAGGGTAGAAATTTCAACGTTGTGAAAAACGTGACAGAAAAAACGTAACGAGGTCATTGATAAATTGATTTTACTGTCCGGATTTTTCTCATACCGGGCTGCTAAAATCGATTCTTAAGGAGTAAACTCCAAAAAAATTAAAACGGCAAATCGACTACGGAAAATTGGATGTATTCTTCATATTGTTTTTTTTTTCATATTTAGTGTTTGTCACACGGACCATAATAACGAATCGATTGACATCTCGTTCATTAGAATCGGCTCAGTAGTTTAGGCGCTATAGCGTAGAAGACGTTTATACATAGATTGCTAAAATCAAAACCCTTCCCTTTAGCTTCGCCGTATTTCTGTAAGAACACAACAACAAATAATGCGAATTGCAATCGTTGAAAGACGAGTTACTCAATGGAATATTTATTTCGAATTTCAATCTAGAGAACGAAGGAAATTCAATTCAAGTTAAATCATAACATTAATTTTATTACCATTACGTATTCCGTACTAAGATATATTCGTTGATACTTTGGATGATAATAAAGGATAATATGGTACAAATCGCTTGTTACTGTTATGGCTTTTACAATAGCCACAACAGGCTGTAAGAAAGCAAAAGCACTCAAGCCTCTTAACAATACCAAGTTAAAAAAGCCGGCCAAGTGCGAGTCGGACTCGCGCACCGAGGGTTCCGTACTCCAATAGTAAAAGTAAAACGATAATATTATATTAATTTGCTTAATTATCGTTAACTTTGTTTGTAGAGGTTTTATTATTAATATAAAAAAAACTATGCTAGCTAGAGCGTTGCTTTTATTTTTCCTGTAAAATATACATAAACCTCTATTGACCATAATTATTTCAGATTTTTTATATAGAAATAAATAAAAAACTGTTTTAGAATGCACAAGTAAAGGCCTTTCATATGATACTCCACTTGGTATAATTATCTTACTTTGAAATTTCAAACCCCCGTTTTTCCCCCTTTTTTAATTAAACTAAAATAATTTTTGCATTCATTTTATTTTTCCTGTAAAGTATACATAAACTTCTATTGACCATAATTATTTCAGATTTTTGGATTGGTAAACTTCGGAGATAAGGGGGGGGAACGGTATTTTTTCCGACATTTTGGCCGATTACTCAAAAACTATTACATATAGAAATAAATAAAAAACTGTTTTAGAATGCACAAGTAAAGGCCTTTCATATGATACCCCACTCGGTATAGTTATCTTACTTTGAAATTTCAAACCCCTGATTTTCCCCCTTTTTTAATAAAGCTAAAGATAATTTTCGATTTTTCTTTATTCTAATGATGTTGGGCCACTATTATACACAACTATGCCAAATTTCATGTCGATAGCTTTAATAGTTACTGAAATAATCGACTGTGACAGACGGACGGACGGACGGACGGACGGACGGAGAAAGTCTCACAATAAGGGTTCCATTTTTACCATTTTGGTACGGAACCCTAAAAGTTTAACATTACACTTTAAACAATGTGTAAATAACACGACGTTATTACAAAAAAAAAAATTCATAATGACAAAGTTACATAGAAGCAATAAAGAATGCAAAGCAAAAGAAGTAATAACACTAAAACGCCCACTTTGTTACATTGTTATAGAACTACATAATAATATCATTTTATCACACTGTGTTTTGATATAATGAGCAACTGCTGGCTTTCCCGCGGTAATAGAATTTTAACTTGTCATAAGATAAGAGCCACAAGTTGGCTTACACGAAATAAATAAGTAATTTCCAGTTCTTTTAATTGAGACTCGACTGATGTTGTCGGTCCACATATTAGATCAAATGTCGGTCTTCTAGGCAAGCACGCTCCATCTTAGGCTGCATCTTCACTTACCATCAGGTGAGATTGCAGTCAAGCGCTAGTCTATATATTAAAAAAAAGGGTCTATCAACGCTTTGATTTCCAAGTCACAAGGTCGAAAGACGCAAGGTCGCCACTCCAGCACCTAAGAAACCCAACAACCTTCAGTTCTTCGAACTATGTGCCCCGCCCAATTTTTTTTTATTTTTTAAAAAGAATATCAGCCAAGCTGTAGTTGACAAATATTCTCCTCTCCCCTCCAAATAAGCGGAAAGCTTATGTCTGGAGTGGGTACGACAATGGTGCAACGGGTGGGATTCGAACCTGCGACCTTTCAGTTTTCAGTCCGCACCTTTAACCGATGGGCTATTGAAGCTTTTTAAATTATAAAAATTACCTCTATAATCATAAATTACAGTTTTATCGACCGAGCGAAGCGAAGGTCTTTGAGTTAACTAGGGCGATTTGCACTTGTCCGTCCGTCCGTCCGTCCGTCCGTCCGTCTGTCAGAGCCTTATAACTTTTGAATTACTGAACGTAATTACTTCAAATTTAGATATAATATGTAAACCGATGGCCTCCAGCCGAAAATGGCTTAAAAAGTTATAAAAATCTTTATTTCAGGGGGGCTCTCATAGAAGCGAATGCGAAGTAAAAAAAAAAAAATCGCGTTACATAAAATTGTTACGTATCATTTTAAAGATAATTTTGAACTGAGTACAAAAATATTTTTTTTTTAATTTTTCCCTTAAAATTGACGAAATGGGGGGCTTTCAAAGTGGCGATTTTATACGCTCGCTTGAAGACGCTCTCTAGAAAAATCCGCTATGGATTTTCAAACTGATTTTATGTTTTTAGGTCACTTATATCCTGTACTTGAACAACAAATACTAAAATTATATGAATATTATAAAGAAACGAGA
Organism: Oeneis ivallda; assembly: GCA_029955525.1. NCBI lineage: Eukaryota > Metazoa > Arthropoda > Insecta > Lepidoptera > Nymphalidae > Oeneis > Oeneis ivallda. The sequence goes on along the minus strand of JARPMR010000018.1, from coordinate 23,170,316 downwards.
TTATTTAATTTTTAATGGGCGTCAGTAATTCATATAGCATCAACATAGCTTCACAATAATGCTAATAGATGGCGCAGTCAGTAACTATTCCCATGGAACTACGAGTTAAATTCAATGTTTGATAAATAATTCAATGTTTTCACTAACGTTCCCTAACCTTTACGGGCTACCTATAAGTTAGGTGATTGATGTTTTCTGTCAACTTATTTATCACGATCCTGTACGGGACACCTAAAAGGATATTGGGACGGATGTTAGGACTTAGGATTGTATTTAGGAGCTACCTACGTTAAGAGACTCCTACTTAGGGGATGATTTAGGTATGTTTGGTGAAAACGGGCATAATAATAATGTCAGTTTTGGTTATCATGTATCGATTGAATGAATAATCATGGGATACCGTTACCGCGAGGTCTCAGTTCGGGGCGAACCACTAGTTATATTATAGATAGAAAATTTCATATATACAATACTATAAACCTAAATTTAATTCTAAAATTAAAACTAAAATAAAAACTAATTAAAATCTAAAACCCCATCCAAGCCACCGCAGTGTGGCATAGTACCCAAGATGCTGGCAGCATTACCTCTTTGGATGGCCAGGCTAATCCTTTGGCCAAGGTAGCTGCCAGCTCTTGGATCCCCGGTAGACTCGATCACCTTTTTTGATATCTCTAAAAAAAGTGCGCGAGCCTCCGGGCCCCACGGCCCCAGGGTCTCTACACCAAAAGGCGCAAATATGAAACCACTGTCAAGTTTCTCATATTTGCGCCTCTTAGCCTGTTCGGCGCTAGTAGCCGCTGCACCCGCCACAGAGGAGGTCGCATGGATGTGGGAAGCAGCTAGAGTATCTACACAGGTGGCATCCCACACAAGCGACCTCCCTGTCCTCCAAGGAACAAGCGTCATACCATCAGGTCTCTTGCCATCACTACGTGCCAAACCAATAGGTTCTAATACAGCTGGCACGTGAGCAGTAGCAAGAGACCTGCGGATGATGTCGTTGAGGGCATTGTGGCGGGAGAAACGACCAGCGCTCTTCGAACAGGAGAGCCCGTGATGACCGTATATAATTAATCTTTGATTAAAACTGGATAGAGTGCCGTCATATTTTTGAACCTACTTGATACACGTCATTTTGGTGCTGTAAGCAGTTACGAGTGTCCAAGGAACTAAAATTAGTGAGGGCTCTAGTTGACAACTGATAATTGTTACTTTTGACACTCCCTCCCTATACTTTATTAGTTCCAGATACACTCGTATTTCAAATGCGGCGCGGCGCTTCAAATTGATCCATAATTTAAGCTGTCATTTGTATAGGGAAAGCAATTCCAGCTCCGCCCATTTCCACTTCAGTTTCGCGACTCGATGAGCTATGTCGGTAACTGGTTCTCCTATGGATCTCCTCATTATTGGTTTGATCTCCCAGGGATACTCCGATCAAAGCTCTCTCCATCACCCGCTGAGTGACCTCGAGCCTTCTTCTTCTAATATACTAATATTATAAATGCAAAAGTGTATTTGTTTGTTGGTTTGCTAGTTTGTCCTTCAATCACGCCGCAACAGAGCCACGGAGCGACTTGATTTTGTGCATGAGTATAGTTGAGGACCTGGAGAGTGACAGGCTACGTTTTCTCCCGGAAAATCAGAGTTCCCGAGGGAATTTTTTTCCCACGCAGACGAAGTCGCGGGCATCAGCTAGTAATCCATAAAAAGCAGGAAAAAATTTAGGTTTTAAAAAATACTACAATAGTGCTGTATGGATTGCTATCGTAACAGTCATTGTTGCTTATAAAAACCGAAATACGGGCAATAAAGGGACTGCCATGAGAAAGCTATCGACTCCAGTAAGGGCCGTAAACTAGTTTTATGCCGGGGTTTACGATTGTCCGGGGGCGGAACGGTTTTTTTGTGCAAGGGTTTTCAATTGCTTTTCTATTCTGTGAGTTGAATTTACACCCTGTTAATTTGAGAGTTTATTTTATTTTATTCTGCTTCCTGGAAACATCACCTGGGAAAAGTATGGCAGTTTAAATAATAAAAAATTGGTTGTCTGTAAAGTCGGCTTACGGACGATAGTTTTACGTGATAACGTCATAAAGAAACATTGACGATGACTGGCGGGCGGCGCAAGCCAACGCTTGGGCTGATCGTGCCTCTCTATCGCTTGTTCCGCGCTCTCGCTTGCACTCGCAGGCTTAGGCTGAACGTGACACTTTTTCGTGCGTGCAGCCGTTGTTCATCGATTTATAAGACGTTATCACGTCAATAAATTATATTCTTCTCATCTATAATCTGCTTTTAACTCAAAACTAAATGATTATTAATATACGGTTCTTCTCTAAATGCTTCTTCAAAATAATTCACATCTAGAAATAAAAGAGACAATAATAGTGACAGTTTCTAATTAAATAAACATTAAAAAAAACGATTTCCTTCCCACAACTATCTTAGAAAACTTTGAAAGAACAATTACCGGACACAACGTAGTGTGAAACTGAAAGGAAAGCGGAACTGAACGGCCATTCGTCTTCCTATCTACAAAGTTAGTTGTACTTGTAAAATTGAATTTTATGTTCCCGTCTTAGAACTTTTCTGCACTGCTCCAGACGGTGGTAAAGCACAATATTTCTTGTTGAATTTTGTACTTAGTTTAAACCAGAGGTTCCCAAACTTTTTTTGCTCATAACCCTTTCAACCCCTTTCAAAAGTTTGCTGGTTCCGGTGGACCCCCTGCAGCTAAATTTCTATCATATTTCCAGTCGACAAAAAATGTGAAGATAAATTATGAAAATTGGCGTTGCGAGTGAGTTCCAACCACGAAAACAACATTCTTTGAAAAAAAAAGAGAATTGATTGGTAAATTAATTAATTGATTGTGCTGTGAGTGGATGTCAAAAGTAAAGTTGACCATTCAAAAAGAAGTGATTCCATCTCAAGCTTACATTTTTGACATCTACTCACAGCACAAAAACCAATCAATTCTCACTTATTTTATTTAGAAAACTCGGAGTGGTAAAAATAAAAAAATAGTATATTTTCTTGTGTTGTATTTATTCAAATACTATGTAAGTAACTATTAATTATTATTATTGTTATCATATTTTACAATATTATATTAAGTAAGTATAGTAAATCAAAATATAATTGTACCTGCAATCAAAATTAAACATTAATAACGTACACGTAACACCTGAGAGTTCTCCATAATGTTCTCGAAGGTGTGTGAAGTCCACCAATTCGCATTGGGCCAGCATGGTGGACTATGGCCTGTAACCCTTCTCTTAGAGGAGACCTCGCTGGGTTGATAATAAAGATGACTTATATTAGTGAAACACCACACAGTCGGGAAATAAACAATCCTACTAATATTATAAATGCGAAAGTTTGTGAGGATGTTTGGATGGATGGATGGATGTTTGTTACTCTTTAACGCGACAACGAATGACCCGATTTTGCTGAAATTTGGCACAGACATAGATTATAGTCTGGAATAGCACATAGGCTACTTTTTATCCCGGAAAAGCAAACAGTTCCTGCGGGATAGCATCGCTATTTTTTACGCATTTGTCCTTCAAAATACGCGCAATGGAGTTTTAGATTGACGTGATTTTTTTGCACAGGTAAAGTTAAGGGCCTGAAAAATGACACAGGCTACTTTTTATCCCGGGAAAAGAAACGTTTTCTGCAGGATATTAGTATACTACTTTTCACACATTTATCTTTCAATTATGCGCCAACGGAGTTACATATTGACGTGGTTTTTTGGAGAGGCATAGTTGATGACTTGAAAAGTGACAAAGGCTACTTTTTATCCTGGGAAAGCAAACAATTCCCGCGGGATATTCGTATGCTACTTTTCACATATTAATCCTTCAATTATGCGCCAACGAAGTTACAGATTGACGTGGTTTTTTTGATAGACATAGATGAGGACCTGAAAAGTGACAACAGCTTCTTTTTATTCCGGGAAAACAAACAGTTCCCGCGGGATATTCGTATGCTACTTTTCACATATTTATCCTTAAATCATGCGCCAATATGCACGCATGCATACATGTATGTATGTATGTATGTATGTATGTATGCATGTATGCATGTATGTATGTATGCATGTATGCATGTATGTATGCATGTATGCATGTATGTATGTATGTATGTATGTATGTATGTATGTATGTATGTATGTATGTATGTATGTATGTATGTATGTATGTATGTATGTATGTATGTATGTATGTATGTATGTATGTATGTGTGTATGTATATATGCATGTATTAATGTATGTTGATTATTAATGTGAACTAATAATATTATTAATTAATTATACAATAATATTATTAATGTGAAAGTTTGTGAGGATGAATGTACATACGGATGTATGTTTGTATAGATGTAGTATACGGATGGATGGATGTATGTTCTCTGAGATAGGGGTTGAACTATTTTGACTGTTTTACTCCTTATCTTCGTTACATTTAAACTAATTTTTATTATTATTTTAACCGACTTCAAAACAGGAGGAGGATCTCAATTCAACGGAATCTTTTTCTATTCATGTTCACCGATTACTCGAATACGCCTAAACCGATCTGCGTTTAAAAAAAATCTACAATAAATTATATACTTCGTAGTGGCGCGGGCGTTTAAATGTATGCTCCCGGGACAAAAAGTAGCCTGTGTTATTTTCCAGGTCTAAAACTTTACCTGTGTAAAGAACCACGTCGACTATATGCACTTGCACTTTATATGGTGAAATATTATAACTGCGAAAGTGCGTTGCTTTGTCCTTCAATCACGCCCCAACAGAGCTACGGATCGACGTGATTTTTTGCAGGGGTACCTATAGTTGAGGACTTGGAGAGTGACAGGCTACATTTTATCCCGCAAAGTCAAAGAGTTCCCGAGGCATTTTAAAGGCTAAGTTCACGCAGACGAAGTCGCGGGCATCAGCTAGTTACTAATAAATTAGGGACAAAAAGTTCTACCTTTCTCGGATTTCTGTTCTAAATAAATAAATAAGTAATAAATAAAATAAAAGTATGTATAGCAAAAGGCAGCCTACTTACTTTTTCCGTCGCTGGCAATCACTAAGATCGATTCACTTTAGGTACTTTTCTCTCCGAAATTCCGGGAACAAATGAGTAACGTTTATTCTTGGCATTCGTATTTATATTGGTGAAGAATCAAACAAGTTCATGCAAGATTGCAAGCACACACACCACCCACAAGGCGTATTTGGTCCCTTTGCACGTCTGAACAAGCGTTGCAGACGGCGCGTCGGCGGCGGCTTCACTATCGACCCCCGCTTACGACTTGTGAACCCCCATTTTTCTGTCACGCCAACGTAGACCCCCGTCGAGTCTCCCGTGGACCCCTGGGGGTCCACCTGGACCACTTTGGGAATTACTGGTTTAAACTTTAAACGTTAAGTTACCGTAGATACGTTCGATAAAAAATGTACGAAAAGACTGAAGAATTTTTTTCAAAATAGTTCAGCTAGAAGATTTAATTTCGAATAATCTTAATATATATAAATTACGTGTCACGTTGTTTGTCCGCGATGGACTCCTAAACTACTGAACCGATTTTTATCAAACTTCGTAACTATCTGTAATTTGGTCCAACTTAAAAGATAGGATAGTTTTTTTGGATCGGGATAGTTTATTTGTTTTATTTATATAGATAAGTTGACGGTACAAAGTTCGCTGGTTCAGCTAGTTTATTATAATAACAAGATGATGCCCGCGACTTCATCCACGTGGATTATGGTATCTTAACTCCCGTGGAAACTCTTTAATTTTCCGGGATAAAATGTGTTAAGTGTACCTAAGTGTTAATCCTGAGTATGAGCTATCTCAATTCCAAATTTCAGCCAAATCGGTTCAGTTGTTGTGGCGTGAAGGAGTAACAAACATCCATCCATCCATCCATCCACACAAACTTTGGCATTTTTACATACTAGATGATGCCCGCGACTTCGTCCGCGTGGATTAAGGCTTTTAAATTCCCGCAGGAACTCTGTAATTTTCCGCGATAAAAAGTAACCTGGGTATGAGCTATTTCCACTCCAAATTTCAGCCAAATCGGTTCATTCGTTGTGAAGTTATAGAGTAACAAACATCCATCTAAAAATCCATCCATACATCCATGCATCCTCACAAACTTTCGCATTTATAATATTAGTAGGATTAGAAGGAAGCAGTATATGGGTGTTATAGCGAAGATATTTAGCAGGATGGTAACATGTCCCATGTTAACGAAAATCTAGCGAATAGGTTACATTTAATGCCGATAGTGAAATTACAAATGTCACTTTGTAACGTAGTAGGTTACTTAACTACCTACACAAACAGAATTTCTCATTAAAATCATCTTTGGAAGGTTTCGATCAGTTAAATACCTATAACATACCTACCTACTAAATTCAAAATTAATAAACATTATTAGACAACTTGACGCGTGACCTTGAGTAACATTAGGTGATTCTCGCGTTGAGCGTTCCCTTTCCCCGCGTCCCGCGCCTGGGCCGGTTTCTTTTGTATGAGCTGGCAGTCGCGTAGGCCTCCGCAGCGGCCGTGGCCATTACGTCGTTCTTACATCGGAAAGCAATAGCGTGTCACTTGCGATGCCGAGCCGGCATATATTGTGTTCCTTGAGCCGTCCGCATTCCTGAAAACGTCTTTTTACTGCGTAGAACCCCGAATATCGGGTAAGTGTTGCGTACACCTACTATAGTTTTATTCGTTTTGTTTAATGTAAACTCCGTCTGATTGTGACCAGCGCCGCCATCTTCTACTATGTACCCACCCGTAGCTTATTGCGTGGTCACAATCAAGCGTGAGGATGTAGGACGGTGCCTTATTGCCAGGGCGTTGATTCCAGGGTTCTGGGTACGAGTTCTGGGTACGAGTTCTGGGTACGAGTTCTGGGTACGAGTTCACGGTACGAGTACTCGTAGGAACCGGACGAACCACTTCACGCTCCCTGCCAGCGCAACACCACGCACACCACTTCTGTGTGTCGTGGACGTCGTGTCGCCCCTGGTTGTCGCTGAGGCTACGGGTGCCGTTCGCCGCGCCCTCTTCTGGCCTGCTTACCTACCTCGCTGAGCATCCTTCGCTTGCGGCCTACTCCAGCAACCAAGCCAGGGCAGTACATGGTCCACTGCGGTCAGGAAGCAAAAATAATTGAAGGCCCCTAAAACCCACGTCCCTACTTGTTGTGTATTAGCTACTAATATACCTCTAAAAATTTGTGATAACGTTTTTTTTAATTTCCACCTACAAGTTAAAACGTTACAATGGCGCCCAACGTGGGGCTTTCATTATTTTGCTTCTTCATTCGTAGTGGTAAGTTTGGTGTGTGCTTGTTTTAGTTGTAAAACGTTGATTTTATTTTGGTTGCTAGCAACTAAAGTGTCCGAGGTACGTACCTACTGTATTACTTGTAACTTGCTAAGGCGCGGTCACCTTGTTTTGACCTAGTCCACGCCTTACCTACCTCACTTATAAAAAATAACTCACCTAAACTTATAAAAATTCTAATTTTGTTTATTGTTCCTTTGTGATTATTAGTATTATCTGTGTATTATTATCGGTTCTAAAACTAATAATGTACCGTTAGCAAAAAAAAAAAAAAAAATTTTTGTTGTAAATTTGTTTTGCATATTCGTACCCGTACACATTAGTTGCAATAATTATTTATTGATTTTATTTGCTTATTTCATTTTATTTTGGTAGATTTTTTATTTCTGTTGCAAGTATTCAACAATCATTCAATCAATCATTCAATTAATCATCCATTTATTTTACTCGCTGATTTCATTTTATCATTTCACGCTTTTAAAGATAAACAACCGAAACGTTATTAATTATTCTTTTAATTTGTAACAGACGGAGTGTTTAGTTTTTTTTTCATTTCTCATACATTTGCACTTTAATTTTTTTTGTAATTAATTATTGTTATCATTTAAAAATATGTCTTACGAGATAAAATTCATGTCCTTGCAAAAAGGAGAACTGGAGTATGAGGTAGCTATTCGTGGTGAAACTCCCGGTTCTACAGTTCAGGAGCTAAGAAAACAGATTGCAAAATGTAGTCCCTCATATCCCTCTGAGGATATTCTAACAAGCCCTTTCGAACCTTCGGTTGACATCCTTGGTGTTTTTGAAGCTCTCGACAAAGTCAGCTCAGTAATTTCTGCCCCTGCTGATAAGAGTGCACTTTTACGATCTCAAAATTTGCTGAACCATATTTATCACCGGCTTCACCGGATATCACGCACGGATAAAATTCAGGAGGATTATGACGAGTGTGTTGGTCTATACAAAGATTATAGATCCACACTCAATAAACTTCTTGATACAGCGACTGATCCATTAGCAACCACGAGTAGCGAATCTCATGCTACATCTAGTACCTCAACTACACCTCTTACTATTAATGTCACATGCGAAGGCAATAATTTAAATTTATTTTCTAAAATTAAATTTGATGGAAAAACCTGCGTTAGAGCTTTTATTCAACGTATAAATGAATTTTGTCTCGCTAAGAATATTAAATCTGAAACAGTTTTAAGGAATGCAACGGAAATTTTTCAAGGCGACGCGATTCACTGGTATCGTAGTGTCAAGGATACTGTTAATACTTGGGATGAGCTCGCGATTCTCTTGAGGCGGGATTTCAGTCGGCCGGATTATGATTATACACTTAGTTCAGAAATCAGATCTCGTACGCAAGGCGAAAAAGAAAATATTGCTATTTACCTTTCGATTATGTCTGGTCTTTTTTCGCGTCTATCGAAACAACCTTCAGAAGATGAAAAATTAGAAATTCTCTTACATAATATTCGGCCATGTTACGCTAGTACTTTATCATCAGTTTCAACAATAAAGTCCATTGATGAGTTAAGAAACTTATGCCGTAACTACGAGGATATTCAATCTCGCCTTTCGCATTTTAAGGAACCACCGAAAGCTACAGCTGATACTTTAGCACCTGATTTTGCTTACGCTAGTAGTTCAAGTAGCAAACAGAATTCGAATTTTTCTCAAAAATTTAATTATAACTATAAATTTAAAAATACTACTACTGACAATAATAAATCTAATTCTAATAAACCTCAACATTCTAGCAATAAAACTACAAACTCAGACAGTAACTATGTTCACGCAGTCAGTGCCCCTGAAAATAATAAACGACCTCGTTACTGTATTCGTTGTCGCACTGATACGCACAGCACTAGAGGGTGTACTGCTGACCGCAGTGAAATTTTCTGTTTCGGCTGTAGACGTAAAAATGTAAAATTCCCAGATTGCCCAGACTGCGCTAGAAATAATAAACGTCCTGATACAAAAAACTAGATTCAGAGAATTGTGTGGATACCAAATTTGATAGAAATGATTGGCAAAATTGGCTGGATACAGTAAACTTATATTTTAAAACCTATAGAATCCACACAATTCTCCATAAAAACTATAACTATGATAGTAGGCCTCACGCATCAGTGCAAGTTTGTGGTCACAACTTTTTAGGTCTTTTGGACTCAGGTTCTGGTGTTACGATCTTAGGTAACAGTATCCACTCCACTTTCGAAAGCCTTGGTCTACCTCTAATTAGGGAGAACTGCGTCGCTGTTATTACGGCCGGTGGACAACGTTTGCAAAGTCTCGGATACATTAACTTACCTATAGAATTCGAGGGACAATTTCACATTTTGCAAGCTTTTGTTGTTCCGGAGATAACACCTGACATAATTCTCGGCATTGACTTTTGGCGTAAGTTTCAACTTTGTCCAAAATACGTAAATAGTGTTCGTACGGTTAGCAGCGAAATTAATAATACTATACTTGGTACTTTTATACAACCTTACACTAATTTATCAGAGACTGAAAAACAGCTAGCTGATAATGTCATTAAACTTTATAATGACATTTCATTCGAACAGAAGGGTCTCGGTATTACCAATCTTACTACTCATAACATTGATACTGGAGACGCTGAACCGATTCGTCAACGGTATTACCGAATGTCACCCGATAAACAAAAAATCTTGATTGAGGAGTTAGATCAAATGCTTAAACTCGGAGTCGTAGAACCTTGCGAGAGCCCTTGGTCTTCTCCCGTTCTACTTACCCCAAAAAAGGATGGAAGACTCAGGTTTTGCTTAGACAGCCGAAAGCTCAATGCTGTTACACGTAAAGATGCGTACAGATTACCTTACGTTTCGGAAATTTTAGATAACCTTAAAAACGCTAAGTACTTATCTAGCATCGACTTGTCTAAAGCTTTCTGGCAAATACCGATTACGGAGAAAGATCGCGATAAAACGGCTTTTTACATCCCTGGTCGTGGCACTTATCGATTTGTAACTATGCCTTTTGGGTTGACAAACGCGCCAGCAACTCAGCAACGATTAGTTGATCTTTTATTTTATGGTCCCGAATTCGAAAATTCCGTATTCGTTTTCGTGGATGACATTATAATAATTTCGTCAGACTTTGATACTCACATATCCTTATTAATAAAAGTATATAAAAAATTACAATCGGCTAATCTAACTATAAATTTGTCTAAATCTGTTTTCTTTCGCGATGAATTGAAATATCTTGGGTACGTTGTTAATTCTAAAGGTTTGCACGTCGATCCTGGAAAAGTCGAGGCTATTCTCAATTTCCCTACTCCTACTAACAAGAAAGAGGTGAAAAGATTCATCGGAACAGCTTCTTGGTACAGAAGGTTTGTACCAAATTTTAGTACAATTGCAGGTCCTTTAAATCAATTAACATCCGGTGGTAAAAAGGCTAAACCTTTCGTTTGGACTAAAGAAGCCGAGGAATCTTTTAACAAACTTAAAGAATGTTTAATCTCAGCTCCCATATTATCTTGCCCAGACTATAATCTTCCATTCGAGGTACATACTGACGCTAGCAACTTCGGGATTGGCGCTCTTCTAACTCAGACTATTGATAAGGTTGAACATCCTATAGCCTATATGAGTAGATCGCTAACAGCTAGTGAGCGTAATTACAGTGTGACTGAACGCGAGACACTTGCGGTTCTCGTAGCGCTGGAGCATTGGAGATGTTATCTTGACAACGGTCAACGATTTACTGTCCATACCGATCACTCGGCCCTTAAATGGTTTCTTAATTTGAATAACCCTACTGGCCGTCTCGCTCGCTGGGGTGTTAGACTCTCGTGTTTCAATTTTGAAATCAAACATCGCCGAGGAGTTGATAATATCATCCCAGATGCTCTTTCGCGTGCTTGCCCGGTATCATCCTTAACTACAACTCAAATTGCGGATCCGTGGTATCTTAATATTTTCAATGGTTGCCAAAATTCTCCCACATCTTTTCCAAACTTCATAGTTAAAAACAACCAGCTTTATCGTTACATGCAATCTAAATGCACTCTTAATAAGGAATTCGAATGGAAGGAAGTCGTACCAGAGGAGCGACGTCAGCAAATTATGGCTGACTGTCATTCCGAACCTACTGCTGGTCATCTCGGAATTTTTAAAACTTATAAGCGTCTTTCACTTCGTTTCTATTGGCCAGGCATGTATGCAGACGTCGCTAACTTTGTTTCTCGTTGCGTTAAATGTCAAACTTATAAACAGTCTACACATGGTACTTTAGGAACTATGGGTAGACCGAAACAAGTCTCTCGCCCCTTCCAAATGATTTCGATTGATCTAATGGGCCCTCTTCCCATTACCAGGTCGCGTAATAGTTATATCCTTGTGGTAACATGCTGTTTTTCAAAATTTTGCTTGATTTTTCCAATAAAGAAGGCTACTGCGGAAATTGTAACAAAAATACTAGAAGATTCGGTAATATTAGTGCACGGCGTGCCACAAACTGTTCTGATAGATAATGCTAGTATTTTTTGCGGAAAAGTGGCGGATTCCTTCTTTAAAAAATATAGAATCCCCAAAATTTATTATACCCCTAAGTACACTCCTCAAGTCAACTTAGTCGAGCGGTATAATAAAACTATAATTACGTGTATCTCCATGTATGTTGACGATGATCATAGGTCATGGGACGTACTTATTCCCAAAATTCAATTCGCAATTAATAACTCAGTAAACGAGTCAACAGGATTTACTCCTTCATTTTTAGTTTACGGTCGCGAACTTGTTCCTTGTGGATCACACTACGTTGATAATGATCACGGCGATGAAATATTATTTTTGCCTCGCGAAATCTATGCGGAAAATATAGGTCATTTAGCTTCAATATTTGATACAGTTCAGTCTAGACTTTGGCAGGCTCACGTAAAAAATACCTCTCACTATAACCTTCGCCGAAAATTCGCAGAATTCAACGTAGGTGACGTAGTCATGAAGCGTGCTTACTTCTTAAGTAATAAGGAAAATCAATTTTCACGGAAATTGGCTCCTAAATTTATTATGGCTAGAATAACAGGTAAAAAGTCTCCTTTAGTCTATGTTTTGCAAGACATGACTGGGAAAGACCTAGGTACCTGGCATATAAAAGACCTAAAATCAATAGGCAACTAATAAAGCCAAGTCTTGAATACATATATTCTTTATATAACTATATATTTTATTGTTGTTACTTTCCCCATATTTAACATCGTTTATGCTTAGTTTGTACAAGAGTTTTTGGTTTTTTATAATACCGTTAACTTTGTCGTGATAGGATGCGTCAGTATTTTGAATAAATACCTACGTACTGTTGCTTTTATAGTTGCGTGAAGTATGAAAGATTATGAAAGGCTAGGTTGAATGGATAATGTACTTACGTCTCCTTGGCAGTTTAATTTAGTGGATTTTCTTTTGAGCAGAATAAAATCCTTTCGTAGGAGAGGGGGATATGTAACGTAGTAGGTTACTTAACTACCTACACAAACAGAATTTCTCATTAAAATCATCTTTGGAAGGTTTCGATCAGTTAAATACCTATAACATACCTACCTACTAAATTCAAAATTAATAAACATTATTAGACAACTTGACGCGTGACCTTGAGTAACATTAGGTGATTCTCGCGTTGAGCGTTCCCTTTCCCTTATATCGTCAGTGATGAGTTAACAACATTGTAATTTTTGAGTACGCAATGTATCGCGAACAACGAACACGTACCTACACGCCGATACCTGCTGCGTATCGCAAGTAGCAGTTTGTAGGTAGGTACTAAACTACTAAGGCCGAGGGCTTTGAACTTTTAATAAACAGCTGATCGCATGCGTATCGTACATTGCTGTTTTGTGTTAAATTAAAATTAAGTTGAGATAGGTTACACTGACACACACAATGCGTTGTTGTAATTAATTACAAAATAAAAAAAAATTGCCAAAGTCACAAAAAGGCCGATGAAAAAATCCAATGTTGAATGACTCAGAATCATGAGGTACTGAATCCCTGGTACGTATGTACTGAATATGAAAAACTTGACAGTGGTTTCATATTTGTGCCTTTTGGTGTAGAGACCCTGGGGCCGTGGGGCCCGGAGGCTCGAGCGCTTTTTGTAGAGCTATCTAAAAAGGTGATCGAGTCTACCGGGGATCCAAGAGCTGGCAGCTACCTTGGCCAAAGGATTAGCTTGGCCATCCAAAGGGGTAATGCTGCCAGCATCTTGGGTACTATGCCACACTGCAGTGACTTCGATGGGGTTTTAGATTTTATTTAATTTTTATTTTAGTTTTAATTTTAGAATAAATTTAGTTTTAGTGTAGTATTAGGTATATATTATGTAAATAGAATAGAAATAATTTATTAAAATAATAATAATAACTAAGTACTATCCCTGGTTTTTTTATTTTAGAATTTAGTTTCAGTTAGCTTAACGCTTACACGGGAAGGTACATAGTATATGGATAATATATCCTGTCGTAGTAACAATCTTCCTAAAACTAATCTGCTAAACTTAAATAAAAGCTATTTAACTTTGAAGTTTCGCATTTAGTTATTATTGGGGTTAAATCCGGTTACGGAGGTGCTAGCCGAATAAAGAGATAAATCTCCAGATAAAGTTATCTCATCAGCGAATAGTGTGTGTATTATTTATAAACTGATTGTATCGCACCGTAAATAAAAGTCAGAGGGCAATAGGACCCGTCTCAATAAGAAAAGGGTGTTGTTTACTTTCTGCGATTTATTGCTCGCGGAGAATGCGCCAAGAAAATTGAGTCCGCGAGATATAAGCTCAACTTTGCATTTGTGTGAGATGAAAGATTAACATCATCATCATCAGCAGCAGCAACCCATCTGTAGCGTATAGTTTTAATAAAATTCAAGCTATTCTTAAGGATTATAATTTCAGCGGAAAATTTTCTTACACTGACATCTGTCTACATTCTGTTTTCAAATTAGGTATTTTTCTTATAAAAATGTAAGTTACTATAAAAAGAGGTTTATCCTCGCGTCGTTTACACCATCAACGGTCTTTGAGTCAACGGCTCATATGCGCAAGTCTCTTCTCAGAAAAGGGCCATGTATAAAAGTAGTTTTACTGTACCCATCATAGTCACTCGAGCCGCCTTTCTGTGCTAGAAGTTTGGATGTGCGAGAGCCATTTTCAGCTAAAATGTTGAGGTCTCCTTTTGTGTAATTAATACAGTAGTAAGTAGTACAGATGCCTCGTTGGTCTAGTGGTTAGAATGTTCGACTTCGGATGATGAGGTCCCGGGTTCGATTCTCGGATCGGGCCAATAAATGTATTGGGTTTTTCTGTCAAGAGATACTCAGTACTAGCCCGGAGTTAGGAAAGTTAGCGGTGTGTCACCCTCCCGTGCCTCCTAAAGTACGTAAAGCCGTCGGTCCTGCGCCTGATCTCTCATGTCGTGTCGGATTTCCGTTCCATCGGACTATGAGAGTGAGCGAATAGAGATGTGCACCTGTGATTGCGCACACACTTGTGCACTACAATATCTCCCGCGCAGATGGCTAATCTCCGAGGAGATTGGCCACCGTGGCCGGATTCTATCGGGAGAGGACTATTATTATAATTAGTACAGCAGTACGGCTAGTAAGTACTAGGGATATATCACAAAGATTGCTTGATTAATTGAAAGATTTCGACTGGGGTTCACTTGCTGAAAGAAAATAATTTAGATGCAATATAAAACACGCAGTATTGGCCCCTATGTTACCAATAATAGATGCTTCTTCGAATCTAAGCCCTTTAAGGTTCGATCTGATAACTCGACACGAGTGAACCCTTTCGAGGACGAGCGAAATCACTCCCCTTATCTGACTTCATGCTTCATTTGTGGCGAGCTCCTCTCTCTCCTCTGGGAACATTTGACCCTGAATTTGCCTTCGGAGGTACAAAGGATGAGATTAAGGCAATTGTTTACCGCGTGGAATTGGATTTTATTGTACTTTATTTACTATCTAAGTTTTGTGTGTGTTTTCGTTCCATCGCAGTGCTTAAAATGATGGATCGTTTGAAGGATAGAAAGTAAAATATCTCACGCTTTAACGGTGAAGGAAAACATCGTGAGGAAACTGTTCACCTGAAAGTTCTCCATAATGTTCTCGAAGGTGTGTGAAGTCCACCAATTCGCATTGGGTCAGCGTGGTGGAATATGGCCAATAACCCTTCTCTGAGAGGAGACCTGCGCTCAGTGATGTGTGAGTGCGCCTAATGGATTCCTGATGATGATGATGATGAATCCATCGCCGCCCCATTACTGGGCACATGTCTTCTCTCAGATTTAGGCTATAGTCCATAACGTTGGCCAAGTGCGGATATGCAGACTATTTGATCATAACATTTGAGGTAAAAAGAAATCTATTTTGCCTAAAAAGAATAGAATAATTATTATGATCAAATAATAATATTGTAAGTCTCAATAGTCCAACGGTTTAAGGTGCGTACTGAAAACTGAAAGGTCGCAGGTTCTCATCTCTGCACGCTGCAGTACTGGTTTTTGGTGGGAACCTTATGTGTGTGCAGTCACGAATACATACCTATTAATATTAGGCACTGATTTAAAGAGGCAGTTGTAAATAGCAGTTTTGGTAAGTTAAAAATTATAAATGGCACGTTTGACACTCTCACCGCCATACGTATATAAGGTTTTTACAGTGCAGCAGGCCATGTGGGCGGCCGGCGTGACACGTCGTTAACTTTACCGGCAGGCCATGAGGTCCGCTGTGATCCAGTCAAAACGCTACCCATAAAAAAAAGTTTGATGAAAATTGGACTATATTTAAAGAAATATAGGGGTGAAAACTGAGTAAGTAAAACTAGTACCAAAAAGCATAATATTTATTTTTATTTCTTTAAAAACCAATTAAAATCAAAAATCTTAATGTTAATATTTATTAGAAAAAATAAGGTTTAATTTGAACATGGACTTCTGCGTAACATTGGCCACAAACACTAGATTGAGTTGGGCATTTCAGGCATACAGTGTTTACTTTTTTGTTCGATCCCTGGCTTGTTTTAGCTGACAGTCCACCATTTTTATTGTTTTCATCACAATGTATACATTTTTGGCTAATAAGTCTTCCTCTAAGATCAAACTGTGATGATTTTTTGAAAATTTATGAAAAAATTCTTTCCCAGCAGGCCACGTGGGCTGCGCGCGGCCAACTGACCTAATGATACTGATGGCCTGCCAGTTAAAATTCAAAAAACCGATAGTGGCCTGCTAGGATAGAATTTTTGTGGGCCGCCGGCAGCCCACGTGGCGGTGAGAGTGTTAATAACTAGTTCAGCAGTTAAAACTAAGCAGTAAAGTAAACAAAAATGAGTAATAAAAATAATGAAATGGATCAGTGAATATGTACTTGAGCAGGAAAATAATTAAATGGGCGGTAAAAATTATTGAACGAGCGGTTACGTGTGAGCAGTAATAAATCGGAATTTGTCGGTAAGAAAAGTGTAAGTTCGGTACTTTTGTTTCGCTCACCCGCTCCTCCCGCGCCCCTCAGGTTTTTTAAACTTAAGTTAGGTACATTGACCAAATACAACCTAAGTGCCACCTGTGTGTTCATGTATAACCCTAACCTAACCTAACTTTAGATTTTGCCAAAATCGAACCGCTCATTCCATCATTTTTACCGCTCATTCAATTATTGGACTGCTCAATTATTTTTAGAATTGACATTATAAGATAAAATAACCGACTAATTGATTTTTTAATACTGTCCATGTTATACTGTCGCAATAATTAATCAACCGCCATTAAATTAAATAACTGCTCAATATGTTTTTAAACTGATCATAATAGCATCTCGAATATTTTAATAACAGCTCAAAAAATTAGTTCCCTTAATATTATAATGTTGACAACAAATTATTTCTAACCAGCGATTCGAACCAGCTTCTTACAAGAAAGACAGAAGAAAAGAAGAAATTGAGATTTTCATACAAAAATATCATCCACCTTTCCGAATTTTCTGGTAGATTTTCAAAAAATTTCCTTCATACAAACCTTGTTCTATGACTATTTGCCAAGCGGTTGTCGTTTGATAAAAACACAAAGATGTATAATTACCGAGCTTATTCCAGCGGCTGCGCTCACGTTTTCAAACTCCTATTTTACCCCCTTAGGGGCTAAATTTTCAAAAATTCTTTTTTAGCGGATGCCCACGTTATAATAGCTATCCGTGTGTCCGTATAAATTTCAACCCCATCCGTACAGTGCAGTGGTTTGAGCTGTGCGTTGATAGATCAGTCAGTAAGCCAGTTTTCCTTTTATATAACACTAGCTGATGCCCGCAACTTCGTCCGCGTGGATTTAGTTTTTAGGGTTCCGTACCCAAAGGGTACCAACGGGACCCTATTATTAAGCCTACGCTGTCCGTCCGTCCGTCCGTCTGTCAGCGGGCTGTATCTCGTAAACCGTAATAGATAGACAGATGAAATTTTCACATATTATGTATTTCTATTGCCGCTATAACAACAAATAATAAAAATTAAATTAAATTAAAAAATTAAATTAAAATTTAAATTAAATTAATATTTCCATGGGTACATGAAAATATTTTAATTAAATTTTTTTTTAACGGAACCCTAAAAGAGCGTGCCCGACTCGCACTTGGCCGATTTTTTAAAATCCCTCGTGAACACTGATTTTCCGGGATAAAAAGTAGCCTATGTCACTCTACAGGTCCTCAACTATAGTACCCATGCAAAAAATCACGTCGATCCGTGGCTCTGTTGTGGCGTGATTGAAGGACAAACCAACAAACAAACACACTTTCGCATTTATAATATTAGTATTAGAATATTAAATTGCATATGGAAACAGAGTAACATTACGTTCATATGATGTATTACATCCATACCTACCTACTATGTAGTATGTAGGTATAATGATCGGGCAAAATCTGACGCCTTTGGAGTAGTTTGACTTTGACAAAATAGGGCTATCCACGATGGCTGCATACGATAAAGTACGGATGCCAGCTTAAGATGAGCCGTACATTCAAAGTATCCTGTAGATTCCGGGGTTCAAGTAATTTGGACCTTATACTGAAGATTGTGATGTCTATAATTTCTGAACTACTAAATTGACGACCTTGAAATAATTACAGGACAATCTCTAAAGTACCTGCTTTCTAACAAAAAAAGAATAAATGAAATCGGAATACGCCTTAATGAATTACAGCTAAATACACATTTTGACTTTCATCCCCTCTCCCAAGGGAACCGTGCTGAATTTCGGGATAAAAAGTATTCTATATTATACCTCGTAGTATGAACTTAAATCATGCGCAGTTTCATTTAAATCCGTCCAGTAGTTTCGGCGTGATGCGCGGCCAAGATACAGACAGACAGACAGACAGACAAAAAATTAAAAAAAATTGTTTTGGCTTCAGTATCGATTATAGAGTGACCTCAAACAAAAATTTTCAAAATATCTTCAATGTACAGAATTGGACATGTTACAGTTTTATTATATTATAGATTTAGATCAGTTGATAAGGAAAAATAATTATTTATAGTGTATAAATAATAATTATTACTTTACCTATAACCACTAGACTGAGAGCGGAATGATCTAATCTCACTCCAGCTCAGAAACAATCCAGAAAATGTAATGTAATATCTCAATCTGGCCCAGCCGGGAATTTAATTCGTTACCACTTACCTCTCGCCTACAAAGCCACAATATGTTATCAATAACAATATACTTCAGTTATGATAAAGGGTGCTTGTTCACAGCGTGTACAGCGTGTTCGGGTCTGATACAGGGCGGCCACAAATTGTCGCAGAGATTAATCTTGCGAGACGCCCCTGTAGTGCCATTTACACACAAAGTGAAGACATCTATCGTCGCGTCCAGGAACACAGCGGATTTGAAACTGAGTTTTACAAAGTTTTAGCGCTTGTAGGAAATTCAACTTTTGCAGGACCTCTTTGGGGCTCACGGATGCTGCTAGGGCCAGTGGCCCCTATTACTTCAAGCCCTTGGGGACAAAGCTATACCTATGCGCCCAAATTGCTGGCGGGCGTAGCTAAAAAGTTTGCTTTACCATACTATGATTTACCTAAAACTAGTGCGACAAAATCGTGGAGTATTCATCGAACTTCGAGTTTTATACACTTAGAACAGAAGTTTCACTCCAAACGTAGGCTCAAAACTACCTATTACTGTGTGAGTGTCATGTAATTATTTACTTGTACTGGTACTACTGATACTTAATTACGTTTTTGATGGTTATTATGATGAATTATGATACCCTTCCGTCATATTTTTTTAATAATTTTCTGCGAGCTCGTCGCACTAACGCGAAGTTACTGTGTCGTCGGCGTTTAATGATTTAATAAAAATGGCTTACCATCACGTCGATTATTGCGCTTCTAATCGAATCGATTGAAGTAATCTACCCTAGGATTAGGATCTAGAGAACTTCTTGGCTTGAGTTTCCTTAAAAATATACCTTCGATAAAATTTATGAACGGGAACAAAGCGTTTTAAGAATAGACATTGAAAATAAATAAACCCAATAATTATAATAGTAGTTTAGGTTAGGACTGTGGTCTCCTATTCGGGGGGTCGCAGGTTCGATTCCAGGTACCTCTGACTTTTCGGAGTCAAGTGCGTTTAAGTAATTAAATATCACTTGCTTCAACGGTGAAGGAAATTATCGTGAGGAAACCTGCACACCTGAGAGTTCTTCATAATGTTCTTGAAGGTGTGTGAAGTTCGCCAATTCGCATTGGGCCAGCGTGGTGGACTATAACCTATACCTATAACCCTTCTCTGAGAGGAGACCTGAGCTGAGTAGTGAGTCGTTGATGGGTTGCTAATGGTGATGATGATGAATAGTTTAGTTATTTTGTGCAACAAAAAAGCTCAAGAAACAAATCACTTTGCTATCTTGTAGTTGTGACACATTATGTATGTACTGCTTTTCACCTCACTAGAATTTCTTGCCGACAAATTACAATATTATGTAAGAAAATCATTATTTTCGAACTAATTTAATTAAATTCGTGAGGCAACCTGCACGCCTGAGATTTCTTCATAATGTTCTCACTGTTCAAAGGTGTGTGAAGTCTCAAGATGAAATGTTAGAGTATAAATTAAGAGGATGATTCTGAAATCTAAACAGTACTGTATTAAAAACTTATGTTCCATTGAGTGAACAAAATTTTCTTTTGCTCACTGGTTTTTAACAAAGGCGCCCTTTTTGGGCTAGTGAAGTGAAAAAAGCTTTTTTCGCTTTCGCAATATTTTTGTATAATCTACACACAAAATGGTTGGTTACGTTATTTAGCATACAGAAAATTAAGTCGTAACTCACAGCTTCTTATTAATGTGTCACTTCCAGAAAATTTTCTCGATTCATTCCATTTAAAATGTTGTTATAATCAAAAATGTTGAGAACTTCAAAGAGAACACTTTCGTGTTTTGCAAGCATTTTGTATTAATCTTGCCAAAACCAAGGCACATGTTTTGATTTGCCTCTCTTTTTTGGGTTCCGTAGTAAAACTACAAGGAACCCTTAATAGGTTTTTAATCGACTTTAAAATAAAGGAGATTCTCAATTCGTCGGAACCTCTTTTTATGTATGTTCACCTCGCTTCACTCGAAGACGCCTGAACCGATTTGGAAAATACTTTTTTGTTTGGAAGGGTATTCATTTAAATTTTATCGAAATTGGTCGAGCGGTTTTTAAAAATTTTTTAAAAATTCAACAATAAATTATATACTTCGTAGTGGCGCGGGTGTTTGAAGTCGGATTTTAAATAGATTTTTTTATATTAAATTGTGTTCTCAAAAGTGTACTAAGTCTTCCAATTTGCGTGGGCCCAGCGTGGACTAAGGCTTAAAGTCCTTTTTTGAGAGGAGATCTGCACTCAATAGTGAGCCGTTGATGGGTTGCTGATGATGATGATGATGATGATTTTATAGTTCTTGTAAATCCGCTTTGTTGCTGCGGCAATAGTCGGGGTATCGTTTTTAGTTGTAGATAACAAAATTACCTAATTATAAATAACAAAATTAATTAATCATATCTAGAAGAAAATATGGAATAAACTTGGAAAGTAAAAAAAAATCGGCCAAGTGCGAGTCGGGCCTCGCTCTTTTAGGGTTCCGTTAAAAAAAATTAAATAAAAATATTTCCATGTACCCATGGAAATATTTTAATTTAATTTTTTTAATTTAATTTAATTTTTATTATTTGTTGTTATAGCGGCAATAGAAATACATAGTATGTGAAAATTTCATCTGTCTATCTATTACGGTTTACGAGATACAGCCCGCTGACAGACGGACGGACGGACGGACGGACGGTCGGACAGCGTAGGCTTAGTAATAGGGTCCCGTTGGTACCCTTTGGGTACGGAACCCTAAAAATATGGTTTTTATATCTTTCAAAATAAGTGAAATATTAAAAGAAATAGAACTCAAATAACGCTCTATCGCTCGCAGTTTCTGTTCAAAAGCCATAAAATATTTTATCTTTTTTCATGCTTGATAGTTTATAGTACGTAAACATTGGTTGTTTTCAAATTTGTTTTTGTTTTGAAGCTACTTAAACGCGCGAGAATTCGGAAATTTTTAAAAGTGTAAAAAAACTTCTCCCTTTAATAACTTTAGTATTATAATAGTGCTTTAATCGTCCTCATCTCTTTTAACTAATAGACGCCCATTAGCGTCTTCTGCTTGCACTAGATAAATAAAATACGCATTTCAATGTAACTTTTAAATATATTATACTAGCTGATGCCCGCGACTTCGTCTGCGTGGATTTTAGTTCATAACATCCCGCGGGAAATCTTTGTCACCCTCCAGGTTCTCAACTATACTCTATCCAATAAATCACGTCAATCCGTAGCTTTGTAGCAGGAAACATTTGATCGTCTTGCTCGCGGCATTGTTAATGATGATTCAAAGAGAAAACATATTGCTGATGATATTATAAATTACGTTTAGCTATCATTTTTATAATTGTCAAATTTTTTACCATACTTAACCAAAGACAAAATTACGTTTAGCTGTCATTTACGTTTCGTTATTCCACTGTCATTTGCGTTTTGTTATTCCATGTCAGATGCGTTTTTGTTATACCACGTTTTATAGTGACTTGACGGAAACGCGGTCGAACGGGATAAAAAGTATCCTATGTCCGTCTCCTGGTTCTAAGCTACCTATCCACCAATTTTCAGCCAAATCGGTTCATCCGTTCTTGAGTTATAAATAGTGTAACTAACACCACTTTCTTTTATATATATATATATATATATATATATATATATATATATATATAGATAAGATAATATAGATATATAGATTCCCATCGCCGAGTTTCTTGTTGTTTCTTTTCGGTTTGAACGGCATTGCATTGGTAAATTTACTTGACGATTCTCAAGCACTGAGAAAGTTTATTTGAAGTTTTTCTTTTCTTTTCTATTTGTATTCTATTACTATTCATATAGAATAGAATAGAATAGAAATGTTTTTTATTCAAATAAACTTTTACAAGTACTTTTGAATGAATGAGTCAATGTCAGTCAATGAGCCTACCACTGGTTCGGAATGCCGTTCCTGCCGAGAAGAATCAGCAAGAAACTCCGCAGTTGCTCTTTTCAAAATACTTTTACAATATACTTAATAGATATTATTCTATGTATGCAGAGTTTCCACAATGAGGGGAAGTTCCACAAAAGCATACGTAATTATTTCTCATTATAATTCAACACATGTTAACACGGGCAGACAGAAAGTAGCCCCATTGCCGCTGGTGGCACCCGTTCACGAGCATGACGCATGACCCAGCCATCGCTTCGCTCAACCATATTTCATCTTATAACATGTAAGAAGACCATAAGACAGAAAGTTTTGAGAAATAGGAGCTGGTATTACCCTAAGTTCCTAACAGCCAATAACGTGTGGCCTTTTATTTTCTTGTACGGAATAGATTGCAACCTTTTCCAAGGAAACTTGCCCTGTTTTCTTCATTAAACTACCATTCAACACTTGCAGGTTTCTCACGTGATTTCACTAGAATTGTGATAAGAAAAACATGATTGGGTACACGGAAAAAAAGGATTAATTGAAATAAGAAAATGAAATTTTCTTGAAAATGAAACTCAAATTTAAATAGAACAAATCTTGGTTGAAAACTGTGTTTAAGCGCGAAAGAGAAAAATATTTAATTTGAGAATATTTTTACTCAGATTAATGTGTGGATGCTTAAGGCAATTCTTTTTTTCTTGGTTTGATAACTAATATAATATCTTAATTTGAGACAAGTGTAAACTAAAAATTTTATTTTTAAATGCAAGCTTTTAGTAGCTACATCATTAGACTCTGGATATCATCTATGATCAGAGTACTTGTTATGACGAATCAAACGAGCCCAAACTCGATGGGGTTACGTCGTTTTATTACAGAGTTCCAATAGCCATCTTCCGTCTCCATCATCAGATCAGCTCCATGTCACAATAATATTGCACTGTCATCCGATTTACGCATAAATGCAAAATTTCAGCTCGATCAGAAACCGGGAAGTGGGTCTAATTAATCTTGCAAGATTTGACCCAAACAAACATACGAATAAATAAATAAACTGGTCAAGCTAAATAAAAGCTTGTAAAAAATATACAGAGCATTTATTTTTCTACTAGCTGATGCCCGCGACTTCGTCCGCGTGGATTTAGTTTTTAAAATCCCTCGGGAACTCTTTGATTTTCATGGATAAAAAGTACTTAGCCTATGTCACTCTCCAGGTCCTCAACTATACCTATGCAAAAAATTTATATTGTAAAAGTATTTTGAAAAGAGCAACTGCCGAGTTTCTTGCTGGTTCTTCTCGGCAGGAACGGCATTCCGAACCAGTGGTAGACTCATTGACGATTCAAAAGTACTTGTAAAAGTTTATTTGAATAAAAAACATTTCTATTCTATTTTATTACGTCGATCCGTAGCCCTGTTGCAGCGTGATTGAAGGACAAACCAACAAACCAACAAACCTACAACCAAACACACTTTCGCATTTATAATATTACTTAGTAAGGATTGGCAAGAAAATATTGTCTCACGTCTATAGGGAGAAAATGTTTCTTGGATTAAAGATAAATAATCGCTTTGATTTAACTAAATATTTCTCATATTAAGAAATCTGTTTTTTCTGTGTACTTAGTGGTTAGAAGAGTGGAGAGAGAGTGAGTGGATTCATCGCATAGTCTGGGTTCTAATTTAAATTTTGGAGATATATTGTGAATCATCATCATCATCATTAGCAACCCATCAACGGCTCACTACTGAGCGCAGGTCTCCTCTCAGAGAAGGGTTATAGGCCGTAGTCCACCACGAATGGACCACCACCACCAACCTGGCCCAATGCGAATTGGCGGACTTCACACACCTTCGAGAACATTATGAAGAGAAATCTCATATATGCAGGTTTCCTCACGATGTTTTCCTTCACCGTTGAAGCTAGTGATATTTAATTGCTTAAACGCACTTGACTCCGAAAAGTCAGAGGTGCGTACCCGGGATCGAACCTGCGACCCCCCGAATAGGAGACCACAGTCCTAACCACTAGGATATCACTGCTGATACGGATATAGATTGTGAATACGGAAATTTTATTGTTTTAGAAAAGAATAAAGACATGTTGAACATGATGCGACACATGTTTTCCGGCAGAGATAATTCACGTCAAAAGACCGTCAGGCCAGACCAAAGATATTTTGGAAATCATAAATCCTATAGAAATCATAATTTTCCGTTCCGGGAATCGAACCTGAGCCATACCGCAGATTAAAGACAATAGCACTCATCATTGCACTAGAAGAGTAAAGACCGTTTTTAAACGACTTCACAAAAGGAGGAGGTTCTCAATTCGTCGAAATCTTTTTTTTTATGTTTGCTAACCGATTACTCGATGACGCCTGAACCGATTTGGAAAATTCTTTTTTGTTTCAAAGGGTATACTTCCCAGGTAGTTCCATTGAAATTTTATCGAAATCTGTAGAGCGGTTTCTAAAATATCCACAGTAAATTAGTTTGTAGTGCGCGCGGGTGTCTGAAGTCGGTTTTTAGGGTTCCGTAGTAAAAAAGGAACCCTTATAGTTTCGCCATGTCCGTCCGTCTGTCTGTCTGTCTGTCTGTCTGTCTGTCCGCGGTTTAGCTCAGAGACTATTGGTACTAGAAATCTGTAATTTGACAAGGGTATAAATATCAATCACGCCGACAAAGTCGTGAAATAAAATTGTGAAAAATAATTTTTTTTAGGGTACCTTCCCTACATGTAAAGTGGGGATGAATTTTTTTTCCTCGTCTATCCCATAGTGTGTGTGTGGGGTGTAGATGATAGGATAAGTCGAACCACACACGTCCCCGCAGCTGGGCTTCCTGCTCTCAGTCTAGCTTGGAGAAATCTGAGCTGGGGTGGGAGCGGGGTGCCTAGTCGTACACCCTGGGCAATATTGCAGTCAAACGAGCTTGCCCCATTTCAACATCTACCTCGGGCTGCAATAGCAAAGTGTGGTCAAGGCGGTACTGGCTGCGACAATCCCCCGTAGCACGTACGTCCGCTATCCCCCTCCTGAACCTGAATGTCCCATGAATCCTATCCTTCCAAAAAAAAAAAAAATCCTTTCTACCCCCCCCCCCCCCCCCCCAAAAACACAAATGGAAGCGAATCAAAAGATACAAGATGGACTACTCCAGAAGGGTACCGGAAACTCAGTTTCCGGAGAACCCCTTGCTGAGGCGACTGATCGGTCGGCCCGAACAGTCGCCTCAGGCTGCCCCTCGTATTCTGGAGAGGGCAATGTTTCGCTTGCAGGTGTGTCACACGCCGCCGGAGGTTCGGTGAATAACCTTCAAAAAAGATTTGTTAAGAGCCTCCAAGTGAGGGATGAAGAGGACCTACTGAGGTCGCCACCGCCAGGGCCGGCAGGCCAGGGCGATGGCGGCTTCACTGCGGTCCGATCAAAAAGAAGTCTCAAAAGAGAGAGAAGATTAAAAAGACAGCAGGCGACGTCAGGACCGCCACCGAGCTTCCAGCAGCCATCGGGGTCCGCTCCGAATGCTGCTGGGGGGTCGGACACGGTACGACCGCCCAAATCAAAGCGACAAAGTACTGACCCAGAGGAGCAAAGACCAGCGAAACGCCGCAATCAGAGGGCCCAGGACGGACCGCGTTGCTCTGCAAAAGAGCAAAGCGATCTAGCCGCGGCTATCTATCGTGCGGACGGTGCCCTGGTCGATGCAAACCTGGCGGAAGTTATTAGGACCAGACTGAGTGGCCTTATCCTGGAGGCAATTAGAGAACAAGTAGACAGTGACAAGCTAAACTTCGCTACTTCGGGGCTGGTGGCAGAAGGCTTCTTCCTTGTGACACCTATGAACGTTCTGGCGAGGGACTGGTTACTGTCCTGCGACTTGGGTCTCTACAATGGCGTTCCGATAAGGCTAACGAGACGGGACAGAGGTAGGGTTGCAGTATGGATTCCTGGTAACAAAAGACTAGAGAATCCGCTGGAATACCTGCAAGGTCAAAATATGAAAAGAACGGAGCTGCAGATTCTTGACTGGAATCTCATTGTCAGGGAGCCTCTCCCTCTGGGAGAGCGACTGATACTGGGAGTCCCTCAAGAAGTCTGCCAATGCTTTGAAAAGGAAGGACTTTGGCTGTGTTATGAACTGACTCGGGTATACGCCAAAGTCCTAAAACCAAAGACAAAGATAGGCACACCGGACGTGGACATGAACACTACACAATGCCCACCAACGGGTGCAGCTGGTGACGGCTTGGGACAGGCATCGTCACATAAGGCGGACCAAAGCTGTGGAGGTGCCAGTGGGGATGAAAGGACCCCCCCCACAGTGCCCTCCCGGTACGGGAGAGCCCGGAACGGCGGGCCTGTCACGGGACGAAACTGGTCCACAAAAGAGCCGACACATGAGTGATGCTGAGAAACTCGCGAATCCCTTCAGTGGGAGACGATGACGGACTTGGCATCGTCATGTGACGGAATAGACATAACACATAGCACACATCACTACACTCAATCACTCAAAACGAAACACACAAATACACAGATACACACTACACACACACTTAAGATCCTCCAGTTGAATCTGCACCACTGCAGAGAGGCCATGACGGAACTCTGCCAATTCGTGGTCAGCAAGAAAATAGATTTGGCCCTGTTACAAGAACCGTACGCAGTCAAAGGGCGTGTGGCGGGCTTGGGTTGTCTTGGTGGAGATGTGATTTACCACAGCAATGGTGAGTCCAACCCCAGAACATGTATCTATGCCAGTAACAGTATCAAATCTTTAGGACTAATAGTATCAGAGTATTACAGAGATCTAGTGGCGGTGGAAGCAATCATACCACTTGCTGATGGTAACAAAAAAAGAGTGGCTTTCATATCGGCTTATATTCCAAGTGAGACCGACTACGAACCACCAACCAAAGAACTTGAAGAAACTGTAATCAAATACAGAGGTAAGAGAACTCCTATTATTATTGGGTGTGACGCTAACTCGCATCATGAGGTGTGGGGAAGTACTAACACAAATAGGAAAGGAGAACTACTAATAGAATTTATTGCAAGTAACAGTCTTGAGATTGTGAACATTGGGGATACCAGTACCTTTGTCACAAAATCAAGACAAGAAGTACTAGATATAACTTTAGCAACAGAAGATATTTCCAAATATGTCAAAGATTGGAGAGTTGACCTGGATGACTCTTTCTCAGACCATCGCAGAATAACCTTCAATATCGACAGCAAGGTGGAAAAAGTAAAGGTTAGGAATATAAGGAAGACTGATTGGGAAACATTTGCTTCAACTCTAAGCAAATGGACACCAACCTGTGGCTCATACAGCAGTATAGAAGACATAAAAACAGGAGCAAAAGAACTAGAAACAGCTCTGGTGGAAGCCTTTGAGGTTGCTTGTCCGTTGAGAGAGATAAGAGCGGGAAAAGGTCAACCCTGGTGGAACAATGAGCTGAAGAAACTTAGGAAAAGAGCTCGTAGAGCTCTTAGAGTTGCCCTAAAAAAGAACGATATAGAAAGCTGGGGAATTTACAGGAAAATAAGAACTGAATTCCGTAATAAGTGCAGGAAAGAAGACAGGAATGGCTGGCACTCATACTGCGAGGGTATTACAGATTATCCTGAATCTGCCCGCCTGTTGAGAGTGCTTGCCAAAGATAGAACATGTAAACTGGGAAGTATCAAAATAGACAATGATTTAGTATCTGATCCTAAACTGATACTGTGCAAAATGATGGAAACACATTTTCCAGAGTGCCAGGAAATAGGTGTTGAAGAAGTTACCCTGGAAGTTCCCAACGCCACCTATGACTGGCTGGCAGCGGAGAACATCATAACCAAAGAACAACTAGAATGGAGCATACATTCTTTTGCTCCATACAAGGCAGCAGGACCGGATGGCATCTTTCCGAAAATGCTGCAAGTAGCATACAAACATATTGGAGACATATTACTAGCATTATTTAGAGCAAGCCTGGCTAGTGGATACTTACCTCTCAATTGGTGCAAGGTCAAAGCGGTATTCATACCTAAGCCAGCAAAGAAAACTTATCAAGAAGCAAAATCTTTTCGATGTATAAGCCTGTCGTCTTTCATACTGAAAGCCTTAGAAAAGATAATAGATGGGCATATGAGATCCAAACTAGACTCAAGTATTCTACCACTACACATTAATCAACACGCATATATGACGGGCAAATCTACTGAAACTGCCCTCCATAATTTAGTGGTCAGAATTGAAAGATCAATAAATAGCAAGGAGTTCGCTCTTGGGTGTTTCTTCGATGTTGAAGGGGCATTTGATAAAGCGAATCGAAAAGCAATAAAAGCAGCACTTCAGAGAGACGGCATCGAGCATGCTGTAGAAACGTGGATCATGAACATGCTACAGTATCGCTTGATAACAGCTGAACTAGGTGGAGAAAAGTACACCATTAAATCTACTAGAGGTTTTCCTCAAGGAGGATGCTTATCACCTCTGCTATGGTGTCTTTTATTAGATTCGTTGATAGTCAAAATCAATGATATGAAGATTTACATGCAGGCTTACTCTGACGACGGAGTGCTCCTAGTCACGGGAAAGGACTTGACTACAGTCAGGAACATTATGAGTATTGGTATTAAGACTACAATGAAATGGTGTCGAGATAAAGGTCTAAATCTTAACCCTACGAAAACAAAGCTAGTACTTTTTACCAAACGAAGGAAAATAGCACACTTTGCACCGATTGCAATTGATGGTGTAGAAATAGAATTGGCTAAAGAAATTAAATATCTAGGGGTGTTGCTAGATAATACTCTTAGGTTTAGTAGGCATATAAAGGAACAATGCTTGAAGGCTAAAATAGCCCTCATACAATGCAGAAGAGCAGTAGGTAGAACCTGGGGTATGAAGCCGTGTGTAATCAAATGGATATATACGGCCATCATACTACCAAGAATTCTATACGGAGCGATTGTTTGGTGGCATAAAGCAGCAACATCAACAAATAGCAAAGAACTGACTAAAGTACAAAGGATGGCCACACTGATGATCTCGGGTGCCATGCGGACAACACCATCCGCAGCACTGGAGATTATTCTAGGTTTTTATCCTCTGGACTTGGCAGCCAAAAGAAGAGCGTTGGAGCAGTGGTATAGAATGAAACTGTCAAGACAATGGAAAGGCAGTTTCATGGATAAAGGACATACTGAGTTAGAAAAGATTTACGGAGATAAACTGTCTATGATAATCATTAATAATGATCTCATTAGGAGGCAGCGCATCTTCGATAAGAAATATAGAGTGCATATAGGATCAAAAGAAGAATGGAAGATAGAATCCGCCAGCGAAGGTATCATTGTCTGTTACACGGACGGATCAAGGCGTGAATCCACAAAGCTCAGTGGTGCTGGAATATTTTATAGCACCATTCCGGATAAGGACCAGGCAATCAGCCTGGGTAAATTTACGAGCATATTTCAGGCCGAGACGTATGCGATCATGGAGTGTGCTATCGGCCTGATGGACATTGTAGGTACTGATACAAAAGGAATTATTATATATAGTGACAGCCAGGCCGTAATAAAAGCTCTGGAAAGAAAGGACACCACTTCGGCTCTCGTGAAGGAATGCAAACATGCATTAAACTCACTAGCTGAAAAGACAAAAGTGACGATTGCTTGGGTTCCTGGACACCAAGGGAACATCGGTAATGAGAAAGCAGATGAACTAGCTCGAATGGGAGCAAGTATCCAATTTCATGGACCTGAGCCTTGCCTACCCATTCCGTACACGATTACCAAAAAAGTGATGGAGGGAATCGTAGAAAGAGAATCGAACTCAAGATGGAACAACTCGATTCAATATAGACAATCGAAATTGTTCCTGAAATCATTCGATAAAAAGAAGACAAGACAAATTATGTCACAAAGTAGGAACAATATTGCATTGGTAATAGGAATAGCAACGGGACACTGTCTGCTAAATAGACATCTCACAATAATGAGAATACAAGAAGACCCATCCTGTCCAGAGTGTGGTGAGGAAGAGACCAGCTTCCACTTTATAGCTGAGTGCCCTATGTACTCATTGGTAAGATGGAAACTACAAGGTAAGGATAGATTAAGTGAAGAAGACCTAACAAACCTTTCAATAGGAGACATCGTTAGGTTTACGAAAGCTACAGGTAGGTTTGAGGGGGGGTAGGCTGCCTGGGCACCAGTAACCTGTGTCCAAACACGGGGAATTGGGTGGAATAGTTCCGACACAGGACTGATCACCCGCCTGGCGTTAGCAGGCGTCCCCTCCACAAATACATACATCCCATAGTGTGGGGTGTCGTGGAATAGGTCTTTCAAAAATATTGTGGGTGTGGGAACATCATTTTTCAATTCAGGGATCCGTTTGTGAAATATGATATTTTAAAGTGCTAAATTTTATTAGAATCAAGTGTCTCCCCCCTCTGCCAGCTAAATGGTTGTATATAGGATACAAGAAAAAATTCACAGCAGTAGTATGTATAATGAATTTTAAAGGAAAACTATCACGGCTAAGTAGGGTTCATTAGTTAAGGAGTTATATCTGTTTTTTCTAAGTTAGGTATTACACTTAGTGTAAGTTGCATATTTTGTAGAATATTAAAGTATTTAAACCATGGAACTCAAAATTTATTCAATATTCATAAATAAAACAAAAGCACTATCCTAGGTCAGCAATAATATTTGAGACTTTCAACTACGGAACCCTACACTGCGCGTGGCCCGACACGCACTTGGCTGGTTTTTTTAAAGAGTATATTGGAACGTATTTCCTTATCGCGTGGTGCGGAAGGGGGCTAGACGGAAAAAATTAAGGAACCGACACTCGACACTTTTTTGAAACAGACACTTTTTTGTTGAATGTGAATGTTGTCCCTAAATTTTTATAACTTATAAGTTATAAAAATTAGGGAAAAATTCCACATGTAGAAATTATATAAACATCTATACATATAATAGAATAGAATAGAATAGAATAGAAATATTTTTTATTCAAATAAACTTTTACAAGTGCTTTTGAATAGTCAATGAATCTACCACTGATTCGGAATGCCTTTCCTGCCGAGAAGAACCAGCAAGAAACTCGGCGGTTGCTCTTTTCAAAACAAATTTACAATACAGTAAATACTATGCTATATATGCAGTATTTCCACAATGAGGAAAGTTCCAAAAATGCATACCGACTAACTTCTATCTTGAGATGGGCAGACATAAAGTAGCCCCATTCCCGCCGGTGGCACCCGTTCACGAGCATGACGCATGACCCAGCCATTGCTTCGCTCAACCATGTTTGAGGGAACGTAACAACCCGCATCACACGACACCACCACAGAAATGTTTAAAGAGTGCGTAATAAAACTGCAACTGGAAGATTTCTGTACATTTAATATATTTTGAAAATTTTAATTGGGGGATGCTTTAATATCGATACTGAGCCCAAAACAGATTTTTATTTAATTTTTGTCTGTTTGTCTGTTTGTTTGTCCTTCTTTCACGTAAAAACTACCGCACAGATTTCTACAAAATTGGTAGCTTATTACTCGGGTCAACATCTAGGCTACTTTTTATCCCGGAAAATCAAGGAGTTCCCGAGGGACTTTAAAAACTAAATCCACGCGGTCAAAGTCGCGGGCATCAGCTAGTTTAAAATAAAATTGAAAATAGAAAAATTCAGTCTGTCGAGCTGGGATTCGAACCATCGACTTTTCACTGTTAGGCGACTGCCGAAGCCACAAGGCTACGGAGACCCAATATTGTACCGCGAAAATACCGAACACAATGCAATCGAAAGGAACTACGTTCCATCCGGGTGTCCCTTGACACCTCTCAAGTTTTTTATTTTATATAAAATTATCACCAACCTCCTAAATTAAAATTATCCTCAAATAAATCATCTTCTATTTATTATGAGTCTCTTTACATAAGTAGCCCCTAAATACAGCCCCTTACCCAATGTCATTCCCACCTTTAGGTGTTCCTTAAAGGTTCGTGTAATCGAAATTTACAGAAAGCGTCACTTATCTTAGGTAGCCCGTGAAAGTAGGGAACGTTGATGAAAACTATGACTAAGTATTATTTATTATTTGACTTCCTCTTTTTGAAATCACCATATCAGAAACGAAGCTCATAAGATCTACGTAGGTATATAGAGAAATTATAATTGAAAAAAAAAAATGGTTGTCTGTAAAGTCGGTTTACGGACGATAGTTTTACGTGATAACGTCATAAAGACGAACAGTGTGCTGCCAGAAATACCTCGCAACACATTCGCTAACCACAGCGCGCACGCGATGACTGGCGGGCGCCGTTCGGCGGCGGTCACAAGCCAACGCTTGGGCTGATCGTGCCTCTGTATCGCTTGTTCTGCGCTCTCACTTGCACGCGCAGGCTCAGGCGGAACGTGACACTTTTTCGTGCGTGTAGCCGGTATTCATCGATTTACAAGACGTTATCACGTCAAAAACACACACACACACACACACATGAGTGTATGTGCTTGTGTGTGTACACAAGCACATGCACTCGTGCACTTGAATTAACTTATCTACTCGTATGTATAATGTTCCGTAACTGCTAGCAACTATGTTTGTATGATAGAGGGAAGTCCCTACTTTCCAAGATACAGTTTAAATACTAGTTTGGAAAGTGGGAGATTCAAAAACTATTTAAGTATCACATTAATTGTCAGCACATCACTAGTTGTAACACCTTGTTTCTTTGCTCAAAATAAAAATATATTCTAATTCTAATATTCTAATTGACTAGCGCTTGAAGAAATCTTGTAACTGATGTCTATTTATCACAAAGATAAACAACATGGCCGGGGAAAAACCTTATTTGCAGCAAAAACGAACCGTATCGACTTTTTACCTTTCACGGAGTTGGGGAGAACAGCTGTTGATAAATATGTAGCATTGAGGCTTTGGTCACGGCGCCGCTTGGCTGACTTCCAGAGTGGCTACACATCTATGCTGGTATCTGGGAGATTCCCAAACGAATAAATTTTCTTCACGTTCCATGATAATTACATGTGTACCGAACTTCGAATTTATGTATGTTCAAAGCTTTTAAAGTACGGTTGTTTTAAAAGAAAAAAAATAAGTGCACTCGGGGACTGCCGCGGTAAAGCTGTTGCATAGCATTTTTTTATCAACTTATGCAATTATAATATTTATGCAATTTTTTTTTGCATAATAAAAATTATGCAAAAAAAAATAAAAAGCAAGCAAACAATAAAAGCGCACTGTCACTACTACGCGAGTGAGATTCGAACCTGCGACATCATACATAAAGCGGCCGTTCACCCACTGCGCCAAGCAGAGCTACTTCTGACCCTCTAAAATGTTGAACGCTTACTGAACGACGGTGTTAGGTTTATTTTCGTTACGGAATTTCTTGATTCGGTCGCCGCGCTCAAACTGTTTGTCCTAGTTCAAAGCCCGTGATAAAAGCTATGCAATAGCTTAAAAATTATTGAAATGACAAAAAAGCTTGGTATTAATACTTACTATTGGTTTTTCTTTTCTAAAATTAGCTAATGCTTAATCTCATGGTTTCATATTTTTTCGTAATGACCCATTGACTTAATTGACCCAACAAAATCTCACCATTCTTATGGCTCTATTAATAAGATTGTACTTTTTTACAAATTTTTTGTATCTCATATTATTTTCATTATATTTGAGCAAAGGTCCAAAACCTTTTATTGTGATGTGGCCAAATCGTCTTATTAGTCACCATAAGTGAACTTTTTCAATAACTAGAGTTTTTGTTGCATGTACAAAGCGAATCATAAAGCAGTGAGTAATTTTATTTACTTAGATTGTTCTTTGAGTACATGTATACCTACCTATTGTTAAAAGAAATGTCTGCTAATCCGCATTTAGACACATAAAAAAGCGTGGATATAACTCGCTCCAGCGATTCATGTGAAAATAATAACTAGCCTGTGTAACACATGATATTTTGAAAAGAGCAACCGCCGAGTTTCTAGCTGGTTCTTCTCTGTTGGAATAGCATTCCGAACCAGTGGTAGATTCTCTTGATCGAAAGCACTTTGTATTCTATTCTTGGCCAAATTTGACCTAGGGGTAGTACGACCTTTAAGCTCTTCTCATTTGAGAGTTGATCTGTGCCCAGTTATAGGCCCTGTACCACATTAAAGTCAAGAAAATTTTGTATACACTAGCTCTAGACATTTTTATCCGTGTCTATGGTTTCCCACATTTCGATGAAAATAGTTAGAAAATAGAGTAGTTCCAAAGCTCCACGCTAACAAAGATTTGTACCTATTATAAATGAATAATTCTTCTTAAACATTTTATATTATGTACTAAGTAATTGAATACGGCTCGAAAAAAGTCATCATAAGTTATTTTAATATTATTATCCTAGAATATTTCATCACTGATTCTAACTTACGATCCTAAAGGTTTCTGGCACATCGCCAAATCACATGAGCAAACGCTATTAAGTTTTAAATCAACTAAATTTTTCCTTGCTCTGCAATTTAAGGTAATACTCGTAGCTAGTGCAAAAGTTGGCGGCAATTTATTACCACAGCCAATTCCTTGTCACAAATATTGATACTTTACTCTTTAAAACCGAGCCACTCAAAACTCTCAAACGAATATCTACTACTCACAAACGAATCATGCCATAAGAGAATACTTAATTATCTAATATCTTTAAACGAGCAATTCTTGTATATAAATATATATATAATCTGAATCTCGGAAACGGCTCCAACGATTTTCATGAAATTTGGTATGCAGGGGGTTTCGGGGGCGATAAATCGATCTAGCTAGGTTTTATTTTTAGAAAAGGTCGTTTTATCCGTGTTTTCAGGCAATGAAAACCCCCTTACAATATCATTAGAATACGAAGGTAAACGCCATCATCTATAAATTCCCTAATCTTAAGCGCACTGGCAATATTCATTCGATTAGACACGAAAGCATCTTCTAGTCGGGTGAGTCTCTACAATTCCAGTTCGACTAAGAACCACTTATTCATACTTGATATCCTAAAATAGATAAAAAGTAATAGTAACATAGCTAAGTAATAGGAAATAGAAAAATAGGCCAAGTGCGAGTCGGGTCTCGCTCTTTTAGGGTTCCGTTAAAAAAAATTAAATAAAAATATTTCCATGTACCCATGGAAATATTTTAATTTATTTTTTTTAATTTAATTTAATTTTTATTATTTGTTGTTATAGCGGCAATAGAAATACATAATATGTGAAAATTTCATCTGTCTATCTATTACGGTTTACGAGATACAGCCCGCTGACAGACGGACGGACGGACGGACGGACAGCGCAGGCTTAGTAATAGGGTCCCGTTGGTAACCTTTGGGTACGGAACCCTAAAAACAACAATGTGTACGGTCTATTTCCATAAATACAGTTGCATAAAAATCTGACGGTGCGATTTATATCGAAATCTTTTTAAAGAGAAAGTGGAGTTGATTTGTATTTTACCAAGAACCAATGTTTGCAATCAGCTCCCTATCTTTAAGCGTGAAAAGTTGAACTGCTCTACAGGCAAATTCGTGCCGCCAAACAATTTAGCGTGGATGGCTCGTGGAAACCGATAACGGATGTGAGTCTATAACACTGCCAAACCCTTCCAGTGGGTCTATTGCGATATCCCTCGACGATTTAATATGAGGTATCTTGTAAGAGGTTGCTATTTTTATGATCTAACAACAGCTAACTAATGCTCACGACTGCGATACTGGATTTTTAAAATCTCGTAGCGATTCTGTTGCAACCCTTCTCTGCGAGGAGACCTGCGTACAGTAGTGAGCCGTTGATGGGTTGCTGATGATGATGATGATTCTGTTTGATTTTCCAGTGTAAAAAGGATCCAGCTATGTCCATCTCTTCGGCTAGATGCATGCATGCATCCATAATTTTCTTAAAAATCGCTTCGAAGGACCATTTTATTTCTAAAGCAAGAACCCTAAATATTTTTGGAATAAAAAGTAGCCTAGACGACTTCTTCTATAGTCTTCTACCTGCCTGTGAAAATCCCGTCAAAATCGGTTTAGTCTCCAACATCTGATATTTAAATCACACAGTGATGTAGATGCTGGAGAATAATGCTTTAGAACATAACAATTATCTTTTCGGACGAATCCTCGTATAATTATGATCGAAATTCACTTACAGGTAAGTTCGTTTAATCATTGATTAATTATAGGTAACTACTTCTAACATGAAAGCAAATTTTATATTATGTTGTAGAAAATGTGATAAAAATTAATGTCCGAGTTTTAAATAGCAATTTCAATTAAATGAGATACCTACTTATAAAATTTTTTCATACATAATAACATTGAATTTTATAATTAATATTATAATTAGTTTCAACAAAGTACTAATTTATACTTATTTTCTATTGTATTGTAAACTTGTTTTGAAAAGAGCAACCGCCGAGTTTCTTGCTGGTTCTTCTCGGCAGGAAGGGCATTTTGAACCCGTGGTAGACTCATCGACGATTCAAAATCACTTGTAAAAAAGTTTATTTGAATAAGAAAAACATTTCTATTCTATTCTATTCTATAAGGAAGTAGTATTTTTATGAAGTTAGTTTTTAGCTTGAGAAATAGCCGAGATGCTTATTTATTTATCTACGAGTTCCCGTATTGTATTTATTTCTATAGAAATAGATTCACAAAGAAATAAAACTTATCTTAGCCGAAATAGTCTGAAAGGTTATCCTGTACAGTCTAGACCCAAAGAGACATTCTGGGCAGCGGCCAAATCGTATCATCGTTAGGTTTAAAATATTATACGCGACGGATCGCTTGCGGCCGCGCTTTGAATAGCAACGGAGTTGTCGCTTGACATTGTGCTAGGCTTGTTATATTGCTCGGCCACTAAAAGGAGCGCTTCGTACTAGTACTTCCGAAAGACTGTACTAGTACGGACTTGTAGTAGTATTGGTACAGTACCGAGACAAGTCACAGAATTACAGACTAATTAGGTCCACAAGGAACGAAGTACTAAAAGAACGATGTTCTATAATATAAGATCAATCGAACTTGTGAATTTCGATCGTTATTATATGACTTGCATTATTCAAGATTACAAATTACAATAAAATTAAGTGGCACTCGGGGACTGCCGCGATAAAGCTGTTGCATAGCATTTTTTATCAACTTATACAATTATAATATTTATGCAATTTTTTTTTGCTTAATAAAAATTATGCAAAAAAATAATTAAAAAACAAACAAACAAGAAAAGCACACTGTCACTACTTCGCGAGTGAGATTCGAACCTGTGACATCATACACCATACGGTAAAGAAAGCGGCCGCTTGCCCACTGCGCCAAACAGAGCTACTTGTGAACCTCTAAAATGTTGAACGCTTACTGAACGACGGTTTCAGGTTTATTTTCGTTACGGAATTTCTTGATTCGGTCGCCGCGCTCAAACTGTTTGTCCTAGTTCAAAGCCCGCGATAAAAGCTATGCAATAGCTTAAAAAGTAATTGTTCGATTCCTTGTTTTCCGCTCGTTCCGAGCTGAGCGAACGAAGTACTAAAAGAACAAGCGTACAGAATAGATCGTTCTCGTTTAGTGTTGGGAATTCATTCGTATTAGTACTTAGTACATGTACAATACAAGTGACAAGACTACATTGTGCAATTTATCTTTATGTTCCACTCTGTAGCTTTGCGATGATCGGAAACTAGGCTCCTAGCCAAGATGACCTTGATTAGAGCTTAGTTGCTAACCACTTTCATCGTTTAATACTAACGATTACAAATAGGTAAGCGCAATTAGAGCAAGATCCCAGTGCCGCCAGACCTAAGTTATTTTCTCAGCAATTATTTGTGTACGATAGAGTACTGTTCAAATGTCCTTTCAGTATATGCGTACCAGCCAGATTGTGCCGACGGCCAATTTCCAGATACCAGGTGCTAAAGGTAGGTAAAAACTAGAATAACTTATCTTAAATTCTCAGGGCTGATTTTCATATATGTTTTAAAGAATATTGTAAAAATTAATAAATTAATATTGCCAGACGCTTACCGCCGGCGGTTACTTTAGCCAGACGCTTTGAAGCTCCCAAAAAAATATATAATTTTAGTTAACTTAGCAAGAAAAGGTTAGAATTATTTTGCTATAATCCGCCAACAGAAAAAAATCTGTATAATTTTTACACTACTCTCGACGCACGTTTCGCCCCGACACCGGAGCATCCTCAGGAGATGTCGACTCTACAACGATGCATTGTCTAGTGACGCTCTTGTCAATTGCGCGGTATTATATACTGTATTCCTACCCCCACTACTGTATACCTATACAATACCGCGAGAGAGCGTCTTCAAGCGAGCGTATTAAATCGCCACTTTGGAAGCCCCCCATTTCGTCAATTTTAGGAAAAAAATTAAAAAAAAAATACGGTTGTACTCTGTTCCAAATTGTCTTTAAAATAATACACAGAAAACCTATGAATCGCAAATAAAAAAAAATTTCTTCGCATTCGCTTCTATGAGAGCCCCCCTGAAATAAAGATTTTTATAACTTTTTAAGCCATTTTCGGCTGGAGGCCATCGGTTTACATATTATATCTAAATTTGAAGTAATTATGTTCAGTAATTCAAAAGTTATAAGGCTCTGACAGACGGACGGACGGACGGACGGACGGAGGGACAAGTGCAAATCGCTCTAGTAAACTCAGAGACCTCGCTTCGCTCGGTCAATTATAGTATGATGATATTATCTCTCACACACTTAAACAAGTGAATCATGTTCTAGCGCTCATACATATGGGGACGCATAATGTGTGTCTGGGGGGATGTTTGACCCTTCCAATAGGTCTGGCGGCTTACAGATAATATCGCAATAGTTCCCTGAGTATCATGTATAAAAATCAGAATTGAGAATATAAGTTAACTTAAATTATATATTTTTTTGGGAGCTTCAAAGCGTCTGGCTAAACTAACCGCCGGCGGTAAGCATCTGGCAGTATTAATTTATTAATTTTTACAATATTCTTTAAAACATATATGAAAATCAGCCCTGAGAATTTAAGATAAGTTATTCTAGTTTTTACCTACCTTTAGCACCTGGTATCTGGAAATTGGCCGTCGGCACAATCTAGCTGGTACGCACATACTGAAAGGACATTCGAACAGTACTCTATCGTACACAAATAATTGCTGAGAAAATAACTTAGGTCTGGCGGCACTGGGATCTTGGACCAAATTTCATTGTGTCATATATCGATCGCATAATTTTATAGTACAGTGTTTATCTTTTTTTTATAATCTTTATTTTAGGAGTTTGGTCCTAAAGGACCGTAAATCTTCAACTTAGTCTTATGTATGATTATACGAGTCTGCCCGCGAAATTCAAATTTAATTTGGTTTTTCGCAATTTGTAAACTAATACGACAAACTAGGCTAATGGCATTCTAATTGCGCCAGTAGAATTATCATCTTCACAGGTTTACATAAAAATCTTTACTTGAAAGTGACCAGTTTAAGAAATTAATCAAAATACTGAGTTGGACGTGAGTTACTCACAAATTAGTCGATATTTTGATTAATTTCTTAAACTGGACACTTTCAATTAAAGATTTTTATATAAACCTGTGAAGATGATACTGCCATCGTCGCAATTAGAATGCCATAAGCCTACTTTGTCGTATTAGTTTACAAATTGCGAAAAACCAAATTAAATTTGAATTTCGCGGGCAGAACTGTGTCTTCCACCTTAACTTAAACAATATCACGCCTCAGCAGGCACTTCCATGGTATTTATTGTTTTGGAACGGAAGTGTTCGAGACCAAAATAATGTTCAGAAGTAAATACCGACTTTTTCCGTGTGATAGTAGGATATTTTTAAATATAAAGTTTCCTTCTTCAGGACTCAAATTGCTTCTTATTAATATTATAAATGCGATAGTGTGTTGATTTTTCATCACGCAGCAACGGAGCAACGGATTGACGTGGTTTTTTGCATGGGCATAGTAATTCAGGACCTGGAGAGTGACATAGGCTACTTTTCATTCCAGAAAAGAATGAGTTGCGTTGGGATTTTAAAAACTAATACCACGCGTATGAAGTCACGGGCATCAGCTATAATACTGTATAAAGCAAATAAATTAAATCTGGATCGTTCGATAACGAAATCAACATTAATACGCGTCAAGACGCAAATAATATAAAACATGATCCATTTAAGCGTCGTCGCCTACAAATGGCGCAGGCATCTGTGTTTAACGATTGTCAAACTTCAGGCCCAGGGATTTGTTTCGCAATTTATATTGTTACACTCCCTCCACTTTGGATGGGACATGATAAATTGTCATCCTCGATACTGTTGCTTCAGATCTTAAAATAGAATAGAATAGAAATGTTTTATATCTTCAATAGCCTCAATAGCCTCAATAGCCCAACGGTTAAAGGTGCGGACTGAAAACTGAAAGGTCGCAGGTTCGAACCCCACCCGTTGCACTATTGTCGTACCCACTCCTGACACAAGCTTTCCGCTTATTTGGAGGGGAGAGGAGGATATTAGTCAACTTCAACTTGACTGATATTCTTTTTATAAAAAAAAATAATAATAATAAAAAAAACTATCTTGATTTTATGGTGCTCTAACACACAACAGCTGTTATAATAATTTGATGCACTTATAACATAACAATAATAATATAATGTCATTAGAATAGAATATAATAGAATAGAATAGAAACGTTTTTTATTCAAATAAACTTTTTTACAAGTGCTCTTGAATCATCGATGAGTCTACCACTGGTTCGGAATGCCCTTCCTGCCGAGAAGAACCAACAAGAAACTCGGCGGTTGCTCTTTTAAAAACAAGTTTACAATATAATAGATACTATGCTATGTATGCAGTGTTTCCACAATGAGTGGAAGTTCCACAAAAGCATACCAGCTAATTATAATTCAACACAATGTTAATGTTAAATTCCCGCCGGTGGAACCCGTTCACGAGCACATACATGACCCAGCCAATGCTTCGCTCAACCATATTTGATTTAATAACATGATTAACACATCATCATAGCTTATGTCGGATATTTCGTTATAAAAATCCTTACTAATATTATAAATGCGAAAGTGTGTTTGTTTGTTGGTTTGCTCTTCAATCACGCCGCAACAGGGCTACGGATCGACGTGATTTTTTGCATAGGTATAGTTGAGGACCTGGAGAGTGACATTAGGCTACTTTTTATCCCGGAAAACCAAAGAGTTCCCGATTTTAAAAATTAATCCACGCGGACGAAGTCGCGGGCATCACCTAGTGTTATAATAAATGAATAAATAAATAGTAAATACATTGTATTTACTATTTAGGTACCATTTATTCAAAAGCAACTGGCAAGGAAGAACTGTTCATTGTTAAACTCTAGCAACCGCACTTTTACTCTGCTTAGACTCAAGATAGAGCTAAAGTCTGAGCCAACTTACCCAGTTGAAGCACGCTCTATAGATCTTGGCCTAAGAGCTAAACAAACATTAGTAGGAGCATTTATTTTAAGTATATGCCATACATAGTCCACCACACCAAGTACGGATTAGCAGATACGATGGATACATATTTATAGTGTCAATTTGGTGTAGAGGTTGTCAATTGCAAATGCTGTGTTTCTTGCGGCTCTTCTCAGCAGAGTTTGCTTTCCGAACCGGTGGTAGTCATGACGTCTCATGAGAGCCACAGGTTGTCCTACTTTAAATAAAATTTTGAATTGAATTGGGATTGATGTTTGTAGTTTTTTTTTAATTCGATGACAAGATGCGATCTCACTTGATGGTAAGTGACGATACAGTCTAAGATGGTAGCGGGCTGACTTGGAAGGGATATGGCAGTGAAAATTCAAACCATACAGCTAATCAGTTTCTATACGCCATCATATTGGGACGCTAAATCGCTTGGCGGCACGTCTTTGATGGTAGGGTGGTAACTAGCCACGGCCAAAACTTCCTACCAGACCAGACCAGACACAATTCAGAAATTATAAATTCCCCAGTTGACTCCGCCGGGAATTGAACCCGAGACCTGCCAGTTATAAGGCAACAGCGATCACCACTGCGCCAAGGAGGTCATCGAATTCTCATGTTGACGACGCTATATCGGAACATACAGTGTTGCTAGAATCCCCTTGGGGACAGACGAAACCTCATTACGGGTACTAGCGATACAAACTAGTACCCTCAAATGTACTAAGTTAGGGTACTAGTGGTCCTACTCGGTATTGCTTGAATGCATACAATCAGTCTAATTAAAGGATAATAAGGCCAACATCTCTCTTCCAAATGTAATTATTATAATATCTAAAGCCCACAGACGGCGATGGCCATTAAACGCGGACTGAATGCTAATTATCATTTGCATAGTCGTCAAATTCATTTACATGAAAGCTTTTAATTCTATCTCGTTTGGGAAACGTGGAATACCTCCAAAAGATCCGGATGATCGTTGAGTGAAACACATGTAGGACCGGGAGAAGACTCGTGTACGAAAGATACTAAAATTCACACAGTCGCTATAACATGGAAACAACATAATAATATCAACACAAGCAAAATATTAAAAAAGAATAAAAACTCGACTGTTTTAAAGAATATCAATGAAAATATCGATTACCAAATTTATGAGAAAAAAAATGAAAAATATATTTTAGTAATCACCTTTTCAATCCCTATAATTTGATATCTCACTCAATATGATTTGAAGAAAAAAAATTTTGAACCCCACATTATGGCGTCCAAAATCCACCATTTTGAATTTTTCAAATTTTCATGTTCTCGTTGATACTCGCGCTAGCATGGCATGGTGAATCTAACGACGTGCCACATATCAAAATCGGCCTACGCGTTTGGTCTCTGGAGTACCACAAAGGAACAAACATAATTATATAGACTAATAAACACATTACCACTCCTTTGCAACCACTTAACCAGCACTTAACACACCAAAAAAAGCAACGAGCATACTTCTTGCATAATATTATTGTAATTTATTTATTGGACCATATGGTCTGGTATTTGACAGAGACAAATAGCTTCTCCTTCCCTAGGGAAGAGGATTAGAGCTTTTCAGGTAATACGTGACGGAGTAATGCTTGGCCATTAAGATACAGTGGTCGAATAGAAAAACCTTTTCCTACCATTTTGGACTTTATATCACTTGGAACAAGAATTTTAATCCCGCGTGTATTTTACAATGAGTGTAGCACCTACGTGTATGATAACGATACGTTTATGTTTTACATTTTTTCCTGCTTACTCGTAATTCTAAAACCGTTTTTCGTTTGCGTTCTTTTTAATGATGAAGTCTCTTTGTGGCCAAGTTTGTACGTGACAAATTGAAATTCCAATTTGATGTAATTGAGGAGATTTTATTAAAACGGTTCTTTTTCAGACTCTTTCATTTAATTATTTCAAATTACATCCTTTTGTGGCTTTATCATATATTTTAGAGAATTACAGTCCGCCTAACTCACTCAACATACTTAATCTGGCCACACAAAATGGAATAAGTTTTCGAAGAATACACCACAACTGAAACACTGCTTTACAAAGTTTATTTTTTTTAAATATTAGTCAAATTGAAGTTGACTAATATCCTCCTATCCCGTCCAACTAAGGGGAAAGCTTGTGCTAGGAGTGGGTACGACAATGTTGCAACGGGTGGGATTCGAAACTGCGACCTTTCAGTTTTCACCTTTAACCGTTGGGCTATTGAGGCTCTAAACTAAGTTAACTTGGTGGAGAAATTTTGATTTCACTTGTAATCTCGAAATTCCCATAAACTCTGACAATCAGTTACGTACTCGAAATAGTATATTTTGAAATGTTTCATAAATTAATTGGACCGACGAATAATTAATTAATGGCGGATTGCGGATAG
The DNA here is from genome assembly GCA_029955525.1 of Oeneis ivallda. Lineage (NCBI taxonomy): Eukaryota > Metazoa > Arthropoda > Insecta > Lepidoptera > Nymphalidae > Oeneis > Oeneis ivallda. Next base: position 23,125,423 of record JARPMR010000018.1, on the reverse strand, counting down.
GAGTGAAAACTAGATTTGCTAATAATTAAAAACAAAAAATATAAAAATAAATTAAAAAAGTAAAAAAAAGCGCACTGTCGCGTTTCGTGAATGAGATTCGAACCTGCGAAAGGCGGCTACTTTCCGAATGCGCTGTACAAGGTTGCTTGAGAGCCTCTAAAATGTTGAACGCTTATTGAAATCTCCAGGTGACTATGGTGATGGTGAGGATTTCGCGAAATCCATGTTTTTTGCTCACCCAAAAAAGTGCTTAACATGCCTAAAGAAGTTTTCACTTCAATAAAGTAAAATATGTTTTCAATCTGAAACTATAAAATTTCTAATATCGGACTGGGTTATATTGGTTAGGAGTTTTTAAGTGTAATACACACATTATACACCTATATAGGTAAAGCCCACCTCTCTCATCGTTATGATGGATCGCCGCTGTAACGGCGCGTCAGAGCAAGCGACGTGCTCGATGAGAAATTATAGTGGAATGATTCCATCACGCCGCCGACTGCTGGTATCAATCACACGGGTTACATCGAGACACGCTGAAGTTAATGACGTCATTTCCTGAAGCTCCAGTGTTTTTTTTGTTTTTAGCAAAACTCTCAACTTGTATTGTATCATGTATGTATTAAAAAAATATTGTTCTCTAAAAATGGATATTGCCTGTTAGCATTTAAGCAAAGCATACTAACTACCCCATAGATGACCTACCCTTACTAACCGTAAGGGTGTTCAGTTAGTAACAATAAAAAGCAAACAAACTACTTAACTATGTTCTTTACCTGTGTAAAGATTTCAAAGAGACGACAAGGAGACGACGCGACGTTTATATCCATAGCATTCCATAGTGACTCATGGAATTAGGAAGTATCTAATTCTTAGATGTAGATAGTAGTGATAGAAGCATAGACGAATGATATTTACTACAGGATAGAAGTGGTAGTAGTAACTATAAATAAGATAGACGCTGTACTGTAAAATTATGCGGTATCGCTTTGGAAAGAATACTTTGATTGTCGGTCGAAAGATAAAGGTATCTGGTACAGGACTGTCCAATCTGAACTATTTACATCCTGGGTTAGCAACTGTTCACTAGGCCGACGAGATGTTCTACATCTAATGCGGCTTCGTTGTGGACACATTCCACTGGCTAAATTCGGTTTTCTCATGAAAAAATTGTCAACACCCAATTGCCCGGACTGTGACAAGCCCGAGGACGTCTTCCATGTGCTACTGAAATGTGTCCGTAACGAGGCCGAGAGGTGGGATACTTTTGCCCGGTTCCCCATGCTCCGGCAGATCGGCGGCTGTCACAGCGCTCTGGCCCAATCTCTGTCGGATGAGGCTAGGGCGCTGGTACGGCTGTTTAGGAAGTGCCTGCTGAGGCGTGATATTGTTTAAGTTAAGGTGGAAGACACAGTTCTGCCCGCGAAATTCAAATTTAATTTGGTTTTTCGCAATTTGTAAACTAATACGACAAAGTAGGCTTATGGCATTCTAATTGCGACGATGGCAGTATCATCTTCACAGGTTTATATAAAAATCTTTAATTGAAAGTGTCCAGTTTAAGAAATTAATCAAAATATCGACTAATTTGTGAGTAACTCACGTCCAACTCAGTATTTTGATTAATTTCTTAAACTGGTCACTTTCAAGTAAAGATTTTTATGTAAACCTGTGAAGATGATAATTCTACTGGCGCAATTAGAATGCCATTAGCCTAGTTTGTCGTATTAGTTTACAAATTGCGAAAAACCAAATTAAATTTGAATTTCGCGGGCAGACTCGTATAATCATACATAAGACTAAGTTGAAGATTTACGGTCCTTTAGGACCAAACTCCTAAAATAAAGATTATAAAAAAAAGATAAACACTGTACTATAAAATTATGCGATCGATATATGACACAATGAAATTTGGTCCAAGATCCCAGTGCCGCCAGACCTAAGTTATTTTCTCAGCAATTATTTGTGTACGATAGAGTACTGTTCGAATGTCCTTTCAGTATGTGCGTACCAGCTAGATTGTGCCGACGGCCAATTTCCAGATACCAGGTGCTAAAGGTAGGTAAAAACTAGAATAACTTATCTTAAATTCTCAGGGCTGATTTTCATATATGTTTTAAAGAATATTGTAAAAATTAATAAATTAATACTGCCAGATGCTTACCGCCGGCGGTTAGTTTAGCCAGACGCTTTGAAGCTCCCAAAAAAATATATAATTTAAGTTCCAATAAATATATAATCAATTCCATGAGTCACTATGGAATGCTATGGATATAAACGTCGCGTCGTCTCCTTGTCGTCTCTTTGAAATCTTTACACAGGTAAAGAACATAGTTAAGTAGTTTGTTTGCTTTTTATTGTTACTAACTGAACACCCTTACGGTTAGTAAGGGTAGGTCATCTATGGGGTAGTTAGTATGCTTTGCTTAAATGCTAACAGGCAATATCCATTTTTAGAGAACAATATTTTTTTAATACATACATGATACAATACAAGTTGAGAGTTTTGCTAAAAACAAAAAAAACACTGGAGCTTCAGGAAATGACGTCATTAACTTCAGCGTGTCTCGATGTAACCCGTGTGATTGATACCAGCAGTCGGCGGCGTGATGGAATCATTCCACTATAATTTCTCATCGAGCACGTCGCTTGCTCTGACGCGCCGTTACAGCGGCGATCCATCATAACGATGAGAGAGGTGGGCTTTACCTATATAGGTGTATAATGTGTGTATTACACTTAAAAACTCCTAACCAATATAACCCAGTCCGATATTAGAAATTTTATAGTTTCAGATTGAAAACATATTTTACTTTATTGAAGTGAAAACTTCTTTAGGCATGTTAAGCACTTTTTTGGGTGAGCAAAAAACATGGATTTCGCGAAATCCTCACCATCACCATAGTCACCTGGAGATTTCAATAAGCGTTCAACATTTTAGAGGCTCTCAAGCAACCTTGTACAGCGCATTCGGAAAGTAGCCGCCTTTCGCAGGTTCGAATCTCATTCACGAAACGCGACAGTGCGCTTTTTTTTACTTTTTTAATTTATTTTTATATTTTTTGTTTTTAATTATTAGCAAATCTAGTTTTCACTCCTATCCGCAATCCGCCATTAATTAATTATTCGTCGGTCCAATTAATTTATGAAACATTTCAAAATATACTATTTCGAGTACGTAACTGATTGTCAGAGTTTATGGGAATTTCGAGATTACAAGTGAAATCAAAATTTCTCCACCAAGTTAACTTAGTTTAGAGCCTCAATAGCCCAACGGTTAAAGGTGAAAACTGAAAGGTCGCAGTTTCGAATCCCACCCGTTGCAACATTGTCGTACCCACTCCTAGCACAAGCTTTCCCCTTAGTTGGACGGGATAGGAGGATATTAGTCAACTTCAATTTGACTAATATTTAAAAAAAATAAACTTTGTAAAGCAGTGTTTCAGTTGTGGTGTATTCTTCGAAAACTTATTCCATTTTGTGTGGCCAGATTAAGTATGTTGAGTGAGTTAGGCGGACTGTAATTCTCTAAAATATATGATAAAGCCACAAAAGGATGTAATTTGAAATAATTAAATGAAAGAGTCTGAAAAAGAACCGTTTTAATAAAATCTCCTCAATTACATCAAATTGGAATTTCAATTTGTCACGTACAAACTTGGCCACAAAGAGACTTCATCATTAAAAAGAACGCAAACGAAAAACGGTTTTAGAATTACGAGTAAGCAGGAAAAAATGTAAAACATAAACGTATCGTTATCATACACGTAGGTGCTACACTCATTGTAAAATACACGCGGGATTAAAATTCTTGTTCCAAGTGATATAAAGTCCAAAATGGTAGGAAAAGGTTTTTCTATTCGACCACTGTATCTTAATGGCCAAGCATTACTCCGTCACGTATTACCTGAAAAGCTCTAATCCTCTTCCCTAGGGAAGGAGAAGCTATTTGTCTCTGTCAAATACCAGACCATATGGTCCAATAAATAAATTACAATAATATTATGCAAGAAGTATGCTCGTTGCTTTTTTTGGTGTGTTAAGTGCTGGTTAAGTGGTTGCAAAGGAGTGGTAATGTGTTTATTAGTCTATATAATTATGTTTGTTCCTTTGTGGTACTCCAGAGACCAAACGCGTAGGCCGATTTTGATATGTGGCACGTCGTTAGATTCACCATGCCATGCTAGCGCGAGTATCAACGAGAACATGAAAATTTGAAAAATTCAAAATGGTGGATTTTGGACGCCATAATGTGGGGTTCAAAATTTTTTTTCTTCAAATCATATTGAGTGAGATATCAAATTATAGGGATTGAAAAGGTGATTACTAAAATATATTTTTCATTTTTTTTCTCATAAATTTGGTAATCGATATTTTCATTGATATTCTTTAAAACAGTCGAGTTTTTATTCTTTTTTAATATTTTGCTTGTGTTGATATTATTATGTTGTTTCCATGTTATAGCGACTGTGTGAATTTTAGTATCTTTCGTACACGAGTCTTCTCCCGGTCCTACATGTGTTTCACTCAACGATCATCCGGATCTTTTGGAGGTATTCCACGTTTCCCAAACGAGATAGAATTAAAAGCTTTCATGTAAATGAATTTGACGACTATGCAAATGATAATTAGCATTCAGTCCGCGTTTAATGGCCATCGCCGTCTGTGGGCTTTAGATATTATAATAATTACATTTGGAAGAGAGATGTTGGCCTTATTATCCTTTAATTAGACTGATTGTATGCATTCAAGCAATACCGAGTAGGACCACTAGTACCCTAACTTAGTACATTTGAGGGTACTAGTTTGTATCGCTAGTACCCGTAATGAGGTTTCGTCTGTCCCCAAGGGGATTCTAGCAACACTGTATGTTCCGATATAGCGTCGTCAACATGAGAATTCGATGACCTCCTTGGCGCAGTGGTGATCGCTGTTGCCTTATAACTGGCAGGTCTCGGGTTCAATTCCCGGCGGAGTCAACTGGGGAATTTATAATTTCTGAATTGTGTCTGGTCTGGTCTGGTAGGAAGTTTTGGCCGTGGCTAGTTACCACCCTACCATCAAAGACGTGCCGCCAAGCGATTTAGCGTCCCAATATGATGGCGTATAGAAACTGATTAGCTGTATGGTTTGAATTTTCACTGCCATATCCCTTCCAAGTTAGCCCGCTACCATCTTAGACTGTATCGTCACTTACCATCAAGTGAGATCGCATCTTGTCATCGAATTAAAAAAAAACTACAAACATCAATCCCAATTCAATTCAAAATTTTATTTAAAGTAGGACAACCTGTGGCTCTCATGAGACGTCATGACTACCACCGGTTCGGAAAGCAAACTCTGCTGAGAAGAGCCGCAAGAAACACAGCATTTGCAATTGACAACCTCTACACCAAATTGACACTATAAATATGTATCCATCGTATCTGCTAATCCGTACTTGGTGTGGTGGACTATGTATGGCATATACTTAAAATAAATGCTCCTACTAATGTTTGTTTAGCTCTTAGGCCAAGATCTATAGAGCGTGCTTCAACTGGGTAAGTTGGCTCAGACTTTAGCTCTATCTTGAGTCTAAGCAGAGTAAAAGTGCGGTTGCTAGAGTTTAACAATGAACAGTTCTTCCTTGCCAGTTGCTTTTGAATAAATGGTACCTAAATAGTAAATACAATGTATTTACTATTTATTTATTCATTTATTATAACACTAGGTGATGCCCGCGACTTCGTCCGCGTGGATTAATTTTTAAAATCGGGAACTCTTTGGTTTTCCGGGATAAAAAGTAGCCTAATGTCACTCTCCAGGTCCTCAACTATACCTATGCAAAAAATCACGTCGATCCGTAGCCCTGTTGCGGCGTGATTGAAGAGCAAACCAACAAACAAACACACTTTCGCATTTATAATAATATTGTAAGGATTTTTATAACGAAATATCCGACATAAGCTATGATGATGTGTTAATCATGTTATTAAATCAAATATGGTTGAGCGAAGCATTGGCTGGGTCATGTATGTGCTCGTGAACGGGTTCCACCGGCGGGAATTTAACATTAACATTGTGTTGAATTATAATTAGCTGGTATGCTTTTGTGGAACTTCCACTCATTGTGGAAACACTGCATACATAGCATAGTATCTATTATATTGTAAACTTGTTTTTAAAAGAGCAACCGCCGAGTTTCTTGTTGGTTCTTCTCGGCAGGAAGGGCATTCCGAACCAGTGGTAGACTCATCGATGATTCAAGAGCACTTGTAAAAAAGTTTATTTGAATAAAAAACGTTTCTATTCTATTCTATTATATTCTATTCTAATGACATTATATTATTATTGTTATGTTATAAGTGCATCAAATTATTATAACAGCTGTTGTGTGTTAGAGCACCATAAAATCAAGATAGTTTTTTTTATTATTATTATTTTTTTTTATAAAAAGAATATCAGTCAAGTTGAAGTTGACTAATATCCTCCTCTCCCCTCCAAATAAGCGGAAAGCTTGTGTCAGGAGTGGGTACGACAATAGTGCAACGGGTGGGGTTCGAACCTGCGACCTTTCAGTTTTCAGTCCGCACCTTTAACCGTTGGGCTATTGAGGCTATTGAGGCTATTGAAGATATAAAACATTTCTATTCTATTCTATTTTAAGATCTGAAGCAACAGTATCGAGGATGACAATTTATCATGTCCCATCCAAAGTGGAGGGAGTGTAACAATATAAATTGCGAAACAAATCCCTGGGCCTGAAGTTTGACAATCGTTAAACACAGATGCCTGCGCCATTTGTAGGCGACGACGCTTAAATGGATCATGTTTTATATTATTTGCGTCTTGACGCGTATTAATGTTGATTTCGTTATCGAACGATCCAGATTTAATTTATTTGCTTTATACAGTATTATAGCTGATGCCCGTGACTTCATACGCGTGGTATTAGTTTTTAAAATCCCAACGCAACTCATTCTTTTCTGGAATGAAAAGTAGCCTATGTCACTCTCCAGGTCCTGAATTACTATGCCCATGCAAAAAACCACGTCAATCCGTTGCTCCGTTGCTGCGTGATGAAAAATCAACACACTATCGCATTTATAATATTAATAAGAAGCAATTTGAGTCCTGAAGAAGGAAACTTTATATTTAAAAATATCCTACTATCACACGGAAAAAGTCGGTATTTACTTCTGAACATTATTTTGGTCTCGAACACTTCCGTTCCAAAACAATAAATACATTTTGGAAAATCGCCAAATCGCAAACCTCAAAAGCCTTTGCTGACCGCACAGTAAATAGGTACACTGATAGCACAAAAAGGGGCTTGTAAGCGATAAATTGGTTCCCATGTACGGCAGACAGTCGGAAATATACCGCAGATTGGAATGTAGCGAGCGAAAATTTATTTAGGTACCTACCCACATCTGTGTGTGCTATCTATTTTGCATTTCACTAAGGTGCAAAACAAAGCAGTAAAGTAAGGACGAAGGTGGGGTCGGAATTCTTTTACAGATACCCACTTTTTTTGGAACGTAGTTCTTTATCGCGCGGTACGGAAGGGGGCTAGACGGAAAAAATTAAGGAAACCGACACGACACATTTTTGAAACGTCATTTTTTGTTGAATGTGAATTTTGCATTGTATTCGGTATTTTCGCCTTAGAACTCGGCGTCTGCATGGCCTAGTGGTTAGGAGAGTCGCCTATAAATTCAACGTCGATGGTTCGAATCCCAGCTCGACAGACTGAATTTTCTATTTTCAATTTTATTTTAAACAATTTCTAAATGTGGAATTTTTCCCTAATTTTTTATTGTATAAATTGGATAACGCCATCTGTGTAACAGTAACTCCACCAGAGTAACTCTTTGGTGTTGTATCAGTGCAATAGAAATAAACTAAAAATAATTCATCGTAGTTAATCAATTTAATACTAGATGACACCACTAGTTTATTACAATTCCTTCACTAAAATACTACTTACTACTAAGGTACTACGTTCCATCCGGGTGTCCCTTGACACGTCTCTTTTTTTTTTATTCGATGACAAGCTAGTCCTTGACTGCGATCTCACCTGATGGTAAATGACGATGCAGTCTAAGATGGTAGCGGGCTAACTTGGAAGGAGTATGGCAGTGAACATTCAACCCATACCCCTAATTGGTTTCTACACGCCACCGTGCCGAAACGCTAAATCGCTTGGCGGCACGTCTTTGACGGTAGGGTGGTAACTAGCCGCGGCCAAAGCCTCCCGCCAGACCAGACCAGAGACAGTTGAGAAATTATAAATTCCCAAATTGACCTCGCCGGGAATCGAACCCGAGACCTCCCAGTTATAAGGCAACAGCGCTCACCACTGAGCCAGGGAGGTCGTCAAAACTTACTTTACGGTACTTTACTTTAGTTATGAATAGAATAGAATAGAATAGAATAGAAATGTTTTTTATTCAAATAAACTTTTACAAGTACTTTTGAATCGTCAATGAGTCTACCACTGGTTCGGAATGCCGTTCCTGCCGAGAAGAACCAGCAAGAAACTCGGCAGTTGCTCTTTTCAAAATACTTTTACAATATACTTAACAGATATTATTCTATGTATGCAGTGCTTCCACAATGAGGGAAAGTTCCACAAAAGCATACGTAATTATTTCTAATTATAATTCAACACGTCATGTCAAGACGGGCAGACGAGTTAGTTAGTTCACGAGGGCGACTGACTTATGGTTGTGTGTGTGTCGTATCTGTATAAGTGTGAGCGAGCGCAATGCTCGCGCCTGCCCGCTCCCACCTAGGCTTTGACAGTCACGCACACTTATGCAATGTGCATGTACACGAAGTAACCACGAGTAAAGCTCACTCGCCTTCGTGAATTGCAAAAACTGTAATAGTAAACGATGACATTAGCATCAAAGTAAAGTGAACCATAATGGCATCGATTTAAAGTCACAAATTCAATACACACGATTTTAATTTGGAGCGTTTTCGTATACACGATAAATACACGAAATTGAGATCTAACTCGATACTCGATAGTCAGTTATGGACTATGGTATATATTAATTTGGTGGTATTGTCATCGTATACTATTTATATTTAACTATCAAATATTGTACTAAGCGTACAGGCTTCGTAAAAAAGGATTATACAGTCGTAGACTTACTACCTATACTTATTACGCACAGTAAGGTGCTTTGCTAACATTATTCTATTCTACCACTTTGTTATGTAACCAGCAATAATTCAGAACAATTGAGGTTATCATAATAAACAGGGGATCAACAAATAACTACAAAATGTAACATAGAATACGACAGTTATGTCGTCATAAAGCTACGAGAGCTCTCTCTGGTTATATTTGCTCTGTATTCCATTCTCGGATCAAATATAACTTGGTACTGCAAACATACACAATGATCTACACAGTTTAGACTACTTACCTATACTTTGCTACATTTGAAAAAAAAAGAAAAAAAAAGTTTATTTTGCTTATATATCACAAACAAAAAGAGATATTCAAAATAAATAATTTCAAAATTGGCTTTTGCACCACTCGGCATTATTGCTTCAGATTTTTTAATATTTATTTTTAGTCTTATTAAATGACGGAGAGAGCTATGGTTGGAGAATCCTAGCGGAGTCAAATAAAAAGTGAGGAGATCCGTAGGAGAATCAAAGTCACCGACATAGCTCGGTGAGTCGTGAAACTGAAGTGGAAATGAGCGGGCACGTATTTCGAAGAGCTGATGGTCGTTGGGGCCCCAAGGTACTGGAGTGGCGACCCCGCCATCAAACGACGACATCAAACGAGTTGCAGGGAGCAGCTGGATTCAGGCGGCGCAAGACCTGCCTGTAGAGAGTGTGGTGGCCTGTAGAGATCCATGCAGGAGACCTTTGTCCAGCATTGGATGTCTATCGGTTGTTAAATTTTCCAATCTACACTTGGCCAGCTTGATGTACCTAATAGTTTTAAAAATGTCGTTTAACTAAAGTTAATTTGTTCACAGAGAAATTACGGATTGACGTAATTTTTGCATTAGCTAAAGACTTGGAGAGTGACTTAGTGAGAACTTCTTATTATCTTGGAAAACCGCATTGCAGAGGAATCTTTAACTATCCTAACTCCACGCGGACGAAGACGCAGGCTTAAGCTTCTTCTTCTTCTTCTTCTTCTTCTTATTCTTTATCAACCTATAGACGTCCACTGCTGGACAAAGGTCTCCTGCATGTACTTCCACAGGCTTCGGTCTTGCGCCGCTTGAATCCAGCGGCTCCCTGCGACTCGTTTGATGTCGTCGGTCCACCTGGTGGGGGGCCTGCCAACACTGCGTTTCCCGGTGCGGGGTCGCCACTCCAGCACCTTGGGACCCCAACGACCATCAGCTCTTCGAACTATGTGCCCCGCCTATTTCCACTTCAGTTTCGCGACACGCTGAGCTATGTCGCTGACTTTGGTTCTCCTACTTAAAAACCAGAAAAATCTGTATGGTCTCATGTGCCGCTCACACTGCCCCAGTAGCAATTTGCGTTGGCTGTTAGTTTGGCCTTTGTCCCTAGTTTGGTTGGCCAACAGTAAAGACTTGTCATCCCTTGTTCCGTACAGAACAGAGTATTAATAAAAGGACACATAATTTGGAGGTCTTTCTTTCTTTTTTTCATTAGCATATTAATAAAATAACATCATTATTTACTATGGGTTTGATCTTTGGGTACCCTCCTGCCGCCGACTTGCTTGCACTGCGCTTGAAGCGGCTAGATTGATTACTACCTATACTTTTTACTTTTGAACACACTTCAATGTCGAGCATTACACGCGCTCCAGTGTAATTGTTTAATAATTCCTCTTTTTATTCTAACCTTTAACTGATGGTTTCGTATACTTCCTTGTGTTAACGTGATCGTGTTTACGAACTGGACCAGTGACATTACAATTGTGTGAAATATCGGGAAGACATCGACGGATTATGCCGGGCCCGGCTAACAACTCGCACGGCGCTTAAAGGTAGGTGCTCGATGGTTCATTCCCATATTGAACATCCCTAAAATCCCGTGGCGCCAACCGTAGAAAAGCGGGATGTGGTTGGCCTTACGAAGGGACAGTCGGCATCACCACTAACATCTCCCGACCGTTGGCTACAAAACCTCAACGGAAATTGCTACTAGGGTGTGCACTGCCATTCTTCCAAGAGTACCTAACAACACCACACTGCATGTTGGTGTTGCGCTGATTTATTGATTTGGTGGAATATAGTAAAAGAATTTTGTTTCTTCTTGAGTGTCATGAAATTGCGCAAAGCGCGTCGCTTGGTGGTGTCGAGTGATGCGGGTTGTTACGTTCCCTCAAATCTTATGGTTGAGCGAAGCAATGGCAGGGTCATGCGTCATGCTCATGAACGAGTGCCACCGGCTGGAATGGGGCTAATTTCTGTCTGCCCGTCTTAACATTTGTTGAATTATAATTAGGTATGCTTTTGTGGAACTTCCCTTCATTGTGGAAACACATCATAGTATATATCTAAAAGCATATTATGCAATTGAAGACTATTTAGATGATAAAAAAGCGTGGACATAATTCGTTCCAGCGATTTATGAGAATGGTAAGAATAGTTATACAGTTTAATTATAATTAAACTGTATGACTATTCTATTGAATTGTAAACTTGTTTTGAAAAGAGCAACCGCCGAGTTTCTTGCTGGTTCTTCTCGGCATGAAGGGCATTCCGAACCAATCAATGGTAGACTCATCGACGATTCAAAAGCATTTGTAAAAAAGTTTAGTTGAATAAAAAACATTTCTATTATATTCTATTCTATTCTATCCAATTATATGAAATGAATTTGATTCAATTCCAATGAACATAGCCTCACTTTTTCCCCGCCCAACATACATGCAACAAGTGGTGATGGAATAGTTATTTGTGTTATATGGGGCCAAAGGAATTTTTTGTTCCCCGAGGGCGTTATTTTGAATTCAGAGCGAAGTGAAGGATTCTAAAGTAGAATCCTGAGCGTAGCGAGGAATTCAATATACGCCGCCCGAGAACAAAAAATTTTGGCCCCGAATGACACACAATATTTTTCATCATTACCTGTGAGAAAAAGCTAGGAGTATCGACCTACTATGTATAGGTAGAGTATAGACATTACCAATACGTATGTTGAAAGTTTAAATAAAACACAAATAAATTTTTATGAAATAATTAAACATTAATATTTATGTTGAAAGTATGGGCGTATATTTATCTAATCGACAAATTTGATCACGTGACTTATCGAAGACAACAGCTTCTCAATCATTTTTGAATTTCGACACATTTTTGAATTTTCTCTTCTGATTGGTCCGCGTTAGTGCTTTAGTATGCTAAAGCACTATAACGCGGACCAATCAGAAGAGAGAAATGAAAAGTCCCATGGGGTTAAAATTAAATTTTGCTCCCGCTATCCTCTGAAGCCAATATTCGTTTTTCGAATAGGTATGATGAAAAAGTAATTTCTCTCAAAGTCAACACCACGCCCGCGCCGCGTTGTCTGTGTTGGAAACGTAGGTTGGAAAACTATTGTGGTGTCGCCATAAATCGTCTGGAATGGATTAGAAAAGTTCAATTCAAATAAACTTTTACAAAGTGCTTATGACTTGTCTAGTGGGTGTCCCTCTGATTCTAAATGCAAACACTAGTGTAAAGAACCTTCAAATATATTCTCTTTTCTCTTCTATTGAACAGTTCTTTTATTCTAGTTCATAATATTTTTGTTCATACGATACCCAAGAGGTTCGAGCCAAAAAAAGAAATTCTTGGACAACAAATTCTATGCCATGTAATACTCTCTTGGAAAGCACGTAGTAGGCAAAAAAAGCCCTCGATTAATATTACACTTGTATCATGTAGTGTCCACGGTACATGGACATGTCAGATTGCTGTCCCAACTCTGTGAGAGCGACGAATTGAGATTGAAATTGTGTTGCGCACACACTTGTGCACTAGAATATCTCCTGAGTTTGGTTTTCGCTGAGATTGATTGTCGTGATCGAAATTTTGTTTGCAGGACAATATTACTATTAGTTTTAAAACTTAATAAGGTCCCCCGTCAAAAACCTATTAGCAACATCTACCTATTATGTAATATAAACTCTTTTTTTGTAATTTATTCTAAATATATGTGTCTAGTGACTGTTTTGATGTAAGTTTTAGCTCTACTTATGTTATTTTTTCTATTGTTTGTAAAATATAAAAAAGCCGGTCAAGTGCGAGTCGGACTCGCGCACCGAGGGTTCCATACTCCAAAAGTAAAAGTAAAACGATAATATTATATTAATTTGCTTATTTAATTAATAATTTAATATAAAAAAAACTATGCTAGTTAGAGCGTTGGTTTTATTTTTCCTGTAAAATATACATAAACTTCTATTGACCATAATTATTTCAGATTTTTCGATTGGTAAACTTCGGAGATAAGGGGGGGGGAACGGTATTTTTTTCGACATTTTGGCCGATTAATCAGAAACTATTATATCTAGAAATAAATAAAAAACTGTTTTAGAATGCACAAGTAAAGGCCTTTCATATGATACCCCACTCGGTATAATTATCTTACTTTGAAATTTCAAACCCCTGATTTTCCCCCTTTTTTAATTAAACTAAAATAATTTTCGCGTTTATTTTATTTTTCCTGTAAAATATACATAAACCTCTATTGACAATAATTATTTCAGATTTTTCGATTGGTAAACTTCGGAGATAAGGGGGGGGGGGGGGGAACGGTATTTTTTTCGACATTTTGGCCGATTACTCAAAAACTATTATATATAGAAATAAATAAAAAACTATTTTAGAATGCACAAGTTAAGGCCTTTCATATGATACCCCACTCGGTATAGTTATCTTACTTTGAAATTTGAAACCCCCGATTTTCCCCCTTTTTTAATCAAACTAAAATAATTTTCGCGTTGCTTTTATTTTTCCTGTAAAATATACATAAACTTCTATTGACCATAATTATTTCAGATTTTTCGATTGGTAAACTTCGGAGACAAGGGGGGGGAACGGTATTTTTTTCGACATTTTGGCCGATTAATCAAAAACTATTATATATAGAAATAAATAAAAAACTGTTTTAGAATGCACAAGTAAAGGCCTTTCATATGATACCCCACTCGATATAGTTATTTTACTTTGAAATTTCAACCCCCCGATTTTCCCCCTTTTTTTATTAAAACTAAAAATAATTTTCGATTTTTCTTTATTCCAATGATTTTGGGCCACTATTATACACAACTATGCCAAATTTCATGTCGATAGCTTTAATAGTTACTGAAATAATCGACTGTGACAGACGGACGGACAGACGGACGGAGAAAGTCTCACCATAAGGGTTCCATTTTTACCATTTTGGTATGGAACCCTAAAAATGAACGCGTAGAACACCAAAAAAAAAATCAGATTTCGCGATGAAATAAAACATAGCCGCAACCTCATGTGAGGCGCGACAAAAGAAAGCGTTTTGCGCGGAATAGGAGTGTAGTAAGCGCCAAATACTTTGTAACTCGTAAAATATTCATTTTCTTTTCAATTCACTAGGCTACTCTCTTGATAATATCAATCGGAATTTAATGTAAAAATTTTGGCTCTGTAATATGCAACACATTGAAAATAAATGAATATTGGTTAAAAATTAGACCTAACTTCGCGATTTTTTATTATCGAACAAATATCATCATTTTATGTTTTTGCCCAAGCACGTCCCTTGGCAGTATGATGTAATTTTTGCGTGTTTTTTTTCGGATAGTTGAAACTTGATCTACTACTGTAAAAATCAAATCTGTTTACTGTTAACGAGCGCACACCCACTCTATAGTCACAACTCTCACTACAGTGAATACAAACGCGCTTGCATCGCCTTTGTCTCATGCTCCAACGTCGCTCCTTTCTGACTGTCGAAGTGTATGTAGACCGAGAGCCCACAATCGCTATATCTATTTCATTCTACCTAATATTAATATGGTCGAGCGAAGCAACGGCTGGATCATGGAGACCACAGTCCTAACCACTAGGCTACCAAAGCGACACCTGCTTCTATCAAATACGGTTACGTTCCCTCAAATATGGTTGAGCGAAGCAATGCTAGGTGATGCGTCATGCTCGTGAACGGGTGCCGCCAGCGGGAATGGGGCTACTTTCTGTCTGCCCGTCTTAGCATGAATTGAATTGTAGTACCTACGCTTTTTTGGAACTTCCCCTCATTGTGGAAATATTATATTCTATTCTAATAAAGTTGCATGGGTTGAATCGGCTTGGCATCCGGCTGCCCACAAGATAGTATAAAAAATCGGCCAAGTGCGAGTCGGGCCTCGCTCTTTTAGGGTTCCGTTAAAAAAATTAAATTTAAAGATTTTACCCATTTTAATTTACTACCCATTTTAATTTATTTTTTTTAATTTAATTTAATTTTTATTATTTTTTGTTATAGCGGCAATAGAAATACATATAAGTGAAAATTTCATCTGTCTATCTATTACGGTTTACGAGATACAGCCCGCTGACAGACGGACGGACGGACGGACGGACGGACGGACAGCGTAGGCTTAGTAATAGGGTCCCGTTGGTACCCTTTCGGTACGGAACCCTAAAAACTTACTACAATGTAATAGCTGCATAATAATATTGTAAAATGATTATTTTGAAAAGAGCAACTGCTGAGTTTCTTGCCGGCTCTTCTCAGCAGAATCCGCTTTCCGAACCGGTGGTAGAGTCATGACGTATCATAAGAGCCACAGGTCGGCCTACGTGTTATAAATAATTTTGAATTTGAATTTGAATACCCCTGCTCGATAACTTAAGACCAGTAGCTCCATGCGCGAACTAGAAAATTTAAACTACCTTGAAATCTCGTGATATATCTTAGAGTTTTCCGATTAAGTGACTACTAAAGTACAACATAAACACATCAAGATAATTTTTATGTTCTGGTAGGCTTAAGTATACCAATTTATTCACTAGTCGTAGTGGCAAACTGTAATAGGTACCTTCGGTTTAAGATTCCTTACCATTTGAGTAAGTCATGGGATGTTGGAGATGGTGGGCTCTCGATCTAACTGCATTTGCTTGCCGGGAGAACCTACTAAATCATTCATGGAAAATAAGCAAATTCTGTGTTAGAAGGTCAATCTTAGTTAAAAGCTCCGGCACGTGTATCACAAAGTCATGATAATTATTATAATAACTAATAATAATAATAAAATTATTATAATATAATTGCTTGATTATAATCAATCAGCGACGGAGTAACGGAACGACGTGATTTTTGCATGGTATAGTTAAGGACTAAAAAAAGTGGTTAGGACTGTGGTCTCTAATTCGGGGGGTCGCATTTTCGATCCCGGGCACCTCTGACTTTTCGGAGTTATGTGAGTTTAAGCAATTAAATATCACCTGATGATCACATGCTTCAACGGTGAAACATCGTGAGGAAACCTGCACACCTGAGAGTTCTCCATAATGTTCTCGAAGGTGTGTGAAATCCACCAATTCGCATTGGGCCAGCGTGGTGGACTATGGCCGTAATCCTTCTCTGACAGGAGACCTGCGCTCAGTAGTGAGCCGTTGATGGATTGCTGATGATGATAGTTAAGGACTTAGAAAGTAACATAGGCTACCTTTTATCCCGGAAAAACAGAGGTTTTTCGTTAAAAACCCTTACTCCACGCGGACGAAATCGCGGGCGAAGCTAGTTAATAGGTAAGTAATATCTACAGGCATTTATTGTCAGAGGAATGAGAGATTTTCAAAGTTAGCAGTATAAAGGCTAGTCGACGATTTATCAATTGGACACAGACCTTTTGCAAGAAGGTCCATTGTATCACTTAGGCGATTCGCCTCTAACAATACCTATTTCGGAATCTCGTCAATCTTACTTTATCTTGTTTAGTCAGCGGGTCAGGGTCCAAGTACTTATTGTATTGTAAGGAATCATACTTATATATTAAATCCTGACTAATTTTTTTATTACTTCTGTTATATTTTATTATCAGTTATTATTCTTTATCAACCGATAGACAGACGTCTACAGCTGGACAAAGATCTCTAGCATGGACTTCCACAGGTCTCGATCTTGCGCCACCTGAATCCAGCGGCTCCCTGCGACTCGTTTGATGTCATCGGTCCACCTAGTGGGGGGTCACCATTCCAACACCTTGGGAGTCTTGTGACCCCAATAACCATCAGCTCTTTGAACTATGTGCGCCGCCCATTTCCACTTCAGTTTCGCTTCCAGACTCGCTGAGCTATGTCGGTGACTTTGGTTCTCATACGAATCTCCTCGTTTCTGATTTAATCTCGCAGGGATACTCTGAGCATAGCTCTCTCCATCGCTCGCTGAGTGACCCTGAGCCTTCTTATGAGGCCCATAGTGAGCGACTATGTCTTGGATACTTAAGTCGTCATCACTGGCAACACGTACTGTTCGAAGACTTTAGTCTTCATGCACTGAGGGATTTACTTCCTTTGTGGTCACTTTTTCTGGAGGAGCACTAAAACGGGATTTCGGGAAGTTTTAAGGGGGTAAAAGGCGTTACAAACGATGGAGTTGAAACTTGGCACATACAGCTTGCATCTTAGAAATGATGCGTGGATATTTTCACCCCGAAAAAGAGTATGAGATTAAAGTATCCAAGTATCATTTCACTCACTTTCTCGAACATCATTTCTTCCAGGGACAAAGTCGCAGGCATCACCAGTACGCTTTACATTTTGGAACGTAGTTCCTTATCGCGCGATGCGAAAGGGGGCTAGACGGAAAAAATGAAGAGTAAATTGAACAGACACTTTTTTGAATGTGAATTTGGCATTGTGTTCAATATTTTCACAATACAATATTAGATCTCCGTAGCCTTGTGGTTTCTACAGTCGCATAAAGGTCGATGGTTCGAATCCCAGCTCGACAGACTGAATTTTCTATTTTCAATTTTATTTTAAATAATTTCTACATGTGGAATTTTTCCCTAATTTTTTTATTTTTATTATTAATTTATTATTAAAAGGAATTTCGTTCCAACCGAGTGTTCCAGGACACTCACCCATTTTTTTTCTGATTTGTATTTGTAATAGCTATCTCGTTTTACCCATTAGCCCCCATCAATTGAGTATTTGTCCCGCGGGGGTTGTACCTTGTTTCAACCCTTGTATCCGTAAATTAAAGCAACAAAAAAGAGGGCTTTTTACGAAATTGGAGGCTTCTAGATTTGTGCCCCGATAGCGACCGTGTCATCATTTTAAAGGACGAGGGGAAGAGCTTGTAAATTGCTCCCACTTTCAGTTAATAGTAGATTAGTAGCCAAGGGCTGTAAGGCCTATAGTTCGAGGGTGCAATTGATGTTTACACCCGAGCTAACTACTCTGCTTTACATCTCGATTGTGAGGTAAGTAGAAAAAAAAAATCGGCCAAGTGCGAGTCAGGCCTCGCTCTTTTAGGGTTCCGTTAAAAAAAATTAAATAAAAATATTTCCATCTACCCATGGAAATATTTTAATTTAATTTTTTTATTTAATTTAATTTTTATTATTTGTTGTTATAGCGGCAATAGAAATACATAATATGTGAAAATTTCATCTGTCTACCTATTACCGTTTACGAGATACAGCCCGCTGACAGACGGACGGACGGACGGACGGACGGACGGACAGCGTAGGCTTAGTAATAGGGTCCCGTTGGTACCCTTTGGGTACGGAACCCTAAAAGCCGGCATTACAAGAATAAAACATTTTAAATTTTGAAAAGTTCTTGATATTGATGTCGTGTTTAGTACTCATAGTTGCTTTTAACATTGAAAAAATGCACCACAAACTAAGTAGATGGCTGCAGCTTTTTTGATAGCTCACTAAAGTATGTTAAGAATACAGTCTCAGATAAAGACTTTACTCGTTTTTCTTTTCGCTACTTCATGAACTCGTCGTAAGTTTTCAAATATCCCTCCTTAGAACTTTCAGGCAAAATATTGTTAATTGCTGCTTCAGCTTCCATTTTCATTGAATCGGGAGTGCAGCTTATATCTTCATCACTTGCAGAACTCATGTTTTTCCTAATTAGCATGTAATTATAAAAAAATCCCAAAAGCAAACAATATTTAAAGTAAAAGTTTTCTATTACTGCCTTTTTTCATCTTTTTAGGGTTCCGTACCCAAAGGGTACCAACGGGACCCTATTACTAAGCCTACGCTGTCCGTCCGTCCGTCTGTCAGAGGGCTGTATCTCGTAAACCGTAATAGATAGACAGATGAAATTTTCACATATTATGTATTTCTATTGCCGCTATAACAACAAATAATAAAAATTAAATTAAATTAAAAAAATTAAATAAAAATATATGGTGGGTAGATGGAAATTTTTTAATTTAATTTTTTTAACGGAACCCTAAAAGAGCGAGGCCCGACTCGCACTTGGCCGATTTTTTTTTTTAATTTTTTTTTTCCAAGAACGAAATTGAGCTTCGCCGTTCGATATTTAAAATTGATGACTATTATACTCATACAAAGACAAGGCTGAATAGCGAAGCGACCTCTTTTGTCATAGATGTACGCGAACTTTTTGAAAGAGTGAAGAGTTTTTTTTTAATTACTTACCGCCCTAGGGCTTTTCTAGCTACATTATTACCCTAGAGCGCTAATTGGTCACTTACAAGCCCCATTTGGGGGTAATAAGGACCTACTTACCGAATATGAGAGATGTAAAATACTTTTTTAGTGATAGTCGTTATAGCTCGTCAAATTGAGATTAAAGAGGTAAGCAGCTGGTATAGTTCTTGCAATTCACGAGGGTGACTGACTTATGGTTGTGTGTGTGTGTCGTATCTGTATAAGTGTGAGCGAGCGCAATGCTCGCGCCTGCCCGCTCCCACCTAGGCTTTGACAGGCACGCACACTTATGCAATGTGCATGTACACGAAGTAACCACGAGTAAAGCTCACTCGCCTTCGTGAATTGCAACAACTGTATTGTCATGCTGTCAGCTGTACATGTCGGAAATTATGAAATTAGGCTGTGTTTTTGTATTATTGTTTTTCTGTTTTACACTGGTCTCTGGGATTGACTGAGTATTAGAAAGCTCTCTGTAAAAGTTTTTTTTGAAAAAAAAAAAAAATCTTTTATAATAATTACCTACAACAAAAGCTGAATTTTACGGTCCGCCCTTGTTGATTTGTTAGATCGTCCATGGCACGTAACAGGTGCTGTGAAGTTTCAATTTTCGTAATTGCCTTTTCTGGTATTTTTCAGAAAACACCTACTTCCTGTTATTAATTTCCAGCAGAATCGCCGGCCACTTTATTTTTATTTTTAATGATAATTAATAATAATAATTAATAAAAAAATCATTTCAGCTTTTATAGCTGTTGGAAATATTATGGTGGCTAACTTTAGGCCTCGTCAGAAAGATTAAGAGTCAGCGGGCGATGGAGAGTGCTATGCTTAGAGTATCGGAAATCTTTTATTTTCCTGGGATAAAACGTATCCCATACAGTTTTATTCATGTAAAAAAAAACTAAAAATACGCTTTTTATAGAAAACCAAACTAAAAAATAGAAAATAAATTTTAATAAATTTAAATTAAGAATAGGGTCCAAAAATTTCAATAACTATAAATTAATAATAGTGTAAATAAAAAAAAATTATTTTATTTTAAAAAAGCGTGGGGTGCATGGTGTCAATAGTTATAAATATTTTATTGACAGATATGAGTAGAGTGATTATCATTTTGATAATATCTTAAAAAGCACCCCACGCTTTTTTTTTTAAATAAAATACATTTTTTTATTTACACTATTATTAATTTATATTTATTGAAATTTTTGGACCCTATTCTTAATTTAAATTTATTAAAATTTATTTTCTATTTTTTAATTTGGTTTTCTATAAAAAGCGTATTTTTAGTTTTTTTTAAACTATTATTTATTTTCTACTTTTTAGTTTGGTTTATTTTTAATAGCTTGTTTTTTTATTTTATTTTTTTCAAATTTGTGTATTGTCATCGGTCCTCGATAAATCTACAAAGTTTGAACGAAATCTGGCCGTTTAAAGTGGGTCAAAATCGCGCCCAAAGAAGTCGGTTACAAGTTACAAACATACAAGTGAAATCGCGCCCAAAGAAGTCGGTTACAAACATACAAGTTTTTTTTTTTGTTTTTTTATCAAATTAGTGTATTGTCATCGGTCCTCGATAAATCTACAAAGTTTGAACGAAATCTGGCCATTTAAAGTGGGTCAAAATCGCGCCCAAAGAAGTCGGTTACAAGTTACAAACATACAAGTGAAATCGCGCCCAAAGAAGTCGGTTACAAACATACAAGTTTTTTTTTTTTGTTTTTTTATCAAATTAGTGTATTTTCATCGGTCCTCGATAAATCTACAAAGTTTGAATGAAATCTGGCCGTTTAAAGTGGGTCAAAATCGCGCCCAAAGAAGTCGGTTACAAACATTGTTACAAACATTGTTACAAACATACAAGTGAAGCTAATAAAAAGCGTATAAAAATCAAGTTGATTGAACAACAAAATACAAAAATAATAATAATTAAAGAAATAAAATATAACACAATATTTATAATATTATGTTAAGCAAAATAAGTTTTTATTTTTTGTGAAATACAGGCACGCGGCTTTGTATTTTTAGGTAGAGTAATTGCTATGTCACCATAAAATTGAAAATACATAATGCCATATATCCTTAACCCTCGTTCACTCTTCTGAAGAATTTACTTAGCAAATTGCATGTCCCCTAGCATAATATAGGGAAGTCTCAACGCCTTGGGATAATTTTGGTTCAATATAAAGTCCACAGTAGGGTACTCGACGAGCCTGGAAGAAACCATTGAGTATTTCATCATCATCAATTGCATATAACAGTCCACTGCTGGACTAAAGGCCTCTCCCAAGGAGAGGGTTTGCCCATAATCACCACGCGGGGCAGACGGGTTGGTGATCGCAGTAGATGGTAGCAGTAGCACAGAGGACGCTGCTGCCCGTTCTCCGTTATATTCCCTCAGTCGCCTCGTACGACACCCGCGGGAAGAAGAGGGGTGGTGACAACTGTATTCTGATCTGCCATCACCACACGGCACAGTTATTTAAACCTTTAGAATTTTGAAATTTTGTTATGTATTTATATAAATACATAATATATTTTTTTTAGATATGATATATATATGATATGTATATATATATAGAGAGATATATATATACATATATATATATATATATATATATATATATATATATATATATATATATATATATATATATATATATATATATATATATATATATATATATATATATATATATATATATATATATATATATAGAGAGATATATATATATATATATATATATATATATATATATATATATATATTTTATATATATATATATATATTTTATATATATATATATATTTTCATAATAGGTATTCGGGGTTCCGTATATTATATTTCGTATATTGTAGTGATAAAATTACTTGGTAGTTAGAACGGCCTCCCTTCCAAATACATGCAGTGTTCGAATCTTTGATGGTCGGTGCAGGGTTAGGTTAGATCGACGTTTTTATGGCTTTTAACGTTTCTGCTATTTTCGATCGCTGATAGAAAATCGCAAAAACGCTTAATTAAGCCATAAAAACGCCGATCGCTGCCGCTAAAAGTAGCCGGTTTGCCCTCTCCCTTAGAGTAGATTGTCGAGGGTTGAAATAAATGAAAAGTTGTATTATTATTATTTACTAGCTGATGCCCGCAACTTCGTCTGCGTAAATTTAGTTTTTAAAATGCCTCGGGATCTCTTTGATTTTGCGGGATAAAAAGTAGCCTGTCACTCTCCAGGTCAACTATAGGTATCCTTGTAAAAAATCACGTCGATCCGTAGCTCTGTTCGGGCGTGATTGAAGGAGAAACCAACACACTTTCGCATTCATAATATTTCACATATAAAGTGCAAGTGCATATAGTTGACGTGGTTTTTTACACAGGTAATGTTGAGGACCTGGAAAATAACACAGGCTACTTTTTGTCCCGGGAACATACATTTAAACGACCGCGCCACTACAAAGTATATGATTTATTGTTGATTTTTCGATAAATTTTAAATGGGACCACCTGGGACCCTTTGAAACAAAAAAGAATTTTCCAAATCGATTCAGGTGTCGTCGAGTAATCGGTGAACATACATAAAAAAGATTCCGTTAAATTGAGATCCTCCTTCTTTTTTGAAGTCGGTTAAAATAATAATAAAAATTAGTTTAAATTTAACGAAGTTATGAAGTAAAACAGTCAAAATAGTTCAACCCCTATCTCAAAGCAAAAACATACATCCATCCATCCATACATCCGTACAAACATACATCCGTAGGTATACAATATACATCCATCCTCACAAACTTAACACTAACTTAACAACATAAATAATATTAGTAGGATAAGTAGGATCGAATATAGTTAATGTAGTTATTGGAGGGGGAGGATACAAACATACATACATACATGCATACACACATAGATATGTACATACATGCATGCGTACATACATACATACATACATACATACATACATACATACACTCACACATACATACATACATGCATGCATACATATATACATACATACACGCATATATACATGCATGCATACATACAAACATGCATACTTGCATACATACATGCATACACACATACATACATACATACATACATGTATGCATGCATGCATATTACCGCATAATTTAAGGATAAATATGTGAAAAGTAGGGAGCGGGTATCCCGCGGGAACTGTTTGTTTTCCCGGGATAAAAAGTAGCCGTTGTTACTTTTCAGTTCCGCAACTATGCCTATCCCAAAAATCACGTCAATATGTAACTCCCTTGGCACATAATTGAAGGATAAAAATGTGAAAGTACCATACGAATATCCCGCGGGAACTGTTTCTTTTCCCGGGATAAAAAGTAGCCTTTTCACTTTTCAGATTCTCAACTATGCCTATCAAAAAAACCATGTCAATCTGTAACTCCGTTGGCGCATAATTGAAGGATAAATATGTGAAAAGTAACAAACGAATAACCTGCGGGAACTGTTTGTTTTCCCGGAATAAAAAGTAGCCTTTTCACTTTTCATGTCCTCAACTATGCCTATTCAAAAAACCACGTCAATCTGTAACTCCGTTGGCGCATAATTGAAGGATAAATATGTGAAAAGTAGCATACTAATATCCCGCTAGAACTGTTTGTTTTCCTGGGTTTAAAAGTAGCCTTTGTCACTATTCAAGTCCTCAACTATGCCTATCCAATAAATCACGTCAATCTGTAACTCCGTTGGCGCATAATTGAAGGATAAATATGTGAAAAGTAGAATACTCATATCCTGCAGGAACTGTTTGTTTTCCCGGGATAAAAAGTAGCCTTTGTCACTTTTCAGGCCCTTAACTTTACTTATACAAAAAAAACACGTTAATATAAAACTCCATTGCGCGAATTTTGAAGGACAAATGCGTAAAAAATAGCGATGCTATCCCGCAGGAACTGTTTGCTTTTCCGGGATAAAAAGTAGCCTATGTGCTATTCCAGACTATATTCTATGTCTGTGCCAAATTTCAGCAAAATCGGTTCATTAGTTGTCGCGTTAAAGAGTAACAAACATCCATCCATCCAAACATCCATACATCCATCCTCACAAACTTTCGCATTTATAATATTAATAGGATAGGATTTGTTAGTTATACCTTTTACACTGAAGCATACCCACGCATTAACTGATGATGAATAGCTTTTGAGATATAAATAAATAGAAATAGAAATAGAAATAGAAATGTTTTTTTATTCAAATAAACTTTTACAAGTACTTTTGAATCGTCAATGAGTCTACCACTGGTTCGGAATGCCGTTCCTGCCGAGAAAAACCAGCAAGAAACTCGGCAGTTGCTTTTTTCAAAATACTTTTACAATATACTTAATAGATATTATTCTATGTATGCAGAGTTTCCACAATGAGGGGAAGTTCCACAAAAGCATACGTAATTATTTCTAATTATAATTCAACACATGTCAAGACGGGCAGACAGAAAGTAGCCCCATTGCCGCTGGTGGCACCCGTTCACGAGCATGATGCATTACCCAGCCATTGCTTCGCTCAACCATATTTGAGGGAACGTAACAACCCGCATCACACGACACATAGAATCAAAGATTAATTATGACAAACTGGCTTCTCAACCTCACTCTTTTGCCATACCAATCAATACCTTTTAAATCAGAATACAAATCGGATTGTATAAAAAAAACCATGTTTCTTCCACGAAAACGCAAAGTACCCCATAGTCGATAACAATAACTCTGTTGGCACTTT
Source organism: Oeneis ivallda (assembly GCA_029955525.1). Lineage (NCBI taxonomy): Eukaryota > Metazoa > Arthropoda > Insecta > Lepidoptera > Nymphalidae > Oeneis > Oeneis ivallda. The sequence goes on along the minus strand of JARPMR010000018.1, from coordinate 23,100,074 downwards.
CCTCAAACATGGCGGAAATAAACGGAAGTTATTCGCTATTGCGTTTGAATATAAAAAGATCACAGATGTAGCGACCTCGTTATTTTGGGGAGATGGGGGAAAATAATGGGATATGCTTGTTGCCTTTTGATGTGCCGCCTTTTTGTACACTTTCGCTATTTGAGTGCGACAATTCAGGCTGAGTTTTTGAACAGGGATCGCTAAGGCAGCTAAGAAAACCATTTCACTCGAATATTTTTTTTGTCTGGTGGGAGGCTTTGGCCGTGGCTAGTTACCACCCTACTGTCAAAGACGTGCCGCCAAGCGATTTAGCGTTCCGGCACGATGGCATGTAGAAACCAATTAGGGGTATGGGTTGAATGTTCACTGGCATAGCCCTTCCAAGTTAGCCCGCTACCTTCTTAGACTGCATCGTCACTTACCATCAGGTGAGATCGCAGACAAGGACTAGCTTGTCGTCGAATAAAAAAAAATAAAAAAAAAATTTCAGGCAAAAACGTATTTTTGTTGGTGTCATTAGCTAATACTCAAAGGTAATTAGTCGCCAAGTCGTTAGGCCTGTGAAGTCTTTAAAGGTCAAAACAGAAATTTCAATAATGATAAATAAAAATTCTTTTAAAAAACCCCGACTTCAAACGCCACTGAAAAGTATAAAATAATTACAGTTTGTACACGTATGTTAAAGTTGCGCGGGCCTAAATAGAAACGATGAATCGTTGAAACAAAAGCGCGACGCTAGCAAAAGGCACGGAATATACCTACATAATAGTACTTGGTACAGGTATGTTAAAGTCGGGCTAGCGTTGCAGTTTCATAGTTCTATTGAGGCCCGCCCCACTTCAACATCAGATCGTCACAAAATTTAAATGAAAATAACCTGACGTATGTCCTTCCAAATAAAAAAAAAACATTGAAATCGGTTCAGATTTGACGGAGTCACGGAGTAACATCGCCAAAAATATAAAAAAAATACGCATCGAATTGAGAACCTCCTCCTTTTTTGAAGTCCGTTAAAAAGGCTGATCAAGCCAGTGACAGGTTAAATTTGATTTACATCAAGTAGGTATCTTCTCCAAACTAAATCCGAATTCAAATAGTCTTATGTCGACTCTGATTTTGTAAAATATAGACTATTGAACAATTTTTTGATCCTTCTAAGGCCCGCTTGCAGAGACGCCGAGTTAGTTAACCCACGAATAAATTTGTAATTTTCACAGAAGCTGTATACGAAATCTGTCAAATCTGTCCTTTTAACCCAGAGTTAGCTGCTAGCTCTGGGTTAAAACGTTTTTGCAAACGCGCCTCAAAGGCAGCCCTCGTGTACGATCACGTCAGGTGGTAAGTGACGATGCAGTCAATGGTGGTAAGTGACGAAGTAGCCTAACCTTGAAGGGATGTAGTACCTGCTTCTAATCGATTTTAGGCGGCATCGTACCGTAACGCTTGTTCGCTTAGCTACGCGGCTTAACCGGTAGGGTGGTAACTGGTAACGTCCAAGCCTCCCAGACCAGGGTACCAATTGTCCAAAAGTTATTCCATTGATCGTATTCGTATTCGATGACAAAATAATCCTTAATTGTTTGTTGATTTAAAGTCATAAATTCAGTATAACCGATTTTAATGTGGAGTGTTACGGAGCGTATCGTACATTCGTAAACGTATAAGAATGCATACACGAATTTAAGCAGTAATTCAATGCTGTTATGGTTTATTATAATTTTTACTATAACTCGAATATAACTAAAAATTGTAGACGAGTATTAAATACCTGGGACATACAGTCCAGCTAGGTAGGTCCAATTTCGAGAAAGAGATCAACCGCCGAATCCAACTCCGCTGGACAGCGTTCGGGAAGCTCCGAGATGTCTTTTTCGTCCAAAATCCCTCAGTGCTTGAAGACTAAAGTCTTCGAACAGTGCGTGTTGCCAGTCATGATGGCTTATGGATCCGAGACATAGTCGCTAACTATGGGCCGCATAAGAAGGCTCAGGACCGCTCAGCGAGCGATGGAGAGAGCTATGCTCGGTATATCCCTGCGAGATCAAATCAGAAATGAGGAGATCCGTAGGAGAACCAAAGTCACCGACATAGCTCAGCGAGTCGCGAAGCTGAAGTAGAAATGGGCGGGGCACATAGTTCGAAGAGCTGATGGTCGTTGGGGTCCCAAGGTGCTGGAATGGGGACCTCGCACCGGGAAAAGCAGTTGGCAGACCCCCCACTAAGTGGACCGACGACATCAAACGAGTCGCAGGGAGCTGCTGGATTCAAGCGGCGCAAGACCGAAGCCTGTGGAGGTCCATGCAGGAGACCTTTTTCCAGCAGTGGACGTCTATAGGTCGATAAAGAAGAAAGAAGATGGTTTGTCTTATGTCATGGAATACGATTACGATCAATGAAATAATAATTATTGAGAAATAATAAATTCCTTTCCATCGGGAACCCACTCAGTACTGCGTCAGGGGAGTTGTCGAAACTTATGATCCAATCGTTAACTTGCAAGTTTCGTTAAAAAATTCAATAGCTTAGTTCCATGTAGCATACAGCACTACTGCACAATATATCGGCCATTTGTAAGGCATCAGCTGGCATTTATTGCCGTTTGCTTTTTTATCTGTGATAGTTTTCCCTGACTTGAATTTGAAACAGGAGATCGAAACTAGTAACATGGGTATGGCTACTCCTAAATGTGTGATACATGCATCCAAAGATAACAGTTAACTTTTGCAAAGCGTCTATGATTTGTATATTTTATCAAACTGATCAGACCAACCCGACCAATAAGTTGTGATAGCCTAGTAGATAAATAGATAGATAAAAGTTTTATTTGTTCACGAAAACAATTCAATTTTACAATATTCGCTTGCAGAAGTAAGTAAAGCTATTGCATAAAGTAGTTCGTGAACAAATAAGGCTCCTCACTCAGCACAAAGCTGCAGCAAGCTGCAACGCTGGTTTTCAGGAGGAACCTTAAAGTGTCCACAGACGCGTTCCCGAAAAATAAGCCTCTTATAACTAAAACGTTCTATTATATTAATTACTCGATAACCAAACAATATAACTATAAAATAAGAGTAATATAACAAACAAAATCAAGTAGGTAAAGTCCGGTCGCGGATTAGGAGGAATTTCGTACATTAACCTGTTACTACCTGTCTCTGTCACTCCCGCGTCAAAATAATGCGTCACGCTCGCACAGATGCAATGACCGCCGTCCTCAGGGATTTTAAACCTTTTACCTGCGAACGTAAAGTTTGTTTTTGTTTGCGTGTGGTTTTTGGCCTTGAGTCAGGACGAAAATACCAGGAATTACTTGACCTATTTAATAATTTTTAAATAAATAACAACGAACGAACGACATTCCATCTTGGGACGCGTTAGTGATCGCTCAGTTTTCGTACACATTTAATTTAGTTTGTCTGCTAGTTTTTGTTATCTTGTTTGGTTTAACACTACATTTAAGATGGCAGACGTTAAAAAGCTGTTGCAGGAGGCTCTAGGCAACATTTCAGCTGAAAAATGGCAAAATTGTATCAGTCATGTAAAAAAAGAGGAATTGAAATTAGGTGGTCTAGATCATAATGTAGACAAAACTGTAGATTCTTTCATTATAACTGTGACAGGCGAAACGTCGTCGGAAAGTAGTTACTCCGATACAGAGAAATCGGATTCTGATTTTTGAATTTTCATTTTTTTATTTCTATGTACTAAGTAAATACAACTCGATTATTATAACTGTTTTCATACTTAAATCAAAATAAATAATTTATTTAATAAGCTAGTAATTTTTTTTTCTCCTTCAAATATTTCATCTAAACCGCACTTAATAGAAAAATGTTTGTGACCACTGTCAGTAGGCAAAGAGGTCATTTTAGTAGATCTGACTGCGGTCTCCTATTATCTCCTATAACCTTTCGGAGTTATGTAGGTACGTTGAAGCAAATAATATTTCATGCTTCTACAATATAGGAAAGAATCGCATCGTGAAAAAACCTGCATGGCTAAGAGTTCTCCATAATATTCTCAAAAGTGTGTGAAATCTACCTACCAATTTGCATTTTATCGGCACGGTTATATTATGGGAAAAGGGCTTCTTTCTGTCTGCCCATCTTAACATGTATTGAATTGTAAGTAGGTATGTATTTTTGGAACTTCCCTCAGTGTGCATACACTGCATACATAGCATAGTACCTATTGTAAACTATTTTGAAAAGAGCAACCGCCGAGTTTCTTGCTGGCTCCTCTTGGTAGGAAGGGCATTCCGAACCAGTGGTAGATTCATCGACTATTCAAAAGGACTTGTAAAAGTTTATATGAATAAAAATAATTCTATTCTATTCTATAACCCTCCTCTGAGAGAACTGCACTGAGTAGTGAGCCGTTGATGGATTGCTGATGATGATGATGATGATGATGATGAAAGAATATTCTATAGAAGATTAGCAGATTTTACACTTGATAAGATTATGGAGACCTCTCAAGCACGCAGGTTTCCTCACGAATATATTAAAATAAACCTTAAGTTATATATCAATTTTTTATTAAAATAAAATATTACAATTAAGTTTTTTTTTTGAATTCTAAATTTTGCTATAATATGGAAAAATAAATTAAAAAATTACTACTAATTATATTTACAAAAAATACAAGCCGTCCAAATGATCGCTAATGGGCATGGTGCCCAAATCACTGGCGCTATTACCTCTCTGAATAGCGAGGCTAAGGTTAAACTTAACCTTAAATTAAGGTTTTTCACTATGACTTCGAATCAAAAGTTAAAATATCATCCGTATTCCATATTCAACCCCTCATGTCTTCAAAGCAGGCAAAGCGAGCAACATAACCCACTCGTCTCAACTCGCTGGATCAAGAGACTAACGGAAACGCGTTAATGAGGCACCGCATTAAAAGAAGAGAAATCTTAAAAAATGTTTCTCATTTCAAGCGTACAACGTTTTTCTTTGAAACATCTTCATTTATAATGTACCTAGGCTGTGAAATTTTCATACATTCACCCGATATGATAATTTGGCAGCCTTTCTGAATATGCCTTTATATTATTATATTATTTATTTATTATGACTCCAAATGCTATACATTAACATTACTTATAAACTATGCAAACACACATAATTAAATGTCTAACTTATTTAAGGGGTCAGTCACATCATACACAGAAAATAAAAAGTATAATATACCTAAATACAAAACTATAAGAAGTAAAAGTTTAAACTGTGAAAGAAAATAAAAAAATAAGCTACTCTGTGAATAAAGCCGGAAAAAAAACATTCAAAAACAAAAATATTATATGTAACATGGGTAAGGGGGCTGGTATCAATAGAAATAACGACGTCATTTTGACACAAAATAAGTTCAGAAATAAATTCTTTCATTGCTCCCTATTCCAGACAATTTATTAACTAACTCACATAAAATAAATCAAACAATTATTTAACCACAGAGTAAATCCCAAATCACACGAGGCAATGTCCATTAAGAGTTATCCCTGCGGACATGTTCCGGACATACTTCCTTACAATTTATATCTCATGTCTGAATGCAGACATAGAGTCATTTATAACCGAGACTTATTCAGACGAAGAATATCTCTACCGAGATCTGGTAAGTACAAGAAATAGATTTTACTATCAATTTTCACGGAGACGTCAACAAATCGTAAAGTAAGTTTATAACTGTTTTTAATTTATTAATTTATCGCCGGGTTATTTATATAAATAACACTGAAAGGCGTTTTACGCCGAGTTTTCCAAGTGCAGAGTTGTTATCTACCTCATCATCATCATCAGCAACCCATCAACGGCTCACTAATGAGCGCAGGTCTCCTCTCAGAGAAGGATTATAGGCCATCGTTCACCACGCTGGCCCAATGTGAATTGGCGGACTTCACACACCTTCAAGAACATTATGAAAGAACTCTCAGGTGTGCAGGTTTCCTCACGATGTTTTCCTTCACCGTCGAAGCAAGTGATATTTAATTGCTTAAACGCACTTGACTCCGAAAAGTCAGAGGTGCGTACCCGGGATCGAACCTGCGACCCCCGAATAGGAGACCACAGTCCTAACCACTAGGCTACCTAACCTATCCTACCTACCTATATACTAGGTTATCTACCTATTGAATAAATATTCTTTCGGGGATAAATTGAATCAAACATTTGTACATCAAGTTGTCGAGGTAAGAACGTGACTTACAAATAGCCTCTTGAACTTCAAAAGTAACTGACGAAATGCTGATAAATTACTCAAAAAGCCATACTCAGATCGATCCCTTTCATCCTTCATCAAAGCAAATTGTTTATATTGACAGTCTGAGGAGTTTCCGATGGGACTGACACTGGCGATAACTTGGCAACAGAAATTTGCTGAAATGAACTATGTTTCAGAAGTGTTAAACTCGACCCTTCTAATCAAAATATAGACATTGCTTGCTTAAGCCTTTTCATGCTATTTCTTTTAGGACTCCGTAACTAAAGAGTGCCAACGGGACTATTTCTAAGCCTCCACTGTCCGTACGTCCGTCCGTCGGTCAGCGGGCTGTATCTCATGAACCCTAATAAGTAAATACTTGAAATTTTCAGAGAATATGTATTTTCGACCGAGCGAAGCGAAGGTCTTTGAGTCTACTTGAGTGAATTTGCACTTGTCCGTCCGTCCGTCCGTCCGTCCGTCCGTCCGTCTGTCAGAGCCTTATAACTTCTGAATTACTGAACGAAATTACTTCAATTTTAGATATAATATGTAAACCGATGGCCTCCAGCCGAAAATGGCTTAAAAAGTTATAAAAACCTTTATTTCAGGGGGGCTCTCATAGAAGCGAATGCGAAGAAAAAAAAAAATTTTGCGTTTCATAGGTTTACAGTACCTCATTTTAAAGATAATTTGGAACAGAGTACAAAAGTATTTTTTTTTAAATTTTTTTCCTAAAATTGACGAAATGGGGGGCTTTCAAAGTGGAGATTATATTTGACCTCAGAACGGAATAACCATTGAAAGCTGGGGCTTGAAAGTTTTACAATTTTAGCGTAATATCATGTACTTGAACAACAAATACTAAAATTAGATAAATGTAATAAGGAAACTAAATTATTTAACTTTTAATGAGCAGCAACAACAGAACTTCACAATGATGTCAATAGATGGCGCTCTCATCTCATATAGCAAATGCAGCTTTATGTAACATACCTATTATTCAATTAAGATTATTATTTAGTCATTTAGCAAACATCAATAAAACTTCACGTTGCAGTTTGTTTTTACATATTTCTGATCGTGTCAATAGTTGACGCTGTGTACAAGTAATTTAATTTGAATGTTCCAAAAAACTATACCTAAGTTTGATTGAGGCCTTGAGGATTTCACTATAACAGTTCCCTAACCTTTACGGGCTACCTATGTTAAGTTAGTTGACACTTTCTGTCAACTTTGTTATTACGAACCTCTACGGGACAACTAAAGGTGAAAATGACATTGGGATGTTAGAATTGTATTTAGGGGCTACCTATGTAAAGAGACTTCTACAAATGGGATGATTTAGGTATGGTTGGTGAAAACGGGCATAATAATAATGTCAATTTTGATCGTCAATTATGGGAAACCGTTACCGCGAGGTCTCAGTTCGGGGCGAACCACTAGTTATTGCTGCTTTATCAACGAAAATAATAAAAGAAACTTAAAAATGAAAGAGAGTCTCTATGCAATAAACTATGGTTTTTGCTCAATGTTATTACATACTTATTAGCTGGTGTTAAATCTCGTACGATGGCACGGAACCCTTCGTGTGCAAGTCCGACTCGCACTTGGCCGATTTTTACATTTTTTTTATTCGATGACAAGCTAGTCCTTGACTGCGATCTCACCTGATGGTAAGTGACGATGCAGTAGAAGATGGTAGCGGGCTAACTTGGAAGGGGTATGGCAGTGAAAATTCAACCCATACCCCTAATTGGTGTCTACACGCCATCGTGCCGGAACGCTAAATCGCTTGGCGGCGTGTCTTTGACGGTAGGGTGGTAACTAGCCACGGCCAAAGCCTCCCACCAGACCAGACCAGAGACAATTCAGAAATTATAAATTCCCAAATTAACCCCGTCAGGAATCGAACCCGAGACCTCCCAGTTATAAGGCAACAGCGCTCACCACTGAGCCAGGGAGGTCGTCAAACATTTTACGCGTAATATGGCTGGGCAACCAAGCTGAGAAGTTCCAAAAGATGGCCATTGTGGAAATTCGATCAAAGACAAAAGGCGTCTATCTGCGTTAGTCCATTAGACGTTTTCTTTAAGTCGATCGCACATAAGTTGCCAAAGCTCATCGTCGTCTCAAGAGCTCACAGGCCACAATAAAACTCTTTTGTTCAGAAAGCGAGGAATTTTTCCTATTGTAACTTTATTGTTGCAGAAGATAGGTTAGTTTTCTATTGTGTTTAACAAATCTTTTCCTTTTGACGTGATTTAACGTCTTTTAAATCGATGAACACCGGCTGCACGCACGAAAAGTGTCACGTTCCGCCTGCGCCTGAGCATGTAAGCGAGAGCGTGGAACAAGCGATAGAGAGGCACGATCGGCCCAAGTGATGGCTTAGAGAGCGCCCGCCGCCGCCCGCCAGTCATCGTCAATGTTTCTTTATGACGTCATCACTTATCACGTAAAACTATCCTTCGTAAACCGACTTTACAGACAACCAATTTTTTTATTATGTTTGATGTGATAACGCCTTATAAATCTATGAACACCGGCTGCACGCACGAAAAAGTGTCACGTTCCGCCTGCGCCTGAGCGTGCAAGCGAGAGCGCGGAACAAGCGATAGAGAAGCACGATCGGACCAAGCGTTCGCTTGTGACTAGAGCACCCGCCGCCGCCCACCAGGCGCTAGTCATCGCGTGCGCGCTGTGGTTAGCGGATGTGTCGCCTTTATGACGTTATCACATAAACTATCGTCCGTAAACCGACTTTGCAGACAACCAATTTTTTTTATCTACCTGATTCTATTCTTTTTATTGGTTTATCACTATCACCTTAGTCCTGTATGCAGTAGGTACCTACAGTACATAAGACAAAGGGTGTTAACGACACACTTAGCTATCGCTTTTAGTGAATTAGTGGCAGTAAAGTGCTTGTCCCTTTGTCGCCTCATATCTATACCAATGGCTGTATCAAATTAACTTCCTCTATGTCTTATATTATGGAAACAAAACAACATATTGCATTTAAAATGGCCGTGATAATTGTATCAAATTAACAGCTTGCTTACGGATCCGAGACATGGTCGCTATATAAGGGCCTCATAAGTAGGCTCAGGATCACTCAGCGGATCGAATCAGGAATGAGGAGATTCCGTAGGAGAATCAAAGTCACCGACATAGCTCAGCGGGCCGCGAAACTGAAGTGGAAATGGGCGAGCACATAGTTTGACGAGCTGATGGTCGTTGGGGTCCCAAGGTGCTGGAGTGGCGACCCCGCACCGGGAAGCGCAGTGTTGGCAGACCCCCCACCAGGTGGACCGAAGATGTAAAACGAGTCGCAGGGAGCCGCTGGATTCAGGCGGCGCAAGACCGAGACCTGTGGAAGTCCATGCAAGAGACCTTTGTCCAGCAGTGGACGTCTATCGGTTGATAAAGAAGAAGAAGAACAGCTTGCTTTATGTATTTTAAGGAAACACGTACTCGTTTATAATAGCCGTAAGAATTTTTATCAGGGAACATGAACATGAGGATAATAATTAGATATACTTTTTCTCACGGGTAAATTATAAAGATAAAAACTGGATATACATGATTAAAACATAGATTACATAATACTTCATACACCCCAACTTACTCTAGAACAAAATGGATTATTGAATGAACAGTATTCAATGCGATAAAGGGGTTCTATGAGTAGTTATAACACCTATTTACAGTTACAAAGGGGTAAGCAATGAACTTACACTAATTCACCCCTGCTAAGTGAGCCATCGCGAGCCTATAGGTATCGCGTGTTCCGTAAAATAAATTTTATGCCATAGTATTTATTGGAAAAAATTAAGACAAAATTGAACCGACACTTTTTTGAATGTGAATTTGGCATTGTGTTCAATATTTTCACAGTACTATATTAGATCTCCGTAGCTTTGTGGTTTCTACAGGTCGATAAGAGTCGATGGTTCGAATCCCAGCTCGACAGACTGAATTTTCTATTGTCAATTTTATTTTAAACTAGCTGATGCCCGCGACTTCGTCTGCGTGGATTTAGTTCATAACATCCCGCGGGAAATCTTTGTCACCCTCCAGGTTCTCAACTATACCTATCCAATAAATCACGTCAATCCTAGCTTTGTAGCAGGAAACATTTGATCGTCTTGCTCGCGGCATTGTTAATGATGATTCAAAGAGAAAACATATTACTGATGATATTATCAATTACGTTAAACTATAATTTTTATAATTGTTTTTACCATAATTAACCAAATACAAAATTACGTTTAGCTGTCATTTACGTTTTGTTCTTCCACTGTCATTTTCGTTTTTTTATTCCATGTCAGATGCATTTTTGTTATACCAGGTTTTATATTGACTTGACGGAAACGCGGTCGAACGGGATAAAAAGTATCCTATGTCCGTCTCCTGCTTCTAAGCTACCTCTCCACCAATTTTGAGCCAAATCGGTTCATCCGTTCTTGAGTTATAAATAGTGTAACTAACACCACTTTCTTTTATATATATAGATAATTTCTACATGTGGTGTGGTGTAAATAATAAATTAATTATAAAAATAAAATAATTTTTATCATTAATTTATTTAATAATAAATTAATAATAATCTTGTGGGCAGCTGGATGCCAAGCCGATTGAACCAAAGCAACTTTGTTAGAATATAATAGAATGTAATATTTCCACAATGAGGGGAATTTCCAAAAAAGCGTAGGTACTACAATTCAATTCATGTCAAGATGGGCAGACAGAAAGTAGCCCCATTTCCGCCGGTCGCACCCGTTCACGAGCATGACACATGATCCAGCCGTTGCTTCGCTCGACCATAGTTGAGGTAACGTCTCGCTAGCGAGATTCGCGAACCTTGTATCGATCAAGTTTTCGACCAATGAAAATGAGCCTGTAGTCAACAAAACAGTCTCGGGAAAGAGGTAGTAATGGTATTATATTGTCAACATAGAGTTGACGAACGACGAGCGGAAACTATAGCAGATATTGTAGAGATATGATCACAAAGGGGCGAGCAGCGAACCTGCACTAATACCCTGAGCGCGGCACATTTCCTCACTAAGTGGGCTACAATTTGTTGTGTACAAGCTGATGCCCGCGACTTCGTCCGCGTGGAGTTAGTTTTTCTAAATCGTGCGGGAACTCTTTGATTTTCGGGGATGCTAAGCATACGTCAACTCTTTAGATCCTCTAAACTACACCAATGCAAAATAAGGTAAGAGAGGCATATAAGGCCCACTTTTATGTAAAATTAAATATTTTTATATATAATCATGATAAAATGTAAAACTCATTCGAGATAAGCTTAATATTTATTTCACTTTCTTCATATATCAAAATAATTGCATAAATATTACCGTACTAATGAGAAATCAAGTTTTTTTAAAACTATGGTTTTGGGCCTTATTAAACACTATCAAGATATTAAGGCCCGTAAAAGAAATAAACATTTTGACGGTTGTAACTGCTTTTTAAATCTTTTTAACTTTCAACTTAAACATAAAACAATATTTGGTACATTTAATACAGGAAGATATTCTTAATTAATGGTAATATTTGGCTTTGGGCCTTATTATACTAAAGAAATAAGAAATCTTCTATTTAACTCTAAAACAGAAGATTAAAAATAAAATTAAACCTTTATTAGTCACAGCTCTTTTTTATACATCAACTTTTAAAATATTATAAAAAAATCGCTCATTTTTTACATTTTAACAAAATCTTAGAGGGCCTTATTAACCCTAAGGACTTTTTAAAGAATCAAAACTTCTAGCCTTACTAGTAACATATTATTCACACAGACTTATGTAGGTATTTTGAACTTATGTTTTAAGTAGGATTTAGGAACTTTTTATCAAATCAGCCTTGTTAAGAGATCAAAAATACTGTAAATTATCTTAAAATTACTCAAATAAAATATTGACTTTGTCGTTAAATGCAATCGGGGCAAAAGAAAGCTTCATCGTCGTCTTTGGTTAATCCGACACATTCTTCGTGATACCATTTAGCACAATTTTTAGATCTTCTCATATCCTCTTCTCTTTCTAGTTTGCACCCATGACAAAACCATCTATCATTAATATCTGTTTTTGTTTTCTTGTTTTTACCTATTTTATTTTGGGTTTTGGTTTTCTTACTTTCCTTCCTAGTTGACTTTTTATTTTCCTTATTTGGTATTTTCTTATAGTTTTTTCTTACTGTCGCATCTTTTGTTTTTCCCCTTTCATTATTATTATCATGTTTCTTCTCAAATAAATCTTTGACGATTCTCTGCCCTTTATAATTCATAGCTTTGCGTCTTGGACGGGACTTTACAACGGCAAAGTTATGTGTTGGTATCAGTTCTTTAAAGGTTATAGTGGAAGGTATTTTGTTTATCAACTCAATCAGTGGAACATCATCATGGAAATCATATGCCGAAATTGGTGAACGCATTTCTATAATTTCACTAGCCAATTTCTTGTTACTTTTTTCTGGAGTTTTTTCTCCTCTTCGTATTAAATCCTCATTTTCTTCATTGGAGTCACTAAAAGGGTCATAAATATTGATACCTCGTATATTTTGTTGATGAACAAAGCTTTCAAAATCCAAAGAAGACTCTGAATCCGAAGAAAAGACTCGAATAAATAGAACCATTACGGTTCTATTTATTCCAGAAGGCCCTGGAACTGGTGAATGCATGACGAACTCTTTATTAAATTCTTGTTCCATAGTTTCTTCATTTTCTAAATCAGAATCTAGCGATGGAGTATAATCTACCAAACGTCTTTGAAGAATTCGCTCAGAAACAGCTACTGCTGGGCACGTTATATTTGGGGTAGTTTCTCTTGTATGGTTTTCCTGTCGAAAGGTATTCAATAAAGATGGCGAAACAACGTCGATTCTAGAATCCATCATAGCTACAGAGTCTTCAGCATCAGTAAGATCCGTATCTGAATTGTTTTCCAAAGGACGTTGCACTAAGGTGTCAGGAGGTGTCAATATATGCGTTGATGAACTGGGTAATTGGGGGTCTTGGTTTTCAGTTAATAGAGATGGCAGGTAGGCATCTTCTGGTATTGCATTAGGGTCTAATGGAAACAATCCGGTTGCTCTAAATCCATTAATAATATTTTCTGGGGTCACGCTTTTTGCCCAAACTTTGGTAAATATTGGATTAAAACGCGCTTTATTGATCTTTTTGGTAGGGTTGTGGTACATGAACTTCACAACTTCTTGATCCCAGAAATTCTCAAAAGATTTATTAACAGATTTGTCCAGCGGCTGCAACTCATGTGTTGTGTTCGATGGCAAGCAATATAATATTATATCATATTTTTCTGCTGCCTCTACTATATCATAATCTAGATGGCAGGAGGCACCATCAAATATCAGCAAACACTTTCCCGGGGACTTGTATTTTCCCAGATGTTCTATAAAATTAATGAACAATGAGCTCGTCATACTACCCTTAGGTGCCATTTTCACTAGTGTCCCAGGAGGTAAGTTGTCTGTGAATTCCTGTTTAAGTCGTATACCCTTATAAAGTATCATCGGAGGAATGCTATTTCCTGCAGCACTAACACAAACAGCAATCGTAACATTTTCCGCATGTTCATGTGCTATCATATGAACCCTGCGATTGCCTTTTTCAGCTAAAACTTTTTGTTGATGATGGATAGTTAACCTGCAGCCTTTTTCATCTATGTTATATAATCTTTCCGGGTGGTTGGGTATGTCAAGTTCATCGTACAATTTCATTATTTCTTGAAAGTGATGCTGCACTATGGACTTATTCAATTTCTGCGCTCTAGCCGGGTTCATAAGCTGAGCCTTGCGGATTGAAATGTTTGGGTTCCGTTTCATGAACATGTTGAACCAGTCTCTGCCCGCTCTTCCAGTTTTTTTATTGAAATTGTTTTCAATTCCCTGCTTCTCACAGAATTTGTAGGCCTGTGTTCGAATGACTTGGGGTGTTAGCGGCATGCCTATTTTAGAAAATTTTATAATACTCTCCACTAAATCTTTTTCCTGTGCCTTTGACAATATGGGGGCCCGCCCAATTTCTTTTTTACATTTTCCGGATACCAGGTGGTTTCGAAGAGTTCTGCGAGGTATATTGTACCCAGCTGCTGCTTCTCGTTGTGAAAGTTCACCGTTTTTCACAGCAGCCATTGCCGAGGCCAAACTATTTTCTGACCACAGGGCTCGCTTTTTTTTAACTGGCAGGAGTGGTGACGACATTCTAATCTGAAAAGAAAATATCTGATAAAGTTTAAATTTAGTCATTTATTCAGTTACATGGGCAGAATGAACAATTGTTAGCATTATTAGTATTACACTTTACACTATTAATAATTAATAAGTAAAAATATGTTTTATATTCAACCATTAGTCCGAGGACCCATTAATATAATATTGATAACTTGAAGATTGATATATTTTAACTTTTAACACCTATTCACATATTTTTATTTCGATTTCTGCAACAAAGTAGCCTATGCTCTGCTCCAAGGTCCCATTTATCATAATTCCAAAATTCATCGAAATCGGTTCACCAGTTTAGCTGTGAAAAGGTAACAGACAGGCAGACTTACGTTCTCATTGTTTAGTCTAAACTTACACTTGCACTTTAAAGTAACCATTTGAAGTCAACCTTTTCATCTCATACGTTAAATAAGGCCCGGCCCTTGTTACCAACGCAAAACGTGGGCCTTTTTAGCCATAGTACAGGATCTAGAATAACAGAAAATATTAGATATAAATATAGATATAAAATTACTAACTTACCCCTTCTCATGCAGCTAGATAAGTTCTGTTCACATCCAAATAAGAAGAAACTCAGAATAAATCAAGAAACTTAATTAAAACAAAGTTTATTTTCGTAAATAAAAAAAAATATATGAAGTGTAGACGCAACCTCCCGTACCGACTGTATGAACGCTACTGGCTAGATGGTGGCGGGTGCGTAGCAAAGCGTTGTTGCCAGCTCGTTGTATCTACTACTTCTATACGGGATGTGCTGAACGAAAAATACTATTGCAACTCTAATTTTTCGATACTGGGCCTTGCAACCGGACGGGCCTTCTATGCCTGAACTACCTTATCACATCTTATCGTAGATCTGTTGAGGCGTGATTGAAAGACAAACCATCAAATAAACACACTTTCTTTACAATATTAGTAAGATTAAAGATTCTGGGGCCTCATTAAGTCAATCTACTTAGACTTATGACTAAAATGCAAATAATATTTCAGAGTTCAAACCTTGAAGGTGGTTACTACCACTTTAAGGTCAATTCTCATTGATCGATGGGAATCACATTTTTTATTGTTATTGATGACAAGATTGCGCTTATCTGCTATCTCACCTGATAGTAAGTGACGATGCAGTCTAAGGGAGAGGGCAGACTGGCTACTTTTAGCGATTGGCCTTGTTATGGCTTTCAGTCGCAGTTCGGAAGCTCGATTCCGCGTCCGAACGCTAACGGGGGCACACAAAAAACGCCAGTCGCAGCGAACAAGTTGGGGTTTTAGCATTTTTAAACGCGATTTTTGAACTCTTTTAGCATTGAATCGAATTTACGCTTTAGAATAGTGATATGCCGGATATCCGTATCCGTATCCATATCCACGGATATCTGAGGGAAAGTTACACATAGCATACCCCAAGGTAGTACACTGGGCCCAACGTTGTTTTTGGTGTATGCCAACGAAATCTGTAATTTAGAACTGGAAAATGCCCATCTAATAGCCTTTGCCGATGACACTGCCATATTATTTCATGGGAGAACGTGGGACGAGACTCGCAGGACAGCTGAAAAAGGACTCAGTAGGATAACGCAAACGCTAGAAAATAATTTACTAACCATAAATGCACAAAAAATGAAATACATATGCTTCAGTATCTCGCGAGTTACCCAACCCCTACCTAATTTTTCAATCAAGTTACACACTTTCCCATGCAACAGATCTGGAACTCCACCAAACGACTGTACCTGTGAAATACTTGATAAAGAAATAACTATGAAATATTTGGGAGTAATCATCGATGAAAATTTGAATTGGCATCCCCATATTACATCTCTTGCCAATAGAGTCAGAAGGTTAATTCCGATATTTAGGAACCTCCGTGATATTGTCGATAATAAACTGATGACACAGGTCTATAAATCTTTATGCCAATCCCTACTGATTTATTGCATTTCAGCATGGGGAGGTGCAGCAACCACACACATGATCGAAGTAGAAAGAGCTCAAAGAGCTATCATAAAAGTCATGCATGGCAAACCTCGCAGATTTCCCACAGAGGAACTGTACAAAATGTCCAAATTACTTACAGTACGGCAACTTTACATCGAAAGGAGTGTAATTCGATGCCACCAGATACACGTTCCTCCACCACCCAACAGTACTCCTCGGCGACGACCTGATATATATGTTCCCCGAACAAGTAGTGTATTCGCAAAACGGCAATTTAGCTATTTAGGACAATTTCTATATAAGAATATTAATAATAAACTCAAAATAATGCATTCTAATAGATATGGAATTAAAAATAAACTTAATAATATGTTGAGCCAGATATACCATGAAGCTACCGAAAACCTAATTCGTTTTTCAAAAAAATTGTGTAGGTAGTATATAAATATAGCAATGTAGTGTACTACTACAGGTAATATAAACTTACTTCTTACACCTATCATGCCCATTCAAATACACACACGCGCGCGCACACACACACACAAACACACACACACACACACACACACACACACATACACCAGCACACACAAACTTAACGATATAAAAGCAAATGTACATATATAATCTTGATGAACTTATGTTGTGATATTTCTGTTGTTCTGTACATTGCACAACTATGAACTGTCTCCCAAGACACGGGTTCTCCTAGTTTGGGAGTTCAGAGAAGCGAAAAAGCTTTATGATCATATTTTGTATGCTTATGTATTTTTACGTAATAATTATTGCAAGTGTGAAACTTTATTTAAATAAATAAATTATGCACTATGCAATATTATTATTATTATTATAAGAGATCCGTATCCTTAGGTATCCGTTACTTTTTCGGCGGATCTTTTACGGATCTATTTACGGTATAAACTTCATTGTAGACATTTTTTAACTTATTACCAAACACAATTATACAAACGTTATCTATGCTGCCCAGTGTCACACTAAACTATAAACAAAATTTAAGAAACACCCGCGCAATGCAAGTCGAAACATGTCCTGTCACCCAAAGTGTCAAACGGCGTCAACTATCGTTTCAAAGAAACATGTCCTGACTCCTGTCACGAAAAGTGTCAAGTGGCGTCAACTATCGTTTCAAAGTCACGCGCATCGACACCGATTGAGTAAGAAAGTTAAGATCCGTATCCGTATTTGCAGATCTTGACACCACATATCCATATTGGGACCCGTATCCGCGGATATAAATTTTTAACGATCCGGCACATCACTACTTTAGAGTCGCAAAAACGCGATGCAGTCGTTATAACGCCGCTACTAATTATACTGCCGCTATATAAAATTACTGCCGCTAAAATTAGCCAGTCTGCCCTCTCCCAAACTTGGTAACGGGATAACATGGGAGGGGTGTGGAAGTGTAAATTACATACTTAGACTGGATCTATCCATTACCATCTGAGACTTAGTTACTATTAGTGACTATGTTGAGTTATGGACTATCTGCTATCTAGTCGTAAAATAATGCTTTCTACGATTTTTTGTTGAATCCAAAAAAATGGTAGCATTAAATCAAGACTGATCTTAATTTACGAGAAATCGAAAAGTGCCTTTACCCCCCTCCCATTAAGATCTTCGCATCAATTTCGGCGTGTCATTAAGGGTTTATTGAACTTACTTTATGAGCGGATGGATTTATCCATATTTATAGATAAGAGCTTAAGGACTAAAAACAATGATTTTTAAAAAACGTCTTATTGGACTATGCGTTGATGAGTAGATAAATATATTATTGACCGAGAGAAGCGAAGTCGCATTTTTCCGTCCGTCTGTCAGACTGTCTGTCTGTCTTTCAGAGCTCCTGAACTCCTGAATTAATTTGATGAAAAAGTAGCCGATGCCCGCAACTACGTCCGCTTGGATTTTGTTTTTAAAATCCAGCGGGAATTCTTTTATTTTCCGAGTTAAAAATAGCCTAATGTCACTCTCCAGATCCTCAACTATACCTATTCAAAAAATCACGTCAATCCGTTGTTCCGGTGCTGCGTGATTGAAGGATAAATCACGAATCCAACACACTTTCGCATTTATTTATAATATACTAGTTGATGCCCGTGACCACGTCCGCGTTGATTTAGTTTTTAAAGTCCTTCGGGAACTCTTTGATTTTCCGGGATAACAAGTAGCCTATGTCACTCTCCAGATCCTCAACTATACCCAGGCAAAAAATGACGTCGATCCATAGCTCTGTTGCAGTGTGATTGAAGGACAAACCAACAAAATAACAAACACACTTTCGCATTTATATTAATAGTTTGATTACCAAGGCTGATATTATGTCCAAAACCAAAAATACTATATACCTACCTAAAAAGTTATAAAAAACAAATATATAAACAGTATTTAACAAACACACTTTCGCATTCATAACATTACTTTGCGGATGCCCGCGACTTCGTCCGCGTGGATTTAGTTTTTAAAATCCCTCGGGAACTCTTTGATTTTCCGAGATATAAAGTAGCCTATGTCACTCTCCAGATCCTCAACTAAACCCGACGAAACCTTACGTTGACCTTCCCTTATTTTGGAAAATCATTCCTTTAAAAATAATCTGGTTGAAAAAGTATCTCTTAAAATAACCCAGCCTCACCGTTGCCACTGCGGTGACCGCGTCGACACTTACGGTCATCACGGGCTCTCCTGTTCGAAGAGCGCTGGTCGTTTCTCCCGCCACAATGCCCTCAACGACATCATCCGCAGGTCTCTTGCTACTGCTCACGTGCTAGCTGTATTAGAACCTATTGGTTTGGCACGTAGTGATGGCAAGAGACCTGATGGTATGACGCTTGTTCCTTGGAGGACAGGGAGGTCGCTTGTGTGGGATGCCACCTGTGTAGATACTCTAGCTGCTTCCCACATCCATGCGACCTCCTCTGTGGCGGGTGCAGCGGCTACTAACGCCGAACAGGCTAAGAGGCGCAAATATAAAAACTTGACAGTGGTTTCATATTTGCGCCTTTTGGTGTAGAGACCCTGGGGCCGTGGGGCCCGGAGGCTCGCGCACTTTTTTTAGAGATATCAAAAAGAGTGATCGAGTCTACCGGGGATCCAAGAGCTGGCAGCTACCTTGGCCAAAGGATTAGCTTGGCCATCCAAAGAGGTAATGCTGCCAGCATCTTGGGTACTATGCCACACTGCGGTGGCTTGGATGGGGTTTTAGATTTTAATTAGTTTTTATTTTAGTTTTAATTTTAGAATTAAATTTAGGTTTAATATAGTATTGCATATATGAAATTTTCTTAAGTCAAAATAAAAACGAATAGAAAATTAAAATATCTGGTTGAATGGAAAAACAACATTTGGCGTATCATTTCTAAAAAAACTCTCTGCTGTGCAGTGGAATAAAAAGCCACAATAGAACTATAGAACTAGCGTGACCTTGTGACCTTGCAGGATTCAATATCCTGCCTGCCGACCGTTTATCTGCAGCTACCCTCGTTTGCGACCGCGTTATGTCGGGCATTCTGACGTTATAAAGATTGAGGCTATTTTTACGCCCCTCTATATGTTATACATGCCGTAAAAAGTTATGAAAGTGTCTGAGTATATATCTGGATTGAATTGTCTTTTATGGCGACTGAAACTACGCTGAAATACCTACTTATAGGTTTGCAAAGAGCTATTATTATCGTTTATTTGCCAACGTCTGCAATTTTTTTTTAATGATTTCGTCTGATAGTCTTCGTGGCGCACTACACTGCGTCCAACCGTTTATTTTCTTTTTGACAGCTCAATCACACTATGTTAGAGTAAGTGAGACTGAGCTGTCAAAAATAAAATAAACAGTTGGACAGGGTATAGTAATAATATGTGTTCTTATAAAAGAGGTCGCGGGTTGGATCCCGAAATAAAAAAATATTATACATTTTAAATTATTTTTTTTCAAAACGAATTTAGATTAAGTAGACCCAAAGTCTTACTTCTTATTAATATTATAAATGCGAAAGTGTGTTTGTTGGTTTGTCCTGCAATCACGCTGCAATAGAGCTACGGCTGTACTATTATGAATTCTGTGTGTCTGGGTTGATGCGATTTTTTGGGTAAGCGAACCACTAGTCATTTTCCTTACTCGTCATTTTCACTAATTCGCCAGTTTACGTATTAGACACTTTCTGAATGCCTAATTGAGTTGGAGTGACAAAGGCTACTCTTTATCGCATAAATCAAAGAGCTCCCGCGGTAAAAACTAAATCCACGCCGACGAGGTCGCGGGCATCAGCTAGTGCATAATATATTAATAATATGAAAGTTATTCGCCAATTCGCATTGGGGTCCGCCATTTCGCATTGGGCCAACGTGATGGACTATGGCCTATAGCCCTTCTCTGAGAGGAGACCTGCGCTCAGTAGTGAGCCGTTGATGGGTTGCTAATGAATGAATGATGACAGTTATTGACCTTACAGTTTTCATGTCATAGCAAAAATACTCACTATGACCCATTTAATGGTAGTCCGCTTCACGACACGGTAATGACCATGACGACGGGATGATACGTCACAGATAGGTATCGCCACGGGCATAAACAAGTCAATATTTAAGAGCACGTGTAACCCCAAAAAAAAAATCAGATTTCGAGATGAGACAAAACATAGCCACAACCTCATGTGAGGCGCGACAAAAGAAAGCGTTTTGCGCGGAATAGGAGTGTAGTAAGCGCCAAATACTTTGTAACTCGTGAAATATTCATTTTCTTTTCAATTCGCTAGGCTACTCCCTTGATAATATCAATCGGAATTTAATGTAAAAATTTTGGCTCTGTAATATGGAACACATTGAAAATAAATGAATATTGGTTAAACATTAGACCTAACTTCGCGATTTTTTATTATCGAACAAATTTCATCATTTTATGTTTTTGCCCAAACACGTCCCTTGGCAGTATGATGTAATTCTTGCGTGTTTTTTTTTTCGGATAATTGAAACTTGATCTACTACTGTAAAAATCAAATCTGTTTACTGTTAACGAGCGCACACCCACTCTTAAGTCAACACCTAAGTACCTACAAAGTTGAGGAAATTTTCTTAAAGAAAGACTTATCGCAGTAGCACAGTTTGCCATCCAAGAACACTCTGCTGATTGAAAACAAACTTCTACGATTTATTGTTTATTGTATGTCTTTGAGTAATAAACCAACACAGGAGAAGAATTGACGCGCGTACCCCTCTGTAAGTTGGGTATGAGCAGTGGTCCTACTCGTTAAATAAAACTGTTTGACTCGAGTCACGCGCCTGTCAACTACGTATGGTTAGCGGGGAATGAGCTCCGCTATAAATGCCGAATATGAGAGTATTTTGTTCTAAAAAAATATTTAAAACATCCAGTTTACTAAAGGATAACATTTATTTACTTCTGATGTATTATTTTATCCAAATAATGCAATACTTATGCAGAAAACTTAAGAAAACTGTCGATCTGAAAATGTTGCTACTTAATCGTACATGAAATAATTTGGGGAAAATATTGAAAATTAATCTTCCTACTTACTATTCGTTTAGAGACCTTTATCTTGAACTGCATTATAAATTGATCCCATAGAATTAAAATCACGATAGAATAGGAAGGGGTGAACGAATAATTTATAAGCTTTAAGTAAAATATGACTAGATATATAAATACGAACTTTGATCGTCTGTGGGATTATCAAATAATGATAAATAATTCTTTCTATAAAACCGACTTTAAACGCCACTACAAAGTATAAAACAATTTTAATTTGTACATGTATGTTGAAGTCGGGCGGGCCTAAATATAAATGATGAAACTAATGCGCGACGCTAGCCCAACTTTGCCCGATCGGCGTATGAAGTCGGTTTTTTAAAGATATTTTTTTTTACATTAAGCTTATTTTAAGCTTTTTTGTGTATATCTCTGATCGCGAGCAATTATCTCTCAATCATTTATATGGGAACCACCTCTGAAGTATGCCCTACTAAACAAAAAAAAAATTATCAAATTCCATTCATTATTTGGCGGAATAATTGGGTAACAAATATACAAAAAATTCAAATTGAGAACCTCCTCCTTTTTTGAAGTCGGTTAAAATGATTGCATTATTATAACGATCGCAATGGTGTCTGATTGGAAGGTACTCTCCCACTATTGTTTAAAATGCATTGATGCAGCTAGAGCTCCATAAACTCAGCGAATTCATAAAATTAGTTTTTTACTCAATTATTTCAAAATTTATAGGTATATATTTCCATATAGCCAGTGTGATATGATTTTCTAAATATATAAAATGAAAAGGTGACTGACTCACTGATTTATCAACGCATATCTACTATGACGTAGGCATCCGCTAAGAAAGGATTTTTACAAATATAATACAAAAAATAATGAAAACGAGACTAAAAAATTGTTTAATAATAATGATAAGTTCTACGTAAGTCTTTCTTACTCGAAAATTAGGACTTTAATTTTATGAAGTCGGCCACACCGCAATAAAATTAGGGCTGGACAGCAAGATTTCATATGTCGATATTGGTGGGGGGATTGTATAAATTATTTATACCGAGATATTTTTATCGTCTTACTAATGGTTCATTGACGAAAAAAAATATTTAAATTCTATACATATTTGGTTCATTAAAACTTGGCAATTGAATTAAAGTACCCATACTTCTTATTCATCCCGCTAGGTTTACCGGAAAGCTAAATAGCTTGGCGGTGTTTTATTACAGATGGGGTGGCCACTATAGCCATGGCGGCAGCCTAGCATTACAAACAAATATACACTTCGTTCAGATGAAGTAGATGAAAAAAATAAGCCTTCCAAGTAAAGTATGTAGGTACAAGTTTTAACTTACCAATCATAACTTTAAATAAATTTTTTTTTTAGGGTTCAGTTTTTCCTTTTTATGTTTCCTCCATACTGGACTGAGAGAATATTATTCAACGCTGGAGAACGATCTTGTAAATCGAAAAAGTGAACTTTAAACCAGAGCCAATAACGTTTTAAAAAATCATAACAGCTCATAATAAGCTATCAGGAGCAGATTTTTTTCAAAAAGCATATTTTTTAATGTAACACATCAGATGATACTAATTATATAATTCTAAAGTAGAATTACTTTAGTTTTATACATTACTTTTATATCAATTTCGACTAATAGTTTTTCAATTTCAAGAAGCAATGTTGCTGTAACTTGGTATTTGATACATATGAAACCACGAAATAACTCTAAACTCTGAAATGCTAATTATGCTGTATTTATTTTTAAGGAAACATGATGTAGTCCTAACAGTTTGTACTTAATATACTTTTTAGAAATAGATACATCGTAAATTTCGCTTTAAACATAAATAAAACAAATGATGTTTCATTAAAAATGCTGTATGTTTATTTAAACAAGATTACTTAAAAAATCAATGTGTTCAATATTAATACCCACTACGTATTCAAATAAAAATTAAATGTCTCTCAACTTAATAAACAATATTATTAAAAATCTATGACAAAGTACAGCACTCCCTGGTGGCTTATAACCTTAAATCATAACTAAACAGCTGCTCTAAGGTGATATACTGTGGTACCTACAGCATGCTTTCAGCATGAGATTGAGAGTATAGTGACGGAGTAAATACCTTGGTATCTACAAAATCTGTTAATAATCAGATAATCCAAAGTCCTTACAGTACACCTAAATGCACTGCACTGCTAAAAAGTATTGATAACTTTTTTGAAGTATCTGTATAATATTGAAAAATAGATGGTGTCTTAGTATTTACAGCATTTTTGAGTACGTTGAAAAATATGAATAACAAAAAATATAATATAAACATGTAGAGAAGGTCAACATAGTATCTTAGAAAAATAATGTCATAGGAAAACGAAAATTCGACAATCCGACGCAGTATCTTTTTCTTCCAAATATATAAAAAAGTCATTTTGTTATTTTTCGAAATAAGCTAGATCGCTTTCCAGCGTCAATATAGTCCAAAGTTTCTAGCTGTATCTTTACGCAAGTACTAAAAGCCTACAAAGAGTCAATCTAATAGCAAAGGCATATTATGACTAAAATAACGGCAAGAACCTCGTTTCCTAGCGCTTCTATATACCTACCATGTTAAAGATCTCGAACAAAAAAATTTACTCTCGAATAAAGTAACTCTGTTGTAAATAATTATTAGAAAAACTTATCGAAAGTCGATAATCGATAGTGTCAAATCCCTAAAATGCTTACACAAATGATGCGATTGTTTCATGTAATGATAGAGCGTCCCTGTGTGTGAATGTGATAGTGTGCATATACTTTAAGGTAGTGTTTGCTAATTATATTGTGTGCGTGCATAGCGACGTGATGGAAAAATGCAACTGTAGTAAGCAAGTTTTCATGTGTGCTACCTCGCCCCCCACCGTAATTGACAGACTTTATTGCGAATAAATTAGGGGTCAAGTCCTCTCCTGTGTTGGTTTATTACTCAAAGTTGTATGTATCATAATTTACCTTGTCCAGTATATTAATTGCGCAAAGCTCTTGCAATCAAAAACACTTTTTAAATACTTTGGTAATGACACTTAGATCCTATTATAATATTATAAATGCGAAAGTTTGTAAGGATGGATGTATGGATGGATATTTGTTACTCTTTCACGCCACAACGAATGATACGATTTAGCTGTAATTTGGAATGGAGATAGCTCATAACCAGGATAAACACATGGAGTACTTTTTATCCCGGAAAATTACAGAAATCCCACGGGAATTGAAAAACCTTAATCCACGCGGACGAAGTCGCGGGCATCATCGGTCTTCTATACTTATAAAAAGACTAAACTTGTCCTAACTGACTGACTAAACTATCAACGCAGTCTATGCCACTATATAGCCTAAACCATTAGAGTTAGAAACATGAAATTTTGAGAGTAGGTTCCTTTTATAATGTAGGCATCCACTAAGAAAGGATTTTGTGAAATTCCATCCCTAAGGAGGTTTAATAGGGGGTAAAATTTTGTATGGAAATACGTCATTTCTCAAGGTCTATTATATATCCTATAAGCAGTGATAGCCTAGTGGTTAGGACTGTGGTCTCTTATTCGGGGGGTCGCAGGTTCGATCCCGGGTACGCACCTCTGACTTTTCGGAGTTAAGTGCGTTTAAGCAATTAAATATCACTTGCTTCAACGGTGAAGGAAAACATCGTGAGGAAACCTGCACATCTGAGAGTTCTTCATAATGTTCTCGAAGATGTGTGAAGTCCGCCAATTCGCATTGGGCCAGCGTGGGGGACTATGGCCTATAACACTTCTCTGAAAGGAGACCTGCGCTCAGTAGTGAGCTGTCGATGGGTTGTTAGTGATTATTATATATCCTTGAAACCTGATATTTGGGCTTTCTATTAATAATGAAGAAATACGTGCTTCGCCGTTAAGCCCAATTTAGACGGTGACTCGTTCATCGTACATTTTTGCGAACATTTTTTACGAAAATGCACCCTTTGCCCTAAGGGCGAATTTAGACAGTTTATTTGATTGACTCATCGATGAAGCCTCGAAAATCAAAGCAAAAATCTCGAAAATAAATTCGCCCTTAACGCGAAATAAGACGGTTCATTTTCGCAAAAATGAACGATGACCGGCGAGGCACCGTCTAATTTGGCCCTTTTCAAAAGTCTTACCCCAAACGCGTTAAATACTGGATGAAAGTTTTACTAAGTCTTTCGTTTTTTAAATCATTTCAATTCATGAAACTTGGTACTTTGGCTTTGGATTAAAAAAAATTGCTTGTTTTTACAAAGTCGGTTTACGGACGATAGTTTTACGTGATAGCGTCATATAAAGAAACATTGATGAAAAATTGCATATTTTTATGAATTTAATTGAATTATTATCACTGAATTATCATTATTTTGTATAATACAAAGAAGGAGTTAATTGAAAATTACAATTCTCTCTAGTCACAAGCCAACGCTTGGGCGGACCGTGCCTCTCTATCGCTTGTTCTGCGCTCTCGCTTGCACGCGCAGGCTCAGGCGGAACGTGACACTTTTTCGTGCGTGCATCCGGTGTTTATGGATTTATAAGACGTTAACACGTCAATAAAGAAGTACTTACATCTTGTTTCACAGTTTTCAAAAAAATTACACAAATTCCATCACAAAATCTAATAACACGCGGACGAAGTCGCAGGGGTATTATCTAGTCTTGTTTAACCAAACAAGAAAAATTGTATACTTACAGCTAAAATTTAATTTTTGAGTCCA
This sequence comes from Oeneis ivallda, assembly GCA_029955525.1. Classification (NCBI taxonomy): domain Eukaryota; kingdom Metazoa; phylum Arthropoda; class Insecta; order Lepidoptera; family Nymphalidae; genus Oeneis; species Oeneis ivallda. The sequence continues at coordinate 23,073,406 of JARPMR010000018.1, read as the reverse complement.
ATTCATATCGGCCTCTCTCCGAGATCCACAAACTTGATAATATTGTGTTATTCGGTATTTATTATGTTCAATACCAAGTTTCCGGGTACAATGTTCCAGAATTAAATTACAGCACGGCCATTTGAAAACGCGGATGTTTAATTAACTTGGAGATTTATGACGAAAATAACGTTTTCAAATCAACTGAATAAAGGAGGATGGGTAAGGATGTACACAGACACAAAGTTATCTATACTTCTATACTTTTACTTTAATATTATAAAGAGGAAAGATTTTTTTGTTTGTTTGTACCGAATAGGCTCTGTAATTACTGGACCGATTTTAACCATTTTTTCACCCATAGAAAGCTAAGTTATCAGGAAGTAACACAGGCTATAATTTATTTTCAAAAAATTAGAGATCCTTAAGAAAATTGCAATAATGCAACCCAAGGTAGCAAAATTTTGCCTATAAAATGCATTATTTGGCGTGTGCTGAGAAAACTATTGCTGATACATAAAAATTATGTACTACATGATTTAAGTGCTTACTCATTATTTTCTATAAAAAAGTGCCCGAGGGAATATATCTATCTATCATATTTAAGTCACAATAGTAGCTTTTGTGTTCTAAAATTTAATTAGGTTGCCTTTATTATCGTAGTATTAATCCTTCCTTACTAATACATATTATAAATAGTGTGTTTGTTTGTTGGTTAGTCCGTCAATCACGCTGCAACAAAGCTACGGATTGAAGTGGTTTTTGGATAGGTATAGTTGAGCACCTTGCGGAGGGTGACATAGGCATTCCGGAAAATCAATGAATTCCCACGGGATTTTAAAAACCAAATCCACGCGGACGAAGTCGCGGGCATCAGCAAGTTATTATTATCACTAAACTATGTCGGTGTTTGTTGCTCTTGTAGCAGTTTGATAAGACAGCATGTTATGTCTGCATTCAATTGGAGAAAAAAATATTCGACCCATATATTAATAGTTTACACTAATTAATAAATGAATTAACTGTTACAAAAAATCTGTTCTTCTAACGAACGTAATATCTTTTTTCTCTCCCAAATTACACTTTTCAATTTATTGAATAACATTAATTGAAACAAAATTCTTAACAATATTACTATTTCTCCAAACTGTTGAGCTAGTCTGTTAGCAAGGTGTTGCTGCGTGATTGAAGGAAAAACCAACAAACAAACACACCTTCGCAAAACATTTTTTTTTATATAGACTTGATAGATGAACTGTCTAATGACTGCGAGCTCACCTGATGGTGAGTGAAGATTCAGCCTAAGATGATGCGTGCTTGCTTAGAAGATGTAAGTTGGAAAAACGGAACCGGACGGGCATTCCAAATTTTTGCGGTGCGCATTACGAACGAGGAAGCAAAGCGCTTAGTGCGTTCGTGGAAATTGGGTATTTGACTGATTTTTATTTATTTAAAACTAGATGATACCCGCGACTTCGTCCGCGTGGATTAAGATTTTTCGATTCCCGTGGGAATTCTTTCGTCAGAATCTGTCCGGTAATTTTTGGGGAAACAGTAGCAACATCTTCACAAACTTTCGCATTTATGATAATATAGTACACAGCAGCATCAGGATTGAGGAGCTCGAGCCTGGAGTTCAATGATATATTCTAAATTTAATATGTAAAGAATGGCTCAGGTCAAGATATGGCTGTGGTATGGATGTAATAAGATCTATACGTATAATTATATCGTATGCGAGTGACCTGGAAATCCGAGAGAAGTTCTGTCCTCTATCTCCAATAATATTTAGCAGATCTTCAACAAAATTGGACAAAGTATTACATAAAGTACACACTTTCTAATAAAGAAAGAATTATTAAAATCGGTTCATATTTGACTGAGTTATGGAGTAAAAATAAAAAAAAATTACAGAGATTTTTTTCAGAGCGCTACTTAAGTGTGATGTCACAAATCAGTAGCTCCATACACGCTCCATAAAAAAATTCGTTTAAAAAAGAGGCGGATACAGTCACAGTAAAACAGCTTATACACGAAGCGGTGCAGATTCATGCGATGCCTTGCGGATATTAGTCAGGATAAGAGGCTCTTTATACTTTTCAAGTTAAGGATGATTATACGGATCTGCCTGCAAAATTCAAATTTAATTTGGTTTTTCGCAATTTGTAAACTAATACGTCAAAGTAGGCTTATGGCATTCTAATTGCGCCAGTAGAATTATCATCTTCACAGGTTTACATAAAAATCTTTACTTGAAAGTGACCAGTTTAAGAAATTAATCAAAATACCGAGTTGGACGTAATTTACTCACAAATTAGTCAGTATTTTGATTAATTTCTTAAACTGGTGGTAACTTTCAAGTAAAGATTTTTATGTAAACCTGTGAAGATGATACTGCCATCGTCGCAATACTTCCCAGATTGTCCCATTACATTTTTATCGAAATCGGTCGAGCGGTTTTTTTTAAATATCTTCAATAAATATGCTTTGTAGTGGCGTGGGCCGTTTGAAGTAGGTTTTTTGAAAAGATTTTTTATATTAATTTATTCATTTAGTATGGCAACAAAAGTAGGTACTTCCAGTCAGTGTATGTACGAAAAGTTACATTACAGCCTCCAAGCTTCGGACTCTACAAACACTCGTTTTGTTTGTAATCAGTATTAAACAAAATAGGCTGGTTAATTTGGGAGTCAAAAATTGTCCGAGGTCCGGCCCTCGTTGATTGGCCGCGGTCGCGCTCCGTCGACGGAATTTCAAATGAACCCTCGTGGCACTGTTAGATATAAATCAACCAAATTGGGTGTAAAAAGTGTTTGGGTGGAAACGAATTTTTCATAAACCAAGCGACGCAGGTGAAAATTTTAATGAAGGTATGGTTATTACTTATTACAGCGCAGTACTTAAACTTATTACAAATTAGCCTTAGAAATAGAGCCTTAGAAAGAAGCAATCGCAGCAAGATTTATAAACTTGATGCAAGCATATAATATAGCTGCCTACAGGTTTAAAAAATGTCTCATTTGTTGTCTGTGTGACAAATATTTTTATACCATTACAGAATACATAACTTATTAATAGTAAATACCTAATGAAAATTATTTGAAATTATAATAATTGACATTTTAACTAACCTAATTGACATTTTAAATTCATTTTCAATTAATTAAATTTGAATGAAGCCTCAATAGCCCAACGGTTAAAGGTGCGGACTTTAAACTGAAAGGTCGCAGGTTCGAATTCCACCCATTGCACTATTGTCGTACCCACTCCTAACACAAGCTTTCCGCTTATTTGGAGGGGAAAGGAGGATATTATGACTCATATAATATAGTGTTAAGCTAAATTAATTAGCTTTCTCACTTCAAGGGTTAAAAAAAACATTTAGGAATCCATTAAAACCTCGCTGTTGGTCCCAACTCTCAACTTACCAACTTACCCTGGAGTTTGAGCCTACAAACAATCCTTTGATCCTGTCATAATCACGAGACCTACTTCGAGTACAATTTCACAGTTTAGTAATCGTACAGTTTGACATTTATGAATGTACAAGCACTAACAGAGGCTTGGCAGGAAGCAGGTCCACAATGGATAAGAACTTCCTTGATACTTTAAAATTGTAAACATTTACAGCACCATTCGCTTCTTACACACTCTTCTTCTTGCACACCTGCCTATTTACGAGATGTGACACGTCCAAAAACAGACAGACATCCAAAAAATTTAAAACACGCCCGACATGAGAATCTATGGCTGTCGAGGTTATCAATTAATTGTCATTTAACGATTATACTGGCACGCGTGAAGCACTTAATCGAGTATTCATACGCCAAAAATGCCTAACATCATTTTGGAAAAGAGCTGATACTCTTACACTGCTAGACCGATATTAACCAAACAAAGCTAAGACCTACCGCAAGGAAACTGTCCGTTTGAGAGCTACGATGCCACAGCAGACACACACACACACACACACACAGAGAGAGACAGCGACATCAAACTTATAACACCCCTCTTTTTGCGTCAGGGGTTAAAAAAAGAAAAATAAATGTTTTAAGATTAATTCCTCCTTTTGTAATGCGTTGTGCAATGAAGTGATTATATAAAAATAAAAACCACAACCCTCCAGATCAACCAAAGTACATTTTGCACTTACAATTCTTCTTTATCTTGGCAGATGACATTTCCGGCATTCTATTTACAAATATCTTACTCGTAGGTTTAGAATAAATCTACTTGAACTAAACAAGAAGAAAGTCGATATACGTAGTAGCAAGGGAATCACATCAACCATAACTATACCTACTTAAATCTTAAGAGTTGTTTAGACCTTATTTTCTGATGGTTTCATGCCGACATGGCAACGCGACGTGCAATTGAAAGTAGCCCTGTATCTTATCTCATGCCCAACTATACGTTTGCTAAACAGTGTATAATATTTTATTTACAAGGGTGAGATTGTAAACAGGTCGGCGAGCGTAACCAAGTTACGTTTATATTACATTCATTACGAGACGAGACGCGTCATCCCGAGCGCTTTGCTCAGTTACACTTCACAACAATTAAAGAAATTGTAAAACCAAATAAATATAATTCTAAAATTCACTTTCAATTTATTAAACCCCGACGCAAAAATCGATGGTTGAGCGAAGCAACGGCTGAATCATGCGTCCTGCTCGTGAACGGGTTCCACCGGCGAGAATGGGGCGGGCTACTTTCTGTCTGCCCATCTTAACTGGTATTGCACTTGTAAACTTTTATTCAAATAAAATATATTTCTATTCTATTCTATTCTAATTGGCTTTGCATCAGCTGTCTACAACTCACAAGACAGCTGATAAGCTACATTTTTTAACATTTTTGTTTTGAAAAGAGCAACTGCTGAGTTTCTTTTGCCGGCTCTTCTCAGCAGAATCAGCTTTCCGAACCGGTGGTAGATTCTCGACTTGTCATAAGAGCCACAAGTTGGCCTACATGAAATTAATAATTTTAAATTTGACTCTAAAGATAAGTTTGACCGTTATGTATGTCTGTCTGTGGCACAGTAGCTCTAAAACGGGTGAACAGATTCGCCTGAAAGGAAAAGTTCTCCATTCCTTTATCTGGATATGAGTATCTACCCATACCTAGGATTAACACATTTATAGGCTACATTTTATCCCAGAAAATTAAAGAGTTCCTGCGGGAATTAAAAAACCTAAATCCACACGGACGAAGTTGGCATCATCTATATAATTAAGAATGTTCACTAATTTTGAATGTTAGCTTTCTGTATTTTCCGTTGAAAATAAAACATACTCGTGAAAGAATTATTTCGATACGTCAATTAGTTTCCGATATAGAATTTTAAAGTGAGTGCGCAACGACCCGCGTTCAATGCGCATGACGTCATAGTACAACACTCTCAGTCCGTTCCCGCTCTACCGTATGGCGTTAAGTATTCTGCGCTTGCGTTTCAACTGGAAACGATGAAACAAAGCAAAACACTGCGCGAGAAAGCTACTGCTATTACAGCTGGCAACTTGCGACTAACAATAAGCAGAGCGTTGGAAAATGACGTCACACGCAGTCACGTGACTTTTAGCGGGACTCTATATATTATATGCGAACTTTGAATGCATGTAAAATCATAACGTCTTGGTATTTTTAAATAAAACAAAAGCTAGTGTATTTGTGTATATAAAAGCTTAACTGTAAAATAAAAATTAAGTGGCACTCGGGGACTGCCGCGGTAAAGCTATTGCATAGCATTTTTTATCAACTTATGCAATTATAATATTTATGCAATATTTGTTTTGCATAGTAAAAATTATGCAAAAAAATAATTAAAAAACAAACAAACAAGAAAAGCGCACTGTCACTACTTCGCGAGTGAGATTCGAACCTGCGACATCATACACAATACGGTAAAGAAAGCGACCGCTACTTAGATAGCGCTACTTGTGAACCTCTAAAATGTTGAACGCTTACTGAACGACGGTGTTAGGTTTATTTTCGTTACGGAATTTCTTGATTCGGTCGCCGCGCTCAAACTGTTTGTCCTAGTTTAAAGCCCGTGATAAAAGCTATGCAATAGCTTAAAAGTTTCAACCGTGATTTTACATCCCTATTTCCTAATTATTTTTTGCGTAGTTAGTCAGAATATGAAACTACCACAAACTAATTATTTTCAGTCGCTACCATTTAAATAACCCGCAACACCGTATTATTGCGAACTTTAAACTAAGCACAGTGTTTTCCAAACGAGCGAGCTGGAAAATAATTCGTTTGGCCTCATCTCGGCAGATGATACGAGATGGTTTTCTGATTTGGATAAATCGCTATCAGCGAATGTCCCAAAAGTTATTATGACTTTTGAATTCATAAGTTCGTTTTGATATTCTGATAGCAAGTAAGTTAAGTAATCTATCTATATAAATAAAAATGAATGTTGGCATTCATAACTCAAGAATGGATGGACCAATTCGGTTAATTTATTTTTTTGTATGTTCCTTAAGTTCCACGGAAGGTTTCAATACAAAAACAAAAACAAAAACTAAATTCACGCGGACGAAGTCGCGGGCATCAGCTAGTAACTAATAACTTTGAATACGTTTTTGAATTGAGAAAAAAATTATTCGTACAGTACCCGGTGATATATATTGCACATCGGCCTTTGGAATAAAACGCTATTCTATTCTATTGCAAGGAAAGCTAGCCAGAAATTCACGTAGTAATTACTGAAATCTCTTCACAATCGGCGAGCACATCACGTAACATATATAAAAAAATGCAGTCGAACTGTGAATAGAATAGAATAGCTTTTATTCCAAAGGCCGATGTGCAATATACATATATCGCCGGGTACTGTAGTAGTGCTGATAAAAAAACTGAGCATCATGAAATCAAAGCAAATATTAGGTTCAAGAAGAAAATTTTTACCTCTATCACTATTATTATACCTACTGTATTTTTTAAACATTCACCGGACAAATTATGCATTATCTTGGTTCAATATTACCTACTTGTTAGAATCCTTACTAATAATAAATTCATAAGTGTGTCTATTTGCTGGTTTGTTCTTCAATCACTCTGCAACAGAGCTACCTGAAAATTGATATAGGCTACTTTTTATCAATTAGGTATAAAAGGAGGTTGGCGAATTTTGACCCAGCATTTTTAAAAACCGTTCAGATTCAGAAATCATTTTATTTTAATTATTATTTTTCAGAGTATTTTTCTGTGTAAACCCCATATTTTTAGAAGTTGGGGATCAAAAATATAATTATTCACAAGTACACATTATAAATAACCGTTACATGGCAATACAAGTGAATATCTTTTTTCTCCCAACTTTATTTGATAGACTTTGAATAATTTCTTGTTAGTCTAGTTTACTAGAACAAGTATGAGAAGTTTGATTCGTGAACGTGGGCGTTCAGTGTTCAGTTCAGTTCGTCTGGGTCAGAAACTCTATGGAAATAATGAGTGCCAAATGTGTAGGTTTACATGATGGATAATGGCTGTTGAGGACATGCTGTGGTCACAGGCTACTATATAATATTATCCTTTATATCTAATTCTCGCGGCATTTTTAAAAGCCTACCTCCACGCGGACGGAGTCGCGGGCCACAGTTAGTTATTCCGAAAATTCTAGAATACTAACACTTTATGATTGATGATGAAACAAAGGAGAATGGGCGGTTTCGTCCCCAGTGGTGTATCAAGTTGTGATATATGTCATTTGAAAGGTCATGATAATAGCTTCATTTTATTGTATGACACCAACTATGAGACTCGTGCAGGGAAAGAACTATGTTATTTTTTAATTTTTTATTATCTTCTTCTTTATCAACCGATAGACAAAGGTCTCTTGCATGGACTTTCACAGGCATCTGTCTAGCGCCGCCTGAATCCAGCGGCTCTCTACGACTAATTGATGGGATTTTGCCCACACTGCACTTCCCGGTGCGGGGTCGCCACTCCAGCACCTTGGGTCCCCAACGACCATCAGCTCTTCGAACTATGTGCTCCGCCCATTTGCACTTCAGTTTCGCGACTCGCTGTGCTATGTCGGTGACTTTGGTTCTCCTATGGATCTCCTCATTTCTGATTTAATCTAGCGAGGATACTCCGATCATAGCTCTCTCCATCGCCCGCTGAGTGACTCTGAGCCTTCTTATGAAGGCCACAGTTAGCGACCATATCTCTGATCCGTAAGTCATCACTGGAAACACGTACTGTTCGAAGACTTTAGTCTTCAGGCACTGAGGGATTTTGAACTAGAAGACATCTCGGAGCTTCCCCAACGCTGTACAGCCGAGTTGGATTCGGCGGTTGATCTCTTTTTCGAAATTGCACCTACCTAGGTGGACTGTGTGTCCCAGGTATATATACACTCGTCCACAATTTCGATTGCAGAATTCTCAACGAATACTGGGTGGAGTGGAGCATGAGCATTGGACATGATTTTCGTCTTGCTCATGTTCATTTTCAGGCCCACCTGTTGAAAAACCCTGCCTAGATCGTTGAGCATTGTATTGAGGTTTCTCTGAGTCTCTGCTATGACTACTATGTCATCGGCAAATCGCAGGTGAGTGATGTACTCGCCGTTTATGTTGATGTCAAGTCCGTTTCAATCCAGAATCTTAAAGACGTCATCCAACGCAGCGGTAAAGAGCTTCGGGGAGATCACCTCTCTGTCGCACTCCACGCTGTAAGTGGATTGGCCTCGTAGTCTGGTCCTGTATACGTACTGACATAGTTGCGTTTTCATACAAGCACTTCAATACTTGGATATACCGGCAGTCAATCCGGCATCTCTGCAGCGACCTCAATACAGCCCAAGTTTCCACCAAATTGAAGGCTTTCTCATAGTCCACAAACGCTAAGCAAAGTGGCCGGTTATGCTCTTCCGTCTTTTATATAAAATCTACCGCAGCGTATGAATGTGATCTATTATGCCAAAGCCTTTTCGGAATCTGGCTTGTTCGGGAGACTGGAAGTCTTCAAACCTACGAGCAAGGCGATTCGTAATGACTCTCAAGAACAACTTATAAACCTGACTCAGCAACGAGATGGGTCTATAATTCTTCAACAAGGTATTATCACTTTTTTGAAGAACCGTTATGCCCTCGTGAATGACGGAATTGAACAATCGCTTAAAATCTTGTACTGGTTTTCTACCCGCTTTCAGGAGTTCCGCAGTGATTCCTTGATCTGCTTGAGAACCATACTAATCTCGTATAGGCTGACGTCCGGGATATCTTCGGTATTGTGCCGGGTCAGTTTAGCTCTGGGATCTTTGGCCAAATCTTCGACAGGTTTTTGTGTCATAGTATATAACTGTTCATAGAACCTCTCAACCTCTCCCAAGATCTCAGGTCGAGAAGAGACGAGACGACTGTCCGATAAACTGATCTCTCGCGAACACTTAGCGTCTGTTTCGATCGATGGTATCTTTAATACACTTGGTATTAAAGACACGAAGGTCACGAGTTTGTACCGTAGAGATCTGCCTTTTAATCCTCTGGTAAGCAGCCGCGTCTGCCGATGACTGCAGTCTTATCTCTTGTCTCTCCTCCATGAGCTTGAGAATATGCTTAGAGAACTTTTCGGTTCGATGGGTCTTAAAGAATTTAGACCCAGATTATGGACAGTTTCCATAACCCTGTTGTTTAGATCGGCCCCAGAAACGCAGTCTGCTAGGCAATCGAATTGGTTCTGCAGTTCGAGTTGGAAGGTTTCGGGGTTTTGGACATGAGCACGAGAAGGTCAGAGAGCTGACTTCCCTTTCCAGCTTTACATTAAAATTCAACGTGCCTCTTACCATCCGGTGATCGCTCCCGGTTTTCACCCTATTGATCACAGGGACATCATCATACTAATATTCTAAATACGAAAGTGTGTTTGTTCTTCAATCACGCCGCAACAGAGCTACGTATCGACGTGATTTTTTGCATGGGTATAGTTGAGGACCTGGAGAGAGGCATAGGCTACTTTTTATCCCGGAAAATCAGAGTTCCCGCGAGATTTTAAAAACTAAATCCACGCGGACGAAGTCACGGGCATCAGCTAGCTGAATTTATGCCGCTTGGTCGACATAAGGAATGAAAAAACCGTATAATCTAAAAAACACTTTCACGGGCTTAAAAAAATTAAATGATTTCTAGTTCTTTTCCTGCACGTGTCTCATACTTGGTGTCATATAATAAAATGAAGCTATTATCATGACCTTTAAAATGATATATATCACAACTTGATACAGTCTGGGGACGCAACTCATACAAAGGTGCCCATTCTCCTTTACCTGTACGCGAAGTTCGATCAAAATTACACGAGAAACTTTACTTTCGATGTGATTATGACGACTACCGTGTACCTACTAACTTTTACCCGCGACTTCATCTGCGTAGTCAGCTTTTTAAACAAGTGTAAATTAAGAATTTTATTTTTAAATACAAGCTTTTAGTAGCTACATCATTAGACTCTAGATATCATCTAGGATCAGAGTTCTTGTCATGACGAATCAAACGAGCCCAAACTCGATGGGGTTACGTCGTTTTATTACAGAGTTCCGACAGCCATCTTCCGTCTCCATCATCAGATCAGCTCCATGTCACAATAATATTGCAACGTCATCCGATTTACACATACATGCAAAATTTCAGCTCAATCGGAAACCGGGAAGTGGTTCTAATTCATCTTGCAAGATTTGACCCAAACAAACAAATAAATAAACTGGTCAAGCTAAATAAAAGCTTGTAAAAACAAGCAGGAACCCTCTGTTTTTCCTGGATAAAAGATAGCTTATGTCACTCTCCAAGTCTTCAACTATACTCATGCAAAAAATCACGTCGATCTGTGGATCTGTTGCTGCGTGATTGAAGGACATACCAACAAACAAACAAATCAACAAAGAAACACACTTTCGCATTTATAATTATTTGTCTGATGTGTTTTCATCCCTCGTGATTTAGTAAACAATCCCGCAGAAAATGTTTGATTTTGTGAGATAAAGAGTAGTAAAATACCTACCCAAATTTCAATTGTTATACGGCTACATCCTATTCCTGTGCCTATCTTATCACTTCATCTAAACCCATTAATTATACAAATATATGATTATTCATACAAAGCTGATAGGTACCTAGCTCATAAATCCCATTACCCCTTATCTTCGTAATTAGTCTTGTAGGATCACATTTACACTGATTGCCATGCAAATGTACTGATATCGTTCAATATTCATTCAAGATTAACATTTATAGAGACAATGGATTCACTACAGGTACTATAGGACTAAAGGATTAGTACGCACCTATTAATACATAGTTTTCGGCTATCGAAATACTAGGTATATCAATTTGCGTTGGGCCATTGTCTCTTGTTTCAACGGAAATTGATACTAGTTAACTAGGTACCTACTAAGAAAAACCAGCCAAATGCGTAAAAACTAGTAGATGTTCGGAATCCGAACCAGTGAAGTCTAATTACTGAACGGAAAGCGAAGCGAAGCAACGGCTGAGTCATGCGTCATGCTCGTGAACAGGTGCCATCGGCGGGAATGGGGCTACTTTATGTCTGCTCATATATCTTAAGATAGAAGTTAGTCGGTATGAATTCTTGGAACTTCCTGAGGGAAGTTCCAAGAATAGTTCCAAGTTTCCATTGTGGAAACAGTGCATAATATATAGCATAGTATTAATTGTATTGTAAACTTGTTTTGAAAGAGCAACCGCCGAGTTTCTTGCTGGTTCTTCTCGGCAGGAAGGGCATTCCGAACCAGTGGTTTCAAAAGCACTTCTAAAAAGTTTATTTGAATAAAAAATATTTCTATTCTATTCTACTCTATTCTATACTGGACACGGGATGGGACGGAAAATATCGGGACATTCCCGGATTTTCCGAAGATCTGGCAAAACGAATTGTTGGTATTCGATGTTCAGTTCAGATGTGAGCTAAGCCTTACAGCGTTGAATCTCAATATTCCATCAATATGACATTCACTTAGTGCTATTGATTTAACAAAGTTTAACCAGCACGTGGTATTTGCCAGCGTATGAGATGAGATATAGATGTGTTTTGGAGCTAACAGCAATCTGTACGTCAAATGTTTGTTTATAAACTCAGTTACATCTCATACGTTTTACAATCTAATGAGGAAATGGTACGCCTTTGAAACTTCAGTGTAAGTTAATGAGTTATAGCTATTTATTTTATAAAATTACATAGAATACTGAATATCATTTTATTCATCCATTACCTACTAGATGATGCCCTCGGCTTCGTCCGGCTTTTTACGGGATCTCCTTAATTTACCGCTTATTTTTCTCTTTATTTTAAAAATTTCGGGAATTTTTTTTTCGGGGGAATCCTGAATTTGAGCTATCTCCGTTCTAAATTTCAGCCAAATCGGTTTATTCGTTGTGGTGTGAAAGAGTAACAAACATCCATCTTTGGCATTCATAGTATTAGTAGGATTACATAATATTATAAGTAGGATTTAAAAGTCCCTATTCTTCGACAGCTTATAATATAGTTTGCGCATTTCTCCCCTATTTGAATCCACACAACGTTACTTTGTGTAACAGGCGGCAATATTTCGAGACCTGTCAATTTAGTTCAGATATTGTTCACAACCGGCAACTGGAATTAGAAGTAGGTATAGACTTTAAAACCGGTTCGGAAAGCAGATACTGCTGAGCAGAGCCGGCAAGAAACTCAGCAGCTTTCAATTAATGGTACCAACACCGCGTGTCACATTCAACGCCATAAATAACATCAGTGTATTTATACAAGCCATGTCGCCGACATTACTCAAGCCGAGGCCTCTACATAACTGATCGAGGTTCGAGCATGGCTGGGATTCCTTTGAACATAATCATTCGCCGCCCTCGCTTAATTTCCTCTTGTAAATAGTGGAGCAACCGACTCGAGGAGATAAAGGGATAAACAGCCGGGGTATTAAACGCTCTGTTCATCGAACTCTAACATTTAGAAGCGCAATAGTCGACGCGGTGAAAAGCCATTTTTACCCGACTTCAAAAAAGGAGGAGGTTATTAATTCGTCGGGATCTTCTTTTTATTTTTATTTTTTTTATTTATATGCAGCGATTACTCGAAGACGCCTGAACCGATTTGGAAAATTCTTTTTTTGTTTCAAAGGGTATACTTTCCAAATGGTCCCATTGGAATTTTATTGAAATCGGTCGAGAGGTTTTTAAAATATCAACAATAAATTAAATACTTTGTATAGTGTGTGTGTAATGTAGTAAAGCGGGAGTTTGAAGTCGGTTGCTTAAAAAGAATTTTTTATATGAAATTATTACTTAGCTTTTAAACGCCGATTACGCAGTATTAATGCGTTAGTACGACGAGCTCTCAGACAATTATTAAAAAAATAATAATAATATAAATCATCACAATATAACTATTAAAAACGTAATTAACAGTACCAGTACCAGAAAATAATTACATGGCACTCACACATTCATTGCTTGATTTGAGCCTACGTTCGGAGCGGAACTTTGTTAGGAACCTCCTTTCTTATCCTTATAGTTCGAGGACTCTGTTCTGTTTTTAGTATCTCACTAATACTTGCAAATTCTATGTACAAATTGTTTATCTGAGAACCAAATTCTACACTAATTAAACGTTGAAAATTAAATAAAACAACCTTCGTACAAAATTAAATTGAAAAGGAAAATCATTCGTCTTTTTTCTTAATTAGTACCCAACTTTGCGCTTTGTGCACTCCCTCCGAAACAAATTGAATTACTAGAAACGGGCATAATCTTGCTACAACTGTGCCGTGTACTATATCCTATTGTGACAGTGTCAGTCACTCAGGTCTAGTATAACCCTTCTCTATGTTAATTTACATAAATCTGTCATGGATGGGAAAGGGTCGAAGAATTTTTCCCTTTTTCCGTCCATACTAAGTGACAAATTTATGTAGTACAGTTATTTGTTACTTGAAAAGACACATTTATAGGGCCTATGAGAGATTGAGCTAACTTAGCTCGTCGTCTCTGCATTATCTCCCGGGTACCTCTGACTTTTCGGAGTCAAGTGCGTTTAAGCAATTAAATATCACTTGCTTCAACCGTGAAGGAAAACATCGTGAGGAAACCTGCACACCTGAGAGTTCTTCATAACGTTCTTGAAGGTGTGTGAAGTCCGCCAATTCGCATTGGGCCAGCGTGGTGGACTGTGGCCTATAACCGTTCTCTGAGAGGAGACCTGCGCTCAGTAGTGAGCCGTTGATGGGTTGCTAATGATTCATACTCGGATACTAGGTTCTTATTTCGTATAGCATCGCCTATTAGCCATAGCAAAGTATATAGCAGGGTATCCTACTAATATTATAAGTGTGAAAGTTTGTGAGGATGGTTGGAATTAATGGATGTATGTTTTAAGCTATTGCATAGCTTTTATCGCGGGCTTTGAGCGCGGCGACCTAATCAAGAAATTCCGTAACGAAAATAAACCTAACACCGTCGTTTCAGTTCGGCAGACTTCGGCACGGTGTTTGTGTGCGTGCGACTAGAAAATGCTATGCAATAGCTTTACCGCGGCAGTCCCCGAGTGCCACACGTTTTTTTACTCTTTCACGCCACAACGAATGAACCGATTTGGCTGAAATTTGGAATGGAGATATATACCCATACCCAGGATTAACACATAGTTTACTTTTTATCCTGGAAAATTACAGAGTTCCCGCGGGAACTAGAATAAACTAAAGCTAAACTAAGTTAGTTTAGTTAGCGGTATGCTTTGCGCTTAACGGTGACCTCTTGGTCACCGTCATTGTTATGACAAACATGAAAAAAAAATCTATGGCAAAAATGCTATGCAATAGCTTTACCGCGGCAGACCCCGAGTTTTGGTAAGGGTAAAGCTACCCCGAGGGTAAAGCTTTTGCATAGCATTTTGTATCAACTTATGCGTCGTTCAGTAAGCGTTCAACATTTTAGAGAGATTTTAAACAAACAAACAAGAAAAGCGCACTGTCACTACTTCGCGAATGAGATTTGAACCTGCGACATCATACACCATACGGTAAAGAAAGCGGCCGCTCGCCCACTGCGCCGAACAGAGCTATTTGTGAACCTCTAAAATGTTGAATGCTTACTGAACGACGGTGTTAGGTTTATTTTCGTTACCAAATTTCTTGATTCGGTCGCCGCGCTCAAAGCCCGCGATAAAAGCTATGCAATAGCTTAAAAATCTTCCATGGTTCTCGTTTCTTTTCCTCTACATTATTCTAAGATTTAGTGACAGTAAATATCATAGATATCGCACCGTAATACGTTATGGGGCAATAAAATGGGGTAATAATAGCAGGATAGCCTTCACTGAGCTGCGTCCACGCGACCGTTTTATTGAATCCTGATATGAATTGCTGGGTTTTGTTCAGCTTGCGAATTACCATCAACACGGTGTTCAATACTGCTATAGTATTTTATTTTTGGCAGAGACTCTGAGAGACCTCAATACAATGCTCAACGATGTCAGCAGGGTTTCTCAACAGATGGGCCTGAAAATGAACATGAGCAAGACGAAAATCATGTCCAATGCTCATGCTCCGCTCCATCCTGTAATTGTTGAGAGCTCTGCACTCGAAACTGTGGACGATTATATATACCTGGGACATTCAGTCCAGCTGAGTGGGTCCAATTTCGAGAAAGAGATCAACCGCCGAATCCAACTCGGCTGGGCAGCGTTCGGGAAGCTCCGAGATGTCTTCTCGTCCAAAATCCCTCAGTGCCTGAAGACTAAAGTCTTTGAACAGTACGTGTTGCCAGTGATGACTTACGGATCCGAGACATAGTCGCTAACTAAGGGCCTCATAAGTAGGCTCAGGACCGCTTAGCGGGCGATGGAGGGAGCTATGCTTGGAGTGTCCCTGCGGGATCGAATCAGAAATGAGGAGATCCGTAGGAGAACCAAAGTCGCCGACATAGCTCAGCGAGTCGCGAAACTGAAGTGGAAATGGGCGGGGCACATAGTTCGAAGAGCTAATGGTCGTTGGGGTCCCAAGGTGCTGGAGAGGCGACCCCGCACCGGGAAGCGCAGTGTTGGTAGACCCCCCACCAGGTGGACCGACGACATCAAACGAGTCGCAGGGACCCGCTGGATTCAGGCGGCGCAAGACTGAGACCTGTGGAAGTCCATGCAAGAGACCTTTGTCACTAAATTCGTCTTTAAACCAAAAGCGCAAGTCAGTATATTTTGCATGGAGATGCAAATACTGACTTGGCGCAATCTACTTTGATTTTTATTTGGTTTTCTTAATTCCTAACCGTTACCTAACTTTCTCCGCTTGTTATGCAAGTGGTCCCATATTCCACGGTCTAAGTGAAAGTATGAAGCAAAGTTTTTGTTGCCCTGTTTATGTGCGCCCGGCATTCTCTCAAAGGAGCATCTGCTTTTATTCAAGATTCAAGATGTTTTCCGAACAAAAGCCGTAAACCCGTATTACAAGATGTACAAATAGTAAAAATTCATATCACATTTATTTTTCCAATTTGGCTCCGAGTGATTTTTTTCCAATTTGACTCGCATAATCCCATTCAAGTAACCTCGGCTATAAAAAACCGGCGAACCTATGAAATTGAATTTTCGGCACAATTTATTTCTTATTGCCGGCAGATGATACGTAAATTTGGGTATACGGGTGTTGAGGCCAACGGCTTGGCCAACGAGTCAAGGCCTGGAACCCTGGTTACAGGGGCCCATCAGCTATAACCTGAGTCCAGGGTCGCTGCCCAAGCGGCCTTTGACCGCGGTCAGATTTGTTCTCAACGTAACTTAATGGTAGGGTTGCACTGACCTTCCTTTGCAGCATTCAATCCTGGTACGGCCTGAGATGGTATGAGAGTGGTGGTGTGGTGTATTGTGGAGTTGAGTGTAATGTGAACTTCTCAGGCCGCTAGCAGTAGCGGGCAGGCTGCCAACTATGGCCTGCTGAAGACGCTGGGCTGGCGTGGCACTGTACACTCGGCTTGTCACTAGTTTGGTCCAACGAGAGCTGGTCTAAGTCACTTTTTCACACTTAACGTGGCGAGCAAAAAACCACTTGTTAAGGGTCGCCTTTTGTTACAAATAACCCGTTAGCAATGATGTTTATAGCTAGATCGACACATCGACCGCTTAACGGCGCAACAAAAACGTAAAATAACTAAATCTAGACACTAAAAATAGCAAAAACGTGCGCGAGACGACCGGAATTTTTGTGATTAGTTGTTAGCTGTCAAAAAGCAAAAGGCACTTGCCAACCACACCCAAAAACGCGGCAAGTTTTTTCCTTTCAAGTGTCATCTGTCAATTTCATTGCGAGCCAAAGAGGTTGCTGGCGCCATCGACCATGGAACAAGGAATTATGGCGCGAACAATCCCCCCGCCCGTGGGCGTAAGGATTTACGTCCACTTACTAGTAAATAGGTAAACGTGATAAGGAGCAAACGGCTCGCTGCAAGACAGAGTCTCCGACCATTACCTCGGCAACCCTGGGAACCCCATCAGACCCGTAGATCAGCTTAAGAATGCGCCCACGGCGCCAGTATAAAGGCAACAAATTAGGTTCCTTAATCAGCACTAGGTCACCAACTTTGGGTGGATCAGATTTGTCAGCCCACTTAACCCGCTGCTGCAAAAGATGCAAATACTCTAGTGACCAACGGTGCCAAAAACTCTGAGTCATCTGTTGCAGCAGCTCAAACCGGGACAAACGTGAGACCTTCACGTCCCTGAAGGGGTATTCGGGTAGAGCGTTAAGGGGCTGACCAATCAGAAAATGACCGGGAGTTAAGACCTCCAGGTCATTTGGGTCAGATGAGAGGGGACAGAGTGGCCGAGAATTGAGTACAGCCTCAATTTTGCAAAACACGGTGGCGAGTTCTTCAAAGGTTAAGACAGTTTCGCCTATAACGCGCCGGAGATGAGTCTTGGCCACCTTAACCACAGCTTCGAATATTCCACCCCAATGAGGGCAAGCTGGGGGGTCAAACTTCCAGGTTACCCCCATCTTGGACAATGCTGTACTTAATCTAATCTTATTGCTAGACAGGAATTCGACAATCTCTTTTAAATATCTATCAGTGCCCTTATAATTGGTGCCGCAATCCGTGCGAATCAGGTCAGGCAATCCTCGACGGGAGACAAATCTACCTAGCGTGGCTACAAAAGCTTCAGTGCTTAAGGCACTCACAAGTTCTAAATCTACCGCCTTGGTAGCGAGACATACAAAAACGCAGAGGTAGGCCTTGAGCGATCTGGCGTTGCGGAGGTTAGAGCTCTTGATGGCAAACGGGCCAGCAAAATCAGTGCCAACCCCAGCAAAGGGTCGAGTGGCTAGAACGCGGTCGGAGGGCAGATCACCCATCATCGGCTGTGAAGTATTAGCCTTCAAGCGGTAACACGGAATACATTTGAAAGTGACGTTCCGGATGGTGCGTCTCCCTGCCAGAATCCAAAACTCGCGCTGTAAAATAGCCGAGAGTGCATTACAACCAGCGTGGGCATTTTTCAGATGGTAGTGTGTCACTAGCAATTTGACAAAGGTGCCGTCCTTAGGTAGCAAAAGGGGGTGGCGAGCACCATAGGGCAGATTGGAATTCTTGAGGCGTCCTCCAACGCGTAGCATTCCGTTATTGTCCAAGAAAGGGCTTAGGCGAGCCAGAGGGCCCTTCAAAACTAAACCTCTCTTTAGAGTGTCAATCACGGATGAAAAATGCTCCACCTGAACCACACGCACCCAGTAGTTCCGGGCGTCTTGGCGTTCAAGAGGGGAAAGCACAGGACTCAAATTTTTATTTTCTGAATTCCGCCCATTATGGATAAAACGTCGAATCCAACCGGTAACACCAATTAGTTTATCAAGGGAACTGTAACGGTTCAAAAGAAAGTTCGAGTCGGGGATCTGTTTATCCTCAACCACTCCGACTCTTAAGCCCGGCAATACTTCGGGAGCGGAAAACCTATTTTGAGGCCAAGTCGTCTCGGATTGGGATAGCCAACTTGGATCCCACCAAAGGTGATGGTAGACCAGTGAAGAGGCCTCACAGCCGCGGGAGGCGCAATCGGCCGGGTTCAGTTCTCCGGGTACGTGTCTCCAAATCACCGGTACTGCAGAGCTCTGAATTTGGGAGACCCGATTCGCAACAAAGACCTCTAAGTTGTGAGGCGCGGCTCGTAGCCAGCAAAGGACAATCTCACTGTCCGTCCAAGCATAAACGTCGGTCAGATCGACCGCAGATGCCAAAGAGGAGCGGACGTGGTTCAAGAGGCGTACCAGAAGGGCGGCGCCAGACAATTCTAATTTCGGGATAGTTAATCGTGACCGAATAGGGGCCACCTTGCTTTTTGCCAAGACGAGATGCGTCGCGACCTCACCGGCGACATCGACAGTCCTCAAATATACCACGGCGGCGTATCCTCGTTCGGAGGCGTCGCAAAACCCGTGGAGACTGGCATGACACCTTCCTGTTGGTAGGAAGCGTCGAGGCATGGAAATTCGGTTAACTTCAGGAAGTGAAGACACAAGGGAGTTCCACTCCTTCAATAACTTCCCAGGGAGTGGTTCGTCCCAACCGAGTTCAGCAATCCAAAGCTTCTGGAGGAAACATTTAGCCAAAAATATTACGGGAGTGATCCATCCATTGGGATCGAAGGTGCGAGCAACCGTAGACAATACGGAACGCTTAGTCCAGACCTTAGGAGGTGGGTCTAATTTGACCCGGTAGGTGAAAACGTCTTGGACGGGCTGGTACTGTATTCCAAGGACCGTCAGCAAATTGGGATTTTCGGGATTTTCAAAAATATGAGGATCCTGCTGATCCTTTCCCGGAAGATCCTTCAAGACGTGAGGGGAGTTGGACAGCCACTTGCCCAACTCATAACCTCCGGACTTCAGTATTGCAATCAACTCATCGCGAAGAGTCAGAGCTTCCTCAACGCTCGAGGCTCCCGTGCAAATATCGTCCATATAGACTGACGATTCCAAGGTGGCTGATGCGCGAGGGTAATTCAGTCGCTCCCGGTTAGCTAGTTCTAACAAGGTCCTGATAGCAATATAGGGGCTTGACTTGAGTCCATAGGTCGTGGTGTTCAATTCAAAGACACGCATTGGCTCATTAGGATTTTCGCGCCACAGAATCATTTGGTATCTCCGATCATCGCGATGTACCATCGACTGTCTAAACATCATCTTGATGTCAGCTACGAAAACAATTTGATGCCGGCGGAAATGCGTGAGGATATCGGAGATATCCTTGATCAGCTTAGGACCGGAGTGCAAGCATTGGTTCAATGTCACCCCGTTGGATGTGGCCGCGGAGCCGTCAAAAACCACTCGAATCTTCCCCCCAGGGGTCTTCAAGACGGCATGGTGGGGTAAGAAGTAGTGCTCGTGTGCGCGCCAATCAAAATTGGATGGTGACATATGCCCCAGGCCCTCGTACTCGCGCATAAATTCAACGTACTTGGAGCGGAAGGTGGAGTCGCGCCGCATTCGCCGTTCCATAGACAAGAGCCTCTTTTCCGCCAAGGCCCGCGATTGACCAAGCGGGGGGCGAGAAGCGAGAAAGGGCAAGCGAGTTACAAATCGCCCATCAACACGGCGGCCTGTGTTGTTTTGATAAAACAACTCACATTCAAGGTCAAGAGGGTCAACTCGTGCGGCATGCGGCGGCTCCTCAACTTCCCAAAAGCGCTGGACCACGTCCGACAGCGTCAAGCCGGCTGCTTGCAATTGGTCCAGCACCGGTAGGTCCGAAGACCATAGCACGGGTCCAAAAAAGCTAGAACCGAATATAGTGGACATGGCACATAGGCCGTCCTTCTGCAAAACCCTAATTTCCCCTGACAAGACCAGGCCCAACACGTCGGAACCCAACAAAAGGTCCGTAGGACCGGGTTCAGTCCAGTGGGGGTCAGCTGGGTGTAGGCCTGATGCACAGGACACCGCAGCGTCAGCTATTCGGACCTGCGGTAGGGGACCTAAGATATTGTCAAGGACTGACACCTTGACCAAGACCCTAAGATTGCCCGTAACGGGGCCAAACATTAATTCCGCTTCCCCGTTAGGAGTCGAGGGCTCTATACCCCCGATACCTATCACCCGTCCTGTTCGAGGACTCCACGGGAGCCCTAGCTCACCCACCAAACGAGAAGAAGCAATACAGCGCTGTGAACCCGAATCCAAAAGGGCGCGAACGATTAAAAATTCCCCCTTCGGGTTAAATACCTTCACTGAGACAGTCGGCAAAAGAATGGTCTGACAGACGGACTGCCGGAGATTCAAGGTCTCAGGAGAAGTTGCTGTGGTGGGGGCTAGGGCGGCAACTACCTATTGGTGGTCGTCCTCATCAAACCGGTCCTCTAACCGGGGAATCTCATATTGAGACTCAGGGGGGACCTCCAAAGGTGAGGGGGACGGACCTCCATTTGGGTAAACCCATGCGTCATCTCGTGGCGGCAGCACGGGCCTAGTCATACGGGCTGAGGTCGGTAGGTCGTAGTACTGCTGTCGACCCGCTCGAGGTGGGCGGCGTTCGAGGCGTGGCCACTCATGAAGCGGAGGTGAATAGCGGGTAGGTCGAACCGTAGACGGGGCCGCCACAAATCTCCCATCAGAACGTCGAGGGGGGTTGGCGCCCCCCTCACGGGGGGGTGAAGCCCCCATAGGCGGGGTCGAAATCCGGACGCGTCGGGATTCATGGCCCTGATCAGGGGACCGACGCAAATAATCCGGGGAGCGATTGGTAAGAGCGCCCCCGCCCGTGCGGGGCGCGCCCTCACTCTCCACCTGGCGACCAACACCATTCTTGTTGGCGCACAAAATCTCCAGGTGGTTACCCCTACAAATTGGGCATGGCCGTTGCTGTTGGCAGTCCCGTTGCATGTGAGCTCCCAGACAACTATAGCACCAGTGGCGGTCTCTTGCAATGCCCCTCCGATCCTTGATCCGCTTAGAGAGAAACTGGGGGCAAGAAAGCACCCGGTGGCCTGGACGCCTGCAATAGTTACAGGGGGCGGATTCAGTGGCAGCAAGTCCAGTGTAAACGGGCATTGGTCTCCGGTCGGAGGCCCTTTTACCAGGGACGCCAGTGTGACCCTTTTCCTTCCTCAGCTGGGCAGGCCGCTCTGGGGTCCTTGAAGGACCAGCAATCCCGGAGTTATCAGCCTGCCGGCACTCTTCCTCAAGGAACTTTAAAAGGTCCGAAAAGGGGGGCAGGTAACTGGCCCCGTCCCCACCATACCTTTGCTCAAAACGCAGTTTCAACTCGGGAGGTAGGCGGGACAACACAATGTGTAATAAAAGGAAGGACCACTGGTCCACGGGAAGCTCTAAACGCTTAAGAGCGTTGCAGGCTACAATCAGTGGATTTAAGAGCGATTCTCTTAAATGAGACACCCCATAGACACGTGGCAGCGCTAGAATTTGTGCCACGTGTGTGTCTGCTAACCGGCGCACGTTGGCATACCGCCGAGTCAGTAGTTCCCGCGCGGTGGTATAACTCTCCTCGGAGAGGTCTAGGTGGCTAACTAAACCCAGAGCCTCTCCCTGCAGGGAAGAGAGTAGATAGGCCAGTTTCTGGCAGGGAGACAGGTCTCTTCTCGCGTCCACCAGGCTATCAAAGAGGCTGAGAAAGCCTAGCCACTCGCTCAGGTTGCCAGAAAAGTGGGGCAAGTTTATTGTTGGCAACTTGCCCTGTAACGCAGGCTGCGTGGTGGGTCTGGTGGGAGACTCAAGAATAGAGCTCATTCTCGCCTCCTTCTTGAGCCTCGCGGCCTCCTCCACCAGACCGTCTGTCAGCTCAAAAAACTGTTCGTAGTCCCGCACTGAGGACTCCAGCGATTCCGGAGGTAGCTCCAATGCCATGAGGTCTCGGAAGGCCCCTTCGACGACCGCCCGCCTGGTCCGCACCTGCTCGCACCGCTGGAGCAGTGCGGATGCCCGGTCCTCCCGGCCTACCAAGGCGTTGGCTGTAGCAGCCCAACGCAGCTCTGATTGAATTTGCACGCTCAATTTTTTGTGGGCTGCCATCTTAGGTAGGTACAAAACAACTTAAATAAAGGTAGTTACAACAAATAGATAACAAAATCAAAACAAAGTTATTTGTTACAAGTTATGTTTCAACTTCAACCAAACAAATTAATAATCAAACAAGAATTACCCACTTTAAACACAAACAAATTACTACTTAAATACTATTTATTAATTAGAATTATTTACTTTAAAACAAGAATTATTTATTTTAAATACATCAAACAAACTATTCTGTTACCTAACCAGGAGGAGTTCTAGTAAACAAACAAATTATTTGTTGGTTAAAAGTTCCAAAAGATACAAATTAAGCTATCAACAATCTATGTTAAGTCAATCAATAACATAAATTAAGATAAAAGAAAAATTAAGTTTTTAATTACCCGTACTAAGCCACTAGACTCATACTAGGTACTGCAAATTACAAATTGGCTTGGTAAGAACCCTACAATTATCAAATTATATTAATATTAAGTTTATTTATTTACAATCTACATCTAACTGTTGGCCAGTTACGGGCCACAAACACCAATTAGGTACTATTAATTATTAATCAACAAAAATTAACAAAACAAAATCTCAATAATTGCAATCATTATACAGGCCTACATGTGACAAGGCAGGCTATGTACTAGTAACTCAATAAGCCTGTGTATTAATAAGTTATAAATCAATCAGTTTACAATTAATGAGTTAACCCTAGAACGGCCAAGTTAAGTCACAGTAATGCCAAATCTGTCCGCGGAATCAATTTAACCACGCTCTGCTACCAATGTTGAGGCCAACGGCTTGGCCAACGAGTCAAGGCCTGGAACCCTGGTTACAGGGGCCCATCAGCTATAACCTGAGTCCAGGGTCGCTGCCCAAGCGGCCTTTGACCGCGGTCAGATTTGTTCTCAACGTAACTTAATGGTAGGGTTGCACTGACCTTCCTTTGCAGCATTCAATCCTGGTACGGCCTGAGATGGTATGAGAGTGGTGGTGTGGTGTATTGTGGAGTTGAGTGTAATGTGAACTTCTCAGGCCGCTAGCAGTAGCGGGCAGGCTGCCAACTATGGCCTGCTGAAGACGCTGGGCTGGCGTGGCACTGTACACTCGGCTTGTCACTAGTTTGGTCCAACGAGAGCTGGTCTAAGTCACTTTTTCACACTTAACGTGGCGAGCAAAAAACCACTTGTTAAGGGTCGCCTTTTGTTACAAATAACCCGTTAGCAATGATGTTTATAGCTAGATCGACACATCGACCGCTTAACGGCGCAACAAAAACGTAAAATAACTAAATCTAGACACTAAAAATAGCAAAAACGTGCGCGAGACGACCGGAATTTTTGTGATTAGTTGTTAGCTGTCAAAAAGCAAAAGGCACTTGCCAACCACACCCAAAAACGCGGCAAGTTTTTTCCTTTCAAGTGTCATCTGTCAATTTCATTGCGAGCCAAAGAGGTTGCTGGCGCCATCGACCATGGAACAAGGAATTATGGCGCGAACAACGGGTGACACTGACATAGAAATGTGTAAGCGCTATAAGGGCTCTCAAAGAACAGGAACTATTCTTGTTGTTGTTACGTTCCCTCAAATATGGTTGAGCGAAGCAATGGTCACGCGCCATGCTCGTGAACGGGTCCTACCGCCGGGAATGGGGCTACTTTATGTCTGCCCATCTTAAGATAGAAGTTAGTCGGTATGCATTTTTGGAACTTCCCTCATTGTGAAAACACTGTATATATAGCATAGTACCTATTTACTGTATTGTAAATTTGTTTTGAAAAGAGCAACCGCCGAGTTTCTTGCTGGTTCTTCTCGGCAGGAAGGGCATTCCGAACCAGTGGTAGAGCCAGACGATTCAAAAGCACTTGTAAAAAGTTTATTTGAATAAAAAATATTTCTATTCTATTCTATTCTATTCTATTCTTGCTTAGTAAAAATCTAGGTGTAGCCTCGGGACAAAATGTAGTCGTAACTTTGACCCAACAGATACTTCCAACGGTTGACGACAGGGAAGACAAAACATGTCTGTCTCGGTTTGACAAAACGTCAAACGGGCGGGTTTCATCAAGAATTAGCTGACGCCCGCGACTTCGTTCGCGAGGATTTAGTTTTTGATATCCCGCGGGAAGCCTTTGATTTTCCGGGATTAAAAGTAGTCTATGTCACTCTCCAAGTCTTCAACTACACTCTGGCAAAAATCACTTCGATCCGTAGCTCTGTTGTGGCGTGATTGAAGGACCAAACAACAAAGAATAAATTAATAATATTAGTAAGAAGTATCTTACTTCTAACTAATAGTAGTAAGTAGTAATAAGTAGTAATAAGTAAGTAGTAGTAAGATTAAGATAGCAAGAAGTAAGACTAGGGCAGATGTTATTTGACCTATAACGCTAAAATGTGAACACAGACGAACTGCTTTATCCACAAAGTAACTCATGTCTACAAGGAGGGAGTTTCCCTGAGGGATAAAATAAGGAATGAACGGGATCCGCGGGAGATTCAAGGTGACATATTATAGTCCAATCCATTCAACTGTAGTAGTCATAGACAGACCACGCCTGTCGATGGAACTGTGAGGGATGGCTTTTGAAATAGGAAAGTCCTAGAGATTCTCATCTCTCCGCATACAAGAAAGCTCAGTATGGGGCGCCCTCCAGCACGTTGGACCGATGATATAAAGAGGGTGGCAGGAAGCTGCTGGATAAGGAAGGCTGAGGGCTGGGTGTGCTGGCCCTCATCAGGGAATATCTGGGTCCCACAGTAGACGTCCATATGAAGCAATGGCTGGGTCATGCGTCATGCTCGTGAACGGGTTCCACCAGCGGCAATGGGGCTACTTTGTGTTTGCCCGTCTTAACATGTGTTGAATTATAATTAGAAATAATTACGTATGCTTTTGTGGAACTTCCCCTCATTGTGAAAACTCTGCATACATAGAATAATATCTATTAAGTATATTGTAAAAGTATTTTGAAAAGAGCAACTGCCGAGTTTCTTGCTGGTTCTTCTCGGCAGGAACGGCATTCCGAACCAGAGGTAGACTCATTGACGATTCAAAAGTACTTGTAAAAGTTTATTTGAATAAAAAACATTTCTATTCTATTCTATTCTATGCAGATGTGATCATGATGACAACAGTCTGACAATAGCCTAGGCACAAGCAGTACGACTTCGTTTTCTCGTGGTTATTTCTTCGGCCGACAAAAAGCTAGAGATTTGCCGTCAGACTGATAATACTCAGGCTGCGTGCAGAATACATCATCTTGAATCGTTTTATTCTGCTTATTTTGTGTCGGAGACAAAAGTAATATATTTTATTATCATAAGAATTCTAAATATAATATTACAGAATATAGAATATCATCGAAATAGTGCTTAGAATAGAAGACATTCTATTTTTCTCCGTTCCAAACAATTGACTAGGTAATAAAATATAGTACCTACATGAAAATATTGTCACACCCTCAAATGTTTTGTGTAATATTATGACAACAAGCGAAGCAATGGAGCATCGATTGTGGTCAAACATATAGTTTTGTAACTTTTCGTAACAAAGCAGTCAAATTATTATCAAAATCTTACACAAGAAAGTGACATTTTGGAGTTGACATTAATTGCCTAAGGTGAACATTTCTCTTTATAGTGTATTTGCTACAGCATGTGTCACATCCACTTGAAGGATTACAACATAATATATGTTGTAACCCATACTCCTGTTATATATTATGTTGTACCCATACTTGGGTACAACATAATATATGTTGTACCCATACTCCTGTCCATATATTATGTTGTACCCATACTGGGGTACAACATAATATATGTTGTAACCATACACAGGAGTTAAAATAACGAAATATTATAACACGATAATATTCTATGTGCCTACGTTTTAGATTTCTGATTATGATTTTTCTGATCTGAATGACGTAAACATAGATTTAGGACTGGTATAGGTAGATAGCTTAGTCTCAAGTGACTACCAATCTATGGACGAAAGTAAAATTTTATTTAAATTAGACAAGCATTAATCACAACTATTCTCAGTCAAGTTTCTCAAAACAGAGTCGAAAGTAGGATAGTAACTGAAAATGACATCTCTTCAGTTTTTTTTGTTCCATCAAACAAGGTGTCACATGCACTTCAAGGCGCGTTTGTTCTAGCTCCAAGACAAGGAAAGCAGTGGAGCATCCCCGGCACAAAGACTGAGACGCCATTCGGCAGCTGTGCCGTTCCGCGCCGGTGACTCCGCGCTTTGATTTTCCACTTTCTGCTAATCGCTACAAATAAACCTCTTCTAATAATTTTGTGTTTGTAATGCCACGTTTTAATTTTATCTATACTTAAAGGAAGCAGATATTATTTGAGCATTAAGCCAAATGAGCCTAGCGGTGAAGACTTCGGTCTCGTATTCGGGAGTTCGTAGGTTGGATTACTGGCATGCAGGCGATATTATAATGTACAAGTGGGTATGCAAACACAGGCGCACTCACTATTCCCTCACTATACCTAGTGAGTGCACCTTTGTGTGTGTGTATGTGCGTGTGTGTGTGCGTGTGTGTGTGTGTGTGTGCGCGCGCGCGCGTGTGTGTGTGTGTGTGCGTATGTGTGTGTATGCATCGGAGTAAGATACCTTTTTCCGATGGGACGGAAATCCGAATCTCTGATCAGGCGCAGTCTTATTTCCTCTCCGAGGCACGGGGGTTACAAACACACTGGTCTAGTATAGGTATATCCAGTATAATGACAGAAAGACGCAATACGTTCTTTGGCTCGACCCGGGAATCGCACAGTTGTACATGGTAACCACAAGACCAACTACCTAATACGTCTGTGGTTACAACTGGTAGAATGAGAGGTAGCAGTTGTCAATTAATTTATTAAACACTAGCTTTTGCCCACGGCTTCGCTCACGTCAAGATCGATTTTTCAAACCCCTATGAGGGGTTCAATTTTCAAAAATCCTTTCTTAGCGGATGCCGACGTCATAATAGCTATCAGCGCGATCCGTCCAGTGGTTTGAGCTGGACATTAATGGATCAATCAGTCACCTTTTCCTTTAGAATAGAAATAGAATAGAAATGTTTTTTATTCAAATAAACTTTTTTACAAGTGCTTTTGAATCGCCGATGAGTCTACCACTGGTTCGGAATGCCGTTCCTGCCGAGAAGAACCAGCAAGAAACTCGGCAGTTGCTCTTTTCGAAACAAGTTTACATTATAATAGATATTATGCTATGTATGCAGTGCTTCCACAATGAGGGCAAGTTCCACAAAAGCATCCCTAATTATAATTCAACACATGTTAAGACGGTCAGACAGAAAGTAGCCCCATTCCCGCCGGTGGAACCCGTTCACGAGCATGACGCATGACCCAGCCATTGCTTCGCTCAACCATATTTGAGGGAACGTAACAACCCGCATCACACGACACCACCATAGAAATGTTTAAAGAGAGCGTGATATAATTAGGCTAAGTTAGTAAGTTAAGGCATCGAATTGAAACTAATATTCAAATACTCATTTTAAGACATGACTTAGTAGACTTTAACATAATAGAAGAGAAGAAAGAATAGATATTTCAGTAACAACAAGGCTGCTGAGTCGTTCACTCCGGCTGAGTCGAGGCACAGATGCTGTCGGTATGCGGGTGAATCTAATAATAGGCAAAGGAGCCCGCCCCTCAGAACTGCTCAGATATTGATTGACGTACCCAATACCCATGACATAAAAGGGAATGTGCCCTCCCTCATTATTTATTGTGGAATTTTCAGCTTAGGTACATATTTACTCGAGTATAGTGAAGGTAAATGAGGTTAATAATTAGTCATCAGTCATCGCATACAAGAAGCATTTCTCCCCATTTTTTCTTGTAAGGATTGAATTCAAAATATCCTTCCGGATCAGTTCCGGGTGTGAATGCGAATGAATGGGTGAAAAGGCCCGTCTTTACCGACGTTCCGTAACTTTTACGGGCTTCCTAAGTTAAGTTAGGTGACGCTTTCTGTCAGTTCGTTTTCACGAACCGTTAGGGGACTCCTTAAGGTGGAAATAACATTGGTCTCTCTCTCTCTTTCTCTCTCTCTCTCTCTCTCTCTCACTGTGTGTGTGTGTGTTTGTGAGCGGCACCTAACTCTCACATAGATGGACCCATTTAAATGTTACATATATAGTAATATATTGTATTATTAGGGTTACAGTCAGCAATGCAGTGGTGACCCCGCACCGGAAACCGCAGTATTGGCAGACCCCCCACAAGGTTATACAAGTATCACAGGTAATACAAGCGGCACAAGACCGCGTTCTGTTTAAGTCCACATGATTTGATTAAAGGACCAACTAACACACTTTAATATTAGTAAAGATAGCACCTAAGGATATACTAAAATCCGCAGTATTAGATAAGAAAGTACAATATCAAGATTGTAAAGAAAAGGATAATTTAGAAAGGGGTTTCCCAAAGTTCGGCACTTCTCAAACAATGTGGGGTAGCGAGACCCGGCTCGTTTCAGAACTTTGGGAAGCTGAATTGAATATTTAAACTCTTCCCAATTTCTTGAATCTTATATTACTTACCTACATGATATAAATGTACCAAATAGTTTTTCTCAAAAATTCAGTATGCAATGTCGCTGTATACTTGCTGGGTAAAAAACGGAGTAACTACAATAATAATAGTCCGTCTCCTTTAAAAACTGTACTGAGAAGGAAATACATAGAAGAATCGCCATGGCGTGGAGAAAGTTTTGGAGTTTTAAGGAGGTAATGAAAAGCAGCGAGATTGAGGCAAAAATAAAAAAGAAGCTGTACGAAGTCGCGATATTGCCATGTCTGACATATTATGGATGTCAGACATGGTCACTACGGAAGCAATAAGAAGAAAAATTAGCTATCTGCCAGAGGAAGATGGAGAGAAGCATGCTCGGTGTTAGGCTGAAAGACAATAAGTAACAAAAACATTCGTAAGAGAACTAAACTGATGGACATAAGGAAAAGAATTAGGACATTAAAATGGAAGTGGGCTGGACACGTTTGTAGATTAGACAATATGAGATGGACGTAAAGAGTTACCGAATGGATACCAAGAGGAAGGAAAAGGAAAAGAGGCCGCCAAAGGAAGAGGTGGCGGGACATATTTTTGGAAAAATGCGGGCCAGACTGGATGCGACAGGCTAGAGACAGGAAGCTCTGGAAAGATTTGGGGGAGGCCTACGCCGCAGAGGCGACTTATACCTACGTGAAATATGATATTTTTAATTAAGTATTTTCGCTAATTTACGTATTAATTATTGACATAGAATTGTATTTTAATGTATATTTGACCTGATAATTTAACTATTTTACTTTTAATTAATGTATATATTTGACCTGATTATTTTATTATCTTAAATATTGATATAAATGATGTAATTTGTAGTATTAATTTAATAAATTTTCTTTATTTTGTCAAATTGTGAAAGTTAAAATGATTATATATTAATAAATTAAAGAATAATGTAACTCTAAGCGAATAGATCTAGTTTTAATTCTGTAACGTATTAGAACTACAGGGCTTTTTTACTTATTTTATTTATTTAACTACAATAATTAATAAAAAAGTTGAGTGTCGCAACACTCGGCTGGAACGAAGTTCCTTCTAATCTTATCTTATATCTTATATCTTATATCTTATATCTTATATCTTATATCTTATCTTATATATATATATAAAAGAAAGTGGTGTTAGTTACACTATTTATAACTCAAGAACGGATGAACCGATTTGGCTGAAAATTGGTGGAGAGGTAGCTTAGAACCAGGAGACGGACATAGGATACTTTTTATCCCGTTCGACCGCGTTTCCGTCAAGTCACTATAAAACGTGGTATAACAAAAACGCATCTGACATGGAATAACAAAACGCAAATGACAGTGGAATAACAAAACGTAAATGACAGCTAAACGTAATTTTGTCTGGTTAAGTATGGTAAAAAATTTGACAATAAAAAAAGTGTTATAATAAAGCATTACTGATATTATAAATGCGAAAGTGTGTTTGTTTGTTGGTTTGTCCTTCAATCACGTCGCAACAGAACAGCGGATTGATGCGATTTTTTGCATGGGTATAGTAATGGATGTAGTAGTGGTTACTCAGACCGGGAGAGCTACTTTTTATCTCGGATAATGAAAGAGTTCCCGCGGGATTTTTAAAAACTAAATCGACGAAGTCGCGGGCATCAGCTAGTAATATATAAATAATAAAAATAAATAAAACAAAAAATAATAATCTGAAGTCACACAGAAAAAACATATTTCTTATTATGAGATATATTATTTAGTTAAATCAAAGCGATTATCTTTAATCCAAGAAACATTTTCTCCTATAGACGTGAGACAATATTTTTTTGCCAATAGAATATTATTATTCTGTTCTTGAGTATATTTTCTCAAATAAAAGTCGGATATTATTAGTTATCAAACCAAGAAAAAACAAGCATTTACACATTAATCGGAGTAAAAATATTCTCAAATCAAATATTTTTCTCTTGACGCTAAACTAAACTTGTGAAGTTTACATAAATATTTTATATTTACTTGAATTTACGAAAAATCACAAGAAATTTCATTTTCTTGATTCAATTAATCCTTTATTTCCGTGCAGGATTCGAACCCCCGAACCGATAGTATCACTCCTTCGTTTAACCGATAGGCCACCAATGTATGATGCATCGTGTGCAATAAACGAAGGCAACAAGTGTAGTGACGGAAAATTCTTACACTTTTTAGGGTTCCGTACCCAAAGGGTGCCAACATTGATACCAGTAGACTCGTCCTCTCGCATCAAGTACAAATGAAGTAGGTATAAAGTAGTAATATTATTCCAATATTACTTTGGTAGTTCTATTTCATTATTCAAGGTAATGTTAAAAGGTCAGTTCATATAAAAGGGTCGGTCGGCTTTTACCATAGATTTAAGGTAAAAGTATCATTTCATATGTTAGGTAGGTATACCTCAGCATTTTATATTGGATGACATAATAATATTATTTTGTACATAATATAATACCATCTGTGGTGTTTAAATAAAACACCTGTTCTTTATATCGGAATTATAAACATGCTTGCACAATGTCAATACAACAACTACCCTCCAAGAGGCTTTGTCACAGACTGACCGCAGGCACATTTACTACATCCCTTCTTTATTTCAATTTTGAATGTATGTAACAATGTAATTAATAGAAAATATAATTTTATACAATAATTAATTCAATTCAACATTATTAATTTTATAGAAGCCAACTTGTGGCTCTTGTTACATCATGATTCTACCACCGGTTCGGAAAGCTGATTCTGCTGAGAAGAGCCGGCAAGAAACTCAGCAGTTGCTCTTTTCAACAACAAAATGTTACAAATATAAAGCAGATAGCTACTTAAATATGACAAGTTCTTGTAGATAGCTGAATACAAAGCTGATTGCTTATATGCAACTTTGTCAACAGCTGTTTATTTTATTTTGACCTAGTAATTATAATTACATTAACAATATTGTCAATACAACTTATAACATCTTAATATTTCATTTTAAGTATAACAGGAAACATAACTTTAGTGTACAAACTATATCAGAGAAAATGTTATAAGGTCTTTAAATTCAGTAATCATTAAACTGTAACAAGCTATGTTTAGATTATGACCGCACCTCGCTTGCTTGGTCGGCTATGTAAGGTTTATATTGGAAAATAATATCTCTCTTGTTATAAAATGTTTAACTTCGTGCCTCTATCCTCCTTCCTTCTTTTTCACTCAGGCTGTCTGATTTCAAGATTTATGAGGTATACAAATCAAAATGCTACTGCTAGTGATTACCATTTTCACGGGAATAGTCGCAGGATAGATGAACCCCGAGAAGATCTTTAAGTGTCCCATTTCTTTTAAAGATATGACCAGCTGTGAGTTCATTTGATGCAGACAGATAAGATTTAAAGTGCTACCTACTTAGTAACTTTAGGACTTAACTTTAAGACGCAATATTATTGACTAGCAAAATATCGTAATATGACCACATTGACATCAATGATTACTTAATAAAACTATAAGTATTATTAGGTCACTGCAAGTTTTGCAATACGTAAACATAAAATGACTGATCGATCAGCGAAGTAGATTAAGAAACGGCTTTGGGACATCTTTTAATATTATGCATATATTATAGGTACATACTAATTAGAGTTTCGATGAACCCCATTAAATGGGACTGTAACTAATTAAGAATAATAATTCAAAAGTGTTGCGTGTTATTTTTATTATTTTGTTGTAGTTATCATATAGCTACTGTATCATAAGTTCTTATTCTTAACTAGCTAGAGCTTACATAACCATAAACAACCCTCATGTGGATTGCTTTCAATTCCTAGGTACTTCTTTTATTTTAAGAGCGGGGGCATTCAATATGGAAGTTCTTTTACAATTTAAAAATTTTACCTTTAGTTACTATTGTGGCAATATTTATGTTTATAATTATTGAATAAATAAATAATTATTTATTTGCCAGAATGTTTGTACAGTGGGATGGTAGTAACAAAATATATTGTCAGTAAAGACCATAACATTCAACTAAATTAATAGTATGCAAATTATGATACAAACAATAATAATTATAAAATGAAAGTGATTAATTCAAATTGAGATTATTTGACAATTATAATTATTATAAATTAGTGAGTCAAGATTAAGAATGACAATAGTCAAATAAAAATATAAATTTCAAAATGTCAATATTTATGTTTTCCGGTACCTAATTATTACACTAAATATTCTTTTACATCATTATAACTTTTCTCCAATAGCCATTCGTTGAGTTCTCTTTTAAACTTATTTATAGATAATTTTTGAAAATCTGCTGGCAGTTTATTATATAACCTGACCGCCATACAGTAGGGACTTTTCATATAATATGTACTGGTATACATTTTTAAATCAATATCTTATTTGGATACCGAAGAGACCTGTTCACATTAATTTCATGATTTCGCTTAAAGTATTATTACATTAGTATACAATAAGTACATTAGTATACAAATAGTTTATCTTAAGGAATTGCCGAGTATTAGTTATTATGCACTGTTATCCATAACAATCATTGGTACTGTTACTCAGTAGCATCTCAATCAAAATACATACTCTGAAACGTGCACTTTTGAGTACAAGAAATTTCAAAAATCTATCTCTAATGTCAGAACAAATACCCGCACTAAAAGTGGTAATATATTTTTATCTAATTTAGAAAAGTTAATCTGAGCAATACAACTTTCCAATAGCTCGTTTATAATCGGAAGCGAACGGTTTTCCCCAATTATCGCCTACTTATTTTTTTACTTTATGGTAATTAATTCATCCACTGACATTGCCATGTTATAAAATATCACTATTTTCAAATAATTAACAATTTGTTAAGTTCACCACACGGCGGTGGGTAGGTCTATCGAGAAGGATATTTCTTGTTGAAACACCCTACTTGTTGTTTCTTATTAATAATATAATATTTTATTTTTATTTGTGTGTGGACTGCCATCTTAAATTGCTGAATTGGTTTAATAAAACATCGCCCATCTTTCTTTTGTGATGATTACAACATATGAAAATACCTATATTTTACAATCTTATTAATCATAAGACTATCTACTTATTTATCGTATTTACGATTTTATACATTTATCACAGCAATCCAAAAATTTAATTTTTTTTTTTTTTTGAAATATAAGGTATTAATTTTTTTTTTTTTGCTGTTCTTTATTCAATTGTATATTTAGAATAGAATAGAATAGAAATTTCACATATTCATTTATTTTAATAGTATTGTTTGATAAGATCAAGTAATTTTGGTTATTGTAAATTTTAGTAAATTTTATTTTTTCCGGCCACATTTACTGTAAAGGCTGTTTCAATTTATTGAAAATAAGTTGTTCTCAATTTATGATTACAAGGAGCCTTTCAAAATTTCCCTTTTCCATATTAAATATGAAAAAGAAATACAAAATCATGTTGAATTATAATTAAAATATCAAACTCCTTTTTTTTTTAACACTGAGAAATAAATAATTCTTATTCTCGATGGTTAAAACCTCAATTTAGTTGGTTGGTTGTGGTAAAACCTCAGTTAAGCCTTTTGTAGTGGTACTACAGTAGTAATATGAAGAAAATAGCTCGCCTATTTTTTTTTTTTATTATTATTATTTTTTTGGTGTTTCAAAACATACATTAAAACACAAACTTTTTCATCGCGAAGCGACAGCTAAGTCACCAATTCACCATTGCAATTATAAAAGTCTATAAATTACAATATTTATGGTGTGGTTTTTCCAGTAACAATATCTTACAGAATATAATGGATATTTTGATTATTTTGTATGCGTGGCTCTTTGCTTACATTGTGATCGACAGTATCTTAACCGCATAGCCCTGAGATACGATTATTATTATTTTATGTGCATGGCTCTTTGCTTACATTTAAGCAACAGTATTGTAACTGGCATAGCCTTTTGGTGTCAAGCAATGTGCGTGGCTCTTTGCTTACATTTAAGCAACAGTATTGTAACTGACATAGCCCTTGGTATCAAGCATGACTCTCTAATAAACTATTTATTATTAGCAATAGCGTGAGCATTAGCTCATTGTTATCTTATTATTAAATTTAATTTTACCTTTAAATTACCTTTACGTTACCTGTACGTTGTCTTGATTACCTTTAAATTACCTTTACGTTACCTTTACGCTACCTTTACGTTACCTTTACGTTACCTTTACGTTACCTTTACGTTACCTTTACGTTACCTTTACGTTACCTTTACGTTGCCTTGATTACCTTTACCTTTAAATTTAAACCTTTACCTTTACCTTTGGCTGGAGACCTTAGCCATAAAACATAAATATTTTGCAAATGTTCTATTCATATTTGTATTTTTTTAATTAATACATAATATGATATTAAAAGGTAGGAATAACAAAATGCAAAATAAATACATTTTTTATAAACATTGAAATTACCCTGATTATCTGATAAAATGGTAACAGCTGGTCGATTCCGGAAAAATTGCAGCAATCATTGCGCCACAATATCGTTGCTTTTCACTGCATCTCAATTTGTATGGCATATTCTCCTCACCACAGCAACTTTAGCCTATAGCGACAGAGTGTCGGCCAATCGGAGTTGATTACGATCGCTACACTGCACAATCATTTTTAGACAATCTCGCAGCTGGTACTCACTGTATCAGGTATTTGCAATAGGTATGTTCAGAAATAAACGTACCTAACTCAATGATATTGTATTATGTATTTACCTACTTACCGTAGGTAGGTATTGCTTTTGAGTTGGAAGTGGATTTTTATTACCTCGTATTATTTTGGGGTGAAATGAATGAATAAATGAAATTAACGTGGAAATTAACTATCTGTGGGTAGTACAAAAGTATGATTCATTAATAATAAGTACGCAAACTAAAGCTTTTTCTTTCACTACGAGACCGTTCTTTTGCTTATTCTTCATTTGTTTGTCAATGCATTGACGGTAGTTAATCTCTGCACAACCCATTATATTTTTAACTAAATGAGCGCCTGGCAGGTACATTTCAATATTTGCATGCTATTGAGTATAGACCATGTAATATTACAGCAATATGTTTACCAACTTACTATTTAGGTAGGTACAATTCCACAAAACTAACTTCATTCGATTTTGAATAGTTTTGTTTTGTTTTCTATTTTTATTAATAACTATTAATTATTTTAACTTGGTTATCCGAACAGTACTTTACCCTATTATTTACGCCTAAAACTTATAAGATTAGCGATAAACTAAACACTCACATTTTGTGTCGGTACACAACAAAAACCATAATTATGCCAATCAATACTTTAGCCAGTATGTAGGTAGGCGTTTAAACTAATTGCTCAAAATATTATGTCAAAACGTATTATACTTTAATTTATAATTAATAATCTATTTTATTGAATTACTTATATCATTTAAAAATAATTATTGTATGGGAACACAACTGTTCGAATAACAAGTTAATGTAAACACTCAGTCCTTCTTTGAAAACTTCAAAAAAAATATTATTTGAATTGCTCACGCAGCTCGATCCTCGCCTCGTTGCCACTTTTGTGGTGTTTAAATAAAACACCTGTTCTTTATATCGGAATTATAAACATGCTTGCACAATGTCAATACAACAACTACCCTCCAAGAGGCTTTGTCACAGACTGACCGCAGGCACATTTACTACACCATCCATTATTTACAATGTTTCTTATAAAGAAACAATAATTATTTTTTATATTCATTTTGAGTTTAGAGTAGATTGGTAGTCTTGACTAATTATTATTAGATCGTTCATGTCTATTCTAAGCTTCACTTATAAGCCACAAATTGACCTATAAGGCCTAGCTACGTGAAATTAATTATGAATTTGATTCAGTAATATTGTTCTACAAGTTGGCCTACATAAAATAAATCATTTTGAATTCGAATTCGAGTCAGTATATTGTTCTACATAGTAGATAGATAGATAGATAACACACTAAAGTAATGTTTACAATTATTAAACTGTAACATGGCAAGAAAGTACGCAAAGGCGGCCTTGTCGCTTGAAACGATCTCCTCCAGGCAACTTTAATTTTAAAGGAATCTTACAACAACAAGGAAAGTGCAATAATTTAAATACACTACATAAAAAGTACTTACTAAATATACATCATACTTAAACATCTTCTAATACACATATAACATTCTCGTGTCGCGGTGTTTGTTACCAAACTCCTCCGAAATGGCTGGACCGATTTTTATGAAATTTTGTGTGCATATCTGGTAGGTCTGAGAATCGGCCAACATCTATTTTTCATACCCCTAAATGATTAGGGTGACCCACCCCTAAATATTTTTGTAAGCGGTACGAAGTTCGCTGTAATACTGTACGAAGTATAAATATTATTATAATATTATATAAAAAATTATTATATGAACCTCCATATACAACAAAATATACATACATAAAACCAAGTAAGTAGGTATGTACCTCCAATATCATACAGTCTAACAAATTAATTATTTATGTGAACGTTCAAATTGTAGCAAATAGCAAACAAGCGTCGGAAGGTCTAGAGATTCCAGTCATTTACAGGCACATTGCGCGAATAATTTGAAATCTAGTATTTGAGCGGCGTATCATATCCTAGCCAAGAATTACATAGACAGAGTTTTAAGCTATTGCATAGCTTTTATCGCGGGCTTTGAACTAGGACAAACATTTTGAGCGCGGCGGCCGAATCAAGAAATTCCGTAACGAAAAAAAACCTAACACCGTCGTTCAATAAGCGTTCAACATTTTAGAGGTTCACATTTAGCTCTGTTTGGCGCAGTGGGCGAGCGGCCGCTTTCTTTACCGTATAGTGTATGATGTCGCAGGTTCGAATCTCACTCGCGAAGAGTGACAGTTGTAACATGATATTTTCAATATCAGTTCGTTTAAGATTTTCGTAAAAAACAAATCAATTATTTTATGTATAAAGTGAGACTGCTAACTCCATCTGTGGGACCACGGGGGCGTAAGCTCCTGTCGAGACGTCTGAAGTCTCGTAATCTGCCACAGCGCCGAAAGAGGGCGCTGTTTTAAAAACAAGGTAAGAAACAGATGTCACCAACATAAGTTGACATTGATCTGCAGTTAATCAAGGACAGTTGACAGCCTTCGCTTTGGGAAGAGGTTAGAAGGCATTACGCGAGTTAACATTTAATCAAGTTCGGGAGAACCCATTCGGTGTTCGACCCGAAATTGATTTCTGAGTTTTTCTTTTTCGTTGGTTGACCATCGTGGAGGGCAGACATGCCGCGGAGAGGTTAAGAAAGCATTGAGTTGTACAACATGGCCGGACATACCTTGTTGGAGTGAAAATTTTATTGTAAATGAATAGTGGGTATAAATTTTGGCGTGTTCGTATTTTCTTTTGTGAGTCCGCGATACTAAAGTGCGTTTTCCAATCTTTCCAGCCTAACGTTTGACCTAATTGTGGTGTTTGGGTGGGGAAACGCAGACTGCGAAAATGCAGGTTAGCTCTTATGTGGTTTTTTCCTTGTGAGAGATACACGTGTCGCGGTGATACAAATTGTTGAAATTTGTTTTATTTCTCCTTGCAGCGAGCGTGGGATTTCATATTCCGACGCAATTCGTCGGAAATTTAGTGAAAGTTTTGTTGGTGATGATGGCGTGATTTCATCTGTGACGTCACACCTTTACATCCGGGCCTATCCTGCGCATCCTCGCTTGTAAGCGGGATTCGGTGGTGCATCATCGACAACGAGGGGCGTGCCGTCCTTTGGAGGACATATTTCGGCCACGTCATGGTCTTCGCGTCGAGTCGACAGCACTCTTACCAGGTGGATTCGTTTCTTTTCTTTCATTTTTGTTTTTCTATGAAAGTATAATTCTAAATAGTAACCTTTTAATTAACTATGAGTTTTATAAAATAGCATGACACGATTAGTTGTTAACATATGGTGAACACAAAGACATAACCTCCTTGGTAAATGAAATTTTCTTTTTAGTAAAATTAAATCTAATTATTTAGTTTAATGAGTTTAAATCATTGTCTCAACCTGCTTCTCCGTCAACACATTCCTAGTGCGTTGTCCGTTCGGACACACCCCTGAGGTTTCCGCCAGCCGGAGTTAGCCCATGATATGAGTTGACGGGTAGGTATTGGTGGGTCAAATATTAGTCTGTGATATAGTTATTCTAATCTGTGTTTATTTCTAAATTCTAATAACCTAGTGTGTTACCTATGTCTAAATAAACAAAGATAGCTTGTTAGGGAAAGATTTTTATTTTCACATTCCTAGTCACACAGTCACAGAACTTCTGTTAGCTTTCTCACTGGATCCACAACGCACGACCAACTCGGACCATAGTCCGGGTAGGGATTTCCCTCTATAAGTGATCCAGGGGGAAACGCTACAGTGGCGCCCACTCGTGATTGATTTTTTAACTATATACCTAGGCAGGAAAATAATATACCTGTTTATTTTTTTTAATTTGATAGTCACTGATAATACAGTGATGCTCACTCGTGATTGATTTTTTTTAACTATATACCTGTTTATTTTTAATTTTGTATAGCCACTGATAATACAGTGACGCCCTCACATAATTCTTTTTATATCCACTAGTAATACAGTGGTACCGTTATGTGATTTTTTTAAATTTTGTGTGTATATTTGCTTTGTTTGCTTTGCGAATACTAATTTATGGTATATAAAGATTTTTATTGTAAATGAATACCAAATTGTATAATCAAATAAATTTTTTTATAAAAGTTTGTGGCTGTGTGCTAGGGGATTTTTATATTATGACTTTGTGTATCACCATATTAAATTGTAATCAATATAGGTAAATACCAGTGTTACCATAAATTCAAAATATAATAATATTCTTCCATACTCGTACTTAGAGTGCATTTAATGTTTGTATAATATTATACCAGACTTTGTCTTAGCTAAAATTTATTTAGTAATTTAGCATATTCAATTAATTTAAGTTATATTAACTTAATTAATTTATTATTTGTTTGTAATTGTGTACACCATCCGTTACAAAAATGGAAAAGTCTAGGATTATACAATTTCACTCGTTAAGGAAGGACGAATTAATTTATGAAGTTTCCATTCGTTCGGAAACTCCAGCTAACACTGTAGATGACCTTAGACGACAAATGCGTAAACTCATGATTGAATGTCCATCTGAGGCCATTGTGGAGACAGACCTTAGCGCTGATTCTGAATTGACCATTATAATTGAAAAGTGTCAAGAATTACTTAATTTATTTGGGAAATGGGAGAAGATGAAAGAGAAGGTTTCTTTTGCTAGAGCTCAAGCCCTAGCTTACCACCTGTTTCATAGACTAAATAGGATATCGGACAACGAACCTGAAAAGGTCCTCTCAAGGACAGCCGACTTAAAACGTAAGCTTGAGAAAATGATTGCGACACACATTGAAACCTCTACCACTGTCGTTCCAGGAACTTCTGCACCCACTCATGAGTCGTCAACGGTCGAGTGTTCCAGTGAAAAGAACATTGCAAAATGGAACATTAAATTCACGGGAACCACAGATCCTCGGTCGTTCCTAGAAAGACTGGAAGAGTTGCAGAGTTGCTATGGGGTGTCAGAGGAGAAGTTGTTCAAGTCTGCCGCTCAGCTGTTCAGTGAGCAAGCTCTTCTCTGGTACAGAGGGATCAAGAATCAGGTGAGTACATGGTCTGAACTTAAGAACCTGGTACTGGAGGAATTTGACCCAGTAGACTACGATTATAGGCTACTGGGTGAAATTAGAGCCAGAACACAGGGGGTGGATGAGCCTATCCACATTTATTTCTCTGTCATGGCCTGTCTATTTGGCAGGTTAAGGACAGAATTGTCGGAGGCTGCGAAACTGGAGATTCTTTTACATAACATTCGCCCAACCTTTTCTCAACAATTAGCGCTGGTTCCCATTGAATCGGTC
Organism: Oeneis ivallda; assembly: GCA_029955525.1. NCBI lineage: Eukaryota > Metazoa > Arthropoda > Insecta > Lepidoptera > Nymphalidae > Oeneis > Oeneis ivallda. The sequence continues at coordinate 23,031,874 of JARPMR010000018.1, read as the reverse complement.
TGTCGGTTGAAGGAATGTTGTAAAAAAATTGAAGCGGCTAGCCAGCGAGCAACTCATTTCTCGGAGCCTGGCAAGTCGACAAATGTTATTACCCCGGAATTTGCATACAAACCCAAGAGCAAACCCGTAGCTTTCGTTGATAGTAGGGGCATTAATAAGCAGGAATCAAAATTTCATCAAAATACGGTTCCTGACAAGCGACCTTTCATCAAGACCGGTTCGTCAAGTAATAAATATGGTAGTGGTGCTAACCCACAGCAACCAGGTCCGTCAGGCAGCTGCTGTCATTGCAAACCTAGCAATGCACAGAAACAGCCCACGAAAAAGAAAGTGTACTGCTTTACTTGTAAAACTCCCGGTTTTACAAAGTTGACATGCCCGAATTGCAAAAATAATAAATCAAATTCAAAAAACTAGTTAGCTCGAACTGTAGTAATGTTAATAATAATATTTCAAAATTTAATACTTTCGGCTCTTTAGCTACAGTTCGATTTTGCCCTCAAAAAGATGATATTCGGCCTTATTTGAAATTTAATATTGCAAACTTGGAAGTCTATGGTTTACTTGACTCGGGAGCTTGTATGTCAATTTTAGGCAACAATGCCCATGAACATTTTATACACTTGGGGTATACATTCAATTCGTTCCTTGATAATACTTGCACAGTGGCAAATGGCGTTAAATTACCATCTCTAGGTCATATGTATTTACCCATAACCTTCAATAAAATTACCTGTGCCATTAAATTTTATGTAGTTCCTGCCATAGTTTCGGATATTATCCTAGGATGCGATTTCTGGAAGGCGTTTGGAGTAGCCCCAGAAATTTTTGATAACATAGATTATAGATGTTCTCCTGCAAGTTTTTGTGACGCCTTAACTACAAAGAATGTCCACGCAATCCAGCCATTCGACAATCTGTCCTCTGAACAACGAGAAGTAGCCAGAGCCATCATAGAGAAATATAATGACATTTCCTTCGAAAACAAAGGGTTAGGTAGAACCTCGTTGGTAGAGCATGTGATCGACACTGGGGATGCTGCACCGATTAGGGTGAAACAATATCCTTTGTCACCGGACAAAAAGCTAGCTCTTCAAGCCGAGTTAGACAAGATGTTGGCCCTGGAGGTTGTCACTACTAGCGAGAGTCCGTGGAACAATCCAGCGATTCTTGTTAAAAAATCAAATGGCGACTGGAGGTTTTGTTTGGACTGTAGAAAGCTAAACGCTGTTACAAAAGGGGACTCTTATGCAATTCCTTATATTCCACAGATCTTAGATAGTTTGAAGGAAGCTAAGTTCTTATCAACTATAGACTTGTCATCCTCATTCTGGCAGATTCCTCTGTCGGAAAGTTCACAGGAGAAGACTAGCTTCACGGTACCAGGTCGTGGTTTATATCAGTTTAAGGTGATGGCTTTTGGTTTATGTAATGCACCGGCTCGTCAACAACGACTCATGGATATGTTGATAAATCAGAATTTTTGTAGCGACATTGAAAATGGATTTGTGTTCTGTTACATTGACGACATAGTCATCTGTTCCTCTGATTTTTCAACCCATTTATTACTACTGAATCGAGTACTGGATAAATTAAAATCAGCTAATCTTACTGTCTCTTTTGATAAGTGTAAATTTTTTAGAGATTCTATCAAGTACCTCGGTTATATTGTTGATGAGTATGGTTTACGTACGGACCCTGATGAGATATCAGCGATACTAAATTTTCCTACTCCGACCACAGCTCATGAAGTCAAGGTTTTCCTAGGAACCTGTTCGTGGTACAGACGTTTCATTCGAAATTTCTCAACGATTGCAGCCCCGTTGAACAAGCTGACCAGCAAAGGCAAAAATGCACCAAAGTTCCAGTGGGACGACGCAGCTGAGGAAGCATTCACGGTGCTGAAGAACGCGCTCGTATCAGCGCCTGTACTCGCAGTTCCAGATTTTGATAAACCTTTCATCGTCCATTGCGATGCTTCATCATATGGTTTAGGAGGTATGTTGTCGCAAGTCGTTGACGGGGTTGAACATCCGATCGCGTACGTTAGCCGATCCTTAAATAAAAGCGAGAGGAATTATAGCGCTACTGAGAGAGAGGCATTAGCAGTAATCTTCTCAGTAGAGAAATTTCAGGCATACCTAGGTTCTCAAAAATTCAAAATCGTTACTGACCATTCGTCACTGAAGTGGTTTCTAAATTTGGAGAACCCTTCGGGTAGACTAGCTAGGTGGGGTTGCCGATTGTCTCAGTTCAACTTCGAAATCGAACATCGGAAGGGCACGGACAATGTAGTTCCAGATGCCTTGTCTCGGTTGATGAAAGTAGAGGCGATCCAATCAAGTCCATCAGCGTCTACATCCCGTACGAATGATGAATGGTATGACAGATTATATAATGGTTGCAGATCTTATCCTACTAATTTTCCAAATTTTATGATTAAAGATAACACTCTTTTCCGATTTAGTAAAAGTAAATATAATCTCACCAGCGAGTTTGATTGGAAAGAGGTTATACCTAGGGACAAGAGATCTGAAATCATTCGTGAAAATCACTGTGAAGCGACTGCAGGACACCTCGGTATTTTTAAAACACACAGACGTTTATGTCTGAGATATTATTGGCCAGGTATGCATAAGGATGTGTTAAAATTTGTGAATGCTTGTGAGGTATGCAAGGCGTACAAACACTCGACTCAAGCAACACCAGGATTGATGGGTAAACCGAAGGTTTGTTGTCGACCGTTTCAGGTAGTGTCAGTGGATTTGGTTGGTCCGCTGCCACGATCCAGATCTGGCTACACTTTCCTTCTGGTTGTTACGTGTTGTTTCTCAAAATACACCCTTCTTTTCCCTTTGCGTCGTGCAACATCAGCTCAGGTAGTTAAACACTTGGAGAATGGTCTCATATTAGTTCAGGGGGTGCCAGAGAGGGTTATCCTCGATAACTCCTCGATACTAACTAGTTCAGAGTTCAAAAAGGCCCTCCAGAAATACAATGTGCCACGATTGGACTATACTCCAAAGTATACACCACAGGTAAACCTAGTAGAACGTTACAACAAAACTGTTATGACCGCGGTCGCGTCTTACGTTGAAGACAACCACCGCAGTTGGGATGAGAACCTCAGTAAGATTCAGTTTGCAATAAATAGTGCGGTGAACGAATCCACTGGATTCTCTCCATTTTTCTTGGTTCATGCCCGCGAACCAGTAGTAAATGGTAACTTCTACATGGATACAAACAATGAGTATACAGTAGGTATGCCACGAGAGGAGTATGCAGGGAACTTTGGTTGTTTGCAAGAGATCTTTGACAAAGTGCGCGAAAAGCTACTCCAAGCACACGCTAAAAACGCTAAACATTATAACCTTAGGCGTAGAAATGCAAAATTCTCGGTTGGAGATTGGGTATGGAGGTCTTCCTACACTCAAAGTGACGCCAGTAAATTTAAAATGGCAAAGCTCGCTCCAAAATACGAGAAATGTAGGGTAACCAAGGTACTATCCCCACTTGTGTACGAGTTAGAGCGGATGGATGGTACGAAGATTGGTTCCTGGCACATTAAAGACCTAAAGGCTTAGATTGTTACTCAGTTCAAATCCAGTTCCGAATCAGTGTCTGAATACGTTACAGTATTCACACACAGATGTGTTAGGGTGTGGTACACTTAAATTGTAAGTTACTACCTAGGTATAAGCGTGAAGTATGAAAGTTGTATGTGAGAGATGTAGATACGTTGATGGAATTGTTGAATCACATGTGAGCTGAGACAATCGCGTTACCTTTTTTCAACCATAGCACTTATATTTGGGTGCACATTTATTGTGAAAGGCGAATTGGATTCGCATTTTCTTCGCTGTGCTACGCACAGAGACTTCTTTATGCGAAGTTTAGTTTCGCATTGTATCTTGCTGCGCTTTGCGCAGAGACAACTATCGCAGTGTTCATTTAGCTCTTTGGATGCTAGGAACTAGTTCCATGACACTTTGGATAGACGGTTATTGTTAACCGAATACTTTGAGAAGCTTTTGCTCTCTATTTTATAACAGTTAAACTGTTGTATATTGTATATTGAGACAAGTTCTCTTTCATTTCACAGCTAGGCTGTTGATATAAAAATAGGATTTAGCTGCAAGAGTCGTAGGCATTGATTCATTGACAAGTGCTAGTTCATTTCAGGTAGTGACGCCGAGACATCAAGCAACTTTAAATCATTCAAACAATGAATGGTGTCATTGTAAATATGTTATTTTTGTGTTTTGTATATAGGACAAAGGTTAGGTATATCATGAAATTCACTTCCATAGGTTAAGTCAGTTAGGCTAAGTTGTAACTTATTTAAATCTTTGTTTGTTTAGGGATAAGTATATGTTTGTCGAGTATAATGGTAGAATTTTTTTTTGTTACAAATAGTTTCTTGGTTTTTTTGTCTTTTGGGTGCAGAACGCTGAGGGCAGCGAACGGTTCCCCTTCGTCGAACCTTCTTCCGGGAGGAGAGGTATTGTAACATGATATTTTCAATATCAGTTCGTTTAAGATTTTCGTAAAAAACAAATCAATTATTTTATGTATAAAGTGAGACTGCTAACTCCATCTGTGGGACCACGGGGGCGTAAGCTCCTGTCGAGACGTCTGATTGTTGCGAGGGTCATCTTCGTTGGCCGTGGCCAGCGGAGGGTGCGGGCTTCGAGGCGTGGCCTCATTACCCGGGCGGGTCGCGGGGAAGAACACTTCCCCGGTGGTGAGTTTTCAGCCGTCTTGGCAATCCACGACGGCTGAGGCTCCTATTCAACTTGAGTAGGGGCCTTGTGGCTCAATGTCAGTCCAGTGGCTCCGCTCGCTGGCGGGCAGGGTAGCCGCCGCGAGCGGAGCGGTGTCGGGTCCAGAGGGTGGGCCCGCGCTACGGGCGATAAGGTCGCTGCCGTGCGCGGGACCGGTGTCGGTCCGGGGGCCCCGCGTCGCAGGCGGGCAAGTCGCCGCCGCGAGCGGAGCGGTGTCGTGTTCGGTGTGGGGCCCCGCGCTACTGACGAAAGGGTCGTCATCGAGCGCGGGGCCAGTGTATCGCCAGGGGCCCCGCGTCGCTGGCGGGCAGATAGCCGCCGCGAGCGGGGCGGTGTCAAGTCCGGTGGAGTGCTCCGCGCTACGGGCGATGGTGTCGCCACCGTGCGCGGAGCTGAGGTCAAATCCGGTGGATCTCGCGTCGTCGTCGCTGTGGCCGCCTGTCGTCGCTGTGACGTCTGAAGTCTCGTAATCTGTCACAGCGCCGAAAGAGGGCGCTGTTTTAAAAACAAGGTAAGAAACAGATGTCACCAACATAAGTTGACATTGATCTGCAGTTAATCAAGGACAGTTGACAGCCTTCGCTTTGGGAAGAGGTTAGAAGGCATTACGCGAGTTAACATTTAATCAAGTTCGGGAGAACCCATTCGGTGTTCGACCCGAAATTGATTTCTGAGTTTTTCTTTTTCGTTGGTTGACCATCGTGGAGGGCAGACATGCCGCGGAGAGGTTAAGAAAGCATTGAGTTGTACAACATGGCCGGACATACCTTGTTGGAGTGAAAATTTTATTGTAAATGAATAGTGAGTATAAATTTTGGCGTGTTCGTATTTTCTTTTGTGAGTCCGCGATACTAAAGTGCGTTTTCCAATCTTTCCAGCCTAACGTTTGACCTAATTGTGGTGTTTGGGTGGGGAAACGCAGACTGCGAAAATGCAGGTTAGCTCTTATGTGGGTTTTTCCTTGTGAGAGATACACGTGTCGCGGTGATACAAATTGTTGAAATTTGTTTTATTTCTCCTTGCAGCGAGCGTGGGATTTCATATTCCGACGCAATTCGTCGGAAATTTAGTGAAAGTTTTGTTGGTGATGATGGCGTGATTTCATCTGTGACGTCACACCTTTACATCCGGGCCTATCCTGCGCATCCTCGCTTGTAAGCGGGATTCGGTGGTGCATCATCGACAACGAGGGGCGTGCCGTCCTTTGGAGGACATATTTCGGCCACGTCATGGTCTTCGCGTCGAGTCGACAGCACTCTTACCAGGTGGATTCGTTTCTTTTCTTTCATTTTTGTTTTTCTATGAAAGTATAATTCTAAATAGTAACCTTTTAATTAACTATGAGTTTTATAAAATAGCATGACACGATTAGTTGTTAACATATGGTGAACACAAAGACATAACCTCCTTGGTAAATGAAATTTTCTTTTTAGTTCAATTAAATCTAATTATTTAGTTTAATGAGTTTAAATCATTGTCTCAACCTGCTTCTCCGTCAACACATTCCTAGTGCGTTGTCCGTTCGGACACACCCCTGAGGTTTCCGCCAGCCGGAGTTAGCCCATGATATGAGTTGACGGGTAGGTATTGGTTGGGTCAAATATTAGTCTGTGATATAGTTATTCTAATCTGTGTTTATTTCTAAATTCTAATAACCTAGTGTGTTACCTATGTCTAAATAAACAAAGATAGCATTGTTAGGGAAAGATTTTTATTTTCACATTCCTAGTCACACAGTCACAGAACTTCTGTTAGCTTTCTCACTGGATCCACAACGCACGACCAACTCGGACCATAGTCCGGGTAGGGATTTCCCTCTATAAGTGATCCAGGGGGAAACGCTACACAGTGCGCTTTTCTTGTTTGTTTGTTTTAATAATTTTTTGCATAATTTTTATTAGGTATGCAAAAAAAATATTGCATAAATATTATAATTGCATAAGTTGAGTAAAAATGCTATGCAATAGCTTTACCGCGGCAGTCCCCGAGTGCCATTTAATTTTTTTTTTTACAAAGTTGATAATATCATCTAGCTACGGATATTTTCAAAATCTTGGGGCAACGTGAATCAGTAGCGATACAATTACAAAAACCCACGTTACAGAATAGAAAAATAGAATAGAATAGAAATGTTTTTTATTCAAATAAACTTATTTACAAGTGCTTTTGAATCGTCGATGAGTCTACCACTGGTTCGGAATGCCGGTCCTGCCGAGAGGAACCAGCAAGAAACTCGGCGGTTGCTCTTTTCAAAACAAGTTTACAATCTAATAGATATTATGACTTTCACTCTTAGTGTCCACAAAAATAATATTTCCTTTTACAATCCCATTGTTCGTATGTGCCGCCTATTTAATGATCTTAACATAACTAACCACAACAATATTGACATTTTCAATAATAACGCAAACCTATTTAAAAACCAAATACATAAACTTTTACTGACCTCATAATCAAGCAACTTACAACTTTAGTTTTAGACAGGCATGTTTATATTTATATTCAAAAATGCACTTTAAGTTTTAAGTTTTAAATATTTATGTTATCTTTACTACGTAATTCTAACTATAATCTCTATAGATTCTATGCATTCATTTTATAACCACTGTGTACACATATTAAGGGTTGTTACCTGGAACCCAAATCTGATTTTATTGTATTACGTTTATATTTGGTTGCAACCTGTTTTGTGTACCTTTTCAATAAATAAATAAATAAATAAATAAATAAATAAATTATGCATAATAGATAATATTATGAAGTGCCATTCCGAACCAGTGCAGTGGTAGATTCTTTTGACGATTCAAAAGCACTTGTAAAAATTTATTTGTTTAAAAAATATTTCTATTCTTATTCTATTCTAATCGGCTTTGCTTCAGCTGTCCACAAGATAAATAAACTACTACATTGTGTAACATTTTTTGTTTTGAAAAGAGCAACTGCTGAGTTTCTTGCCGGCTCTTCTCAGCAGATCAGCTTTCCGGACCGGTGGTAGATTTTTGCCTTGTCATATGAGCCACAAGTTGGCCTACATGAAATAAATGATTTTGAATTTGAAAGTACAAATTTGACAGTTACATCGTTAATTCAGTCGATGTACAATCGTGGCATGGAGTGTGGACTCAGCAGCGCGGGACTGACGAATAGCAATTGCAGACCTTTTGCGATTCGCGTGTCGACAATACCATTTATCACGTCACTAAGAGGGATAATCATGTGACTGCATTAGAATGTCTTATTATCCTCTCTCTTCTGTGACATGTTTGTGCTTGGCTGCCATGTCACTTAAGAGGTTGATAAAGTGTAAAGGACAATGTAAAAAATTATATGGTGCACTAAATAAAGCCAGAAAGCTAAAACAACAAAATTGTATGGACACAGTCCCACCAGACGTGATTCTATTTTTTTGGAACGTAGTTCCTTATCGCGCGGTGCGGAAGGGGGCTAGACGGATCGACACTTTTTTGAATGTGAATTTGGCATTGTGCTCGGTATTTTCGGGGTACAATATTGGGTCTCCGTAGCCTTGTGGTTTCGGCAGTCGCTTAACAGTTAAAAGTCGATGGTTCGAATCACAGCTCGTGTGGAATGAATGGAGTGGAATTTGGTTCCACATGTAGAAATTGTTTAAAATAAAATTGAAAATGGAAAATTCGGTCTGTCGAGCTGGGATTCGAACCATCGACCTTTGGCTGTTAGGCGACTGCAGAAGCCACAAGGCTACGGAGACCCATTATTGTACCGCGAAAGTACCGAACACAATGCCAAATTAATTACTCGAAAGGAACTACGTTCCATCCGGGTGTCCCTTGACACCTCTCAATTTTTTTTTTTAATACAAAAGAATACTCACGCTGAAATAAGCGCTGATCTGATGATGGCACTGAAACATGGCTATGGGAACTCTGTAATAAAACGATTCAACCCCGTCGAATTTGGGCTCGTTTGATTCGTCTTGGCAAGTACTCTGGCCCTGGAAGATATCCAGGGTCTGATGATGGAGCTGAAATGTTGTTAAGGGAACTCTGTAATGAAACTAGGTTACCCTATCGAGTTTGAGCTTGTTCGATTCGTCTTAAAAAGTACACTTTTAAAAAATTCAAAATTCAAAATTAGGTAAATTTTTAAATTTTTTTTGGTAAAATTTCACGTAGGCCAACCTGTGGCTCTTATGACACGTCATGACTCTACCACCGGTTCGGAAAGCGGATACTGCTGAGAAAAGCAGGCAAGATACTCAGCAGTTGCTCTTTTCAAAATAATCATTTTACAATATTAATAAAAAGCTATTACATTGTAATAAGTTTTTGTACTATCTTGTGGGCAGCTGGATGCCAAGTCGATTTAACCCATGCAACTTTGTTATAATAGAATTTAATATTTCCATAATGAGGTGAAGTTCCAAAAAAGCTTTCACAATTCAATTAATGTTAAGACGGACAGATAGAAAGCAGCGCCATTCCCGCCGCTGGCGCTGGTCCTAGATGATATTCATGGTCTGATTATGGAGTTGAAAAGTGGTTAAGGGAACTCTGGTCCTAGATGATATCCAAGGTCTGATGATTTAGGTACTTAGCTATTAAAATATTTTTTTAATTTACACTTGTTATCCCGGAAAATCTAAGAGTTCTCCTGGTATTTCACGAACAAAATCCACGCGGACGTAGTCGCGGGCATCAGCTAGTATGAAATATGAGATACAAAAATAATAATGAAGTCGTTTTAGTTGAGGTGGAAAATTAAGAGGGCAAAGTCGGCGGCGCGGAACGGACGCACCTGGGAGTAGTGCCCGGTACTCCGATCAGACGTCTCACGTCGCTTCACTTGTTACGGGGAATTATTATATAACGGGAGAATAATTTATAGGAATCCGCAGCAAAATATATCAAAGGGAACCCCTGAGAGATGTCACACGGCGTGCATTTTTATCGACCGAGCGAAGCGAAGGTCTCTGAGTTTACTAGAGCGATTTGCACTTGTCCGTCCATCCGTCTGTCACAGCCTTATAACTTCTGAATTACTGAACGTAATTACTTCAATTTTAGATATGATATGTAAACCGATGGCCTCCAGCCGAAAATGGCTTAAAAAGTTATAAAAATCTTTATTTCAGGGGGGCTCCCATACGAAATGGGGGGCTTTCAAAGTGGAGATTGTATTTGAGGCTAGATTTCTAAAACCACTTTGTTTTAAAACTTGAAACTTACACATAATTTGAGTTATATTCTGTACTTGAACAACAAATACTAAGATTAGATAAATATTATAAAGAAACGAAATTATTTGAGTTTTAATGGGCATCAATGTTTTTAACAAAACTTCACTATACTGTTACTAGATGGCGCTGTCTTTAATATTGTAAATATGCATCCCATCCACGAAAGCAGATGACGATTGACGTCATCAGATTCGGCGCGTTTTAATTACAATATAATATAGTTAAAACTACCTTATGGGAATTATGGGATACCGCGAGGTCTCAGTTCGGGGCGAACCACTAGTTTTTAACAGACTTCAAAAAATGAGGAGGTTCTCAATTCGTCGGAATCTTTTTTTAAGCTATTGCATAGCTTTTATCGCGGGCTTTGAGCTAGGACAAACAGTTTGAGCGCGGCAACCGAATCGAGAAATTCCGTAACGAAAATAAACCTAACACCGTCGTTCAGTAAGCGTTCAACATTTTAGAGGTTCACAAGTAGCTCTGTTTGGCGCAGTGGGCGAGCGGCCGCTTTCTTTACCGTATGGTGTATGATGTCGCAGGTTCTAATCTCACTCGCGAAGTAGTGACAGTGCGCTTTTCTTGTTTGTTTGTTTTTTAATTTTTTTTGCATAATTTTTATTATGCAAAAAAAATATTGCATAAATATTATAATTGCAGAAGTTGATAAAAATGCTATGCAATAGCTTTATCGCGGCAGTCCCCGAGTGCCACTTAATTTTTTATTGTTCACCGATTACTCGAATGCACTTGAACCGATTTGGAAAATTCTTTTTTTTCAAAGGGTTATATACTTCCCAGGTAGCCCCATTTAAATTGTATCGAAATCGGTCGAGCGGTTTTGAAAAATCAACAACAAATTATAAACTTTGTAGTGGCACGGGCGTTTGAAGTCGGTTTTTTAAAAACATTTTTTTTTGAATTATCATCGGTGAGTCAGAAATAAAATGTTAGTGGCGGGCACTTATTATTAGTACGAGCGAAGCGAGCACTGTCACTATCCCACAACCTGAGCATTTTGTGGTACACTTTACTGAAAAACTATCACGCCTATAGATTTGTGCTTTAACATAGTAATTTAACTAAGCCTTTATTTAAGCCTCAATATCCCAACGGTTAAAGGTATGAAACTGAACTATGAACAACTGAAATATGAAAGGCCGCAGGATCGAATCTCACCCGTTGCACTATTGTCGTACCCACTCCTGACACAAGCTTTCCGCTTATTTGGAGGGGAGAGGTGAATATTAGTCAAGTTCAACTTGGTTGATATTATTATAAAAAAAAAAAAACTTCATATCCAGATGTGTTATATTCTGTCAACATTAACAATTTTTTATTCATTGGATAGAATGGTATTGTACTACTAACGCCATCTGTTAGAAAACCAAAGAGTTAACATCGCTGCAACAGAACTTATTACCCGTTAGAAAAACTATGCGAGCCCTCACAACAGCTTTTTGCTAGTTTTTAATAAAAAGGACATTGATTATACAAAGTAAGGAATTCCTTCATTTAACAATTAAACAATTAATGTCTATTACTCGATACAACAACACCAAACAAAAGGTATTGAGAGATGTATGAAGTGACAACCCGAAGCAGAATGGCCACTGGCGCTGATACTCGGTGGCTTTTATAGAATTGACGTCTACTGAGGCAAGGCTATTATAAATAAAAAATGCGTGAGTGTCGTGGAACACTCGGTTGGAACGAAGTTCCTTTTAATAATAAATTATTAATAAAAAATTAAATAAAAAAAAAACTGAAGTCAGGATTCGAACCCCCGAACCGATAGTTTCACTCCTTCGTTAAGCCACTACGCCACCAAAGCTATGACGGAACGTGTATAACAAACGAAGACAACACACAAAGGTCGTGCCGGACTTTTTTTTACACTTTTTTTCGTCTAGCCCATCCGCCAAGTCCGTAACGTCTGATAAGGAACTTAATTCCAAAACTACCCCCTTCTAGCAGGGTTCCATACGCCATATCGAATTACACAACATGGATATGTATGAGGTTTTTTGTCACGCTCTAGAGCCTAAATGGCTTGATGAGGTGGCATATAATGAATTGTCTATAATGGGAGTGACATAGGGTAAATTGGTCGGGAGGACATTATAATTTTGAAAATGAAAAATGAAAAATGAAAATATTTATTGAACAACATCAACTGTAAGTATTATTATATAAATAATAATATAAGGTTTACAGGTCTCACTAATTAATAGTTTCGTTATCAACCGCACTAAGCGTAGCTTGTGTCCGATGTGTTGTGTATTTATACTATATACTTCTTCTTCTTCTTTATCAACCGATAGACGTCCACTGCTGGACAAAGGTCTCTTGCATGGACTTCCACAGGCCTCGGTCTTGCGCTGCCTGAATCCAGCGGCTCCCTGCGACTCGTTTGAAGTCGTCGGTCCACCTGGTGGAGGGTCTGCCAACACTGCGCTTCCCGGTGCGGGGTCGCCGTTATTATTACTTAGTATGGAAGTAAATGGATGGATAATATATGGTTTAAATCCGTATAAGTAGGTTACCTGACCTGACCAATATTCTTTAATTTTTTTTAGATTGTATGAAATAAATTTCCCGTCCCACGAAATCGGCTATAAAAAGTTCAAGGTTCGACATTCGACTGGCAGGCAGGTTTGTGCGAATGGAATTGTAAAAGAAGTCGAGGCTTCGGGTGATTTATTGGGATTCGATAAAGGTAAAGCTCAGAAGGTAGCTTGGAATATATTCGAGTGTCGTGATGTATTAAAACATTTTTTTAACGCCCGATGCAAAAAGAGGGGTGTTATAAGTTTGACGTCGATGTCTATGTCTGTGTGTGTGTCTGTGGCATCGTAGCTCTCAAACGGATGGACTAATTTCGAGGCGGTTTTTTTCATTTGAAAGCTAGTTTCCTTGCGGTGGTTTTTAGCTATGTTTGGTTAATATCGGTCCAGCAGTGTAAGAGTATCAGCTCTTTTCCAAAATGATGTAAGGCATTTTTGGCGTATGATTACTCGATTATGTGCTTCACGCGTGCCAGTATAATCGATAAGCTCTCTCCATCGCTCGCTGAGTGACCCTGAGCCTTCATATGAGACCCAAAGTTAGCGACTATGTCTCGGATCCGTAAGTCAATTAATAAGTATTTAAATTACCTAATTAATTTTTGAGCACATAGTTCGAAGAGCTGATGGTCGTTGGGGTCCCAAGGTGTTAGAGTGGCGACCCCGCAACGGGAAACGCAGTGTTGGCAGGCCCCCCACCAGGTGGACCGACGACATCAAACGAGTCGCAGGGAGCCGCTGGATTCAAGCGGCGCAAGACCGAAGCCTGTGGAAGTCCATACAGGAGACCTTTTTCCAGCAGTGGACGTCTATAGGTTGATAAAGAAGAAGAAGAAGAAGAAGAATTAATTTTTTTAACGATAAAACTGCATGTGAAACTATTCTCGTAACATATTAGAAATAAAGGCTTTTTTATTTATTTATTGTTGATGCCAATTACCCCCACTAGGTGGACCGATGACATCGGACCAGTCACAGGGAGCCGCTGGATGCCGGTGGCGCAAGACCGTGGCCTGTCGAAGGAAGTCCATGCAAGACAGTCCTTAGTCCAGCAGAGGACTTCTATCGATCATAGACGAATGATATTTACTACCGTAATTGGACTCGCCTCGCAAGATCCTTCCCCTCTGCCACAATCTTTGACAATTGAACCACGGGACCAGTAACGCGCCTAATGCTACGAACAAAAAAGTCTGCCACTTTTGGTGCGGGGGGAGGAAACACTACATACACAGAACTGCACACTTTATCAATTCCATTTGTGTCATTATGGCACACAAAAGACAAAATCTCCAACACTATTACATTTACGCACACATATAGGTTAAATACAGTGTAAGACAGACAAATTTATTGCGATGCTACCATATCGATATTTTATATCGATAGTTTTCCTAAGAAAAAACAGAAAATTTCCTAAGCAGCAAAACGCACTCAAACAAAATTTTAATCATCTAACTCTTTACTTGGTTAGCGTAACACGTCTTTTTTTAGGGTTCCGTAGTAAAACAACTACGAAACCTTACAGTTTCGCCAAGTCTATTGGTACTTACTGTGGTAAGTTAGAGACTATAATCATTATATTATAACTAGCAAAAAGCTGAGCTTTGTGAGAGCTCGCGTAGTTTTTCTAACGGGTAATAATTTTTACGTTAATGGTTATAAAATTATATTTTCTTTGACAGATAACACATTTGGATATGAAATTAAATTACAATGTTAAATCACAAATCCATAGGCGTGATAGTTTTTCAGCGAAGTGTACCACAAAATGTACAGTTTGTGGGATAGTGTTAGGTCTCGCTCCGCTCTTAAAACTATTAAACTTACTAAAACTTATTAACTAACTATACTAAAAATTATCTTAAAACTTGCTCCTCAGCATCATATGCCGATGCCGTGACAACTTATTCAATAAAATCATAATAATATAACGTAAAGAGGAAAACATAAAAAAATGCAATATTTATATTTTTTAATCATTACACTTTTTAGGGGTTCGAAGTAAAACAACACGGAACCCTTATAGTCTAGTCAAGTCCGACCGTCTGTCCACCTAAACATTCGAACCGATTAGGGTACTCTCAATTTACACAATATAGGCTATATATTTTATCCTTAAAACTTAAAAAGTTTCCGCTAAAATCAACATTTAGTTAATCCTACTATCCTACTAATATTATAAATGCGAAAGTTTGTGAGGATGGATGGATGGATGTTTGGATGGATGGATGTTTGTTACTCTTTAACGCGACAATGAATGAACCGATTTTGCTGAAATTTGGCACAGAGATAGATTATAGTCTGGAATAGCACATAGGCTACTTTTTATCCCGAAAAAGCAAACAGTACCTGCGGGATAGCAACGCTATTTTTTACGCATTTGTCCTTCAAAATACGCGCAATGGAGTTTTAGATTGACGTGATTATTTTGCACAGGTGAAGTAAAGGGCCTGAAAAATGACAAAGGCTACTTTTTATCCCGGGAAAACAAACGGTTCCTGCGGGATATTAGTATGCTACTTTTCACATATTTTAATTACGCGGCATTTATGTATGTATGTATGTATGTATGTATGTATGTATGTATGTATGTATGTATGTATGTATGTATGTATGTATGTATGTATGTATGTATGTATGTATGTATATTCCTACTACCTATCCTACTATCCTACTTCCTCCTACTTACTTATATTATAAATGCGAAAGTTTGTGAGGATGGATATATGGATGGATGGATGGATGGATGTTTGTTACTCTTTAACGCGACAACGAATGAACCGATTTTGCTGAAATTTGGCTCAGACATAGATTATAGTCTGCAATAGCACATAGGCTACTTTTTATCTCGGAAATATTATATTATATTATATTATACTTTATAAATGCGAAAGTTTGTGAGGATGGATGTATGGATGTTTGGATGGATGGATGTTTGTTACTCTTTAACGCGACAATGAATGAACCGATTTTGCTGAAATTTGGCACAGAGATAGATTATAGTCTGGAATAGCACATAGGCTACTTTTTATCCCGGAAAAGCAAACAGTACCTGCGGGATAGCAACGCTATTTTTTACGCATTTGTCCTTCAAAATACGCGCAATGGAGTTTTAGATTGACGTGATTATTTTGCACAGGTGAAGTAAAGGGCCTGAAAAATGACAAAGGCTACTTTTTATCCCGGGAAAACAAACGGTTCCTGCGGGATATTAGTATGCTACTTTTCACATATTTTAATTACGCGGCATTTATGTATGTATGTATGTATGTATGTATGTATGTATGTATGTATGTATGTATGTATGTATGTATGTATGTATGTATGTATGTATGTATGTATGTATGTATGTATGTATGTATGTATATTCCTACTACCTATCCTACTATCCTACTTCCTCCTACTTACTTATAATATAAATGCAAAAGTTTGTGAGGATGGATATATGGATGGATGGATGGATGGATGTTTGTTACTCTTTAACGCGACAACGAATGAACCGATTTTGCTGAAATTTGGCTCAGACATAGATTATAGTCTGCAATAGCACATAGGCTACTTTTTATCTCGGAAATATTATTTACTTTATAAATGCGAAAGTTTGTGAGGATGGATGTATGGATGGATGGATGTTTGTTGCTCTTTAACGCGACAAGCAATGAACCGATTTTGCTGAAATTTGGCACAGATATAGATTATAGTCTGGAATAGCACATAGGCTACTTTTTATCCCGGAAAAGCAAACAGTTCCTGCGGGATAGCGTCGCTATTTTTTACGCATTTGTCCTTCAAAATACGCGCAATGGAGTTTTAGATTGACGTGATTATTTTGCACAGGTGAAGTAAAGGGCCTAAAAAATGACAAAGGCTACTTTTTATCCCGGGAAAACAAACAGTTCCCGCGGGATATTCGTATGCTACTTTCCACATATTAATCCTTCAATTATGCGCCAACGAAGTTACAGATTGACATGGTTTTTAGGGTTCCGTACCCAAAGGGTACCAACGGGACCCTATTACTAAGCCTACGCTGTCCGTCCGTCCGTCCGTCCGTCCGTCCGTCTGTCAGCGGGCTGTATCTCGGTAACCGTAATAGGTAGACAGTTGAAATTTTCACAGATTGTGTATTTCTATTGCCGCTACAACAACAAATAATAAAAATTAAATTAAATTAAAAAAATTAAATAAAATATTTCCGTGGGTACATGGAAATATTTTTATGTAAATTTTTTTAACGGAACCCTAAAAGAGCGAGGCCCGACTCGCACTTGGCCGATTTTTTTTGATAGTCATAGTTGAGGACCTGAAAAGTGACAAAGGCTGCTTTATATCCCGGTAAACCAAACAGTTCCTGCGGGATTTCCGCATGCTACTTTACACGTATTTATCTTTTAATTACGCGGCTATTATGTATGTATGCGTGTATGTATGTATGTATGTATGCATGTATGTATGTATGTATGTCGCTATTATTTACGTATTTGTTGAGTTTAGATTGACGTGGTTTTTTACACAGAAAAGTTGAGGACCTTTAAAGTGACAAAGGCTACTTTTTATCCCGGGAAAACAAACAGTTCCTGTGGGATATTGGTATTCTACTTTTCACATATTATACAGTTACCTATTGACGTGATTTTTTGGATAGGCAAAGATGAGGACTTGAAAAGTGAAAAGGCTACCTTCAATCCCGGGAAAACAAACAGTTCCTGCGGGTTAATGGGATCCAATTATGCGCCAACGGAGTTACAGATTGACGTGGTTTTTTGGATAGGCAAAGATGAGGACTTGAAAAGTGAAAAAGCTACCTTTAATCCCGGGAAAACAAACAGTTCCTGCGGGATAATGGGATTCAATTATGCGCCAACGGAGTTACAGATTGACGTGGTATTTTTATAGGCATAGTTAAGGACCTGAAAAGTGACTAAAGCTACAATATATCCCGGGAAAACAAACAGTTCCCGCGGGATTTCCGCATGTTACTTTCACGTATTCCTTTTAATTACGCGGCAATCATGTATGTATGTATGTATGTTTGTATGCATCGCTATTTTTTACGCATTTGTTGAGTTTAGATTGACGTGGTTTTTTTACAAAGGTAATGTTGAGGACCTGGAAAGTGACAAAGGCTACTTTTGTCTCGGGAACAAACATTTGAAAAGAAATCTATAATAAAAAATTCTATTTTTAAAACCGACTTCAATCGCCCGCGCTAATGCAAAGTATCTAATTTATTGATATTTCTTAAAAAACCGCTCGACTGATTTCGATAAAATTTAAATGAGACCACCCGGGAAGTATTCCCTTTGAAACAAAAAAGAAGCGTAGCTCTATACCACGTAGTACGGACTAGATACTGGCGTAGTGCAACGAAAAAGCAATTTTTAAAAACTTTTTCCACGCGGACGAAGTCGCGGGCATCAGCTAGTAAACAATACATTAGCGTTCGGCATAAGTTAAATAAAATTGAAGGGAGCTTTAATATATACATATCAATATTCCGATATTTTTGTCGAATTTATTTAATGTAATGAATTGGTTCATTTACATTTTATAAGGGCGAGCGGAGCGAGACCTATAACTATCCCACAAGCTGTACATTTTGTGGTACACTTTACTGAAAAACTATCACGCCTATAGATTTGACTAAACTAGACTAAATTAGACTAAAATTAATTGATAACTTCGACAGCCATAGATCTCATATCGGGGTGTTTTAAATTTTCAATTTACACTTGTTAAATAGAAAACACAGTACTTAACTTCGAAACGCTGTAAAAGTTTGAGTTAAATTGTTTTGTTATTGTTATTAGTTTATCATGTCACGATGACTTCATATAAATACCTACAAACAAATTAAAAAGTTTCCCAAAAAGAACTTGGTCTCGGGATTAAACTAAAAAAAAGTTTAAACACAGTAACATAAAGTTACGAGGGCAGAAGTATAGAAAAACTGTGACTATAGGTAAAAAAGTTCCGCCATTCGATTTTTGTTTTGCACAACAAAATGCCGTAACTTTCCGAAGGATTAGCAGAAAAGTACCGTAAGCAGAAAAATACTTTGTAAATTAAGTGCCCGATCCCACGTCCATTGTTTAAAAGGAATCACTTCTACTTCAGAGGGTGGTAGAGTAGGGAAGGGGAGGAGTGGAGTAGGCTAAGATTTTCTTAATTACTTCTCCGTCTTAAGGCTCGATACAATAAAGATTTAATTGTATGGATGTTAAAAATTAAGTAGTTTTTTTACAAATCTTCGAACTTGTTTCATTTAATCCTTAATCTGATTAGTGAGACTATGAGTTTTGGATTGCAAAATTATATTATTACTTGCTTTTAAAAATATAGGGGCAAGTGCTGTACCTATGGACGCCTGTACCTGTGGACACAACCGATTCCGTTAAAACTAGCAAACCCTAAAATTATAATTTGAACGCGCAACTGTCAACCGTAGACAGAGCTTTACGGCGCGCTTAAATTAGAATTTTAGGGTTGCTAGTTTCAACGGAATCGATTGTGTCCACAGGTACTGGCGTCCATAGGTACATCACTTGCCCATACTGTTAGGGCCTAACAGGGCTTTAAAAATCCCGCCGGAAGCCTCTGTTTATTTTTTCGGGATATAAGGTAGTCTATGTCACTCTCCAAGGCCTCAACTATACCCATGCACAAAATTACGTCGATCCGTTGATCGGTTACTGCGTGATTAAAGGATAAACCAACGAACTAACAAAGAATACACTTTTGCATTTGTAATGTAAGTAAGGATTACGGATTAGTTGACATGAATTTGAGCACCCTAACAACATAACAATATTATTATTTAGATACATTATCTTATGCTCCGTTTCATTTCATTTCACAACGTTAAGTTAAAATAATTGCTTAATTCACTTAGCTGGTGCTTAGCTCGACTTAAATATAGCATTTACAGAGTTTAGCAAATATACAGTTAGATAAATTCATTCCATCTGATTAATTCCATGCTACGTATCATTATGTTTTCAACCGATGGAATCTAATATATATTTTTTAAATTGTATTTTTTTTTTCAGCGACCAATTTACAAGGCATCATCGATATATTTTGTTACAGGCAGTTATTTAAAGAAACCGTCATGGATGCCGTAACTGAAAATACAATGAGTAGAGCCAAAGAAATGGTAATAACAAGGCAATATAAATGTTGTGTGCCACGTCGAACTATTTATACAGAACGCATGTCGCCGCCTCGCAGCTACAACTACATACACAATTACATTACAACGCACGCATACACATGTACACTGAATGCTGTGCGTTGGAACTTAGAGCGTGTTGGGCGTTGTGCGCCGCGTTGGGGACTCTGGGAGTCTCCAACGCGGCGACAAGGTCACACGTACACAGCATTTCAACTGCCTTGTTATTAACATTTCTATGGGTAAATAAACACATGGTTCGATGGAAGTCTTTGAACGGCTGATGCGTACCGGAAAATCTATAGCTATAGGAAAAACTAATGTTGTTGGTTGTGTGGTTTATAGGTTGATGCGATGGTCACAACGATGGGTGGATAATGCTATCAAATGTTTTAAATACTGACTCTGCGTTGTACCTGCTTTTATAGTATGGATGAAGCTATAGTATGTTTAATGTATATGTTTAACAAATTTTTTTCTAAGATTGATACCCGGTCAAATTTTCTTACTTATTAGGTACCCACTTTACTATCAATATCACAGAAATCAAAGCTCTCACTTTATAATTTTTAAACTGTGGTGTTACATTTTCATAGAAGATTATCACTAAGTAAAAGCGCTGAATACTGGCTGTAGATACCGAATTAATTCCGAAATTGGCCGCTCTACAACTTGAACACTCTATTTTTTCTTCATTTTCGCTTTTACACTGCCTTCTTCGTAGAATTAAAAATATTAATGTGCACTTAAATTCTATTAGTATTTAAGAAGCAGTAGTAAAAAGCCAAATCCAAAAAGCAAAGCCAATCCCAAAATATTATTTTGAATTATACAATTTTATCTCAACACGTATTCAACCTTTTCGAATTAATAAAATTATTATTTTATTACACTACCGAGTAAAATGCTAATGATTTAATTGATTATATTATTTAGAAGTATGTATATTAATACTAGTGGTTCGCCCCGAACTGAGACCTCGCGGTAACGGTTTCCCATTATTACTTATTCATTCAATAGATACATGACGATCAAAATTGACATTATTATTATGCCCGTTTTCACCAACCATACCTAAATCATACCCTTTGTAGAAGTCTCTTTACGTAGGTAGCCCCTAAATACAATCCTAACATCCCAATGTCATTTTCACCTAAGTTGTCCCGTAGAGGTTCGTAAAAACAAAGTTGACAGAAAGTGTCAACTAACTTAACATAGGTAGCCCGTAAAGGTTAGGGAACTGTTATAGTAAAATCCTCAAGGCCTCAATCAAACTTAGGTATAGTTTTTTGGAACATTCAAATTAAATTACTTGTACACAGCGTCAACTATCGACACGATCAGAAAACATGTAAAAACAAACTGCAACGTGAAGTTTTATTGAAGTTTGCTAAACTAGTGGTTCGCCCCGAACTGAGACCTCGCGGTAACGGTATCCCATGATTATTCATTCAATCGATACATGATAACCAAAACTGACATTATTATTATGCCCGTTTTCACCAAACATACCTAAATCATCCCCTAAGTAGGAGTCTCTTAACGTAGGTAGCTCCTAAATACAATCCTAAGTCCTAACATCCGTCCCAATATCCTTTTAGGTGTCCCGTACAGGATCGTGATAAATAAGTTGACAGAAAACATCAATCACCTAACTTATAGGTAGCCCGTAAAGGTTAGGGAACGTTAGTGAAAACATTGAATTATTTATCAAACATTGAATTTAACTCGTAGTTCCATGGGAATAGTTACTGACTGCGCCATCTATTAGCATTATTGTGAAGCTATGTTGATGCTATATGAATTACTGACGCCCATTAAAAATTAAATAATCTCGTTTCTTTATAATATTCATATAATTTTAGTATTTGTTGTTCAAGTACAGGATATAAGTGACCTAAAAACATAAAATCAGTTTGAAAATCCATAGCGGATTTTTCTAGAGAGCGTCTTCAAGCGAGCGTATAAAATCGCCACTTTGAAAGCCCCCCATTTCGTCAATTTTAAGGGAAAAATTAAAAAAAAATTATTTTTGTACTCAGTTCAAAATTATCTTTAAAATGATACGTAACAATTTTATGTAACGCGATATTTTTTTTTTTACTTCGCATTCGCTTCTATGAGAGCCCCCCTGAAATAAAGATTTTTATAACTTTTTAAGCCATTTTCGGCTGGAGGCCATCGGTTTACATATTATATCTAAATTTGAAGTAATTACGTTCAGTAATTCAAAAGTTATAAGGCTCTGACAGACGGACGGACGGACGGACGGACGGACGGACAAGTGCAAATCGCCCTAGTTAACTCAAAGACCTTCGCTTCGCTCGGTCGATGACTAAATAATAATTTTAATTGAATAATATGTTACATATAGCTGCATTTGCTATATGAGATGAGAGCGCCATCTATTGACATCATTGTGAAGTTCTGTTGTTGCTGCTCATTAAAAGTTAAATAATTTAGTTTCCTTATTACATTTATCTAATTTTAGTATTTGTTGTTCAAGTACATGATATTACGCTAAAATTATAAAACTTTCAAGGAACAGCTCTCAATGGTTATTACGTTGTGAGGTCAAATATAATCTCCACTTTGAAAGCCCCCCATTTCGTCAATTTTAGGAAAAAAATTAAAAAAAAAATACTTTTGTACTCTGTTCCAAATTATCTTTAAAATGAAGTACTGTAACCCTATGAAATGCAAAAATTTTTTTTTTCTTCGCATTCGCTTCTATGAGAGCCCCCCTGAAATAAAGATTTTTATAACTTTTTAAGCCATTTTCGGCTGGAGGCCATCGGTTTACATATTATATCTAAAATTGAAGTAATTACGTTCAGTAATTCAGAAGTTATAAGGCTCTGACAGACGGACGGACGGACGGACGGACGGACGGACGGACGGACGGACGGACGGACGGACGGACAAGTGCAAATTCACTCAAGTAGACTCAAAGACCTTCGCTTCGCTCGGTCGATTATATTATTAGGTCTTTACCTATGAAATTGCCGTTTTGTATGCAATAAGTGAAAGTACTTATTTTTTCAAACTTTTTATTTCTGTTATTCGAAGTAATCACCCATGCAATCGACGCATCTTTGCCAACGCATTGGCAGTTTATTGATGCCCTTCTTGTAAAAATCAGCTGGACGGGAGGCAACAAACTCTTCAAAAGCATTTTGTACTGCCTCTCGGGAATTGAATTTTTTACCCACTAAAAAGTTGTCTAAATTTTGGAAAAAGTAATAGTCGGTAGGTGCAAGGTCTGGTGAGTATGGCGGATGAGGGAGAGCTTCCAACCCCAGCTCTTGCAGCTTGGAGACTGTCTGTTGCGCAGTATGGGGTCGCGCGTTGTCGTGAAGGAGCAGTGGGGACGACCGATTGACCAAAGCTGGTTGCAGATGTGCAAGCTTCTCCATCATTCTCTCCAGTTCTTCACAGTACACATCTGCATTAATACTCATGCGGTTTTGTAAAAAGCTGTGGTGAATCACACCCGCACTAGACCACCAAACAGTGACCATCACCTTTTTAGGGGTCATTTTTGGCTTAGGGCATTGCTTTGGTGCTGAACCAGGGTCTAACCAACTTGCTGAGCGCTTTCGATTGTCGAACAGAATCCATTTTTTGTCGCACGTAACAATTCGTTTCAAAATTCCTTCATTTCTTTGCCTGTTGAGCAGCGCAAGGCAGGTCTCGACGCGTACGTTGCGCTGGCGATCGTGAAGGTCGTGGGGCACCCATCTATCAAGCTTTTTTACCTTGCCAATTTGTCACAAATGGATCAATATTGTTTTGATGCTTACATCAAAAGCTGCTGCTAGCTCAGCTGTAGATTGAGTTTCTTCAGCTTCCACAATTGCCTTTAATTCATTATTGTTAACCAAAGTCTCCGGACGACCACGAGCTTCATTTTTCAAGTCAAAATTTCCAGAACGGAACCGGGAAAACCAATAACGGGTTGTGCGATCGTTTGTACAGTTCTCTCCGTAAACGTTTTTGATGTTACGGGCCGTTTGTGTCGCGTTGGTGCCACGAAGGAACTCATATTCCATACACGAATTTTTAAAGTATCCATTATGACGAAAAATGTTTAAATGTAATGAAAATACAACGCTAATCAAAAAACAAAAGACTGAGTATGTAAATAGAATGTCATGGTTTTAAAACAAAATTAATTTGAATTTAGAATACAGAGCCATTACAAACTGTTTTTATTTGAAATGACCAATACTGAAGAAAGGCAATTTCATAGGTAAAGACCTATTATTATGTGTCTATTTTAAGTATATTCTACCTAGTACCTCAACTGCTGAGCCGATTCTGATGCAAGGGGTCAATCGGGTTATTCTGACACGGGCTACATTTTACATGAACAAAATCAATATGGCGGAAAAAGTGCGGGTCTCTGAATTTTTTTTGCCATCGTACCGAGTGGGGTGTCAAATGAAGGCGGAGAAAATTTTGAGTACATAAATATACATATTATAGTACAATATTAAACTTACCAAGTGACATAAAAGCGAAGTCGAGCGAAGCAACGGCTGGGACATGCGTCATGCTCGTGAACGTGTGCCACCGGCGGGAATGGGGCTACTGTCTGCCCATCTTGACATGAATTGAATTGTAGTACCTACGCTTTTTTGTGGAAATATTATATTCTATTCTATCCTAACAAAGTTGCATGAGTTAAATCGGCTTGGTATCCGGCTGCCCACAAGAAAGTATAAAAAACTTATTACAATGTAATAGCTGCGGTGAATTTGGCTCTACTACAGATCTCCTCATTTCTGATTTGATCTCGCAAGGACACTCCGAGCATAGCTCTCTCCATCGCTCGCTGAGTGATGCTGAGCCTACTTATGAGGCCCTTAGTTAGCGACTATGTCTCAGATCCGTAAGTCATCACTGGCAACACGCACTGTTCGAAGACTTTAGACTCTGTTCGAAGATTATATACTCGTCCACAATATTCGAGTCCAAAGTTCTCAACGATTACTGGGTGGAGCGAAGCATGAGCATTGGACATGATTTTCGTCTTGCTCATGTTCATTTTCAGGCCCACCTGTTGAAAAACCCTGTTGAGATCGTTGAGCATTGTATTGAGGTCTCTCAGACTCTGCCATAACTACGACGTTGGCTTACAGTTTTTAAACTTTTATACTTGTCTAACTATGACTTGGGTACCTTTAAATCAAGAGTAAAAAGGCATATTCTACGCAAGCGCGCTCCATCTTAGGCTGCATCTTCAGTTCCACCATTACATTCAACCATCACACACACACATTCACATTTTACCATCGCACACATTCACATTTTACCATCGCATTCAAGCGCTGGTGGTATTGTATTTAAAAAAAATTGGCAGTCATAGGGACTGCCGATAGAAGTGAAAACTAAGTGCTTAACACAGTAAATATAGCTCATGGAAAGCGTTACGCGTGACGCGTTACGCGTGACGCGTTACGCGTGACGCGTGACGCGTGACGGTCACGATGACGTGAAATCAATGTTTTTTGCTCACCCCAAAAAGTGCTCAGCGCGCCTAAAGAAGTTTTCACTTCAAAAAAAAAATGTTTTACGTTCGCGATGGTAACTAAAAGGCAATCATTTTCGCTAAGAATACCCGCAAGCCTACAATGCGGCGCTCGAAACTTTACAACCTGTAATTTCCTGCCGTTTACAATTTAGATACCTCTAAATCTCTAATACTCGTAGCTCGCAACGTATCTCCTTGGAAAGTGCTTTAAAAACTGATATTTATTTTGGAATAGAAAAGCTAGTCGGGGAACTTTTTAAATTTTCTACTTTATTCGAGAAACCGAAAATAAAACTCGGATAAAAAGCTAGCAGTGGGGAAAATTTCCAAGTAGCTGATAAGTTTTCCTATCTTGAAGTTAATCAGAAAGAATTGTAACAATATATTAGTTATTGAGTTTCAAATGTAAAAACTTCAAATTGGTATGTAAACAACCTCTGTTTTGTAGCGGCGATTAATTTTTAAACATTACCCTTTTTTATTGAAAAAAATTCTAAAATATAGGAATAACATAAAAAAACTCAAAGGAGATTGCTTAATATTATTACGGTTTCTTAATTATTCCCAGTTAAAATAAAACAGGAAACGAAAAAATTACAAAAAACCGGCCAAGTGCGTGTCGGGCCACGCGCAGTATAGGATTCCGTAGTTGAAAGTCTCAAATATTATTGCTGACCTAGGATTTTTTTTTAAATATATAGACCAGCGCTACCCTGGACCCTGGAGCTAAACCTCGCGGCCGTCCAAAAAAGCGCTGGCTGGATATTGTGAGTGCCGATCTGAGAGCCAATAAACTACGAAAATCGGATGCAGAAGACCGGGCAAAGTGGGCTAGAGCATGCCGGAAAGCGGACCCCACCTAGTGGGATAACGCTTAGACGAAGAAGAAGAAGACCAGCGCTTGATCGCAATCTCACCTGATGGTAAGTGAAGATGCAGCCTAAGATGGAGCGCGCTTGCCTAGAAGATGCCTATTCACTCTTGATTTAAAGGTACCCAAGTTATAGTCAGTTGGAAAAACGGAAGCCGGAAGGGCATTCCAAATTTTAGCGGTGCGTATTAGGAACGAGGAAGCAAAACGCTTAGTGCGGGATCGGGGAATTTCGACCACGTAGCGGTGCAGATTCGAGCGATGCCTTGCGGTTCGATGGTAGAAGGGTGATGGAGGAACTAGTTCAAATAGCTCTTGAGCACACTCTCCGAAAAAATACCGACAGACAGGCAACCTTGCGCCGATGTTCCAGACTTTGAAGTTTGGAGTGTTGGATAGTGCTTTTATTTTATTTATGAATACTGAATATATTTTGAGTTCCAGGGCTTAAATACTATAATAAACTACAAAATATGCAACTTACACTAAGTGTAATACCTAACTTAGAAAAAACAGATATAACTCCTTAACTAACGAACCCTACTTAGCCGTGATAGTTTTCCTTTAAAATTCATTATAATATATACTACTGCTGTACATTTTTTCTTGCATCCTATATACAACCATTTAGCTGGCAGAGGGGGGGGACACTTGACTCTAATAAAATTTAGCACTTTAAAATATCATATTTCACAAACGGATCCCTGAATTGAAAAATGGTGTTCACACACCCACAATATTTTTGAAAGACCTATTCAACGACACCCCACACTATGGGATAGACGAGAAAAAAAAGTTCATCCCCACTTTACATGTAGGGGAGTGTACCCTAAAAAAAATTATTTTTCACAATTTTATTTCACCACTTTGTCAACGTGATTGATATTTATACCCTTGTCAAATTACAGATTTCTAGTACCA
Organism: Oeneis ivallda; assembly: GCA_029955525.1. Taxonomy (NCBI): domain Eukaryota; kingdom Metazoa; phylum Arthropoda; class Insecta; order Lepidoptera; family Nymphalidae; genus Oeneis; species Oeneis ivallda. The sequence continues at coordinate 23,004,803 of JARPMR010000018.1, read as the reverse complement.
ATAGTCTCTGAGCTAAACCGCGGGCGGACAGACGGACGGACATGGCGAAACTATAAGGGTTCCTTGTTTACTTCGGAACCCTAAAAACGTTCCCTTTTCTTTTGCAGTTGGTTGCTATCAAAAACAATTCTAAGCTTGAAAGATACAAAAATGTTGTTTTTAGATAAGTTCTCTTGAATTCGCAGCCTACTCCAATTCTTGACTATTATAAAGTTGGACGTGAGTTACCCACAAATTAGTCGATACACTGACTAATTTCTTAAACTGGACACTTTCCAGTAAAGATTTTTATATGAACCTGTGAAGATGATACTGTCATTGGCGCAATTAGAATGCCATAAGCCTACTTTGTCATATTAGTTTACAAATTGTGAAAAACCAAATTAAATTTGAATTTAATTAGGATTTATATAATATTTCGGTATTACATTTAAGTTTACAAAATATGGGTACTGCCTGAAATGAAGACATTTATTATTATAATTTTTAATTTCGCGGGCAGACCCGTGTTTTTCACCTTAAGTAAACTCACAGAAGACTCAAGTATAAAATTTTCATAAACTAAGATTTTGAAAATTTTTATTTCACTATTATTTTTCTCGAGCAGATGGCTAAACTCTGTAGAGATTGTCGGGAGAACATTTATAGTGTTATTGAATAAGTAGGTACAAGTAGGTGTACTCGGTATCAGGTTCGATTCGATTTGTTACTCCCAATAAATTCCATTTAAGGCGTGAAAAGGGGAGAGGGGAGACGGGAAGAAAATTTGTTCCCGAAGTTTTCTCGCAAAAAAGCTCAAGCACTTTAATGACTTAAGTTTCTGCCGTTTCAAGTTTCAGATCAATTGTGTCCAGGTACCCTGTGAGTGAGAGATGCGAACTGATCGCCTGCATGCAAGAGGTACCGGTTTCAATTCCCAGTTTAGGAATGTTGAAGTGAAAACTTCTTTAGGCGCGTTGAACACTTTTTTGGGTGAGCAAAAAACATGGATTTCGCGTCATCGTCACCGTCGTCACCGTCACCTGCGTGCGTTATTAGAATACAAAGTACAAACTTGTCTTTTATGAGGGACTCAAGTGCTGGTAAAAAACAGGGGCATGTTTTGTTGCACAGGCACTGGCACAGGCACTTTCACAGGCACAGGCACAGGAACAGTTTTAAAGTTTGGTTCACATACTCATTACAAACAAAGGTACAGGTGTGAGAAATTGATATTCTAATTCATCACAATTACTTAGTTTTCACTCCTATCAGCATTCCCTATGACTGCCATTTTTTTTTTCTTGGAAATGATTATCACTATAAACTAAAACATAGGCTACCTATTTAGATTGTAAATAGGTAGTTACGATTTTTACTAATCGTTAGGTTGTTGGTTTGTTCTTCAGTCAAGCAGTAAAGGAGCAACGGATCGACGTAATTTTGTGCATAGGTATAGTCGCACGGAGCCGCTGGATTCAGGCGGCGCAAGACCGAGGCCTGTGGAAGTCCATGCAAGAGGCTATCCAGCAGTGGACGTCTATCGGTTGATAAAGAAGAAGAAGTTTGGGACTGGCAGAGTGACGTAGGCTACCCTTTATCCCGGAAAAATTGAAGGTTCCCGCGGGATCATTAAATACTGAACTCCATTCGGGCAAAGTTACGGGAGGAAGCTAGTCAGATCCTTACGGTAGTAAGTAATACTATGTTTATGGTAAGGTCATAAAATTTTTAAAATTCGTAACATCTATAGGTATATCGAATAAACAAAACGGCCCATAGATACTTTATGACTTCATATCTTATACGGTGATCAAAGAGCTAACATAAATATCACACAAATAGTTCGTCTAGTCTAGTTCTAGACAATCGATATCTCTATCCTAGAATCTGAATTTAATATGTTCATAAAATCAGACGACAGTGAGGCGCGTCGGCGACTGTACGATCAAGAAAGGATAAAGCTTACAAACTGTAACCCAAAGAACATTGGTAGGGGTTAATATTTTTTTAAATATATGAAATTATTTGTATAAAACTTAGTACGGATTTCACCAAAACGTTGAGTAACCTTTAACATTGGAATTTTATATTTTGCCAAATTTTCAATACAAAAACTGTCAGGACGATCAATTTATTCCTAGGTTAAAATTAAACGTCAATCGAACTTGGTGAAATTGGCACTCAAAGTTGTAAGGGCAGCCTTACGAGTGTACGTTGCCTGGAATAAAAATGTTTCTTATTTTCTTCCATATGTGTAGGGAAGCAATATATCGCAGGGATATGTTATAATATCGAATGCACTCTATATATTTACTTTGTGCTCGGTTCTTGGCTCCATTCCTCGCGTTTTACCCCTCGGTCAAATATTATTTTGCGAAACAAACATCCACTTGTTTGGACAATCGAAGTTGGTTGTTTTTCACAAACACTTTCATGTTACGGCGTTATTATTTTTCACGTAAGATGTCTCAAACATATTCTTCTGCATAGTATTATTTTTGCAGGGGTATAGTTGAGGACCCGTAGAGTGACATCTAAGGCTACTTTTTATCCCGGAAATTCAAAGATTCCCGCAGCAGTTTAAGAACTTTTTGAAATCTCTGAACTTTTAAGTTATTGCATAGCTTTTATCGCGGTCTTTGAACTAAGACAAACAGTTTGAGCGCGGCGACCGAATCAAGAAATTCCGTAACGAAAAAACCTAACACCGTCGTTCAGTAAGCGTTCAACATTTTAGAGGTTCACATTTAGCTCTGTTTGGCGCAGTGGGCGAGCGGCCGCTTTCTTTAGATGTCGCAGGTTCGAATCTCACTCGCGAAGTAGTGACAGTGCGCTTTTCTTGTTTGTTAAAAAAATATTGCATAAATATTATAATTGCATAAGTTGATAAAAAATGCTATGCAATAGCTTTACCGCGGCAGTCCCCGAGTGCAACTTATTTTTTTTTAATCCAGGGAAACAAAGTCGCGGACCTCTAGAGCTAGTATAATTAAAAAAAACAATTGATGCTTCCAAATATTTATTAAATGTATATTTGTCTGACCGTTTTTCCAGGATTTTTTTTTAAATACCTAATAGTATTTGGATAATTTCACAAGATTATGCAGGGACATAAATCAAAATCTTAGCTATTTTACATTATCTCTGAGAAACGAAATTATACTCAATCTAGCAAATAAAATGAAATAGATTGAACTGAAAAAAAAGCTAATAATTTGGTATAAAAACTTCCTTTTATGAAAAATCTACTTCAAACGCCCGCGCCACTACAAAGTACATAATTTATTATTGATATTTTAAAAACCGCTGGACCGATTTCGATAACATTCATATTGAACTACCTGGGATGTACACCTGGGACCCTTTGAAACAAAAAAAAAATTCCAAATCGATTTAGGCGTCTTCGAGTAATCAATGAACATACATAAAAAAAAAGATTCCGACGAATTGAGAACCTCCTCCTTTTTGAAGTCGGTTAAAATAGAATGAACACAATGTAGTGCAGAATACTAACTATAATAGCTTCATTATGAAGCCTACTTACTTTTGATATTAATAACTTCATCGCCGGAGGATTCCGATACCGGTATTTAATTAAGCCCCGGTAATACCGTGGAACTTATACCGGTATTAAAGTGATCCCTTTTTACTGCGGTGGCAATAAAGTGTGCCAGCGTTGCTCATACTTGCCCCAAGTGGATTAAATTATCATACTAACCTCTACCTTTTTGCGTAAAAAGACGTTTATACGACTGTCTCATATAAAATGTTTTTATTAGCTTTATATACTTTTTTTAAAGCCCCTCCATATTATAATCCAAAGGAGCTCTTCACGATACCTTTTTCAGACTAATCCAAACGCTGAATCGATTGTCCAGTGTCCTATTCTATTCTATTCTATTCCTATTCGGACGGTCGCAGGTTCGATCTCGGACTTCGGAGTTATATGCATTTAAACAAATAAATATCACATGCTTCAACGGTGAAGGAAACATCGTGAGAAAACTTAGATACATGAAAGTTTTCCATAATATTCTCAAGGTATGTGAAGTCTGTCAATTTGCATTAGGCTGGTGTGGTTGATTACAACCTAGACTTCTCTGAGTCGAGACCTGCGTACAGTAGTCAGCTGTTGATGATGATGATGATGATGATTAAAAGAAAAACTATAAAGTAACTAACCTTTAACAAATCATATCGTGCACGTTCAGTATACCGTCCTGTGTTGCAGTTTCCGTCGCACATATCTCTGTGTTTCAAGCTAAAATATACTAGCCGATGCCCGCGACTTCGTCCGGGTGGATTTAGTTTTTAAAATCCCTCGGGAACTCTTTGATTTTCCGCGATAAAAAGTAGCCTATGTCACTCTCCAGGTCCTCAACTAAACCCATGCAAAAAATCACGTCGATCCATGGCTCTGTTGCGGCGTGATTGAAGGACAAACCAGCAAACCAACAAACCAACAAACACACTTTCGCATTTATAATATTAGTATGATTAAACAAAGTCGGTTAATTTTCTTCTTGCCGTATTGCTTGTATTATGGCGTTCGAATTAATTAAACAACGACAAACAAATCTTAATATTATTCATGAGGGTGAGAAAACTTTTGAGCCACCGTCTTAAATTGGGAAGCTTACCATATAATATCCATCCTAATACAAATTAAATAAACTAGTAATTGCTTAAGGTATCAACATCATCAACCCATCAACGGTTCACTACTGAGCGCAGGTCTTCTCTCAGAGAAGGGTTATAGGCCATAGTCCACCACGCTGGCTCAATGCAAATTGGCGGACTTTATACACCTTCGAGAACATTATGAAGAACTCTCAGGTGAGCAGGTTTCCTTACGATGTTTTCCTTCACCGTTGAAGCATATTATGATATTTATTTTCTTAAACGCACATGACTTAGAAAAGCCAGATATAGTTTTATTATGATATTTATTCACCTAGATTTTGATAGAGAAAAAGGACGAAAGTAGGTACTATAACTTTTACCGCTCTTATTCTCTATCAGAATATCTATATGACAATAAAAATATACCTAAAATATCCGTAATTCAATTGTCGAAGACAATAATTCACCACATTTAGTTAAAAGTATCTGAGGTAAATATCTCAGATACTTTTGACTAAATGTGGTCAAATCATTGAAAATATTAGAATGTGCGAGAGAGAGGAAGGCGAAATTTAATAGTTCTCGGTTCTCGGGTTCGATTCCCGGCGGGGTCAATTTGGGAATTTATATTTACCGAATTGTCTCTGGTCTGGTCTGCTGGGAGGCTTTGACCGTGGGTAATTACCACACTACCGTCGAAGACGTCTCGCCAAGCGGTTCAGCGTTCCAACCCGATGGCGCGTAACCTATTACAGGTATGGGTTGAATGTTCACTGCCATATCCCTTCCAAGTTAGCCCGCTACTATATTAGACTACAACGTCACTTACCATCAGATGAGATCGAAGTCAAGGACTATATTGCATGGAATAAAAAACAAATAAAAATAAACCAACCCCATGTCTCACCTAATTCATACATTTTCGAAACTAGGCCGCACCGCCCTGTTGTAGCAACCTATTATGAATACAAAACACAGAATCAGTATGGAAAACTTTTACACGCCCTTACTTCCAAAAGATAACTTTCACTTAGAAATAATACCTATTCTTTGGCCTACTTCCTTTCCCTTTTGTTAAAAGATAATAATATAAAACTCCCTTTAGGTACGTATTACAGTATGATGCATGCGCCTAGTTATTCGTAAAACTCAAAGATAGTATTGGTTTTATGGACATGGTTTTATGGACAAAGTTAGACAACCCGCATAAGATTTTCCAGCCCAAATAGGGAGAAGTTTTACTTCGATAAAAACACATCAACATTGTGTGATCTACTAGCTTAATTTGTCCGCGCGTTTTGTGTGTAATATTTATTTAATTTTCGTCTATCTTGCCTGTCCGTCCATCTGTCTGTCTGTCTGTCTGTCTGTCTGTCTGTCTGTCTGCGCATTACCTGAAATCTACTGACATTCCAATTATTAGAATAAGTTTTATCCTCATTAACAAAAAAGGCTTCTAGATAGGGGATGAAAGTTTTTATCGATTTTACTCCATAAATCCGTCAAGTTTGAGCCAATTTTATTAATTCTTATTTTATTTGAAAGTATATTATTTTGTATCAAGTATGTTTTGTCAAATTTTGATGATGATCTGATAAATATTATCGGAGATAGAGGATATAACTCTTCACGGATAGCAGTAAATCACTCACTTATTAGACAACGATCGAATACATGCATACCGTATATATAATGAGGGTCTAAGCCACAGGAACTAAATTATTAACCTCCAGGCCTCAGATGTTTGTATCACTGTATTTGTTTTGTTCCGTGCGAAGCCGGGGCGAGTAAACTAGTTAATGCAAAAGTTTGTAAATTCAAATACGTAGGTATATTCAAATCAATTTATGTGTATTACTAAGCCCCCAAATCACACAACTCCAACTGTTTTAATCGCATATACAATAATATATTATTACTTTACATCGAATTTCTCGACCGAGTTAAACAACTTGCGTCGCAGATTGTACCTAATTGCCGAAGTTTCAACATCAATCCAATTATTTTAACGACGTTACATTCGAATTACAATTGTAATCGATTGCGTGGTGCGGAGCGATGAGGCGCGATGTTGTTTACCCCCATTTGAATTTCGTATTCAAATAATTCTACTTTTAAGGCGGTTTCAGATTATCGTTTTTTCAGGCGCGTATAGACGCGCCCTTTGCCACACGCGCAACTCTTAGGGTACGTTTCTGCACACGCGGGGTGTTGCGCGGCGCGTGGTGCGTCGTGTCGCACCGTTAACTCCACCAATGTTTGAGTTAACCTGACGACGCTCCATGCTACGCGCAACTCGCATGCTCCGCCGCGTTCAACACAAACGCTTCTGTATGAACGCTTTCACACTTGGCCATATGTTTGAGATTAAAGTTCGGCCGTTCAGAGAATGCGTTCCTGACACCTGTCAGTTAGTCACGACAACTGTCACAAAATTATAACATTAATTGATTATTGATATAATAATGTTGTTTTAATGCTCATCAATTGTTAAAACGGTAAACAACCAGCAATTATATTTTTATCGTAACTGCAACGCCATTACAAAGTTACGTCGTCAGTTCAATCGCGACGTGTCAGGAACGCATTCTCTGAACGGCCGTAGTATATCGCGCGACACGACGCATCACGCGCCGCACAACAACCCGCGTGTACAAAACCGTACCCTTACAGCGTTGACGCGCTTATAAGCTCTTATAGTGTAAGCCGCGACTCGAGGGAGATGACTCCCGCGCGTTCGGTTTTAAGTAGCGTAAAATGTGGCGCGCGTGTAAGCGCGTAAGTGTCATGACACACCTGCCGAAAGTACGGCGCCGATACTTTCACGGTGGAATTATCGGTCGTAGTATTCAGTTGATATGACATACCAAACGCGCCGAGCAGTCTGCATTACGCGGCGTCTTGTACGTGAAATTTATCGCGTAACGCGTCGCGTAGTGTTTCGCTTGCTATGCAAAATACATTGAACGCGTTCTCACGGAAAGAGTAGCTCGACGAAAGGTTCAGCGCTACGCAGAACGCGACGTAATTTCGACTGATATGTGTCATAGGTAACTTAAAACACTTTGCAAGCGTATTAAGCCAAACTTTCGCCGAAGTAAACTACGCAGATGTGTCGCGACACTGAGCCGATACGAGCTTATACGCGCAAAAAAAATACGCTAGTCTGAAACCGCTCTTCTGTTAGACAGAAATCGTCGTGGTCGTCTTCTGAATCGATAGACGCTCACTGATATAAATCTTTTGCAGGCATTGCTACAGATCACATTCCTGTGCCGCTTGTATCTAGCAGCTGCGAGTGAATAGCTTTCTTCGGTCTTAGTATTGAATCATCTCTGATCAAAACCTCTGAGAGTGATCTTATTTTAAATCTTGTCTTTCTAAATAATTACATTTCGTGTAGTTGCATTCATAGAATTTAAACAAATGATCGTGAAATTAAATTACCAACTGCATTTGCAACCCATATCCATACACTGCTAAAACATCAGAAAATTAGATATTGTTTTACTAGGGATAGATAGTTGTTTTTACTGCCACCTCCGTTACGTTCACAATGTAAGCGCGACGTGTTTTTGTGTCGTATATAAAGTTGGTAATTTTTACCACGTTTATTTGGACCGTAAATAAATTTGGTAATTTTTACCACCTTTATTGGAAAACAAAGTAGGAATCTATAGCAAACGGTTAAGAATTTCAAGATGCTGTTTACTCTCGCCTTTAATATTTAAACAACAGCTCGACGTGAGCTTTCTATTATGCAGGGTTTAGTCTGAGCGAACGATTTCAATAGAAAATATGCTTAGACTCGCTTTTATGTTCAGATATACTGGGGGCTTACTTTAGAATTGTTGTTTTTACTCGAATGTAACAGTATCCTGTAAAAATTGGACTTTCTTACAAAAATACATAAAAGAAAAGAAGGCATAAGGTACGTACTAATAGGTACCTAAAAAGAGTTCTCTTAAATAAAAAATCTCTTAGTTAGGATTATGATGATAATGATGAGGTTAGGTACGCTGTACATTAGCTAATAGACGCAATGTCGTTAATGTATGTTCAGGGAATTATCCCTGAGTAGGTACTCCGATGCATGCTGTGCCAAATTTCAGTTATAGGATTTTGAAAATATAACAGAAAGACAGACCATACACGCCTTGACATTTATAATTGTGTGAATAAAAATCATTGAAAAAATATCTTATGCTACAAAATAGCAAGATTAATAGAGAATAAAATCTTACGCTTTTATTTAACGTTACGAACGTTTTTTGCCGACTAGGGTAACCCTCCACCCTAGCCGGCAAAAAACGTTCGTAACGTTTTTTGCCGACTAGGGTAACCCTCCACCCTAGCCGGCAAAAAACGTTCGTAACGTTTTTTGCCGACTAGGGTAACCCTCCACCCTAGCCGGCAAAAAACGTTCGTAACGTTTTTTGCCGACTAGGGTAACCCTCCACCCTAGCCGGCAAAAAACGTTCGTAACGTTTTTTGCCGACTAGGGTAACCCTCCACCCTAGCCGGCAAAAAACGTTCGTAACGTTAAATGCTTTTTCTTGCGATTTTGTAGCATAAGATATTTTTTCAATGATTTTTATTCACACTTCCATACTATTATCCCATAAGGAACTTCGTTCCAAAACTCTTTACATACTGAATTTTTAGTAAAGTATGAATGCGATAAATACATAATAATATAATCAAAAATAAAAAATCAAATCTTCATTAAACGACCCTTTTCTATCCTTAAATTTCGGTCGTGCAAAAAGTTTGATTAAGCAGAGTAACTTTATTTACTAGATCCTGCAGTGAATTTGTAGGATCTAGTAAATATAGTTACAGTACAATAAATTGTACCTTTAAAATCCCCCCCGTCTCTATCTAGTTCATCAAGATCTTCCTATATAGGTTGTCTGGCAGAGTCACTCTAAAGTGATGGTTACCTTTTTTATGCAACATATTTTCATGTACAACATTTAAATATAATTATAATAGGTATATTATACGAGTACGTACCGTAACTGGACCGAAATATCGACATTCTCAATTAAAACGATTATCGTGATACGTACCTACTCGTATAATATATTATAATTATGCCATTAAACCACGAAATGAGTCTAAAATATTTAGTTACCAACATTTATAGATTAGATATTTAAATAAATAATATTAGTTATCATAATATTTTCATATACGAAATCGTTACACTAAGACATTATTTATGTAAAGACAAGTATTCACTTTTTGTCACGTAGCTTTTCTTATATTTGTCGCGCTCTTATACAGATACGTGATACAAACGTAACGAATTACGTTATAACCGAAAGAGGTTCGAACGAAATACGGGCCCTTTTTATTTAACGGCTCATATTTCACGATTACGTGGAATTGTTGTCACAACGAAAATAGATGTTTTTTAGAACAAATGCAAATACAAATAGAGAGCGTAAAGGCTTGGATATAACATGTAACCACTTTTTTACAGGGAAGCAAAAAATGGGGTGTTAGGCTTATTCCTTTGTAATGTCTGAGTTCCTGTCTGTCTATCTACCTGTATGTGTCATGTAATCGAATTAGTTGGGATAGTTCTTAGCCAAAGTTGATTAAAATCTGTTCAGCTGTTCAAGAATTATCAGCCTTTGTATCGAATTACTTGGGATAGTTCTTAGCTAATGTCGATTGAAATCTGTTCAGCTGTTCAAGAATTATCAGCCTTTGTATCGAATTACTTGGGATAGTCCTTAGCTAATCTCGATTGAAATCTGTTCAGCTGTTCAAGAATCATCAGGCTTTGCATCGAATTAGTTAGAATATTTCTTATAGCTAAGTTTGATTAAAATCCGCTTAGCTGTTCAAGAATTATCAGCCCTTTTCCCAGCAGGTGCAGGGTTTTTATGCCCGTTTCATCAGCATTCCTTAACTTTTATGCCCGTTTCATCAGCATTCCTTAACTTTTATGCCCGTTTCATCAGCATTCCTTAACTTTTATGCCCGTTTCATCAGCATTCCTTAACTTTTATGCCCGTTTCATCAGCATTCCTTAACTTTTATGCCCGTTTCATCAGCATTCCTTAACTTTTATGCCCGTTTCATCAACGTTCCTTAACTTTCATGCCCGTTGCATCAACGTTCCTTAACTTTTAAGTTAGGTGGCGCTTTCTGTCAAATTCGTTTACCTAATCACGAATCTTTAGGGAACACCTAAAGGTGGAAATGACATTGGATAAGGGATTGTATTTAGTAGTTACTTACGTAAAGACTCCTACGGGGTGATTTAGGTATGGTAAGTACGCTCTACACAATGCCAAAAATACCTAGATCCATTTGAAAAAACATCGTAAGTACGTGAAAGTACGTGACCCTCAGTAATGAGGATGACGAACATAATATTATAGCGAAGTTAATCGCATAGTTCCATTATCCTGGTTGAACGAAAGCTATGGCTTGCCAATGATAACAGTATCGACGTCTCTACTTGTTTTCCATAGCTCGGAGGGGTCAAAATTTGAATATAAGGTCACATAGTAACCAACCACATACACTCAGGCGTAATACTAATCCAAATAGATAAAGAGGCTATAGAGAAGCTAGAGAAGTGATGGTACTGTTGTTAAATTATAGTACACTGCACTGTTTTTTAGTTTTATTAGCTGGATAAACTAACGAAGACATAAGAATTGAATAAGTTGTTGTACAAAAGTTGTTATTTTGCCAAAAACGATGAGTGCATCAGATGAAGCAAATCAAAATCATGTCAACTGGTAGTTATTTGTTTGTTTATTTGATATTTTTTGTATGTCCTACAAAATTTTACCTGTGCTTTTATGTTTCTAAATTATCACGGTCCATCTTGAAATAATTTATATTATACTAAAAAGTTAAGCACACAATATTCATGATCATGACTATGTAATATATAGCTTTATTTGACGAATAACGTTATTAATCATATATTACCAAAAAAATGCATGTTCTAAAGTGTCGAAATTTAAACCGTATTTATTAATAATATTTTATCTTCCCGATGAACAGAATATATTTTAATATTACAAGCTCGGAAACTAAGTCAGGCTTATAGATGGAGGCTAATAAATTATTATCGGAGATAGCCTGTAGCCATTAACATAATAGGCGAAGTTTACAGGGTCAACTCGTGGGGATAGATAGATAGTGGTGATCTCAAGCTACTTTTCGTAGAATTCAAACTACTTTTCGAAGGATCCGGGGTTTAAATTCCAGGGGAGCAACTCTAACTTTTTAGAGTTATTTGCATTTAAGCAATTAAATGGACCTCATAAGAACGCTCAGAGTCACTCAGCGGGCGATGAAGAGAGCTATGCTCGCAGTATCCCTGCGAGATCAAATCAGAAATGGGGTGATCCTTAGGAGAACCAAAGTTAGTGGAAATGGGTGAGGCACATAGTTCGATGATCTGATGGTCGTTGGGGTGCTGGAGTGGCGACCCCGCACCAGGAAGCGAAGTGTTGGCAGACCCCCCACTAGGTGGACCGACGACATCAAACGAGTCGCATGGAGCCGCTGGATTCAGACGAGGCCTGTGGAAGTCCATACAAGAGACCTTTGTCCAGCAGTGGACGTCTATCGATTGATAAAGGAGAATAAGGAGAAATTAAATATAGTTCGTTAGGAAAACATCGTGAGGAAACCTGCATGCCTGAGTGTTCTCTATTTTCTTAAGGGTGCTTGAGGTATGCCAATCCACATTTGGACAGCGTGGTGCACTATGATCTAAACCTTTATGGATTGGATGGGTAGAGATGGAGATGACAGGTTCAACTAAGATCATCCTGAATACCTAGTACCTTTTTAAAAAAGAAGGTTGGCGAATTTTGACCCAGCATTTTTAAAAACCGTTCAGATACAGAAATGATTTAATTTAAATTAATATTTTTCAGAATATTTTTCTGTGTAAACCCCATGTTTTTAAAAGATGGGGATCAAAAATATAATTATTCACAAGTACACATTATAAATAACCGTTACATGGCAATACAAGTGAATATCTTTTTTCTCCCAACTTTACTGACTTTGATAAACTTTTTTGGTTAGACTGGTTTACTAGAATAAGCATGAGAAGTTTGATTCGTGAACGTGGGCTGGAGGCCCAAGGTTCATTTCGTCTGGGTCAGAAACTCTATGGAATTCGCCAATCTCCTTTTTTGAATAGTAGAATCGATTTTTCAGTGTCATTCCTCAGAGAAATATAATTTGATTACCCCTGATAAGCTTATCAAATAGGATGAGAAATGATATAGACCTACCTACTCGCATTTATAACAACTGGAAGATAAGTTCAATGAAACATTACAATTTAAATTCCATTCCAAGGATTTGTGTGTTACTGTTTCGTGATATGTTATTCTTTTAATGCCATTTATATTTTTATTTTTAGGTTTACAATAATACTAAATTATTATAAACCTAAAAATAAATAATTAGACGTTAATTATTATGTTTAATTTTTTATGTAATACCTACTTTTTTTACAAAATGAATAAACTACAAAATGAATAAACTACAAAATGAATTATTCAGCCAATAATGATTAAATTATACATTAATTAAAAAATAATTTTAAATGTATTTTTGAATTAAACACTTCTTACACATAAATAATATTTTCTGTATAGATCTTAATTATTATACACGCAACATGTGCCAAAATTTTATTTTTGAAGTTTTATTTTTATTTAAGTAGTTTATTTTGTATAGTATCTAGTTTCCTCGGTTGATTTATAATAAGATAGGATAGGTTGAATTAAAAATATTTTTTGCATTAAAATTAATTTTCAAATCTAAAATTAAGTTCCTTTATGCATTTAAAAAATGATTTGATTAAATTTTTTGTTTAATAGTTTTAAGTTATGTACATAAAAAAGTATTATTTCACTCGTTGAGCAGAAATATGCTGAAAGTTAAAAACAACTTATAAATAAAACTTACCGTCAAATATAAGCACACAGTCACATTCCACACAACACACTCACTCACTAAGCTGCACTGAAAATCTCTAAAAATTTGCCGAAAAAGATCGCGCGTTTTTTTCCGCAATCCGAAAAATCTGACGCGTTATCAACAGCCGGTACAAAACCGACTACTGAATTTCGAGTAACACACGCTTTTCTACAAGTTTTTACGCATGCGTATGAAATATTTTCCCAATAAAAGTTACAATAGACTCTATTTGTGATAAATATAAAGCCTATTTTCCTTTCGAAAACGTGTCATACTTAGGTGGTTTTTGGTACGAAAGTATTTTTAGGTGTAAGTGTGAGCCTCCAAAATACTTTCTGTTATTATTTTATACTCGTTTGAAACCGTTTTGGAAATTTCTTTCGGGACATTCGCTTTTATGTAAAAATAAAAAACCAATTGAAATGGAATTTGGATATTTTATTTTTGTTTTCAGACGAAGGTGCGACTGTGACGTACCTAGCAAATTCTCTTTATAATTTAACGCCTACTGCTAGACATAATAGCCTCTTGCATAGACTTCCACATGTCTCGGTCTTGCGCCGCCGGTATCCAGCGGCTGCTTGCGTTTCGACTGATGTCATCAGTCCACCTAGTGAGGGGTCTGACAACACTGCGCTTTGGGACCCCAACGACCATCAGCTCTTTGAACTATGTGCCTCGCCCATTTCCACTTCAGCGTCGCAACTCGCTGAGCTATGTCGGTAACTCTGGTTCCCCTACGGATTTACTCATACCTAATTTGATTGGCAGCAAATTGGTTGCTTGTAAATTGAACGATTTCTCGGAATAAATTAATCCCAATAAATGTATAGGCTTGTCAATTAATTTGTTCGTATGCGAATCATTCAAACCCCAACGAATCAATTTAAACGAGATTTATGCAAATTAAAATCCTTTAGGTACCTAAGCCTAACATATTATACATTATAGCCAAGTTTGGTTGAAGTACGCTCAGCTTTTAATACTCAAAGACGCTCAGTCAACAGCGTCGATGCAATATCACCTATGTATGTTTATTTTGTTTTGTCAATTTCAACGACCTCCCTGGCGCAGTGGTAAGCACTGTGGTCTTAAAGTGGAATGTCTCGGGTTCAATTCCCGGCGGGGACAATTTAAATAAACGGTATTTTTCAACGTAGCAAAGCGTAGCTTGATCATAGACCTAAGCTACGGAGTTTATTATAGGTGTGCTGGAGGTACAGCTCACTGCAGTAAATATTGCACAGTTAGCTTTGGAAAAGATCTGGAAGCTAATTTGGAAGGGAAACTGGTTGTAGCTTCACATCACATACTGACAGAGACAACGGTCTACGAAGCTGATGCTCGCCGAATTATTATTATAATAATTTATCTCTTCCTGGGCCTCGGGGGGTAATATTAATTACTAACCTAATCAGATAATGTATCACTGTTAAATATAATTCTAAACAGATTCAGCCGTGTATTTGTGTAAGAAAATTGCATTCATTTGTAAAACTTAACGAATATATATATAATATGGGTAGCATAAGTATGCTACCCATGTTAAGGCATCGAATTGAATACTAATATTCAAATACTCATTTATATCATTATCATCTTATTATATCATTTACTAGCTGATGCCCGCGACTTCGTCATTCATTATCTTTTCTGAGAAAAAAAGTAGCTCTCCCGATCTGAGGAACCACTAATACAACCATTACTATACCCATGCAAAAAATCGCATAAATACGCTGTTCTGTTGCGACGTGATTGAAGGACAAACCAACAAACAAACACACTTTCGCATTTATAATATCAGTAATGCTTTATTATAACACTTTTTATAATTGTCAAATTTTTTACCATACTTAACCAAAGACAAAATTACGTTTAGCTGTCATTTACGTTTTGTTATTCCACTGTCATTTGCGTTTTGTTATTCCATGTCAGATGCGTTTTTGTTATACCACGTTTTATAGTGACTTGACGGAAACGCGGTTGAACGGGATAAAAAGTATCCTATGTCCGTCTCCTGGTTCTAAGCTACCTCTCCACCAATTTTCAGCCAAATCGGTTCATCCGTTCTTGAGTTATAAATAGTGTAACTAACACCACTTTCTTTTATATATATAGATATTACTAGCTGACCCGGCGAACTTCGTACCGCCACCTTATCTTATATAAATAAAAGAAATAAACTATAGGATAGTTTATTTCCAATCCAAAAAAAACTATCCTATCATTCAAGTTGGACCAAATTACAGATAGTTACGAAGTTTGATCAAAATCGGTTAAGTAGTTTAGGAGTCCATCGCGGACCAACAACGTGACGCGTAATTTATATATATATATATATATTAGTGAATAGATTAGCTTTTCCCAACGACTTCGTTCGCATGGAGTAAAGTTTTTAAAATCCCACAGTAACCCACAATTCGCAATTGTAAAGTTGTCAACTTTGCAATTGCGCATTGTGGAGTCAACATCTCCTGATGATATCCGGTATCAGAGCAAAACGTACGTCGAATGTTAAAAGATTTATTCTGTTTCAAGGATTTATAGCAAAAAATATAAATTTTTCTTTGAATTGAGTTGTTGTTTGAAGAACTTTGCACAGTAAAAAAAACATAGTCTTAATTAGTCTTTATCTATACTTCTATACTAATATTATAAAGAGAAAACATTTTTTTGTTTGTTTGTTTGTACCGTACCGAATAGGTTGTGTATTGTACCGAATAGGCTCTGTAACTACTGGACCGATTTTAACTAATTTTTTTTAAAAATAGAATGCTAAGTTATCAGAAAGTAACATAGGCTATAATTTATTTTCAAAAAATTAGAGATCCTTAAGAAAATTGCAATAATGTAACCCAAAGTAGCAAAATTTTGCCTATAAAATGCATTATTTGGCGTGTGCTGAGAAAACTATTGATGATAAATAAAAATTATGTACTACACGAAGCAGTGATAGCCTAGTGGTTAGGACTGCAGTCTACTATTCGGGGGGTCGCAGGTTCGATCCCGGGTACAAACCTCTGACTTTTCGGAGTCAAGTGCGTTTAAGCAATTAACTATCACTTGCTTCAACGGTGAAGGAAAACATCGTGAGGAAACCTGCACATCTAAGAGTTCTTCATAATGTTCTCGAAGGTGTGTGAAGTCCACCAATTTGCATTGGGCCAGCGTGGTGGACTGTGGCCTATAACCCTTCTCTGAGAGGAGACCTGCGCTCAGTAGTAAGCCATTGATGGGTTGCTAATGATGATGATGATGACTACATGATTAAAGTACTCATTATTCTCTACAAAAAAGTCCCGGAGGGAACATATCTATCATATTTAAATCACTATTGACTTTTGTCTTCTAAAATTTAATTAGATCGCCTTTATTATCGTAAGTATTAATTCTTTCTTACTAATACATGTTATAAAATATGCGAGTGTGTTTATTTGTTGGTTTGTCCTTCAATCACGCTGCAAAAAAGCTACGGATTGACGTGATTTCTTGTTTTATAGTTGAGAACCTTGAGGGTGACATAGGCATCCCGGAAAATTCCACGCGGACGAAGTCGCGGGCATCAGCTAATGGTGCATGAACATAGTACAGTAGCTTAAAGAAGAAGGAAGTTTTTAATTGCAATTAAAATATAACTAAAGTAGTTAAATTCCACTTTATTAACGTTCAAATCCGCGCTGACATCGTCAGATGACGGTTAAAAAACAAAGGCAAGACAATTATGGCAAAAGCGCCTCCAGCCATAAAGTCTGATAATCGTCGTTTTTCGCTTACGAGCCATTTAGGAGGGAGGGGGTTACAAATTGGCATTTTATGCAGTCAAAGTAGGGGAAAACGTTGGGACAATTTCGAAATAAGCAAACGGTTATGATGATAACTTACTTGAATTCGTGCGTGAGGAAATGCTTGAAAGATGCATGAACCCAGTTGCTACGACAAACACAGGATGAAAATAAATAGTCTGTGGAATAACTCAACCAGATGTGCTATTTCATTTCACAGCTTATGGTACACTTATGGTTTCAATTAGCCTATTTCCTGAAAATCCTTGCTTATTATAAAAGCGAAAGTGTTTGTTTTTTGGTTTATTCTTCAATGATATAGCTACGGAATCGACGTGATTTTTTGTATAGGTATAGTTGAGGACCCTTCTCTGAGAGGAGACTTGCACTCAGTAGTGAGACAATAATGGGTTGCTCATGATGATGATGATGATAGTTGAGGATAATGTACCTGAAGAATGACCTTTTAATTTCGGAAAAACGGAGGGTTACCTCGGAATTTAAAAAACTTGACTCCACGCGAACGAAAACGCGGAAAAAAGCTAATCTATTTACATATAAAATATTCGTTAAGTTTGACAAATGAATGCGATTTTCCTACACAAATGCACGGCTGAATCTGTTTAAAATATTTAACAGTGATAAATTATCTGATTAGGTAAGTAATTAATATTACCCCCCGAGACCCACGAAGAGATAAATTATTATAATAATAATATATCGGCGAGCATCAGCTTCGTAGATCGTCGTCTCTGTCAGTATGTGATGTGAGCCACAACCAGCTTCCCTTCCCTTCCAAATTAACTTCCAGATTCTTTCCAAAGCTAACTGCAATATTTACTGCAGTGTTCTATACCTCTAACACAAGTATAATAAATTCTGTAGCTTAGGTCTACGATCAAGCTACGTTTTGCTACGTTGAAAAATACCGTTTATTCAAATAGTTAAAGTTGAACTCGTTTTTTTTGATATTTTTTTAGGATTTGATTGAATGGTGGTGCAGAAAATTTATACTCCTATACAAATAGATAAAATTCTATTATTAGTCCATGATCCGTCGTAAGAATTAGCATTGGAGAAGGAAAAATTTAAAAAGAGATTTTTGTCAAAATATAAAGCAATCCCGGCCGGCTACGTCCGTTGGCTATAAAATTGAATCTCGGGGGCGTTGTTTTGTCTAAACGTAATTTATTAAGTCGCTGAGTCAGCTATAACGCCTGCAAGGGTGGGCTCGCTGACGAAACGAGGGTATGACTTATTACGCGAAATCATAGGACAGGGGGTGTTTTTTGTGTTCCATAACAAAAGAGTATCTCATAGTCTATGTAAATTAACTGTCATAGCTGCCTATTGCAGTAACTGTTATAGTCTGTTCAATAAAGTCATTTTACTTACAGTACCTGGGGATTTTTTTTTTTGGTAAATCGTGTTTTTTGGAAATTATATATTTAGAAAACAATAATAATAAAATTCATAAGGGAAAAAATTATCTTCTGGACTCGAACCTGGGTCTTCTGGTTTTGGGACCGCCGACTTCCTGACTGAGCTACTGGGACTTTATAGTTAATGGCGAAATTTACCTCCGTATTCTAATGATATTGTAGGGGGTTTTTCACTGGCTGAAAACGTGGATAAAACGACGTTTTCTAAAAATGAAACCTTGCTAGATCGATTTATAACCCTCGAAACCCCCTACATACTAAATTTCATGAAAATCGTTGGAGCCGTTTCCGAGATTCAGATTATATATTATCTAAGTATATATATATATATATATAAGAAAGTGGTGTTAGTTACACTATTTATAACTCAAGAACGGATGAACCGATTTGGCTGAAAATTGGTGGAGAGGTAGCTTAGAACCAGGAGACGGACATAGGATACTTTTTATCCCGTTCGACCGCGTTTCCGTCATGTCACTATAAAACGTGGTATAACAAAAACGCATCTGACATGGAATAACAAAACGCAAATGACAGTGGAATAACAAAACGTAAATGACAGCTAAACGTAATTTTGTCTTTGGTTAAGTATGGTAAAAAATTTGACAATTATAAAAAGTGTTATAATAAAGCATTACTGGGGAAAAATAGAAAATGGCTAAATTGTAAAGACGTGTATTGAAAAACTCAAAATATTTTTGCTATGGATTTTATACATGATTTCAATATGAATAATTTTAGAAGATCGACATGCCTAAAATGGATGGAACAAACCACATTTTGTAGAAACTGTTAAACTAATGAAATGGATTTTTGTTTGAAACGGAGAAACTTATTTTGTAATGGTGGAATTGGGATTTGAAGAAACGGAATTTTGGAAAGGATCAGAAAAACTATGGACTATGGCTCACACGTTCGACGCGCGGAGCCACTGAGCAAACGAAGAAGAAGCATTACTGTTATTATAAATGCGAAAGTGTGTTTGTTTGTTGGTTTGTCCTTCAATCACGTCGCAACAGAACAGCGGATTGATGCGATTTTTTGCATGGGTATAGTAATGGATGTAGTAGTGATTCCTCAGACCGGGAGAGCTACTTTTTATCTCGGATAATGAAAGAGTTCCCGCGGGATTTTTAAAAACTAAATCCATGCGGACGAAGTCGCGGGCATCAGCTAGTATATATATAAACAAGAATTGCTCGTTTAAAGGTACGAGTACAATATTAGATGGGTCACTTTTTTCTATTTATTCCACCTTTAATAATATGTGCATAGTTTATTCTTGTTGAAATCAGATGTATTTTTATGAAAATTATCAAACTGCTTGATTCATAGATTTGTGGCGACATACGTGTACGTGCAGCGCATTTTGCTGAGTTTCTAAAATGCATTTTATAAAATACGCTGCATGTCGACACACGGGGAGTTCGTCCACATACGCCATCTAGGCGAGTCGCGCATCATTCTTTTATTGTGTATTTACCGTGTGAAAGAAAGTTAAAATAAACTAAAAATTCCAGTGCTCTACCTGACGTTTTAATTTACCATCTCCAGTGTAGGGACCTAGGAAAAGTGGTGACCCCGCGCGAAAACAATATGCAGCCTGCACCAGCTCCTGGGTATTTGTCAGCGCCAGGGCCGGTACCTAGCCCGGCAGCGTCTTCAGCCCAGGTAAAGGAAGAAGGGATGGCGGAAATGGCGGCGATCTCCATAACATCGCGTGTGCCCGAGTTCTGGACGGACCACCCACGACTGTGGTTTCTTCAAACCGAGGCCGTTTTGGCCCCTCAAAAGCTGGCCGACGAAGCCCGTTATAACCTCGTGATAACGAAATTATCGAAAGAGGCAATACAACAAGTAACGGACATTTTAGTTTCTCCACCAGCTACGCAAAGGTATGATGCATTAAAGGCGCGACTTCTCGCTATATACGAGGAGTCGGAGACGCGTCAAATTCAGAAGCTCATGGGCGAAATGGAATTAGGCGACCAGCGGCCGTCGCAGCTATTGCGGCGGATGCGAGACCTGGCACGAGGCAAGGTGCCAGAAGAGACGCTTAAAATATTATGGCAAGGTCATTTACCCTCAGCCGTTCGCGGTATTATAGCTGTCACTGAGTCAAGTGAATTAGACATACTAGCTCGAATAGCTGATAAAGTGATGGAGACGAGTTACCCAGCCAGTGTTTCCACGGTAACAGCAGCTACTGCCAGCAGTGACGACTTAATGGCTGAAATACGGAAACTACACAGGCGCATAGACGAGCTTACAAAGTCACAATCCAACCCAACATTTCGTCGTTCGCGTTCCAGGGGACGCTACCAAGGTAGGAGCAGTTCCCCCGCCAACACCAGCACCACGCCGAAGGCGAAGAAACCGGATTGGCAGTGTTTTTACCACTTCCGCTACAAGGACAAAGCTCGCAAGTGTGTTCCGCCTTGTAACTGGAAGCCGACGGAAAAAACTAGGTGAAGTACAGTCGGCGACGGGACGCTGTACGCATGCTGCTTCGTGTAACCGTCTTTGCGTCACTGATCGTACTACAGGTCTTCGATTCCTGGTGGATACGGGAGCCAATGTTTCGGTTCTTCCTGTGCGTAGGTCAACTCGTGTTAATAGTGCTACTTACAAACTGTATGCTGCGAACGGTACGGAAATAAGTACTTTTGGTGTTAAGACACTAGTGTTAGATTTAAAAATGCGTAGACCGTACCGTTGGACGTTTATACTAGCGGCAGTGAATCAGCCCATATTGGGTGCAGACTTTTTAATACACCACAAACTTTTAGTTGACTTAAGTAATCGTAGACTAGTTGACGAAGTGACAAATATAAATAGTATAGGTTCTATTGTATCATGTACTCAACCTACCTTAAGCACCTTGGTTGCGTCACACCCTTATTTTAATCTATTGTCTAAATACCCCGACATAACGAAACCTGTTTCTTTCAAGGAAATTCCTAAGCATACAGTGTTTCACCATATAGAGACGACAGGGCCGCCCGTGCACGCGCGTGCGCGCCCTCTGCCTCCCGACAGGTATAAAAAGGTAAGTGACGAACTTCGTATAATGCAAGAATTGGGCATTTGTCGTCCTTCGACAAGTGCATGGTCAAGCCCGTTACATGTTGTTCCGAAAAAGAATGGAGAAATCCGACTTTGTGGAGATTATAGACGGCTCAATGCCATCACGAAGCCGGACAGATACCCAATTCCGCGTTTGCATGATTTTACTTATATATTGTCTGGTAAACGTGTTTTCAGCAAAATTGATGTGAATAGAGCGTATCACTGTATTCCTGTTGCTCCTGAAGACGTTGAGAAGACCGCAATAATTTCACCAGTCGGTTTATACGAATTTTCCCGAATGGCCTTCGGTTTACGCAACGCAGCACAATCTTTTCAACGCTTCATGAACAATACTGTCCTACAGGGTTTAGGAATTGAACGAGCCGACGGAACTTTTGAATCTAGTTCAGAGTTCATATTCTGTTATATTGATGACATTATTGTAGCCAGCGATTCGTGTTCAACGCACGATCTTCATCTAGAAGCCTTATTTAAACGGTTGAATGAATATGGTATTACAATAAACTTAGCGAAGTGCTCATTCGGACAGACACATATCGAGTTCTTAGGGCACGAGGTGACTGTTGAAGGCATCAAGCCTTCGCGTGATAAAGTTCAGGCTATCATAGATTTTCCTAGACCGGAAACAGTCGCACAGCTTAGAAGGTTCATTGGTATGTTGACGTTTTATAGACCTCATCTACCAAATGCAATGACATATCAGGCTGAGCTCGTGAAACATATCAGCGGCGCAAAAAAGAATGATAAATCACTAATTGCTTGGGATGATGCAGCTAACGAGGCATTCTTGAAGTGTAAAAAAAGCCTGCAGGAAGCCGCGACCTTATCGTATCCCATTCCTCACATCCCACTAGCGTTGATGACAGATGCATCAAATACTTGTGTGGGTGCCGTATTACAACAATTAGTCGACGGTAATTGGAAACCATTAGGTTATTTTTCGCGTAAACTTACTGACACGCAAATAAAGTATAGTACATACGATCGTGAATTATTAGCCATTTACTTAGCTATCATCCATTTTAGGAAAATATTTGAAGGCAGAGCGCTTACCATCTATACCGATCATAAGCCTCTAACTTTTGCCTTTTCTAAGCTATCGAGTGATAAAGAAACTCCTCGAAGAACTCATTGACCGAGCGAAGCGAGGTCTCTGAGTTAACTAGAGCGATTTGCACTTGTCCGTCCGTCCGTCCGTCCGTCTGTCAGAGCCTTATAACTTTTGAATTACTGAACGTAATTACTTCAAATTTAGATATAATATGTAAACCGATGGCCTCCAGCCGAAAATGGCTTAAAAAGTTATAAAAATCTTTATTTCAGGGGGGCTCTCATAGAAGCGAATGCGAAGTAAAAAAAAAAATATCGCGTTACATAAAATTGTTACGTATCATTTTAAAGATAATTTTGAACTGAGTACAAAAATATATTTTTTTTAATTTTTCCCTTAAAATTGACGAAATGGGGGGCTTTCAAAGTGGCGATTTTATACGCTCGCTTGAAGACGCTCTCTAGGAAAATCCGCTATGGATTTTCAAACTGATTTTATTTTTTTAGGTCACTTATATCCTGTACTTGAACAACAAATACTAAAATTATATGAATATTATAAAGAAACGAGATTATTTAATTTTTAATGGGCATCAGTAATTCATATAGCATCAACATAGCTTCACAATAATGCTAATAGATGGCGCAGTCAGTAACTATTCCCATGGAACTACGAGTTACGACTACGACCTATCCCAAAAACAGTTTTGCGTCGACCATTATTATTTAGTTACTTATTATAATACAATAATTGTATTGTAATTTTTTTTGTACCATATTATTCAATTAAAATTATTTTTTAGTTAAATTTTAGTTAAATATTGTATATTTTCTATTCGCGTCGATAGATGACGATTTGTACAGATGCCCGTAACCCGGTTTCACTCGTTAGTACCTACATAATAATTCAATGTTTTCACTAACGTTCCCTAACCTTAACGGGCTACCTATAAGTTAGGTGATTGATGTTTTCTGTCAACTTATTTATCACGATCCTGTACGGGACACCTAAAAGGATATTGGGACGGATGTTAGGACTTAGGATTGTATTTAGGAGCTACCTACGTTAAGAGACTCCTACTTAGGGGATGATTTAGGTATGTTTGGTGAAAACGGGCATAATAATAATGTCAGTTTTGGTTATCATGTATCGATTTAATGAATAATCATGGGATACCGTTACCGCGAGGTCTCAGTTCGGGGCAAACCACTAGTGTATATTAGCGAGTTCACAACGGATATTCAGTTCGTGGTAGGTAACGATAACGTAGTTGCTGATTCGTTAAGTCGAGTAAGTACAATAACATGTCCAAGTAGTTTAGATTACGAAGAAATTGCTAATGCTCAGTGCACTGATACCTACATTACACAATGCAAACATGATTCCAGAAGCAGCGTCAGCATTAAGAAAGTAACGATGCCTAATGTTGCAACACACATTTATTGCGAAGTGTCAACCGACAATATTAGACCTTATTTACCTAAACAATTTCGTAAATTGGCTTTTGACCTAGTTCATAACTTAAGTCATCCCGGAATTAATACTACCCGTAAATTAGTAGGCAAACGTTTTTTTTGGCCGGGTATGAATAAAGAAGTTAATAGTTGGGCTAAAACTTGCATTCAATGTCAGAAAGCAAAGGTTCAACGTCACACCGTATCCTACTTAGGGCGTTTTGAAGCGGCAGGACGTTTTGAACACATCCATACTGACATCGTCGGTCCGTTACCAACCTCAGCCGACGGGCATAGGTATTTACTTACTATCATCGACCGTGCCACGCACTGGCCGGAAGCTTTTCCGTTGAAAGACATTACTGCGGAGACTGTAGCCAGGGTTATCTACGAAGGATGGATTTGTCGCTTCGGCGTTTTTCGGCAGCTGACGTCAGACCAGGGCCGTCAGTATGAGAGTAAGCTCTTCTCCGAGCTGCTGAAATGCATGGGTGCACACAGGATCAGGAGCAGTCCTTACCATCCACAAAGTAATGGGGCTATAGAGAGATGGCATAGGTCCCTTAAGGCGGCTCTCAAAGCTCGCCTTAACTCTACTTCATGGATCGATGAGTTACCTACGGTTTTATTAGGGCTCAGAACCACTTTACGAAGCGATTCCAACCTTAGCGCCGCGGAATTAACATACGGACGCACGTTACGGTTGCCAGGTGAATTCTTCGTGTCAGCAAAATCAGAAGCTACTGATCCGATTACGTTAGTACACGACTTACGAGAAAAGATACGTAAGTTGAGGGCCGTTCCTGAGAGGCAACGAGATTCACAGACTCTTTTCATCCATCCAGATCTAAAGTCTGCTGAATATGTGTTCGTAAGGAATGACGCTGTTCGTAAACCTTTACAGACTCCTTACGATGGTCCATATCGTGTATTACGTAGAAGTAGTAAGGTTTACAAGCTGCAACTCCCTAATAGGCAGTTAAACGTATCCATAGACAGGCTAAAACCTGCCTATGTGTTGAACGAATGTATAACGGATGATATGACGACCGATAAAACCCAGGTGAAAGTATCCCGGAGTGGACGAGTAGTACGACCACCTATCCGCTTTAATTTATAATACTATAATATATAATTTCATTACATTTTTTTACTTTTTGAGCATACGTTTAAGGTATTAACTAAAGATACAAATATACAATTATTTTACAAACATAGTCGAGATAAAGCGCTATATTTTTTTTCAATAAAGAAATGCACATCTGCCAAATTAACGAGGCACGCAGAGTTTTTGCTACGTTGTATTTTATTTAGGTTAAGATGTTGTTTCCTCTTGTAAACGTAATTTTTGGAGTATCATTAATTTCTTAAATTCAGTAGTGAATACACGTCGTCCATGATATTTAAGAATATGGGCAAAAACCAATCAAAGGAAGATAAGCAACAGATAATTATTGCTCAAAACTCTACAGAGGTAGAGGCGCATATGACAAGGCAGAACATCATGACGATGATTATCGTCGGACTACTCCTCTTCATCGTGGGGTGCGCCATGATCCGCAAGGTTCGACGGGGTGTTCGGCGGCAGTTCCGTAGCCGCATGAGGGCCTGGCTGCGCGAGGAAGTCGGCGGGCCAATCCCGCGCCTGTTGCTACCCACTACGCGTGACACGTCGCGTGATCGGTTGCGTATATATGCATTTATATAGTATGTCCTGATAATTTGTTTTTATATTACGTACTACTCCAAAAATTACGGTTAGTTAAAAGTGTAATTTGTATTGATTTTTTTTTAAAGATTATATTTTTTTAAAGATTACCAATAATAATTCAGGTATTAATTATTTTCACGTTAATAAGGTATTTGTCTTTGATTATAAAGGTATTTGTATTGTGTATTGTGAAACTTATTTAGGTACATACATGCCGCGTCAGTGGTCAGCGCACCTGGCGAGCGCGGCTGCCGATCATATTACAGCGCGCTCAGCAATGTTTGCGCCGGCGCAGTGATACCTATACATCGTAACCACATTGTAACCTACTTGTTTAAAAAGAGGGTTTTGTCTTTTTAAAATATCTTTTGTTTTTCAACTCCTTTTTTTTTTCTCAAAAAGGGGAGGTTGATGTGGCGACATACGTGTACGTGCAGCGCATTTTGCTGAGTTTCTAAAATGCATTTTATAAAATACGCTGCATTGCTGCACACGGGGAGTTCGTCCACATACGCCATCTAGGCGAGTCGCGCATCATTCTTTTATTGTGTATTTACCGTGTGAAAGAAAGTTAAAATAAACTAAAAATTCCAGTGCTCTACCTGACGTTTTAATTTACCATCTCCAGTGTAGGGACCTAGGAAAAGATTCTTTCACAATGTCGGTACAACCTTGTTTTCAATTTAACCATGTCAACTTACTTATTGAACAGACTCTAATGCTGATCCTTACCGACATTCTAAACTAGCTTCTGATAGACAAATTTTTCAAACCCCAATTGTACCCCCTTAGGGGTTGAATTTTCAAAAATCCTTTCTTAACGGATCCCTACGTCATAATAGCTAGCTAGCTAGCTATCTGTACTGTATTCCAAAAAAATAAGTCAGTCAGTCAGTCAGTCACCTTTTCATTTTATATATTCAGAAGATCTTCGAAGATCAGATGCTACGTGATAAAAAGGACAAGCAAACATGCTTGTCCTTTTTATCACGTAGCATCTGATCGACGTGATATTTTGCATGGATATAGTTGAGGTACTGGAGAGTGATATAGGCTACTTTTTATTACGGAAAACAAAGAGTTTCTGCGAGGTTTTCATAAACCTAACTCTACACAGACGAAATTGCGGGTGAAAGCAATAGCTTTTTAGTACAAACACACATTCGCATTTATAATATTAGTAAGGTAATCCTTACTAATATTATAAATGCGAATGTGTGTTTGTTTGTTGGTTTGTTGGTTTGTCCTTCAATCACGCCGCAACAGAGCTACAGATTAACGTGATTTTTTGCATGGGTATAGTTGAGGATCTGGAGAGTGACATAGGCTACTTTTGCTCCCGGAAAATCAAAGAGGTTTCGAGGGATTTTAAAAACTAAATCCACGCGGATAAAGTCGCGGGCATTAGCTAGTTATTCATACTTTGCGTTTGAAAAGAGAAAATTTCCTGAGATTCTTGCTAGCTTACTAACCTTCAATGTTTATTTATAATTTTTATATGTATTGTTTCTAAGAGCGCGCACTCGCCAACAAACAAAAATTTGGCTGGATGAATTTTATTTTATTAATTGATTACTTAAATAAAAAAAAATATAAAAACCAAAAACACGAAATAAATCATTTTGAACTCGTATTTTCCTTTTCTTAACTACTCGCACCACGCTATCAACTAAAGTAAAGTCTGCAGTTCAGAATAATTCGCAAGGAGTTAAATAAGTAATAACAAATGTCTGCGGTCGATTAGCAGCGCGCGATCATTATTCGAGCTGCCAGTCGGGAGTTTAGCAACTAATTAGTTTGTGTTTGCTTAAATGTTTCAGTCGCTTGTGTTTCTGGGTATAATTTGAGAGGGAATATAACTATCCGTACTATTTGTTTTATTCGATGACACGTTAGTCTTTGACTGCGATCTCACCTGATGGGGAGTGACAATACAGTCTAAGATGGTAGCAGACTATGGCAGTGTATTCAACTCTTACTCCTAATGTGTATCTACACACCATCGTGGCGGAATGCTAAATCGCCTGGCGGCACTTTTTCGACGGTAGGGTGGTAACTAGCCACGGCCAAAGCCTCCCATCAGACAAGACCAGAGACAATTCAGAAAAAATGAATTCCCAAATTGACCCCACCGGGAATCGAGACCTCCCAGTTATAAGACAGCGCTCACCACTGTGCCAGGAAGGTCGTCAAGGTAGTAAGTAGGTCATCAAGGTAGGTTTGGTAAAGCAACGTTGACTCAAGTCTGTAACTTTTAGGATGAAGGACATTTAGGACACCTTAAAACCCTTCATGCATGAGCATTCTACAGACATACAATGCATGAGCATTCTACAGACATACAATGCATGAGCATTCTACAGACATACAATGCATGAGCATTCTACAGACATACAATGCATGAGCATTCTACAGACATTCAAGTGAATTATACTTACCCCGTGAAGTTTGGACGTCACAGGGGCCCCAAGGTGCTAGAGTGGCGACCACCCACTGAAAAGCGCAGTGTTGGCAGACCTCCCAATAGCTACTCGTATTTGGACTACATCAGATCAGTCACAGAGAGCCGCTGGATGGAAGTGGCGCTAGACCAAGACCTGTGAAAGAAGCAGAGAACATTGTCAATTAGTAGATGTTTATCCTTTCATAAAAAATAATTAATTTCATAAAAAAATTACATTTATTATTTATTACTAGCTGATGCCCGCGACTTTGTCCGCGTGGATTTAGTTTTTAAAGTCCCTCGGGAACTCCTTGATTTTCTGGGATAAAAAGTAGCCTAGATGTTGACCCGAGTAATAAGCTACCACGGTATAAAATTTTGTAGAAATCTGTGCGGTAGTTTTAACGTGAAAGAAGGACAAACAAACAGACAGACAAACAGACAAAAAAAAAATTTAGCTTCTGTTTTGATATCTGTATCTTGAACACAATTAGAAGCAAAAACCCTTTTTTGAATCTATTTCATGTACAGAATTGGTTTCGTTTCTGTTTTATTATATGTATTTATTATCTCGACTTTAACAGTAGTGGACATTCGCCTAAATCCTATTATCCTATCCTATTAATATTATAAATGCGAAAGTTTGTGAGGATGGATGTATGGATGTTTGGATGGATGGATGGATGGATGGATGGATGTTTGTTACTCTTTAACGCGACAACTAATGAACCGATTTTGCTGAAATTTGGCACAGACATAGATTACAGTCTGTAATAGCACATAGGCTACTTTTTATCCCGGAAAAGCAAACAGTTCCTGCGGGATAGCATCGCTATTTTTTACGCATTTGTCCTTAAAAATTCGCGCAATGGAGTTTTATATTAACGTGTTTTTTTGTATAGGTAAAGTTAAGGGCCTGAAAAGTGACAAAAGCTACTTTTTATCCCGGGAAAACAAACAGTTCCTGCAGGATATAAGTATTCTACTTTTCACATATTTATCCTTCAATTATGCGCCAACGGAGTTACAGATTGATGTTTTATTGGATAGGCATAGTTGAGGACTTGAATAGTGACAAAGGCTACTTTTAAACCCGGGAAAACAAACAGTTCCCGCGGGATATTAGTATGCTACTTTTCACATATTTATCCTTCAATTTTGCGCCAACGGAGTTAGAGATTGACGTGGTTTTTTGTATGGGTATATTTGAGGACCTGAAAAGAGAAAAGGCTACTTTTATCCCGGGAAAACAAACCATTCCCGCGGGATATTCGTATGCTACTTTTCACATATTAATCCTTCAATATGCGCCAACGGAGTTACAGATTGACGTGGTTTTTTGAATAGGCATAGTTGAGGACCTGAAAAGTGAAAGGCTACTTTTTATTCCGGGAAAACAAACAGTTCCCGCAGCTTATTCGTTTGTTACTTTTCACTTATTTATCCTTCAATTATGCGCCAACGGAGTTACAGATTGACATGGTTTTTTTGATAGGCGTAGTTGAGGACCTGAAAAGTGAAAAGGCTACTTTTTATCCCGGGAAAAGAAACAGTTCCCGCGGGATATTCGTATGGTACTTTCACATTTTTATTCTTCAATTATGTGCCAAGG
The DNA here is from genome assembly GCA_029955525.1 of Oeneis ivallda. Classification (NCBI taxonomy): domain Eukaryota; kingdom Metazoa; phylum Arthropoda; class Insecta; order Lepidoptera; family Nymphalidae; genus Oeneis; species Oeneis ivallda. Next base: position 22,974,634 of record JARPMR010000018.1, on the reverse strand, counting down.
GAGTTACATATTGACGTCGTTCGCGCCATAATTCCTTGTTCCATGGTCGATGGCGCTAGCAACCTCTTTGGCTCGCAATGAAATTGACAGAAGACACTTGAAAGGTAAAACTTGCTGCGATTTTTGGGTGTGGTTTTTGCAAGTTGCCTTTCCCTTTGACAGCTTACACGTTTTCACGAAAATTCCGGTCGTCTCGCGCACGTTTTTTGCTGTTTTGAGTGTCTAGATTTGGTTTATTTTACGGTTTTGTTGCGCCGTTAAGCGGTCTTTGTGTCGACCTAGCTATAAGCATCATTGTTAACGTGCTGTCCGTAACCAAAAAGAACATTTCTTGGAACCCGCCGATTTTGTTCGCCAACGCGCTCGGCGAAGTGTGATCAGGATTTTGGACCTAGCTAGTGACAAGCCGAGTGTACAGTGCCACGCCAGCCCAGCGTCTTCAGCAGGCCATAGCTGGCAGCCTGCCCGCTACTGCTAGCGGCCTGAGAAGTTCACATTACACTCAACTCCACAATACACCACACCACCACTCTCATACCATCTCAGGCCGTACAAGGATTGAATGCTGCAAAGGAAGGTCAGTGCAACCCTACCATTAAGTTACGTTGAGTTGCCCTTAGGGCAGCGACCCTGGACTCAGGTTATAGCTGATGGGCCCCTATATCTAGTAGTCCAGGCCTTGACTCGTTGGCCAAGCCGTTGGCCTCAACAGACGTGATTTTTGGGATAGGCATAGTTGAGGAACTGAAAAGTAACAACGGCTACTTTTATCCCGGGAAAACAAACAGTTCCCGCGGGATACCCGCTCCCTACTTTTCACATTTTATTATTATTATTAGCATTTATTAACAATCTTACATTTAATACAATATTTACAAAATTATTTATAATATACTAAAATTTAAGACACCGGTAATGTTCGATTGTTTTGCCCGTCAGCATAGGCCTCCCCCAGATACTTCCATGTTTTACGGTCATATGTTTTCCTCCTCCATAAAACTCCTGCTGTGGCCCGTAGGTCATCTTCCCACCTTCGAAAATGCCTCCCCCTTTTCCTCTTGCCCTCTCGTGGATACCACTCTGTTACGTATGTTGCCCAATTATCTTTTTTGTTTCTGGTAAGATGACCAGCCCATTTCCATTTGAGTTTCTTAATCGTGTAACCTACATCAGTGACCTTTGTTTTGCTTCTTATAATTTTTAAATTTATTTTATCCTTTCTCTTAATGCTAAGCATGCTCCTTTCAATGTTGTGTTGACATGTTTCTAATTTTTTTTAATTCTCTTTTGTTAGGGCCCATGTTTGGCAACCATACGTCATACTCGGAAGAATACACGAATTAAAAGTTCTACTTTTTAGTTTCAATGGAACTGCTGGATTTTTCGTGATCTCTTTGAGTGACCAATATTTTCTCCATGCTGCATTAATCCTATTCTGCACTTCCTTTGATGTTAGATTGTTAGTAGAAATGATTTGACCTAAATATACGTATTCGTTGACGTATTTGATGTTGCTGTTGTTAACTCGGATAGGCTTTCTAGTGCGGTTAGTCATTAGTTTAGTTTTTGAAACATTCATGAGTAACCCTACTTTTTGACTTTCCGTTACTAGCTGCTCTAGCATTTTTTGCAGGTGATCTGGGTTGTTAGAAATCAGTATGAGGTCGTCAGCGAATCTAAGATGGGTAAGTACTTCTCCATTTATTTTAACTCCGTGTTCTGTCCAGTCTATGTTTTTAAATATGTGTTCGAGCGTAGCGGAAAAGAGTTTAGGAGACAACGGGTCCCCTTGCCTGACACCTTTTTTGATCTCGAACTTTTCCCCTAGCCTTTCTGTTCTAACTTTAGCTGTCATACTCTTGTAGATGTTTCTGATTAATCTAATATATTTATTGTGCACACCCTGTTTGACTAACGCTTCCCAAATCTTTTCATGTTTCAATGAGTCAAATGCCTTATTATAATCTACGAAGGCTAGGTAGTAGGGCATATTATATTCATTGAATTTCTCTATGACCTGTTTTATCGTATGTATACGGTCTATCGTTGAAAATCCACTCCGAAATCCAGCTTGCTCCTTCGGTTGGTTTTCGTCCAAAACTTTGGTAATTCTATCGAGTATAATCTTTGAAAAGATTTTATAAAGATTAGACATAAGACTAATGGGCCTATAATTGCTGATGTCTTCTCTATTCCCTTTTTTATGTAGTAAAATAATTATTGATGTCGCCCATTGAGTCGGTATGTCTTCTCCCTCCAAAATTTCATTGAATATTTGTACTAGATAGTTCAGTGTAATATCTATTGTGGCTTTTAAAATTTCATTAGAAACTCCGTCCTCTCCTGGTGATTTTCGATTTTTTTGTGAATGAATGGCCTTTGTTATTTCGTTTGCCATTATTGGGGGGACCTTTTCTTCGCCCTCTTTATATTCTAGATCCGATACTAGGACTGAAGTTTTGTCATCGTAAAGGTTGCGATAAAAATCCGTCGCTGAGTTAAGTATTTCAAGTCTTATCGTGTATTTTTTCTTTAGTTTTTGATCTTTTATCTTTGGGATCCAAGTAGTGCTTTCTTCTAGTTTTTAAAAGCTTTTTTTACACCTCCTGTAGTTTCTATATGGAATAAAATTCTTTCAGATCTAATCTTCTGTCTATGTTTTCTTATTGTTTCATTTATTTTCTTGCTTAGATTCGATATTTCTTTTTTGTCTTTAGGTTTTTCTTGATTCAATAGTTTTCGCATCAATATTAGTTCTTTAGCTTCTCTTCCAATTTTATCCTTGTTTGCTTTACTCTGTGCATTTTTGTTTTCCGTTTCTTTTAATACTTTCTCCAAAATGTTATATTTCTCTTTTATGTTGATTGTTTTTGTTACATTGGTATGTAAAACATGTTCTAAATCATGCAGAATAGAGTCAGGTATAGGGAGAAAGACTTTATGATTTAAGTTTTTTATGTTTCTTCTTGAGTGTTTAGGTTGAATTCCGTAAATTCTACTGCGTAACATTCGATGGTCGGTATTAAAATTCAGCTGGTTTACGATACTGATATCCATAAATAGTTTTGGTTTGTTTGTCATGATGAAGTCTATCTCATTTTTTACTTTACCATTTGGAGACACCCACGTCCATTTTCTAGTTGGTTTTTTCTTGTAAAAGGTGTTCATGACGCATGACGTGTTCATAAATTATGTTCTTGGGCAAAGTCTATCAGCCTTTCCCCATTATTATTTCTTTTTCCAGTCGTGTAGGGTCCTAAAAATCTTCTTTCATTATTCATCACTTTACCAATTTGGCCATTGAAATCACCCATTACGATAGTTGTGTTGTATAAAGTCGCCATTGTTATTTTCAGTTGGGTGTAAAAATAATCTTTAATTTCCTCATCTGCAGCTTCTGTTGGTGCATATACTTGGACTATTGATATGGGTTGTCTATATCCAGGTAAGTTAATATTTAAGACTACTATTCTGTCCGAGACTCCAACAAACTCTAGAATTTTATCCTTAAGGTATTTTTTCACTAAAAACCCGACGCCATATAATCCAGGAGTTTCGTTCTTAAAGTATAATATGTAATCTTCATACTCTTCAATTTTTTCTACCGCCCTGCGGGTTTCGCATATGCCTAAAATATCCCATTTTATATTTTCAAGGGCATGTTCTAACTCCAGGAGTGATTCCTGTGTCCTTAGTGTTCGTGTGTTGAGCGTCGCTATGTGTATACTATGTGATTTTAGTGTATTTTGTAAAGGAAGCAGGCTTTTCAAAAGCATATCTGGGGGGTATTGGTCTAGCTCCCCTCGGGGACCAGCCGGGTTGGGGATAATATTATGTTTCTTTTTGATACTATGTTGTGTTATATTAGCTGTAGTTTTTCTCTGATTGCCGGTGCCCATTAATACCTATGCCTTTTTTGAAGATTTTTCAGTTAAAGAATTGGATCTAGATCTCATATATGCAAAGGGATCGGTTCTGTGTAGTTTTGCTGGAACTGGTTTCCCGCTTTCTTGTGGTAGACTTGTTCCTGGAGATGTTGAACTGTCTCTTTTTCTCTTCTCGTTCTCTTTCTGTTTTATTACTACCTTGTTATTGCGGATATAAGCTTCATTACCGTTCTCTCTTTCTTGTCTAAGTTGGTTCCTTAATTCTTTGCGTTTTTGTAATGTTTCTTTTGATAAATCTTCGGTTATATATGTATTTCTCGGCATTTTGTTTTTATTTTTCAAAATTTCGATTTTCTTGTTGTATGTTGTGAGGGAAATAAGTATCGGCCTGGTCTTACCAGAATTTTCTTTTCCAATTCTGTTTATTTTATTGATCTCTGATTTATCTACCATAGTGCCCAAGTCTTCAAACAATCCTGATACCGTATCCAGAAGATCTGCATGATCCTTCTCTACTTCTTTCACTCCATGTATTATGATATTATTTTTTCTGTTCATATTTTCCAAATAATTTATTTTTTTATTCAATATACCGATTTCTAACTTAAGGTTCTGGTTTTCCTCTATCAATGGTTTAATTCTTTCATTTATGTTTTGCATGATTTTTTTCGTGACAGTATCAGTAATAATGTTCGTCTGCTTTTCTAATTCAAGTTTCATCATGTTAAATAACGCCGACATTTCCTCTGACATTTTTGTAGCCATGGTATAGTAGCAATAATAAAACGTTTAACAAAAACGCTTTATACGTGAAATGGAACGTAAAAATTTTTCCTTCGTAATGTTGGCAATGATATGTGTCAACTCGTGCGCAGCTAACTTCGTGTTTGTTTATAGTCTTGAAGATTTTAAAATTAATGTCAATTGGAATGACATTAAAGATGACGGTAAATAGTGATATCCTCAAAACAATAAATTTGGATGTTCTTACTTGAGAATTTAGCGTTGTGATGTGATCTTCGTGATAAAACTTGCATTTATAATGTGAATGCTTCGTTAATTCGTTGAATGTGACCTTCAAAACTTGTGTAAGTGGTGATTTTCCCAAGTATTTCAATTATTTTTCGCGAGCGTTATGACAATACGTGTTTACTGGTATGCAACCGGAACCGGAAAAATTATGCGGTATTTATCGGTATTATGCGGTAGTAATTTATCCTTAAATTATGCGGTAATATGCATGCATACATGTATGTATGTATGTTTGTATGTATGCATGTATGTATGTTTGTATGTATGCATGCATGTATGTATGTATGTATGTATGTATGTACGCATGCATGTATGCATACATGTATGTATGCGTGTATGTATATATGTATGTATGCATGCATGTAGGTATGTATGTATGTGTGTGTGTATGTATGTATATTGTATGTATGTATGTATGTATGTTTGTATCCTCCCCCTCCAATAACTACATTAACTATATTCGATCCTACTTATCCCACTAATATTATTAATGTTGTTAAGTTAGTGTTAAGTTTGTGAGGATGGATGTATATTGTATACGGATGTATGTTTGTGTAGATGTAGTATAGGGATGTATGGATGGATGGATGTATGTTCCCTGAGATAGGGGTTGAACTATTTTGACTGTTTTACTCCATAACTTCGTTGAATTTAAACTAATTTTTATTATTATTTTAACCGACTTCAAAAAAGGAGGAGGATCTCAATTTAACGGAATCTTTTTTATGTATGTTCACCGATTACTCGACCACACCTGAACCGATTTGGAAAATTCTTTTTTGTTTCAAAGGGTCCCAGGTGATCCCATTTAAATTTTATCGAAAAATCAACAATAAATTATATACTTTGTAGTAGTGCGGTCGTTTAAATGTATGTTCCCGTGACAAAAAGTAGCCTGTGTTATTTTCCAGGTCCTAAACATTACCTGTGTAAAAAACCACGTCAACTATATGCACTTGCACCTTATATGTGAAATATTATAAATGCGGAAGTGTGATGGTTTCTCCTTCAATCACGCCCGAACAGAGCTACGCATCGACGTGATTTTTTGCAAGGATACCTATAGTTGACCTGGAGAGTGACAGGCTACTTTTTATCCCGCAAAATCAAAGAGATCCCGAGGCATTTTAAAAACTAAATTCACGCAGACGAAGTCGCGGGCATCAGCTAGTGAATAATATTCATCATTTTTTATTTGTTCAATTAAAATTAAAAATTGGGGTATTTTTTCAAATAAAAATGTATCCAATGATTTCAACTGACTCAACGTTTTTGAAAAGTAAATAAACGCCTGAAACTGGCAAGTGAGGAATATAGAGTAATACACAGGGTGAAATTTCTTGTACATTAAAAATAAACAACTGAACGATTTACACTTAGTTACACACAAGTTAAAATAACTTAAAATGACGCACTCAAGCTCCTAAAACTTTATGAATTAAATTAAATTTCACTATCACCAAGTTTGTACCGACCGATTTAACCAACCAACAAAGACGATTTGACAGATTGCTAATACGAACACTGTCGAAATATCAACATTATTCATCGTTAAAACATTTATTTGGCCATGCCGAAATAAACCCTCAGTATTGTATGATTAAATTCCTTTTGCCTAAAAATAAAAAAAATCACGTAATGGCCGAATATCATTAAAAAATATAATTCTGTTTTACTAGCTATATTGATTTATAAAATATAGTCTGTGAACTAGAGATGTTAAATTCAATGCTTTAGCTGTTTGAAAAATCCACCCGTGTGGTCCAACAACCAACAACCAAAAAAACCCGAGGCGCGGGTCCATGATTAACAAAGTTTAATTGTATTTTTAATTCGGCGAATTCTCTAACTTGATTTGCGAGTTCATCGACCTTTGACTTCTGTGTAATAAGTGAATTTCTTATGAATAATTTATCTAACTGCTGAGACTTCCTGAACATTCTTCATTCTATTTCTTCTCAAGTGAAGCGTAAGTCACACCGCTAATTAATAAAATAACCATAGTAACCAAAGTTACCAACATAGCTCATCAAGTCGCCCAGATGAAGTGGCAATGGGCGGGGCATATTGTACGAAGTACTGATGGGCTATGGGGTCCCACGGTGCCAAGTGGCGACCCCGCACCGGAAAGCACAGTGTTGGCAGACCCTGCGTTGTTGCGTTATTATATCTAGTCCTGTAAAAACTTCACGGAAAAAAAAGGATTAACTAAGAAAATGAAATTTCTTGTGCTTTTTTTTTTAATTCAAGTAAATATGTATTTAACGTGAGAAAATGAAACTCAAATTTAAAATAGACCAAATCTTGGTTGAAATCTTCTAAATTTAGTATAAGAGTCAAGAAAAAATATTTGATTTGAGAATATTTTTACTCCGATTAATGTGTGAATGCTTAAGGCAATTTGTTTATTCTTGGTTTGATGACTAATATATATCTTACTTTGAGAAAATATATTTACTTAAGAGCATTTATTTTTCTATTGGCAAGAAAATATTGTCTCACGTCTATAGGGAGAAAATGTTTCTTGGATTAAAGATAATCTCTTTGATTTAACTAAATATATCTCATATTAAGAAATTTGTTTTTTCTGTGATGTTTGTAAAGAAACTCGTGCTTAGGGGAGGCTCTTAAATCGCTCGATAATAATTTAGGCGAATTTCAAGGGTGCATGAATTAGAGCGAGGTCGAGTCGTATTATACTTGACTGGAATTTTATTTCTTTTCCAATCGACAGATGGAATGGAATCCAATAAGGCAGTCGGAACACGTCTGCGGGGAGAGCTGCTTTTCGCACTTTTATGATTTCCGTCAGATTTCGTTCAATATAATCGTCATAAAAGAATTCTAGGTCACACAAAAAAAAATTCAGAGCTCAAGATAAATAGACCATCAAGCTCAAAATAGTGAGCTTTATGTTAATATAAATAGGTGGGGTAAATATCTTTTGAATAAAATAAATAAATAAAATAAATAAAATAAAATAAATAAAATAAATAAAATAAATAAAATAAATAAACACCCAAGAGGGTTTGTCATTGAATAGCATCAGAATAAAATTTATAAAATATTATTTTGATTTTGTCGACCAGGGACTTCGTCCGCGTAATTTATTTGTTTTGATTGTATTGGACAGAAGCAGGCTTCACTTTGCAGAATTCCATATTATTCAAAGTAATTACATAATTTATATTCTTTTTGCAATTGCAACTCTTTTTGCAATACATATTATACTTATCATTTTACTCAGTCAAAAAAATTTTTAGTGCATAGAAATAAAATAATAGCCTTTTGACATTTAATATGACTAGTCCTTTTCGTTAGTAGATTGATTTAATTTTTATTACTGTGTGTAATTTGTGATTCTGACGTATATGGTGTCTACTTTATTGATTTTTGACATTAATTTAATTGTGACGCTTATTGTGGTATAATGTATTGACATATAATTTGATATAACTTTTATATTCATGATGTAGGTATTTAAATTAGGAATTGTTTTTTGTACGTTTTTTTTGCACGCTATTGTATGGCCATATGTGGTGAAATGTAATATAAGTCAACATCTCCTGATGATGCTCCGGTCTTAGGCTCCAGTATTGGAGCGAATCGTACGTCGAGTGCTTAAAAAAAATTTATTCCGGTTTGGTCGATTACAGCAACGGATTAAGTATTACTTTCGTTTTGAAAATCCAACATAACTTATCATTCTTTTAGAATTACGGGAAATTAAATGGTTAGTTACTATTTACATAAAATCAATGTACTCTTGTAACTCTGTGTACGTGGCTTGGTTCTAGCGCCATCTATTGGTGCTACGTTTTATCACGATGTAAACTTTCTCCTTTCAGTGTTTTCAGAAAAGTTTGCTTCAGGGTTAAGTTCTTTCAACTTTTATTAGATGGCAGTGGGTTTTTTTCTTTTAATTCTTTTATTGAACGCTATTATTATTATTATTATTATTATTAACTGTTTCTTTAGCATTATCCTCGGAGTGTCGGTTATAAATTTATGTTTTCTTTTGGAAATAATTATGAATAAAATATGCTATAGTACTTATGTCTATGACACTACTGCTGGCCTACGGCTACGTCCGGACTACGCCGGTATTTTTTGCCCTTATAGAGTATAGTTTAATAAATAATTCGACAGTATGTCTGACTTCACTTGAAGAAAATTATTTTCGACCCCTAGATTAATAGGTGGTTTACAGTAATTAATGAATTAGTTGTTACCAAAAATCTGTTCTTCGAACAAATATTTTTATTTCTCCTTTCTAAAAGTGAATTGAAACATTCTCTAAACAACTCCATTAGGACAATAAAAAATATTATATTTCATAATACCTAGTACAGTTAAATCTTTTTTGGGTACGGGACCCGTCCTTTGACCACAGGAAACTAACCCAAGACCTCCCGCTTCAAGACCACAGCGCCAACCACTTTGTCAAAAATCTTGAAAATAAACTTCTTAACATAAATAAATTATCATTTCAGTAGAATTGCCTTTTTTTAAAGAATATCAGCCAAGTTGACCTTGACTAATATTCTCCTCTCCCCTCCAAATAAGCGAAAAGCTTGTGCCAGGAGTGGGTACGACAATAGTGCAACGGGTGGGATTCTGAACCTGCGATCTTTCAGTTTTCAGTCCGCACCTTAAACCGCTGGGCTATTGAGGCTTCAAAAGGCTTTATTTATCACCACCCAGTGTAGAGGCTACTTATTACCATAACTTCCCGCCGCTCGCGTGCTCCAACATATTACACCACACACTCTGGTTGACCTTCGTCAAGAGGTCACTATTTATTGCTATGGTATCTCAACGTATGCAACAGTTCTGTTTTCCATTTAATTAGATAATTATACTCATTTCAATGTCATAGTAATTTCACGAATCCTATCCTACTAATATTATAAATGCGAAAGTTTTTGTGGATTGATGAATGGAAGGATGTATGTTACTCCTTCAGACCACATCGAATGAACCGATTTGGCTGAAATTTGAAATGGAGATAGCTCATACGCAGCGAAGCAATGGCTGGGTCATGCGTCATGCTCGTGAACGGGTTTCACCGGCGGGAATGGGGCTACTTTCCGTCTGCCCGTCTTAACATGTGTTGAATTATGATTAGATATAATTAGGTATGCTTTTGTCGAACTTCCCCTCATTGTGGAAACACTGCATACATAGCATAATATCTATTACCTATATTGTAAACTTGTTTTGAAAAGAGCAACTGCCGAGTTTCTTGCTGGTTCTTCTCGGCAGGAACGGCATTTCGAACCAGTGTGGTAGACTCATCGACGATTCAAAAGCACTTGTAAAAAAGAAATAAAAATTTGAATTAAAACATTTCTATTCTATTCTATTCCATGCAGGATTAACACATATTATAGGCTATATTTTATCGCGGGAAGTTAATGAATTAAATAAACCCTAATCCACGCGGTAATCTATAAATTAATAAGCCAGAATGACTGGTTAAAATTTAGGTCTCTTTCTGTCTTAATAATATTATTCATTGCTGAGGGCTCTGACCCGATTCCATTATTCATACAATGAAATTTTCTTGTGATAATAAAGTAATAAGTTCCCACTTCCCAGATCTTCGCGCGTATCTACAACTTGAATAAGAGAACGAGATTTTCGACTCTTAGGTTTAACTTTACAATCGGATGTTGGCGATAACCGCAACCCACGTTTAAACTTGCACACCGAAGCACGGAAGAAGAGAAAAGATTTCTAAAGTCGGTCACCCATCAGTAAATGAATCGGGTCGTCGTTGTTTAATAAGTTTGATCGGTTTAGATCACATGCCCCTCAAACTTTTTAGCAAGAATGTTCACCTCAGAGTTAAACTAAAAGTCTACAACAAACAAAATAAAAGGTTGCGAAGTGAAGAATTCGTAGTTTCTAAATAGAAGCAATTTAATAAAGTACCCATTCTCGTATTCACTTGGCTGAGTTTAACAACGGTGTTTAGTTAATTTTATTGAAACCTGCTTTTATGGGGTATTAAACAGAGCGTTACTATTGAACAGCATTGATTCTTAAATGAAAATGAAACACGACCGCTGAAGCCTTACCTAATTAATTAATTTGGAACTTTTGTTTTCTTCCTTGATTTTTTCGCTAATCGTACTACACAATATTATTTTCAATAGTCTTAGAATCCTTATGAAATATTTAAAAATCCTATTCAACCAGATTTTATATTTTAAGGAAGTGCGTATTTTTGCCAGCAGTGATAGCCTAGTGGTTAAGATTGTGGTCTCCTATTCGGGGGGTCGCAAGTTCGATCCAGGGCACGCACTTTGCAGAGCTATGTGCGATTTAGCAATTAAATATCACAGGCCTTAACGGTGAATGAAAACATCGTGAGGAAACCTGGACACCTGAGAGTTCTTCATAATGTTCTCAAAAGTGTGTGAAGTCTACCAATCCACATTGGGCCAGCTTGGTGGACTATGGCCTATAACCCTTCTCTGAGAGGAGAGAAGTTGATGGGTTGTTGTTTTAGTATTTTAAACAGACTTCAAAAAAGGAGGACGTTCTTAATTCGTCGGAAACTTTTTTTTTATATAGGTAAGTATTTTCACCGATTACTCGAAGACGCCTGAACCGACCACACACTAACACATATTTTTTTGTTTCAAAGGGTATACTTAATTCAATTCAATTCAAAATTATTTATTTCACGTAGGCCAACCTGTGGCTCTTATGACTAGTCTACCACTGGTTCGGGAAGCGGATTCTGCTGAGAAGAACCGGCAAGAAACTCAGCAGTTGCTCTTTTCAAAATAATCATTTTACAATATTATTATGAAGCTATTACATTGTAATAAGTTTTTTATACTATTTTGTGGGCAGCTGGATGCTAAGCCGATTTAAGCAACTTTGTTAGAATAAATAATATAATATTTCCACAATGAGGGGAAGTTCAAAAAAAAAAATTCTTCAATTCAATTAATGTTAAGACGGGCAGACACAATACTTCCCAGGTGGTCCCATTTAAATTTTTATCTACTCCAGCATCGAAAAGTTCCAATTTCGAATTTGACAGCTGAATCGTTATGAACCCTCTTTCGGTTTTGCTTCTCATTTCGATGCAGCTCGTTGTATGGGAGCTGAATCGAAATGGTTATCTTCTTAAAATAGGATACCTAAAGCTAAGGCTCTGAGTTCTGGCACTTTTGTACTGTTCATATGACAGAGGCGCCACAGGCGGCTGGTGGCGGCTTACGGAGTTACTTTTTGTTGACAGAGGCGCCACAGGCAGCTGGTGGCGGCTTACGGAGTTACTTTTTGTTACTTTAATGAGCCTACGGCGTATTTTGTTAATGATTTTATTTTCCTTGTCGTAGATAAAATCTTGTATGCAACTGAACGTAATTAGTCATTTTAATTCTCGTACTATCCTATTTTGATACTCGGCAAGCCTCGTATCAAAAAACAGCACTCGAATTAAAATGACCCTCATTACGATGCAGTTGCATAAATAGCTATATCGATATCGGTCGAGCGGTTTTTAAAAAAATCAACAATAAATTATTACTTTGTAGTGGTGCTGGAGTTTGAAGTCGGTTTTTTAAAAATAATTTTTACCAATTTTTTTTTCTAAGGTGGTTGGTTACACTTGCTTGATGTCAACCTAATGGCGATCGAGATTCGACATGTCTAAAGTTGACGGTGGTAGTGTCCCCAAGCATCACCGTAGACAGGCGTCGTGGTCGCTCATAAAAAGCAAATTTTACTGCTTGATTCTGCATTTTATGCATTTTGCATGTGCACGTCCCGGATTTATGAGCGCGGGACGCGGCCGGGACCGGGCATATTAGATGCAATAAAGGGACATGTGGATTTATTAGTTCCACTATAATGTTACAAGCTCCCATTGGGCAAGGCTGTTCGGTGCCAAATTGCTGAAAGCCAACGTCTTTGTCGGCTCAACCGGACAGATTTTTGTTACTATCCTATCATAATATCCTTACTAATTCTACTAATATTATATTTAAATGCGAAAGTTTGTGAGGATGTATGGATGGATGTTTGGATGAATGGATGTTGATTACTCTTTCACGCTACAGCAAATGAACCGATTTCAATGATGAAATTTGGAATGGAGATAGCTCATACTGTGGTGGTACGGCTGTGATCGTCTAAGATTGATGATTTGTGATTAAGTATACTTGAAGAAAAGTTCATAAAAAAACAATATTTCAGGAATAAGAGACACGTTGGTAGTTGGCATGTTATCTGTAACTTCGCGGATTTCCCAAAATGAACGGAGACGCATCGCTCACCTGGGCAATACATTTGCGGGTGGACAATTCAGGCTATCATTCCATTCTATCTGGATACGCGAGGCCCATTTGTATTGTATGGACCTACCTTAGTAGAACAGTGGAATAGCGTCACTTCGACACTCGGAAGTCCAGAAGGACTCAGTTAAAAGGTATAAGCTAACGATCAGTATAGAATGCATGATAAGCTGGTGAATGTATGAATGCCTTCTTTGGGCCATCGCAATCCGACCGATTCTCTCGAACACTGGGGAACCCTACACCCAGCACAGGGGTCTTTGAACATTGTTATTGGGGCACGGACCAGATCACCCTTTTGCGCTGCGAAGCGTATATTGCCCTTGTCTTCGAGAGACGGGTTCTTTTGAGAGCCGTAGCTCGCCCCATTACCATGGTTTTATTGATATATTCATTTGTTATATTTGATATTTGGTTTGGCCAAACCAGATCGGGGCTGGTCCGTATTTAAGAGGGCGTGTAATTGTGGTGTAGGAGAATCGCCGCCGGTGCGCCACACTGGTAGCCATGTACTGATATTGTATCAATCTTTGACTATGAAAGTCAACAAGTTAATATTTAAAAGCCCACATCAACCTTAATGTCTCTCATTCCACAATATCGTGGTCACCCTAGCCATCTCCAGTAAAGTCTCTCCTTTTCACAATACCCTACGGTCACCCTAGTGCCTGGCAACTGCATAACAATAGGACACAAAAAAGGTTCAAATCCCCTACCTGCTTTTGAGTCGTTACCCGTAGGATGTGTACGAAGACTCGATGTAACTGCGGCTTCTTTTAATACCTAATTAAATGCCCTAATCGGTCCATCGTATTGAGCTAGATGGAGTCTAGCCTTCATAGACTGCACAGTAATTCAGAGACTATAGGCTTAATCTTTGATTCTGAAATAGTCACGTAGCTCTTCGAACTAGACCTGTTTAGTTCACTATGAAAGGGATTTGTCTGCCTAAATCAAAGTAGCTTACGGTAATTGTCTAAGTTGGAAATAATTAATTACTCACAACACAGAACTTCTCTCGTCTGGGAGTCGAACCCGTCGAGAAACGTAGAAATATGATAGCTATATTTGACCTGACTTAATTTATAATATCGGAGTATGTACTCAGCATGAAATAAAGTTATTGACCTTAGTCTGAACCTCCGTAATCTGTGGGAATCGAACCCATCTCGGAAGCTTAAATATTCGTATATCTACACCTAATAGTTATCTGAGCTTAGCTCTCTGAAATGAAATCCATGATCGTACATAGGTAACATGAGGGAATTTATAGACTATATTAATAAAAGAAGTGTTTATGGATAAAAGAATGAGATTTATTATCAGTCTCTTAAAGATTATTAGAAAGAAACTGTTTGATCATTTAATTCATGTTTAAGGCGCTAAATTACCTTAAGCCATTAATAGAATAGAATAGAATTATTTGTTATTCATTTAAATTTTTACAAGTACTTTTGAATAATTAATGAATCTACCACTGGTTCGGAATGCCATTCCAACCGAGAAGAGCCAGTAAGAAACTCGGCGGTTGCTCTTTTCAAAACAGTTACAATACAGTAATTACTATGTTAAATATGCAGTATTTCCACAATGAGGAAAATTCGAGAATATATACAGACTTACTTCTATCTTAAGATAGTCAGACATACTGAGTTGGTTATAATGCAAAATGCTAGCTAAACTGCCTCGAAGAGAAAAGACACACACACACCTTAATTTTACAGTAGGAACAAACATATATTTACATAATATTGTGCTAAGATTCACAGATAGTTAATTCAATTTAATTCAATCTTCCCCTTAGGATAAATAATTTTACATAATTGAACAGGTGGTCTACTGGTGTGCTAGATTATCGGCGGGTTTATGTCAGACTTTCTCCCTCTATTATCCACGCCACACTAGTCTGTAAAGTAGTATTAATAGGTACAAAATATAGACCACCCCTGTGAAAAGAATTACCCAATCTACTGGGGTCCATGTCATATTCCAATCTCTCTGTATTGTTCGACTCATAAGTTCCAGCGAACTGTCTGCGTCCATTACCAATAGCCTTTGAGACCCAAAACTCTCAATTTAAGTCTTACAATTAACTCGAGTCTCTGTGGATCTTAGCAGCCTATTAATTAATTACGAAATTGAATAGAGTACATTACCAATTTACTGCATACGCCTCACTTAATCACTGTAGCTTTTAATTTATTAAATTATATTCTCTACCCTGAGTAATTTTATTACAATTTCTTTCTTAAAAGGTTTACAAAAAAAAAAATACTCAAATTTTTACTAAATTAGGGCTGCTGGCTTAGATATACGCGCACTGCCAATCAGCTTGTAAAGGACCCTCTAGTGAGAGCCACTGGACCGCCACCCGGAGGCCTCAGAGGTCAACTGACCACGTCTCTCGCCAGCTCTGCGCTCGCGCCTTCCCATCCCTTCTCCAGACTTCAGCCTCTGTGGATTTAAAACACGCCCAAAGTCAACTGTACAAGATATAATTGGTCTAATTGTATCCGTCACCCGTTGTTCTCGACCAATCCTGTCGCGTTACTAAATGTCACCTCCCAAGTCAAACCTCATCATTGAGTGATTGGTTAAGTTTCTATTCCCTGTTTGTTCCCATACATCTGGTATTTTAATGTCCAAGCTTCGCACGGCTTGTAAAGGCCACAAAAAATATAGTTTACGATGCATTTCCTAGTTAAAATTTCTTATCGTGCCTTTACTCAGATTTCTCCTAATTTCTATAGTTTATTGCTTTCAAAGTGGTTTCGAAGTTTTGTGCCTTTTGTCTTATTTTGGCTTAATTGCCTTCCACATGCGCGCACACAATTTAACTTGTCTAAATTGTTAAATTTATAGGTCTAAATGTTTATTTTACGAGTCGCTTTTAATGTTAAGGTGTTGTTATGTTCGAAAAATTTATTTATGAGTCTATTCGGCGAAGAAAGAAAAAAATATACGTTGTAGGTATGGGCGGACCACCTCAATACCCAGGATAAAAACATAGGCTACATTTACATTTATTACAGAGTTCTCGCGGTAATGAAAACCTTAATCCACGCGGACGAAGTCGCGGGTATCATCTTGTACTATAAATTAGTGTATGTTTGTTGGTATGTCGTTCAATCGCGCAGCTACGGATCGACGCGATATTTGCATGGGTACGGTTGAGGACCTGGAGAGTGACATGGGCTACCTTTAATATGTGTTGCGGGTTGTTACGTTCCCTCAAATATGGTTGAGCGAAGCAATGGCTGGGTCATGCGTCATGCTCGTGAACGGGTGCCACCGGCGGGAATGGGGCTACTTTGTGTCTGCCCATCTTAAGATAGAAGTTAGTCGGTATGCATTTTTGGAACTTCCCTCATTGTGGAAACACTGCATACATATATAGCATAGTATTTACTGTATTGTAAATTTGTTTTGAAAAGAGCAACCGCCGAGTTTCTTGCTGGTTCTTCTCGGCAGGAAGGGCATTCCGAACCAGTGGTAGATTCATCGACTATTCAAAAGCACTTGTAAAAGTTTATTTGAATAAAAAATTTTTCTATTCTATTCTATTCTATGTTGGTTTGTCGTTCAATCGCGAAGCAATGTATCGACGCGATATTTGCATGGGTACTGTTGAGGACCTGGAAAGTGACATGGGCTACCTTTTATTTGTTGGTTTGTCGTTCAATCGCGCAGGAACGGATCGACGCGATATTTGCATGTGTACAGTTGAGGACCTGGAAATTGACATGGGCTACCTTTTATTTGTTGGTTTGTCGTTTAATCGCGCAGCTACGGATCGACGCGATATTTGCATGTGTACAGTTGAGGACCTGGAGAGTGACATGGGCTACCTTTTATATGTTGGTTTGTCGTTCAATCGTGCAGCTACGGATTGACGCGATATTTGCGTGGGTACAGTTGAGGACCTGGAGAGTGACATGGGCTACCTTTTATCTGTTGGTTTGTCGATCAACCGCGCAGCTACGGATCGACGCGATATTTGCATGGGTACAGTTGAGGACCTGGAAAGTGACATGGGCTACCTTTTATTTGTTGGTTTGTCGTTCAATCGCGCAGGAACGGATCGACGCGATATTTACATGGGTACAATTGAGGACCTGGAGAGTGACATGGGCTACCTTTTATTTGTTGGTTTGTCGTTCAATCGCGCAGGAACGGATCGACGCGATATTTGCATGTGTACAGTTGAGGACCTGGAAATTGACATGGGCTACCTTTTATTTGTTGGTTTGTCGTTTAATCGCGCAGCTACGGATCGACGCGATATTTGCATGGGTACAGTTGAGGACCTGGAAAGTGACATGGGCTACCTTTTATTTGTTGGTTTGTCGTTCAATCGTGCAGCTACAGATTGACGCGATATTTGCATGGGTACAGTTGAGGACCTGGAAAGTGACATGGGCTACCTTTTATTTGTTGGTTTGTCGTTCAATCGCGCAGGAACGGATCGACGCGATATTTACATGGGTACAATTGAGGACCTGGAGAGTGACATGGGCTACCTTTTATTTGTTGGTTTGTCGTTCAATCGCGCAGGAACGGATCGACGCGATATTTGCATGTGTACAGTTGAGGACCTGGAAATTGACATGGGCTACCTTTTATTTGTTGGTTTGTCGTTTAATCGCGCAGCTACGGATCGACGCGATATTTACATGGGTACAATTGAGGACCTGGAAAGTGACATGGGCTACCTTTTATTTGTTGGTTTGTCATTCAATCGTGCAGCTACGGATCGACGCGATATTTGCATGGGTACAGTTGAGGACCTGGAAAGTGACATGGGCTACCTTTTATTTGTTGGTTTGTCGTTCAATCGTGCAGCTACAGATTGACGCGATATTTGCGTGGGTACAGTTGAGGACCTGGAGAGTGACATGGGCTACCTTTTATCTGTTGGTTTGTCGATCAACCGCGCAGCTACGGATCGACGCGATATTTGCATGGGTACAGTTGAGGACCTGGAAAGTGACATGGGCTACCTTTTATTTGTTGGTTTGTCGTTCAATCGTGCAGCTACAGATTGACGCGATATTTGCGTGGGCACAGTTGAGGACCTGGAGAGTGACATGGGCTACCTTTTATCTGTTGGTTTGTCGATCAACCGCGCAGCTACGGATCGACGCGATATTTGCATGGGTACAGTTGAGGACCTGGAGAGTGACATAGGCTACCTTTTATCTCAGAAAATCAAACAGTAAAAAAGGAAAAGTTCTGCATAGCGCATACTATTTACTACTTTAATTAATGACTTTAAATACTTAATAAATTAACGATCACGCCCTTCGAAATTTAAACGATTATTCATGCGAGCAACTTGATGCTGTGAAACCTACCTTCTAGGTACGTGACTATGTAACTTAAACGAAATATTAATATGATTTCGTTTATAAACTTCTAAAATAAACCAGTTAAACTCTCGTCACTTATAATAAACAATGCAATAAAGTAAACAATAAAACCGAATAGACTAGCCAGCGGTACCTAGTTGCTAGATGAATAAATGAATTTACGAGAATAACCGAAACTAGGTTTACGAGTGTCTTGCAAACAGCTGCGCTCTCTAAACAAGGTTATGTTTTTAAAACAACACTCTTTTAGAGCCATTTTATGTACATTGCTTATTTATTATAGTGAGTAACAGGAATGGTTCATAAAATTGTCTTCACTCAAAATCTAATTAACCTTCTTCAAGAAAAGAGGAGGTTCTCAATTCCTCGGAAAAGACCTTCCTCGAAAGACGCTAGAACCAATTTGGAAAATTCTTTTTTTGTTTGAAACGTTTTACTTTCCAGGCAGTCCCATTTAAATTTTATTGAAATAGGTCGGTATATATATTGGTCGTAATAGGTAGGTTTTGAAAACTCAACAATAAATTATATACTTTGTAGCGGGGCGGGCGTTTGAAGTCGGTTTTTTTTAAAATAATTTTTTACATTATATTATTTATTCTTACATATCGGCCAAGGACAGTTGCAATTCTAAACAATCGTATATAACAGTTTACACTAGTCAGCAAAAAAGCTTTGACATGCGACACGAACTTTTTTGGTATTTTTGTATACCTAATATAACCCTATATTGTCAATAAAAATAAGCAGTTCCAAACATTTTATCACTCATTCTCTTTAAAAATAATGAATAATAAACAAAGAATATAATAATCCTAAGAATATATAAATAAATACAAGTGATAGTTTTAATATAAGTAAGTGGGAATTCTTGTCAGCTAAGAATAAAAAAGTTTTTATTTAAATTAACTTTTTCAAAGTTATTCAAATTGTGTAGTGAATCTACCACTGCCTGTAACGAAATTCCTTTGAGTATTAAACCAACACCGAAATTCCGTTCCAGTGTTGGTTTAATACTCAAAAGTTCCAGCCGATAAGTCCGTTTCTAGGGCAGGCGGAAAAACGGACATTGACCCAAAGTATTATGCTAGCATCGGACGTAAACGCTATAGGTATTGCTTCCATACATTTCTCTGTCGATTACGTATCGTTACGCGCTAAGCACGTCTCATAGTACCGGGTAGGGTGGAGCTTGCGGATATTCAGAGATAACAAACCTGTTTCGACATGACTTGCTGTATCGCGTCGTGCTTTATCCGCTTAGCATTAGGTTCACCTTTTTACCCGACTACCTAGGAGTGGTTTTGTTTTGTACACTTTTCTCAGAATATGCAATATAATAAAAATAAGTAAACGTGGAAGAGCTACACGTCTCTTATATTAAATAACTTTTAACGAATATTCAAAACATAATATTTATTAGTACCACTTCTATTTCGTATTACGTTAGCTACTTATTAAACTACTTATATACTGTTAACGGAATAACGAAAACAAATATAACTATGATATATAAATAAAAAAAATAATGTTAATTTGCTTTTTAAATTCATATAAGAACAGGACAATCTTCTTTCTTCATAATATTATAATAATAGACACAGGGCCTGCGAAGAACTTCACACTCGGCACTCTATCTTTAACTGATGATGTTTATTGATACAAAGATAAAAAAATAAAATCTAAAAAAAAGGTTGGCAACCCCGATGATATCGTCAAAGGTCAATGTCCGTTTTTCCGCCTGCCCTAGAAACGTACTATAGCAATAAACTGGGCGTGTGTGTAATAATTGACATCTCACGCATCGCACGCTATTCAATTAATGTACCCGCTTTTTTATACATTTAAATAATCTTAAAGAACAATTTACTATTTTTTTTTTCATTTTTGTATTTTTAATAATTTATATTTCTTAATATTGTGTAAAGGCAAGTCTAAAAGACCGTTGAATTTAACTTTAAAACGTCCCGCCCATTCCAAACGACTGTGTGACTTTCATGAGGCGTAGTTGAAGAATCACGAGCCTATTTCAATTTTAGATTTGTCTGATAAGAAAATCAAGATTTTTAAATTTTATTGTAACGGCGTTCCTTTTCGGACGGTTTGGCGGATGGAGGCTAGGCGAAAAAAAGTGTAAGAATTTTCCGTCACGACACTTGTAGCCTTCGTTTATTATACACGTTCCATTATAGCTTTAGTGGCGTCGTGGGTAAACGAAGGAGTGAAACTATAGGTTCTTCGGTTGGAACCCTAACTTTAGATTATTATTTTTAATTTTATTTATTTTTAATAAATAATTTGTTATTAAATGGCACTTCGTTCCAATCGAGTGTTTAACGACACTCACGCATTTTTATGTTATAATTTTTTTTAAACAATAAAGAAAATATTATCTACGTAAAAACCTGTAGGTATGTGATTTCGTAGTTATCTTTATTTGCAACAGTGTAACATTGTTAGGCCATCGTAAAACAAGACCGCTTAGTTGTGGTCGGTATACCAGTGAGTTTACTGTGAAACTAGGTTTTGGAGTTTAGTTAAGAGTGGGTGTGCGCTCGTTAACAGTAAACAGATTTGATTTTTACAGTAGTAGATCAAGTTTCAATTATCCGAAAAAAAAAACACGCAAGAATAACATCATACTGCCAAGGGACGTGTTTGGGCAAAAACATAAAATGATGAAATTTGTTTGTTGAAGTTAGGTCTAATTTTTAACCAATATTCATTTATTTTCAATGTGTTGCATATTACAGAACCAAAATTTTTACATTAAATTCCGATTGATATAATCAAGAGAGTAGCCTAGTGAATTGAAAAGAAAATGAATATTTTACGAGTTACAAAGGATTTGGCGCTTACTACACTCCTATTCCGCGCAAAACGCTTTCTTTTGTCGCACCTCAGATGAGGTTGTGGCTATGTTTTATCTCATCGCGAAATCTGTATTTTTTTTTGGGGTTAGACGCGCTCTTAAAGGATTACAATGTTGAACGAATGCCGGCTTGCTATTGTTAAAATTACTGCACAAATTAGTTACTTTGTTAATACTCGTAGTTACCTACTGTGTAAGTAAGTTAACTGTCTCGTTGATCTAGTGGTTAGCTTGTTCGACTGCGGATGACGAGGTCCCGGGTTCGATCCCCGGGTCGGGCCGTTAAAAAAATGTATTGGATTTTTCTACCAAAGAAATTCTCAGTACTAGCCCGGAGTTAGGAAGTCGGCGGTGTGTCACCCCCGTGCCTCGGAGAGCACGTAAAGCCGTCGGTCCTGCGCCTGATCTCTCTCCGGTTGTGTCGGATTTCCGTCCCATCGGACAATGAGAGTGAGGGTATAGAGAGTGCACCTGTGTTTGTGCACTATAATATCTCCCGCGCAGATGGCTCATCTCTAAGGAGGTTGGCCGCCGTGATCGGATTCGGTCGGGAGGACATTTAAGTAAGTTAATATTATATTATGCTCTTATTGCATTCAAACCTAAGCAGTGATAGCCTATTAGTTAGGACTGCGGTCTCCTATTCGGAGGGTCCAGGTTCGACCCCGGGCACGCATCTCTGACTTTTCGGAGCTATGGGATAAGATAATAAATATATTAAATAATAAATCTATATTGAAAGTAAAAACACAATGTACAAAATACAAAATAAATAAAATATTCGACCTATTGGTCGGTATGTATACCGACCTATTATATTTTATTTATTTTGTATTTTGTACATTGTATTTTTACCTTTCGATATAGAAACAAATTGTAAATCATGAACGAATAGGCATAAAAGAATAATAATATCTCGTCCACAATAATGGTAATGCTATCAATAAACATAAAATAATAATATATATTCAAAATCATTTATTTCATGTAGGCCAACCTGTGGCGCTTATGACAAGTCATGACTCTAAATCCGCTTTCCGAACCGGTGGTAGAGTCATGACTTGTCATAAGCGCCACAGGTTGGCCTACATGAAATAAATGATTTTGAATTTTGAATTTTGAATTTTGAATACAAGGAATATACCACTGATCGCTACATAACGTAACAAATACTATCTTGTATTTTGTCTACTTTCTGTTAGTAGCCCACAAGGTAGTATAAAAAATTTATTACAATGTAAATAGCTTCACAATTATATTGTAAAATGATTATTTTGAAAAAAGCAACTGCTGAGTTTCTTGCCGGCTCTTCTCAGCAGAATCCGCTTTCCGAACCGGTGGTAGAGTCATGACATGTCTTAAGAGCCACAGGTGGCCTACGTGAAATAAATAATTGTGAATTTTTGAATTTAAGTACTATCTGATTTTTAATATTTTACGTAATATCGTATAAGGTCACAGCTAATTAAGCACCTCTTTATTAAAAAGGCACGTGTCCCATACATAATATATTTACCGAGATCTATCTTCAGCACCGAAGCAATTAGGAGTAATTAAACGTTCCTCCAACGAGCATCCATTTACATACATCACTTATCTATTTTTACTCTTAACTCCATTACAGGTTTTATTTCTGAGGGAACAGCGTAAATTGATTTACATCCAAAGGCTATTCTAGGTTAATTCCATCAGTGAAGAATAAAATGGACTTAAATAAAAATTTATTACTCCTGCATTGTATAGAGCTTCCATTAGATTCTTTTTATCCCGGAAAATCAAGTTCCCAAGGGATTAAAAAAATCAAATCTGCATGGATTTAGTAATACTTTTGTATTATAAACAACTATAAAAAAATATTTTTGAATAAAATTGGACCTGTGTTTGGACCATACGCTTTACAAATACTATCCAAAATTGAGCAAACATGTTTTGTATGAGATATTGAAATTCAAATGCACCCTCCATTGTGGCATACATCTGATCCAAACCAAAGAATAATGAACAGTCAAAACTCTACCACCGGTAGGGGAGAAAGTGAGAAGAGACGATGGTTAATGTTACCTGAAATTCAATTTAACTTTGGACCATTTCAAAAATTTAGACCATAAATTAATTAATAAACCATTATTTTTATTTCTACAGGACTAAATTGACTTATAAGTTAATTAGTATTTAAAAACCGGCCAAGTGCGTGTCGGGCCACGCGCAGTGTAGGGTTCCGTAGTTGCAAGTCACAATTATTATTGCTGAACTAGGATAGTGCTTTTATTTCATTTATGAATATTGAATATATTTTGAGTTCCATGGTTTATCGCAGTTCACTTCTATAAAACAGAAATAACTATTTAGTTGGCAGAGGGGGGAGGGGGGGGGGGACCATTTGACTCTAATAAAAATTAGCACATTAAAATATCTTCACAAACGGATCCCTGAATCGAAAAATGGTGTTCCCATACCCACAATATTTTTGAAAGACCTATACAACTACACCCCACACTATGGGGCAGACGAGAAAAAAAATTCACCCCCACTTTACATGTAGGGGAGGTACCCTAAAAAAATTATTTTTCACAATTTTATTTCACCACTTTGTTGGCGTGATTAATATTTATAACCTTGTCCAATTACAGATTTCTAGTAGTAGTAAACCGTGGACAGACGGACATGGCGAAACTATACGGGTTCCTTGTTTACTACGGAACTCAAAAAACGATCACTATTATTTCACTAGTATGTACCGTATACTACAATGTATAAAATTATTGACACACTACGGCAAATTATCTCATAAGTGGCATAAAGTTACATAAAATGACTTAAATTACTTTGTAATTATATTGAACAAGAAATTATGTTACACCCACAACATCAAAATTAACTTTAATTTTGTATGAAATCTTTAATTAAAGTTAATGATCATATTTCGTTAGCAGTAAAGTATCTAATCATCGTCAACTAAATGAGTTTCACGAATTTATAACAAACATCAATCATAATACCCGGCAAAAGATATTTAAACATTAAATTGATAATAGATTGAAATAAGAAATCAAAGGAAAAGTAGTCATTTGGCTTATTCAAAAAAAAATTCAAAATTCAAAATTATTTATTTCACGTAGGCCAACCTGTGGCTCTTATGACACGTCATGACTCTACCACCGGTTCGGAAAGCGGATTCTGCTGAGAAGAGCCGGCAAGAAACTCAGTAGTTGCTCTTTTCAAAATAATAATTTTACAATATTATTATACAGCTATTACATTGTAATAAGTTTTTTTATACTATCTTGTGGGCAGCCGGATGCCATGCCGATTTAAACCATGCAACTTTGTTAGAATAGAATAGAATATAATATTTCCACATTGAGGTGAGGTTTCAAAAAAATCGTAGGTAATACAATTCAATTCATGTTAAGAGGGGCAGACAGAAAGCAGCCCCATTCCCGCCGCTGGCACCCGTTCACGAGCATGACGCATGATCCAGCCGTTGCTTCGCTTGCTTATTTGTGTTCGAGTGCCAATCATCATATTACTTTACTAATTTATAATTAATTTACTAGAGTAGTACTACTCTAGTAAAGTAAGACCGCTTTTATAAGTTAAATTGATAAAATTCTTTAGAGCTGAATAAAATAAAACTTTCTCGCCAACTAAAAGCCGAACCAATGGCATACATGTCCTGTTCCTCTAGACTTTCTAGAGTCTAGGTTTAGACGTACAAAACAATCGACAGCGGATGAGGTTAACTATATTTTCGCACGTACCAAAAATATTTACAAATAAATCCGTGTAACGTGTTACGTAGGCATACCCGCGGGACAACTGTAGTATGCCTGCTAATCATCAAGACGGCGTATCGCAGTAGTATCGAGTTACGCCGGCGCAGCAGATTCCAACGTCGAGCTGTGAATCGTGATGCGATACCTTTTTTCCACGCTTTAAATAAGACCTAGTTTAGGAATTAATTATAAGACCTAGGTTAGGAAGCTCGTGCCAAAAATCGGCCGAGCATAGTTAATAAGTTTTATTTTAATACTAGCTGATGCCCGCGACTTCGTCTGCGTGGATTTAGTTCATAACATCCCGCGGGAAATCTTTGTCACCCTCCAGGTTCTCAACTATACCTATCCAATAAATCACGTCAATCCGTAGCTTTGTAGCAGGAAACATTTGATCGTCTTGCTCGCGGCATTGTTAATGATGATTCAAAGAGAAAACATATTACTGATGATATTATCCATTACGTTAAACTATAATTTTTATAATTGTTTTTACCATAATTAACCAAATACAAAATTACGTTTAGCTGTCATTTAAGTTTTGTTCTTCCACTGTCATTTTCGTTTTTTTATTCCATGTCAGATGCATTTTTGTTATACCAGGTTTTATATTGACTTGACGGAAACGCGGTCGAACGGGATAAAAAGTATCCTATGTCCGTCTCCTGGTTGTAAGCTACCTCTCCACCAATTTTGAGCCAAATCGGTTCATCCGTTCTTGAGTTATAAATAGTGTAACTAACACCACTTTCTTTTATATATATAGATTACATTGTAAGTTTTAGTTTATTAAACTTAAATTAGAGTTTAATCTTTTCATTCTGCACCCTGCTGCGACCCCAAATGTAAATAACGTGTAAACATTAACAAATTGTTTTTGTCATAATACGGTAGTCGGTCCTAACACTGAAAGGTTCTGAAATAAGGCTGTTTTTTCAAACATACTTAATAACTAAACTTTAACTATAATATACGATATTTTCATATATTCAGCGATTAATCTAATAAAATCTCTAAATCTAAAATAATCTATACGAGTAAGAATGAATTGACGATTGTTACTCTCACAAAAACTCGGGAACTTCTAAACCGATTTGCCTTATTTTGGTTTTGAAATATTTGTAGAAGTCCAAGGAAGGTTTAAAAGGTGAGTAAAAAAAATTGAAGTCGTTTTTATTGTTCTGAACTCCGTACCCAAAGGGTGCTAACTGGACCCTAAGCCTCCGCTGTCAACCGTCTGTCAACGGGCTGTATCTCATGAACCTTAGTAAATAGATATTGTTTATCGGAAAGCTTTGAATTGATTAACTTAATGGTAACAGCTGTGTTGTATTTAAACTCCACCCTCTATTGCAGAATAAATAACTAACCTAATGCGATTTTTAAGCTATTGCATAGCTTTTATCGCGGGCTCTGAACTAGGACAAACAGTTTGAGTGCAGCGACCGAATCAAGAAATTCCGTAACGAAAAAAACCTAACACCGTCGTTCAGTAAGCGTTCAACATTTTAGAGGTTCTCAAGTAGCTCTATTTGGCGCAGTGGGCGAGCGACCGTTTTTGAGCGCCGATGTCGCAGGTTCGAATCTCACTCGCGAAGTAGTGACAGTTCGCTTTTCTTGTTTGTTTGTTTTTGATTTTTTTTTTCATAATTTTTAGTATGCAAAACAAAATATTGCATAAATATTATAATTGCATAAGTTGATAAAAAATGCTATGCAATAGCTTTACCGCGGCAGTCCCCGAGTGCAACTTAATTTTTTTTTATATAGTATAGGAGTATAGAAGATAAAGGAAAGTACTACGGATGGTGCTATAAAAGCCCACACGTACAGACATTCGGGTTCAGTTTGTTGTCGCCTTTCAACGCGTGCGGTTGTGTTAATTGTGTAATTTTGTTAATTGTGTAATTTTAAAATTATTAAAAGTTGTGTTAGGAAACATCTTTGCCTTTTTTTAAAAATTATTATCCCTCGGGATTTACTATAATAGATATAAGTTCAGACAACTTTTATTGGCGGTACGAAGTTCGCTGGGACAGCTAGTTTCTGATAAATATAGTACCTAAATATAGAAATGTTAGCTAAAGTCACTCTACTACGTATTATTTGAATCTCTATGTACTGTCAGATTATAATGCGCCACAGTATTTTATGCCTATCATTTTTCACCTTTACATTTCCCGAAAAAAAAAGAATTTATTGAATGCTTTTAAAAAAAAAATCGATTTTGACGCGATAACGTCTTATAATTCGATAGACACCGGCTGCACGCTAGAATAAGTGTCAAGCCTGAGAGTGCAAGCGAGAGCGCGGAACAAGCGATAGGGAGGCACGATCGGCCCAAGCGTTGGCTTGTGACACATTAAATTATTCATCAATGTTTCTTTATGACGTTATTACGTACAACTATCGTCCGTAAACCGACTTTACAGACAACCAATTTTTTAAGGAGCTTTTTCTTCCTCTTTATCAACTGCTTGGACTTCCACAGGTCTCTGTCTTGCGCTGCCTGCATCCAGCAGCTCCTTCCGACTCGTTTGATGTCGTCGGTCCACCTAGTGGGGGGTCTGCCAACATTGCGCTTCCCGGTGTGGGGTCGCCACTGCAGCACCTTGCGCCCCCAACGACTATCAGCAAAGCTAAGCTATGTATGGTGTTTTTCGGCAACACCTATGCTTGGTCCCTATTGTCCCTATAAGGTCTTCTTCAAATAAAAGATGGTCACAATTTCACTGTGTATTCATAACATAATTTTGTAACACATTGTAAGTATTATAATCGGAATAAAAATCACTGTACATTTGTTGAATTTAGCTATGATTGAAACGGCGTGGTTTTTAACTGAAATAAGAGGCGCTAACGATTATACGTCAAAAGCAGGAGATGCGCTCACTGTGAGATGTCGAAGCAGAATGAATAAAATATTGATAATAATAAGCACTTGGCGCGCACGACTTTTCTCGTTCACGATATCGTTCACGTTTGATTCACGCGCATATCTCCACACATGTCTAACGACGCCGTTCCAATTACGAACGCAAGTTCCTAATATGAAAGAAAACTAATCCATAGTTTTAATAGGAATAGGCTTATTTTCAGATTGGGTTAAAACGATGCCAGGGAGTAAGAAATGCTCATAAAGTTTTCTCAAAGAATGAAGTATTGCTGTTTCACTAATTGGTCCTTGAGAGTTAAGACCGTTTTTGTTAACAATATGAGTTTCTGACGGAATTTTGTGATATTACAAGTCGGCTGGCAATCGGCGAAATTATTAAGTACCTAAGTAAGTATCTTTTAAAGAAATAATAATATTGTGCCCATTTGAACTTGACTAATTATTCTCCTCTCCCCTCCAAACAAGCGGAAAGCTTGTGTGGGAATGATATAGGATGATGGGACGGAGAAGCCACTCCTTTCATTATTGCAACTACATTAATGGACCTACAACAATATTGCAACGGGTGGGGTTCGAACCGTCGACCTTTCTGTTTAAGTCCGCACCTTTAACCGTTGGACTATTGAAGCTTCTACTATTGTATTTACTTTGGGCTATTGAACATTATTTGATACTTTAAAATATTTATCATCATCGCCATCATTATCAATTCATCATCGGCTCACTACTGAGCGAAGTCCCCTCTCAGAGAAGGGTTATAGGCCATAGTCCACCACGCTGGCCCAATGCGTATTGGCGGACGTCACGCACCTTCGAGAACATTATGGAGAACTCTCAGGTGTGCAGGTTTCCTCACGATGTTTTCCTTCACCGTTAAAGCATGTGATATTTAATTTCTTAAACGCACTTAACTTCGAAAAGTGAGAGGTGCGTACCCGGGGATCGAACCTGCGACCCCCCCGATTAGGAGACCACAGTCGTAACCACTAGGCTATCACTGCTTAAAATATTTATGTTTAATACTAATCTACAGTACCTAACCAGTAATTAGGTACCGATCGAACACTTATTATCTAATTGACCATGTCTTATGCGTACTCGTAGTATGGTTCTTGAAACGATACTGCAAATTAACAAACAGTCAAATGAATGAATAGAGAGAATGTCAGAGAACGTTAAATATTGCGGTTGTGATTTAAGATTTATTAAAGTTCATTCACTGAACTTATCGCTGAAAACTGAAATCGCTACTTAGAGGGCAATTCTCCTAAATGTTGGCTAAGGCATGTCCAAGGCTGGAGAACGTAGGTTAAAACTAACTCAGGCTTATGTAACTTTTTTGTAGATACTAGATAGTGTCCTCTATATGGTCCATCAAGAAAAAGAAGATAAAAGAGGTGAGATCCAGCTTTTAAAAAAAATCTAAACCTCCATTTTCTAACCTCCATGACTGTCCCACTGCTTATGTTGTATGTAACAAACTTATTTATTTAAAAACGTAGTCGATTAAAAATTCTCAAAAAAATATATTTCAATAATGAATAATTAACCTTTAAAATAACAACAGTAGCGTGAGGTTACGTCTTAGAATTAGTCTTTTATTAGTATTTAAAGTCTGTCCCACGACTTTTTAATCATTACCGTGCTCTTGTGCAAACACTATCGTAACTACCCACATATCCATACAATCCGCATCGTCGTCGCGTCTAACGTACAAAGTCAGTTGCCTTGAGCAATTCATGCCGAATGGAGGTGTGTACGTCGTCGGGTTACTGAAATATTTGGCATTCTCCAACGGAAATTTCAATTTGGCAACTTTAATCGCTCATTCATAGGACTCTCACCATACCGTAAGTAGTTATCACATTTATATGTTTGTATTTTTTATATATTTCAAATATGTTTTACTTTCTAACAAAGCACATTAAAAAAAATTACTATGTTTACTTATCAAGTAAAAATTTAATTACTAACTGTTGAGGCCTACGGCTTGGCCAACGAGTCAAGGCCTGGAACACTAGGTATAGGGGCCCATCAGCTATAACCTGAGTCCAGGGTCGCTGCCCTAAGGGCCTTTCACCGCGGTCAGATTTGTTCTCAACGTAGTGGTGACTTAATGATGGTAGGGTTGCACTGACCTTCCTTGCAGCAGTCAATCCTTGTACGGCCTGAGATAGTATGAGAGTGGTGAGTATGTGAGTGAGTATATTGTGAGGTTGAGTGTGAGGTGAACTTCTCAGGCCACTCGCAGCAGCAGGCAGGCAGCTAGTTATGGCCTGCAGCTGTGGACGTTGGGCTGGCGTAGCACTGTACACTTGGTTTATCACTAGTTAGACCAACTAGAGGTGGTCTAAGTCACTTAATCACACACACTTTCGCCGAGCGCGTGGCGAGCAAAGGTCGGCGAGTTCCAAAAAAAAGGTTCTTTGTTACGGACAACAATTAACAATTATGCTTATAGCTAGGTCGACACATAGACCGCTTGACGGCGCAACAAAACCGTAAAATAAACTAAACCTAGACACTTAAAAACAGCAAACGGTGCGCGCGACCCGGATTTTCGTGAAAACGTGTTCGCTGTCAAACCAAAGGAACTTGCAAAAACCACGCCCCAAAACGGCGGGAAGTTTCAAACTAAGTATCTGTCAACTTCATTGCGAGCCAAAAAGATTGCCAGCGCCCCGACCATGGAACAAGGAATTATGGACAGGTACATGGCGCGAACAACCCCCCCGCCTGTGGACGTAAGGATTTACGTCCACTTACTAGTAAATGGGTAAACGTGATAAGGAGCAAACGGCTCGCTGCAAAACAGAGTCTCCGACCATTACCTCGGCAACCCTGGGAACCCCATCAGACCCGTAGATCAGCTTAAGAATGCGCCCACGGCGCCAGTATAAAGGCAACAAATTAGGTTCCTTAATCAGCACTAGGTCACCAACTTTGGGTGGATCAGATTTGTCAGCCCACTTAACCCGCTGCTGCAAAAGATGCAAATACTCTAGTGACCAACGGTGCCAAAAACTCTGAGTCATCTGTTGCAACAGCTCAAACCGGGACAAACGTGAGACCTTCACGTCCCAGAAGGGGTATTCGGGTAGAGCGTTAAGGGGCTGACCAATCAGAAAATGACCGGGAGTTAAGACCTCCAGGTCATTTGGGTCAGATGAGAGGGGACAGAGTGGCCGAGAATTGAGTACAGCCTCAATTTTGCAAAACACGGTGGCGAGTTCTTCAAAGGTTAAAACAGTTTCGCCTATAACGCGCCGGAGATGAGTCTTGGCCACCTTAACCACAGCTTCGAATATTCCACCCCAATGAGGGCAAGCTGGGGGGTCAAACTTCCAGGTTACCCCCATCTTGGACAATGCTGTACTTAATCTAATCTTATTGCTAGACAGGAATTCGACAATCTCTTTTAAATATCTATCAGTGCCCTTATAATTTGTGCCGCAATCCGTGCGAATCAGGTCAGGCAATCCTCGACGAGAGACAAATGTACCTAGCGTGGCTACAAAAGCTTCAGTGCTTAAGGCACTCACAAGTTCTAAATGTACCGCCTTGGTAGCGAGACATACAAAAACGCAGAGGTAGGCCTTGAGCGATCTGGCGTTGCGGAGGTTAGAGCTCTTGATGGCAAACGGGCCAGCAAAATCAGTGCCAACCCCAGCAAAGGGTCGAGTGGCTAGAACGCGGTCGGAGGGCAGATCACCCATCATCGGCTGTGAAGTATTAGCCTTCAAGCGGTAACACGGAATGCATCTGAAAGTGACGTTCCGGATGGTGCGTCTCCCTGCCAGAATCCAAAACTCGCGCTGTAAAATAGCCGAGAGTGCATTACAACCAGCGCATTTTTAAGATGGTAGTGTGTCACTAGCAATTTGACAAAGGTGCCGTCCTTAGGTAGCAAAAGGGGGTGGCGAGCACCATAGGGCAGATTGGAATTCTTGAGGCGTCCTCCAACGCGTAGCATTCCGTTATTGTCCAAAAAAGGGCTTAGGCGAGCAAGGGGGCCCTTCAAAACTAAACCTCTCTTTAGGGTGTCAATCACGGATGAAAAATGCTCCACCTGAACCACACGCACCCAGTAGTTCCGGGCGTTCAAGAGGGGAAAGCACAGGACTCAAATTTTTATTTTCTGAATTCCGCCCATTATGGATAAAACGTCGAATCCAACCGGTAACACCAATTAGTTTATCAAGGGAACTGTAACGGTTCAAAAGAAAGTTCAAGTCGGGGATCTGTTTATCCTCAACCACTCCGACTCTTAAGCCCGGCAATACTTCGGGAGCGGAAAACCTATTTTGAGGCCAAGTCGTCTCGGATTGGGATAGCCAACTTGGATCCCACCAAAGGTGATGGTGGACCAGTGAAGAGGCCTCACAGCCGCGGGAGGCGCAATCGGCCGGGTTCAGTTCTCCGGGTACGTGTCTCCAAATCACCGGTACTGCAGAGCTCTGAATTTGGGAGACCCGATTCGCAACAAAGACCTCTAAGTTGTGAGGCGCGGCTCGTAGCCAGCAAAGGACAATCTCACTGTCCGTCCAAGCATAAACGTCGGTCAGATCGACCGCAGATGCCAAAGAGGAGCGGACGTGGTTCAAGAGGCGTACCAGAAGAGCGGCGCCAGACAATTCTAATTTCGGGATAGTTAACCGTGACCGAATAGGGGCCACCTTGCTTTTTGCCAAGACGAGATGCGTCGCGACCTCACCGACGACATCGACAGTCCTCAAATATACTACGGCGGCGTATCCTCGTTCGGAGGCGTCGCAAAACCCGTGGAGACTGGCATGACACCTTCCTGTTGGTAGGAAGCGTCGAGGCATGGAAATTCGGTTAACTTCAGGAAGTGAAGACACAAGGGAGTTCCACTCCTTCAATAACTTCCCAGGGAGTGGTTCGTCCCAACCGAGTTCAGCAATCCAAAGCTTCTGGAGGAAACATTTAGCCAAAAATATTACGGGAGTGATCCATCCATTGGGATCGAAAGTGCGAGCAACCGTAGACAATACGGAACGCTTAGTCCAGACTTTAGGAGGTGGGTCTAATTTGACCCGGTAGGTGAAAACGTCTTGGACGGGCTGGTACTGTATTCCAAGGACCGTCAGCAAATTGGGATTTTCGGGATTTTCAAAAATATGAGGATCCTGCTGATCCTTTCCCGGAAGATCCTTCAAGACGTGAGGGGAGTTGGACAGCCACTTGCCCAACTCATAACCTCCGGACTTCAGTATTGCAATCAATTCGTCGCGAAGAGTCAGAGCTTCCTCAACGCTCGAGGCTCCCGTGCAAATATCGTCCATATAGACTGACGATTTCAAGGTGGCTGATGCGCGAGGGTAATTCAGTAGCTCCCGGTTAGCTAGTTCTAACAAGGTCCTGATAGCAATATAGGGGCTTGACTTGAGTCCATAGGTCGTGGTGTTCAATTCAAAAACACGCATTGGCTCATTAGGATTTTCGCGCCACAGAATCATTTGGTATCTCCGATCATCGCAATGTACCATCGACTGTCTAAACATCATCTTGATGTCAGCTACGAAAACAATTTGATGCCGGCGGAAATGCGTGAGGATATCGGAGATATCCTTGATCAGCTTAGGACCGGAGTGCAAGCATTGGTTCAATGTCACCCCCTTGGATGTGGCCGCGGAGCCGTCGAAAACCACTCGAATCTTCCCCCCAGGGGTCTTCAAGACGGCATGGTGGGGTAAGAAGTAGTGCTCGTGTGCGCGCCAATCAAAATTGGATGGTGACATATGCCCCAGGCCCTCGTACTCGCGCATAAATTCAACGTACTTGGAGCGGAAGGTGGAGTCGCGCCGCATGCGCCGTTCCATAGACAAGAGCCTCTTTTCCGCCAAGGCCCGCGATTGACCAAGCGGGGGGCGAGAAGCGAGAAAGGGCAAGCGAGTTACAAATCGCCCATCAACACGGCGGCCTGTGTTGTTTTGATAAAACAACTCACATTCAAGGTCAAGAGGGTCAACTCGTGCGGCATGCGGCGGCTCCTCAACTTCCCAAAAGCGCTGGACCACGTCCGACAGCGTCAAGCCGGCTGCTTGCAATTGGTCCAGCACCGGTAGGTCCGAAGACCATAGCACGGGTCCAAAAAAGCTAGAACCGAATATAGTGGACATGGCACATAGGCCGTCCTTCTGCAAAACCCTAATTTCCCCTGACAAGACCAGGCCCAACACGTCGGAACCCAACAAAAGGTCCGTAGGACCGGGTTCAGTCCAGTGGGGGTCAGCTGGGTTTAGGCCTGATGCACAGGACACCGCAGCGTCAGTTATTCGGACCTGCGGTAGGGGACCTAAGATATTGTCAAGGACTGACACCTTGACCAAGACCCTAAGATTGCCCGTAACGGGGCCAAACATTAATTCCGCTTCCCCGTTAGGAGTCGAGGGCTCTATACCCCCGATACCTATCACCCGTCCTGTTCGAGGACTCCAAGGGAGCCCTAGCTCACCCACCAAACGAGAAGAAGCAATACAGCGCTGTGAACCCGAATCCAAAAGGGCGCGAACGATTAAAAATTCACCCTTCGGGTTGAATACCTTCACTGAGACAGTCGGCAAAAGAATGGTCTGACAGACGGACTGTCGGAGATTCAAGGTCTCAGGAGAAGTTGCTGTGGTGGGGGCTAGGGCGGCAACTACCTATTGGTGGTCGTCCTCATCAAACCGGTCCTCTGACCGGGGAATCTCATATTGAGACTCAGGGGGGACCTCCAAAGGTGGGGGGGACGGACCTCCATTTGGGTAAACCCATGCGTCATCTCGTGGCGGCAGCACGGGCCTAGTCATACGGGCTGAGGTCGGTAGGATGTAGTAAGGCTGTCGACCCGCTCGAGGTGGGCGGCGTTCGAGGCGTGGCCACTCATGAAGTGGAGGTGAATAGCGGGCAGACTGAACCGTAGACGGAGCCGCCACAAATCTGCCATCAGAACGTCGAGGGGGGTTGGCGCCCCCCTCACGGGGGGGTGAAGCCCCCATAGGCGGGGTCGAAATCCGGACGCGTCGGGATTCATGGCCCTGATCAGGAGACCGACGCAAGTAATCCGGGGAGCGATCGGTTAGAGCGCCCCCGCCCGTGCGGGGCGCGCCCTCACTCTCCACCCGGCGGCCAACACCATTCTTGTTGGCGCACAAAATCTCCAGGTGGTTACCCCTACAAATTGGGCACGGCCGTTGCTGTTGGCAGTCCCGTTGCATGTGAGCTTCCAGACAGCTATAGCACCAGTGGCGGTCTCTTGCAATGCCCCTCCGATCCTTGATCCGCTTAGAGAGAAACTGGGGGCAAGACAGCACCCGGTGGCCTGGACGCCTGCAATAGTTACAGGGGGCGGGTTCAGTGGCAGCAAGTCCAGTGTAAACGGGCATTGGTCTCCGGTCGGAGGCCCTTTTACCAGGGACGCCAGTGTGACCCTTTTCCTTCCTCAGCTGGGCAGGCCGCTCTGGGGTCCTTGAAGTACCAGCAATACCAGAGTTATCAGCCTGCCGGCACTCTTCCTCAAGGAGCTTTAAAAGGTCCGAAAAGGGGGGCAGGTAGCTGGCCCCGTCCCTACCATACCTTTGCTCAAAACGCAGTTTTAACTCGGGAGGTAGGCGGGACAACACAATGTGTAATAAAAGGAAGGACCACTGGTCCACGGGAAGCTCTAAACGCTTAAGAGCGTTGCAGGCTACAATCAGTGGATTTAAGAGCGATTCTCTTAAATGGGCCACCCCATAGGCACGTGGCAGCGCTAGAATTTGTGCCACGTGTGTGTCTGCTAACCGGCGCACGTTGGCATACCGCCGAGTCAGTAGTTCCCGCGCGGTGGTATAACTCTCCTCGGAGAGGTCTAGGTGGCTAACTAAACCCAGAGCCTCTCCCTGCAGGGAAGAGAGCAGATAGGCCAGTTTCTGGCAGGGAGACAGGTCCCTTCTCGCGTCCACCAGGCTATCAAAGAGGCTGAGAAAGCCTAGCCACTCGCTCAGGTTGCCAGAAAAGTGGGGCAAGTTTATTGTTGGCAACTTGCCCTGTAACGCAGGCTGCGTGGTGGGTCTGGTGGGAGACTCAAGAATAGAGCTCATTCTCGCCTCCTTCTTGAGCCTCGCGGCCTCCTCCACCAGACCGTCTGTCAGCTCAAAAAACTGTTCGTAGTCCCGCACTGAGGACTCCAGCGATTCCGGAGGTAGCTCCAATGCCATGAGGTCTCGGAAGGCCCCTTCGACGACCGCCTGCCTGGTCCGCACCTGCTCGCACCGCTGGAGCAGTGCGGATGCCCGGTCCACCCGGCCTACCAAGGCGTTGGCTGTAGCAGCCCAACGCAGCTCTGATTGAATTTGCACGCTCAATTTTTTGTGGGCTGGCATCTTAGGTAGGTACAAAACAACTTAAATAAAGGTAGTTACAACAAACAGATAACAAAATCAAAACAAAGTTATTTGTTACAAGTTATGTTTCAACTTTAACCAAACAAATTAATAATCAAACAAGAATTACCCACTTTAAACACAAACAAATTACTACTTAAATACTATTTATTAATTAGAATTATTTACTTTAAAACAAGAATTATCTATTTTAAATACATCAAACAAACTTCTCTGTTACCTAACCACGAGGGGTTATAGTAAACAAACAAAGTATTTGTTGGTTAAAAGTTCCAAAAGATACAAATTAAGCTATCAATAATTTATGTTAAGTCAATCAATAACATAAATTAAGATAAAAGAAAAATTAAGTTTTTAATTACCCGTACTAAGCCACTAGACTCATACTAGGCACTGCAAATTACAAATTGGCTTGGTAAGAAGCTACAATTATCAAATTATATTAATATTAAGTTTATTTATTACAATCTACATCTAACTGTTGGCCAGTTACGGGCCACAAACAACAATTAGATACTATTAATTATTAATCAACAAAAATTAACAAAACAAAATCTCAAATGAGTTAACCCTAGAACGGCCAAGTTAAGTCACAGTAATGCCAAATCTGTCCGCGGAATCAATTTAACCGCGCTCTGCTTACCAAATGTTGAGGCCTACGGCTTGGCCAACGAGTCAAGGCCTGGAACACTAGGTATAGGGGCCCATCAGCTATAACCTGAGTCCAGGGTCGCTGCCCTAAGGGCCTTTCACCGCGGTCAGATTTGTTCTCAACGTAGTGGTGACTTAATGATGGTAGGGTTGCACTGACCTTCCTTGCAGCAGTCAATCCTTGTACGGCCTGAGATAGTATGAGAGTGGTGAGTATGTGAGTGAGTATATTGTGAGGTTGAGTGTGAGGTGAACTTCTCAGGCCACTCGCAGCAGCAGGCAGGCAGCTAGTTATGGCCTGCAGCTGTGGACGTTGGGCTGGCGTAGCACTGTACACTTGGTTTATCACTAGTTAGACCAACTAGAGGTGGTCTAAGTCACTTAATCACACACACTTTCGCCGAGCGCGTGGCGAGCAAAGGTCGGCAAGTTCCAAAAAAAAGGTTCTTTGTTACGGACAACAATTAACAATTATGCTTATAGCTAGGTCGACACATAGACCGCTTGACGGCGCAACAAAACCGTAAAATAAACTAAACCTAGACACTTAAAAACAGCAAACGGTGCGCGCGACCCGGATTTTCGTGAATACGTGTTCGCTGTCAAACCAAAGGAACTTGCAAAAACCACGCCCCAAAACGGCGGGAAGTTTCAAACTAAGTATCTGTCAACTTCATTGCGAGCCAAAAAGATTGCCAGCGCCCCGACCATGGAACAAGGAATTATGGACAGGTACATGGCGCGAACACTAACCAATCCTAATTACCATGATCCTAATTACCATTATTACCAGGGCCATTTTACGTACTATGGTAATTGGGCATTAGCTAGGTAATTAGAGTAATGCTTGAATGTATGGGATCTTCTAGATTTTAACGGCCTCCCTGGCCCTGTGGTGGGTACTTTGGTCTTAAAAACTGGATCTTCATGGGTTTGACTCCCGGCTGGTGCAATTTTGGATGTTGTAAAATTGTCTCCAGTCTAGTCTGGCCGAGGCTAGTTACCATCCAATACTCTACCAGCAAAGATGTGCCGCGCCATGTGATTTAGCGTTCTGGTACGTATTAGCGTAGAAACCGGTAAGTTGTTTAAGTTTAACACCAGGTAAGCTCGAAACCATCTTAGACTGCATTCACCACTTACCCCAGATTATCGCAGTCAAGGACCAACTTGTAGTAACATATAAAAAGTTATAAGTAATCTGTGTTGAATGATTATGGCTGTATTTTGATACTGTTTGGGTGTTGGTAATGACAACATCGTTACATTTACCAACAATAAAATTAACTAAACCGAAAAAGATGGGCAAAAAAGGCTCGAATGGTATGCGAAGATAAAAAAAGATCCTATATTATACCGAAAAAGATGGAGAACAAATCGTAATTCTTTTTATAGCTCAATCGCAATCAAATTCGCAGCATTGCAGCGTTGTATGGCGATTGACGACCTTTGGACCAGGTAAACCCCAGAACGTGGATTGCAACCCCTTCACCTTAACCAACGGCCGATATCGTGCAACAATCGCTTAGCTTCCACACTCCAGCATTCCGTGGTCTCCACTGCCAGAGGGACAAAAAGGTAGCTCTCCAGAATATGGGCATCTTTACTCCTTTTTTTAATGCAACGGACTCTGCAGCGTCTACCTGTGTTTTCCGGCTGAGATGACATGGTGCGAATGTACTCATGCACGTCGCGTCCCTCAGCATGCATTTGCTATTTTGCCATGGGACGAGTGTCAAGCTGCTTGCCATCCATGTGACCCAAACCGAGTGGCTCGAGTACACACTACGCAGGGTACGTTGACCGAGACGAGGGCTGTGCGGACGATATCGT
The DNA here is from genome assembly GCA_029955525.1 of Oeneis ivallda. Taxonomy (NCBI): domain Eukaryota; kingdom Metazoa; phylum Arthropoda; class Insecta; order Lepidoptera; family Nymphalidae; genus Oeneis; species Oeneis ivallda. The sequence goes on along the minus strand of JARPMR010000018.1, from coordinate 22,935,610 downwards.
TCAGAGAGTGGTGACTAGAGAATCTGGCCACACAACGACTGCAACTCAATGCGTGGTGGCCGTTGGCTTCCACCATGTAACCGCAGATGCATCGAAGGAATTCGCAAACAGGCATGCAACCATGTTGGGAAGTCCTCAGTAGATATGTAATCTTCGGCACAGCAAAATAGTTTTGCAAGAGCGTAAGCGTAACATGGGCCGAAAGATCTTTCTAATGTTCTTGAATGGCGAAGTGGCCTCCTTGCCTCAATGGCTTCCGGGATAACAGAAGAAAAGATAGGAGACCCCAAGAGGAAAAAAATGTCAGCGTTAAACTCCTTGAGCCCAGGAACTAGGTCTTCAAAGTGAGGGAACAGAAGACGGGACTCTGGATTACAGGGGAAGAACTCTCACTTAGGCATGTTCACCTTCAACCGCAGCTCCTTCAAGCAATGTATTAAAAGCAGAAGGTCACGTTCCACAACTTCAGGTTTGCCTCCTATAGTACCATCATCGAGGTACCAGATATTAAGGGGAGATTTGAGGTCGTGAAGAACTTTCTGATTGCTGAGGTTGAAGATGAGAGGTCTAAGCGGATCTCCCTGTTGGACATCAATCTGCGAAAGGATAGAGGTTTGGTTATAGAAGACATTGGAGGGGGAATGTTAAAATTGCTGAAGAAAAGGATACAGAGTAGGAATCATAACTTTGCTTCGCTCAGTAGAATGTCCTTTTCCAGTGTATTGAAAGCGTTATGTATGTCAAGCTCCATGATAACACAGTCCTTGTTGCTTGGGTCTATAGCGAACAAATGCGTTGCGTGGATAGCCTATGTTAGTGTCAAGATCTAACAGGTGCGGTCGCAGGTAAGTCACTATTTCCTCCAAAGGCCCTAGACCCTTATTTGATTAGAAGATTACCGAATATATAGATCTCATCAACGACACTGACAATTCTGTATCAAATTTTATATTATAATAATAATTATTAATTATGTTTGGCATGTTATTTGAAGAATATTTTGTGTACTTAGAGCTATCTTATGTTAAACTCATAATATAATTAGACGCTTTTTGTAGGTAAGCCTAGGTAGGTCTGATAGGAAAATAACTGAATTTATTGATCTCGTCAGCAAGGCATACTTTTGTTATGAATCTTTGTACGATTATGATTGGCATGCCGTTTTTACGAGATTTACTGAGATGCTTCTTCTAGGTAACTAATTAACTATAATAATTAATCAATAAATAATCGGAATTGAATCAAGAAAATTTATAGTGACACGTTTATCTATTTTGTAAATCGTGAGTGATACATTTGATTTATCAATTTTGAGGACTATTAATAAGTACCTTTTATAGTTTTTTATATTTAAAGAAATACTACGATATTTCTTTCAGTTTTATTACTGTATTTTTCCACATTTACAGATTAAATAGATTTTATTAACAAAAACACTTATGTTTTATTTTTGTTTCTCATTCACAAAATTTTAACAAATTACCATATAGCATATTCTAATCACCATATTCCGGACCTCATTACCATGTCACAATTTATCCTTACCATGGACACCATAATTACCAAATACGCTATTTCTCCAAGAAAACTAGGTTCTGGTGGAGGCCTTCCCCATCACTGTGATAAATGAAGGCACCTCTCTGTCAAGGCATACTTAAAAAACCAATAACTCAAAAAAAAAAATTTCTTTTTCGTCGGACGTTTTAGCTAACAATTAGGAGAACTGCCCTAGAAGTGTATGGTGCCTTCAAAAAAAATAAAATTTAGCATCTCGTTAAAAACTATGCAGACTAAAGAAAACTAGAAGCTCTACTTGGCATTAAATTTCGTGCACCTTTGTTTGTAATGGCTATTTAAGATTTAAATTTATACAAAATTTAATGTAAAGACGTATTAAATCGCCCAGACGATTTCAATGTTTCTTCGTTAAGTAAACACAAAGTAAAGTAAACACTTGAGTCGGACGGGAGGAATGTTTAGTAAACAATTTGTATTCAGGCATTAACTTACAGTATACCTAATATCTTTAAATTGCAGAGCAATGAACTGGTCTGTTGTGTCTATATAATCTAAAGGTTCGCGCACATTACAATCACAGATTGATGCATTACGCACGCACGCACCTCTGACTTTTCGGAATCATGTGCGCTTAACCAATTAAATATCACATGCTTCAACGGTGAAGGAAAACATCGTGAGGAAACCTGCACACCTGAGAGTTCTTTATAATGTTCTCAAAGGTGTGTGAAGTCTGCCAATTTGCATTGGGCCAGCGTGGTGGGCTGTGGCCTGTATCCCTTAATTCTTTAAGAGGAAGACCTGCGCTCAGTAATAAGCCGTTGATGAGTTGTTTTTGTCCAGAAACCTATTTACCTAGGCTATTTACCTATCTCGATATATTTTTGATGAAGCTGGTTCCGACTAAAAGCTAAACCTATCAATATAATATTATAAAAAAGACGCCTAGAGTTGCTATATCGGCGCATGAAAGAAAATGCTACTTCGAGTGTAAATTTTCCTTTGAAAAGCTCCAGCGGAAAATCTTGAATTTTACTTTATGAAGTTTCCTGTAGAGGAAGTTACCTACTGAAAGATTAAAATTGTGCGATGGGTTTCAATACTCTGCACCTACGAAGTAGTTACTATGGAAAAAGTTCGATCAACCTTCAAGTAGTTGAGTGCGCTATCCATACTAATGCAAGTTCTTTTCAATTCATGACTAGATAACTCATGACTGCGATCTCACCTGATGGTAAGTGACTATGCAGTCTAAACTAGTTGCGGGTTAACGTGGAAATGGAGACGACAGTCATAATTAAACCCACACTCCGATTGGTTATCCACTCTGACCATCGCGGATTGACAAACTTGCAATGCAACGGGTGAGGATCGAACGTTAAACCTTTCCGTTCCCTAAACGTTCCCTCAAATATGGTTGAGCGAAGCAACGGCTGGGTCATGCGTCATGCTCGTGAACGGGTTCTGCCGGCGGGAATGCCCATTATGTCTGCACATCTTGATATATAGCACTTTGTATACCATACCATACCAGTTTGCATACCTACGTATGCATTTTTGGAACTTCCCTCATTGTGGAAACACTGCATACATAGCTTAGTATCTATTGTATTGTAAACTTGTTTTGAAAAGAGCAACCGCCGAGTTTCTTGCTGGTTCTTCTCGGCAGGAAGGGCATTCCAAACCAGGCGGTGGCGTCAGACGGTTCAAAAGCTCTTGTAAAAAGTTTGTTTGAATAAAAAATATTTCATCATCACCATCATCATTAACAACCCATCAACAACTCACTACTGAGCGCAGGTCTCCTTTCAGAGAAGGATTATAGGTCATAGTCCACCACGCTGGCCCAATGCGAATTGGCAGACTTCACACATGTTCGAGAACATTATGAGGAACTCTCAGATGTGCAGGTTTCCTCACGATGTTTTCCTTCACCGTTGAAGCAAGCGATATTTAATTGCTTAAACGCACTTGACTTCGAAAAGTCAGAGGTGCGTACCCGGGATCGTACCTGCGACCCCCCGAATAGGAGACCACAGTCCTAACCTAGGCTATCACTGCTCAAAAATATTTCTATTCTATTCTATTCTTTCAATCTTCAATCCGCACCTTTAACCGTTGGGCTATTGAGGCTTTTCAAGACTATTTTTTCTTTCTTTTTAACAAACGACAGGAGGACTGCCACAGGTCTCGGTTTTGCGCCGCCTATATCCAACGGCTTCCTGCGACTCGTCTGATGTCGTCCACCCAGTGAGGGGTCTGCCAACACTGCGCTTCAAGGTGCGGGGTTGCCACTCCAGCACTTAGGAACCCCAACGAACATCAGCTCTTCGATGTTAGCTTTAGCAACTTAACTCATATAAGAGCTCATACCCTTTTGACTTTATAGTTGCTAAGGCGTGCTTGCAGAAACGTTGAGTTATCCTTTTAACCCAGAGTTAGCAGCTAACTCTGAGTTAAAAAGACATATTTCGTATAAAGCTTCTGTCAAAATTACAAATTTATTCCTGGGTTAACTAACCCGGCGTCTCTGCAAACGGAACAAATTACTTGCCACATGCTTAGGATTTTAACACTTGACCAGAGCTGCATGCCTAGGGTCCTAACCCTTGACCACCCCGAAGAGAGGCCGAAGCCGTAACTGCTTATTCCGAACCTTGATACAAGTGTAATGAAAGAAAAAATTAAGTGGCACTCGGGGACTGCCGCGCTAAAGCTATTGCATAGCATTTTTTATCTACTTATGCAATTATAATATTTATGCAATATATTTTTTTGCATAATAAAAATTATGCAAAAAAAAATTAAAAAACAAACAAACAAGAAAAGCGAACTGTCACTACTTCGCGAGTGAGATTCGAACCTGCGACATCATACACCATACGGTAAAGAAAGCGGCTGCTCGCCCACTGCGCGCAACAGAGCTACTTGTGAACCTCTAAAATGTTGAACGCTTACTAAACGACGGTGTTAGGTTTATTTTTGTTACGGAATTTCTCGATTCGGTCGCCGCGCTCAAACTGTTTGTCCTAGTTCAAAGCCCGCGATAAAAGCTACGCAATAGCTTAATACTTTGTAACAAAAGTTTGTCAATCACTGCGCTTGTGCGCAAAACCGCGGGAAACCTATCATCCCTCAGTAGTCTGAAAACCACCCTTGGCGTAGCACGGGTCCCCTGAGCAGTGAACTGAGGGGCGCGACGTCGCGAACTCAAAAAGTACTCAAAACTCTGTGTCTCTAAGTTTTGTGTTAGTGTTTTGGATTTCAATGTAGAAGTTGTAAATTTTTTGGTCAAATTAAATTTTCACAGGTAATCTGAAATAACCATTATTTTTACAAACAACTTTGGTTATGTTTAAATTTTAATACTCTTGAAAATTACTAATTAAGTTCTTTTTACAAGCTTTTATTTTACTTGCAATGTAATGCAAATGTAGAATGCTAATACATTCTAAACCAACTTTTGTAAGTGCATTACTGTTTGTTGTCCCTTGAATAAAATAAAATAAAATGCTTACTTGGTATAATTAACTCTAAATTTTAACAAATTTTCATAGCCAAGTTCCCAAGAAATATGAATAAAAATACCCATAGTTAAGCGATTTTAAATTTTGTTTCTCAACTACGATTTTGGACTTATTCCTATATTCAAAACAGGTAAAAAATCATTTAATGTACCAAGAATGATAATTATAATTGCAGGTTTACATTTATTTTCATTCGTTCATCTCAACTCATTGCTAACTCACTTCTGAGAACACTTCTCCGCTTGATGAAAAGAGTCAGCATGGCCGTATCATACTGGCATACAAAAATAACTCAGTTAAATTATTATTATCATCTTCTTTCTCCTGTCTCTCTCTCCTCCGGTTCTCAGTCTGCATTCCAGGAAGTCCGATACTAAATGCCGATTTCACCAACGTCGAGTGACGTTTATCCGAGGGATAAATTGGGCATTTTTACAGTTATTGTATTGAAGAGTCTGTCAAAATATAAAATTTACGCTCGGATGTCTTATTTTACGTTGGTGAAATCGGCCCTTAATAAAATAAATAAAATCGTTTTTTTATTAAAACAATAAAAAATCATAAAAAACACTTCTCCCACGGCTAAATTAAACTAACAATAAATAATCGGAGGCAAACTCAGCATTTTTGAGCATTGCTCAGTGCTCAATGCTCAGCCCTGGTTTCTATTTGGATCAGGTAAAATTGCGCCGCGCTCTCTGCCATATATTTTAACTGTGCTTCATGATTAAAAAAAATATATTAATATCCTAAAGTTGTAGTTAAAGCTGAGTTTCTTGCCGGCTCTTCTCAGCAGAACCCGCTTTCCGAACCGGTGGTAGAGTCATGACGTGTCATAAGAGCTTTTGAACCTGTGGCTCTTATGCTTTAAGTCAAACCATAAGAGCCACAGGTTGGCCTACGTGAAATAAATAATTTTGAATTTTGAATTTTAAACTAAACTAAAACTAACTTCCCTTCCCAGCATAAATATATAAAAAAAAGAAAAATTAAAAAAAATATATTTTTGCCAAATATAAAAATTCCTTGATATAAAGTGGTGTGATAAAATATAAGTGGAATACTTTGTGGAATCCTAGTGGTGACAGAATAATAATATGCACTACCTACTAAAGTCATTTTTAGGCAACCCATAAAATATGGATGGAAGGTCGCGTCGTAAGTAAAAACTACATATATTAAAGACATAAACTGTATTTGCACACGCGAGTGTTATATACGCAAGACCACCTGCGGTGGAGTTTAATAGCTTTCACGAGAGCACGCCGAAATGTTGCCAACCAACATTAATTATCTAATTAATTTCATACAATATGACGTGATTTCATGTTATACATTTAAGGCCCATTTAGACCGAGAGAGTTTCTCATAAAAATACTTACGCCCTGAAAACTTAATCTACGATATCCTCTAGATCAGGGATTCCCAAAATAGTCGATATCGACCCCTAGGGGTTGAAATCGGTTTCACAGGGGTCGACATAAAGAAAACTGATTTTGGGGATCGACGAGGTCTAAAAATCGACCCCTATTAATTAACACAAGTTCTTATTTGAAACTTTCCAGATATTGATGTATAAGTTGTGTTACGCGTTATTTTTTTATCTTTACTTTTTTCAAAAAATACTAGTAATTACCTACTTATGTATTTTTACGTAATTTGTATTAATAATGACATCTGATATTTACTGAATTTTATGTCTTTATTTAGTTATTGACGAGAAACTGATCTCAAGTTTAGTCACTTAGCCAACCGCAAAGTTTTTAAGATAGGATTATTAAAGTAATTGACTATGGGGGTCTGAGGTATCAGTTCATTTTGGAAAAGGGGTCTCTTGCCCAAAATAGTTTGGGAATCCCTGCTCTAGACTGTCCATGGGTTGTCTGAAAATGATTGCTAGAATGTGACGATCCCAATCACCTCTGATTTGCTGATACTCTCTCGCTATTGGTTAAAAAGCATCGTTGTGGTAAGAACGCCATAAATTCAGCCAATCAGAGATGATCGTCACCCTGTAGCAATTTTTAGACAATCCCACGTCTGTTGGTAATTATTGATGACGTATTATTAGATGCAGATGACGTATTGTGTGAAGCAGTGATAGCCGAGTGTGAAACAGCGATAGCCGAGTGATTAGGACAGTGGTCTCCTATTCGGGGGGTCGCAAGTTCGATCCCGGGTACGCACCACTGACTTTTCGGAGTCAATTGCGTTTAAGCAATTAAATATCACTTGCTTCAACGGTGAAGAAAACATTGTGAGGAAACTTGCACATCTATGAGTTCTTCATAATGTTCTTGAAGATGTGTGAAGTCCACCAATTCGCATTGGGCCAGCGTGGTGGACTATGGCCTATAACCCTGCTCTGAGAGGAGACCTGCGCTCAGTAGTGAGCCGTTGATGGGTTGCTAATGATGATGAATGATTATTAGATGACGGTTAAATCACTAGGCGGAACGTTTATGCAGATGGGGTGGTAACTAGTCAGGGCCAAATATTAACCAGAATCAATTTAGAAATTGAATGGCCCAATTGAAAAAGTCTCTGAGGCCATCATGGTCCAGTTCAAGGAGGCCTTATGTCCATTTTTCTGTTTTGGAAAAATGGACTTTTTTTTTAATTCGATGACAAGCTAGTCCTTGACTGCGATCTCACCTGATGGTAAATGACGATGCAGTCTAAGATGGTAGCGGGCTAACTTGGAAGGGGTAGGTATGGCAGTGAACATTCAACCCATAGGTACCCCTAATTGGTTTCTACACGTCACCGTGCCGGAACGCTTAATCGCTTGGCGGCACGTCTTTGACGGTAGGGTGGTAACTAGCCACGGCCAAAGCCTCCCACCAGACCAGACCAGAGACAATTCAGAAATTGTAAATTCCCAAATTGACCCCGCCGGGAATCGAACCCGAGACCTCCCAGTTATAAGACAACAGCGCTCACCACTGAGCCGTCAAAAACGACTTAGGGACCTCTTGAATTGAGACATTCGTCATTGCCTGTCGGGAATCGAACTCAAGGGCCAGGAGCGCCATACAAAAGACCACAGTACTCACAACTATGCCAGGAAGGTCATCCAAAGAAAAAAAAATTAAGTGGCACTCGGGGACTGCCGCGGCAAAGCTATTGTAAAAAAGCTATTGTAAAAGTTTATTTGAATAAAAAATATTTCTATTCTATTGGATTCTATTCTATTGCATAGCATTTTTTATCATCTTATACAATTATAATATTTATGCAATATTTTTTTTGCATAATAAAAATTATGCAAAAAAAAAATTAAAAAACAAACAAACAAGAAAAGCGAACTGTCACTACTTCGCGAGTGAGATTCGAGCCTGCGACATCATACACCATACGGTAAAGAAAGCGGCCGTTCGCCTACTGCGCCAAATAGAGCTACTTGAGAACCTCTAAAAAGTTGAACGTTTTTCGCTACGATATTTCTTGATTCGGTCGCCGCGCTCAAACTGTTTGTCCTAGTTCAAAGCCCGCGATAAAAGCTATGCAATAGCTTAAAAATATTAAAAGTGCCCAAGCAAACAAGGTAAGTAGTACTACGTTTATGAAGTAAACAATACTTGGAGGCCCTACGAGTATTGTATGACATTATCGTGAAGGAGTTGTTTTGCAAGTTGTTTTTACATGAATGTAATTTACACGTCATAAGAGTCTGAAGGATAGCGAAGGACAGTCCACATCGTCTGTATATTCTCGCCACTAAGGCCCGCTTGCAGAGACACCGGTTTAGGTTTAACCCAGGAATAAAAAATTAAGTGGCACTCGGGGACTGCCGCGGTAAAGCTATTGCATAGCGTTTTTCATCAAATAAGCAATTATAATATTTATGCAATACTTTTTTTTCATAATAAAAATTATGCAATAAAAAAAATTAAAAAACAAACAAACAAGAAAAGCGAACTATCACTACTTCGCGAGTGAGATTCGAACCTGCGACATCTAAAAAAAGCGGCCGCTCGTCCATTGCTCCAAACAGAGCTAAATGTGAACCTCTAAAATGTTGAACGCTTACTGAACGACGGTGTCAGGTTTTTTTTCGTTACGGAATTTCTTGATTCGGTCGCCGCGCTCAAACTGTTTGTCCTAGTTCAAAGCCCGCGATAAAAGCTATGCAATAGCTTAATTAGTAATTTTGAAAAGCTTTATACGAAATCTGTCAAAGCAGCAGCTAACTCTGGGTTAAAAGGATAACTCGGCGTTTCTGCTAGCGGGCTTCATTGTGCGAGAAACTATCGCCTTCTAAATGGGCCTTAAATAACAGACTCGCCACCGCTTTTCAGGGGAGGGTCTAATCCATAATAATAATTACATTATGTTCTCCTAAATGAATTTCAGCCACGGCCGCCAATCTCAATAGAGAATAGCCGAGTATATAGGAGATATTTAAGTGCATAAGTCTGTGTCCAAAATTAAGTGTCATCATCATCATCGTCGTTAGCAACCCATCAACGGCTCACTACTGAGCGCAGGTGTTTAGAGAAGGGTTGTTGGCCCAATACAAATGTGCAGACTTCTCACATCTGTGAGAACATTATGGAGAATTCTCAGGCGTACAGGTTTTCTCACTATGTTTCCTGCACCGTTGTACTCCACAAATATATATCGAGATTATCGAACATTCAATAGAGGTTATCACTACTATTTTACCAGGGATTCTTACCTTTTTTTTTTTGGACAAATTATGATGTCCGTTGTTTAAAAATATATTTTTTCTTTGTTGAAAATAAACCCTTTGTGAAATTAAAAACAAAAGTATTTATTGTTGTTGTTAAAACACAAAGGATTGTTTTTGAGAATAATTTCCAAGGTTCTGTTTTTACAATTGAATAAAATTTATTTATATTATCTTATCTACTTATGTGTTCTATTTTAATACAAGAGGCCGTCAAGAAACATATTTCATAGATTTCCCATAAAAATATTTTTAGTACTTGTCATTTACAGCGAATAAAAATCTATCTTTATCTTTAAACGAGCAATTCTTGTATATATATATATATATATATATATATACTGGATCTCGGAAAAGGCTCCAACGATTTTCATGAAATTTGGTATGCAGGGGGTTTCGGGGGCGATAAATCGATCTAGCTAGGTTTCATTTTTAGAAAAGGTCGTTTTATCCGTGTTTTCAGGCAATGAAAAACCCCTTACAATATCATTACAATACGAAGGTAAATTTCGCCATCATCTATAAATTCCCGATAGCTCGACGGTATGTCGGGCGGTCCCGAAACCAGAAGACCCTGGTTCGAGTTCAAGACGATCATGTTTTCTCCTATGAATTTTTTTTTTTTTTTAATACCTAATATCCAAAAAACACGATTTACCAAAAAAAAAAAATAACGAGCAAAGCTCAGTCACCCAGATATTATCTAATAAAAAGAGCTAAAATATCGAAGTCTTTAGGTACGCTAAGATTCTAACATTAAGTAGTTGTAGAGCTTCTTAAAATTATGTAATGAATAATTCAAGTTGTGAAACGTCGTTAATTAATATGCTAAGAACACGCATAGTGGATGCAAATTGTAACATGCCCAAAGAGAATTCTAACTTAACTGGCTATCTCTATTTTAGGGAAGCATTCATGTTTTGTATGGACAATACTAAAAACATATCATTTGAATTTTAATTTATTAGTACAATTTTTTTTTTGTCTTTGAAACTGTGAAGCTGTATGCTTGTAGCGGATTCTTATAGCGTGTTCTCATGAGAGATAAGTAAAACTCACGATTGCAGTGAACTGTGAACATTTTATTGAATATCTTAGTCTAGATTTATTTATAAAATTTACAATTATTAACCTACACACATTACGAGCATAATATTATTATATAACTTAACCAATCTCGGCACGGGTATGTAATTTCTGTGGTGATTATGGGCAAACCCTCCCCTTGGGAGAGGCCTTTAGTCTAGCAGTGGACTGTTATAGGTTATTGATGATGATGAACTACCTTACGCTTGACCGACTGTCCGTACGTACCTTTAGGCTATTGAGGCTTAAGAAATGGTGTACAAAGAGCGTTTGAAACCTTCTCTATTATTGCTTTGAAGTAGTTGAGCGAGCAAGGCGGGTGACCGGGGAAGGGTATTTTATAAAGCCTTTGCCTGTTTTGCTTATTGTACAATCCGGCCTTGGGGCGATAAATACCTCCTCGTTGCTATTGCTTTCACTTAATACCAATAAATTACCCCCAAATGGCTGTCGGAGACCACAAATCTTGTGAAAACTCATCTTATTTATTGTAAGGCCCGGATCGTACTAACGACGACTGACTGATGAATTTCTTAATGACAGCGTTGTGTAAAAGCAATTAATTGGCTTTGATTCAGCTGCCCACAAGATAGAATATCCTACTTCCTACTCCTACTTAATATTATAAATGCGAAAGTTTGTGAGGATGTATGGATGGATGTTTGGATGGATGGAGGTTTGTATGGATGGATGTTTGTATGGATGGATGATTGTATGGATGGATGTTTGTTACTCTTTCACGCCACAACGAATGAACCGATTTCGCTGAAATTTGGAATGGAGATAGCTCATACCCAGGATTAACACATAGGCTTTAGAAATTTTATCCCGGAAAATTAAAGAGTTCCCGCGGGAATGAAAAACCTTAATCCCGTAGTAATATTAGTCTAGTAATATTATAAATAAGATAGAATATATTTTAATAAGAAACGTTAAAACATTATTGATAAACTACATAACTGTTAAACTTTTGTTATTAAAAATGCAACATCTGAGTTTATTGCCGTGTTATTCACAGCAGAATCTGCTTTCCGACCCGATAGAATCTTGATTTGTCATATGAGTCACAATATAAATGAATAAATAAATAAAATAAAATAAAAAAGCCCTTTATTTCTAATACGTTACAGAATTACAATTAGATTTATTCGCTTAGAGTTACATCATTCTTTAATTTATTAATATAATCATTTTAACTTTCACAATTTGACAAAATAAAGATTTATTAAATTAATACTACAAATTACATCATTCACAATATGCCTATATGAATAAAACATTTTGATTTTTAGGGTTCCGTACCCAAAGGGTACCAACGGGACCCTATTACTAAGCCTACGCTGTCCGTCCGTCCGTCCGTCTGTCAGCGGGCTGTATCTCGTAAACCGTAATAGATAGACAGATGAAATTTTCACATATTATGTGTTTCTATTGCCGCTATAACAACAAATAATAAAAATTAAATTAAATTAAAAAAATTAAATTAAAATGGGTAGGTGGGTAGATGGAAATCTTTTAATTTAATTTTTTTTAACGGAACCCTAAAAGAGCGAGGCCCAACTCGCACTTGGCCGATTTTTTGAAGTTTTGACCCGATAAACTACCGCGATAAAGCGAAACCTATTGCGTTTCACTAAAATACATGCCGAAGCATTGCAATAGAGTAAGCTACTTTTCTTGACTTTTCGAAGTCAAGTGCGTTTAAGCAATTAAATATCACTCGCTTCAACGGTGAAGGAAAACATCGTGAGGAAACCTGCACATCTTAGAGTTCTCTATAATGTTCTCGAAGGTGTGTGAATTCCGCCAATTCGCATTGGGCCAGCGTGGTGGACTATGGCCTATAACCCTTCTCTGATAGGAGACCTGTGCTCAGTATTGAGCCGTTGATGGGTTGCTAATGATGATGATGAAGCTGCACTTGTAACTAATTAGTTACGGGCCCAGCTATCCGGTATAATAGCACCTCAAGGGACCCTAAACGACACCATGACGAAAAAATAACAAAACCTCTTAATTATGACGGTAATCTTTAAATTGAAAATATACAGCATAAATTAAACAATTCTGAGTTTCAAAGTAATTAAGCAACCAAATATGAATAAATTAGGTATGCTTCAAGCTGTAACAAGACCAGTGACTCGACTGATGTTTTTGCATTTGTATTGTCGCATAGCCGCCGTCGTTAGTCTGAGGTAAACCTTAGTGAATATTCGGAGAAACGCACTTACAATAATGGTTGTTGTCGCTTATTTTTGGATCGCTTTATATCCCTGTATTCTAGGTATGTATAAGGCAAGAAAGGAATAAAGAATCATTCACAAACAAACGCGTAATTCTAACATCACAGCGTTTCAGGTTCTATTATTAATATTTAAACTAAATTAAATCGGTAGTTCTGACTTAATCGGCAACTATATTCATAGTGCAGCACAATTTAAAATTTACCTTTCTATCCAATTAAACGTAAAACTTAATTAGGTTCTAGGAGTGGTTATAATAGTAAGTCTCTACATAACTAAAAGCTACTAACTTTACTTTCTATTAAAGTTTCCAAATTTCAACTCTGCCTTTCTTACTATTTATAACCCATTGTGGTAAAAGCTCCCGTTCCTTCACCTTTGTAAGGAACCTACTAAAAATTTGTCTGAGCAATTTGCAATATAAAGAAGACGAAGGTTAGTCTGACATAATTGCCGGGGCGAAGGCTTGCGAATTATTTATTTTCCGGTTGAATGCAAGTCAGGCGGTTAACTTGCCCACAAAAAAAATCAAAGTGGGTGACAACCCACCCAGTTTCAATTATTAATTACTAGCTGATGCTCGCGACTTCGTCCGCGTGGATTTAGTTTTTAAAAATCCTCGGGAACTCTTTAATTTTCCGAGAGAAAAAGTAGCCTATGTCACTCTCCAGGTCCTCAACTATACCCATGCAAAAAATCACGTCGATCCATAGCCCTGTTGCGTTGTGATTGCAGGACAAACCAACCAACAAACCAACAAACGAACACACTTTCGCATTTATAATATTAGTAAGGATGTTGGTAAAAATACGATACGAAAAGACGATAACATACAAACTTAATCAAAAACCTAACTACTAAATGTACAATGTACTCGTATTTATTAACCGATTTAAAAAAAGGAGGAGGTTATCAGTTGGTTGGAATGTTTTTTTTTATGTTCACCGATTACTCGAAGACGCCTGAACCGATTTGTAAAATTCTTGTTTGAAAGAGAAAACTCCCCAGGTGGTCCCATATAAATTTATCGAAATTGGTCGAGCGGTTTTTAAAATATCAACAATAAATTATATTATACTAGCTGACCCGGCGAACTTCGTACCGCCAACTTATCTATATAAATAAAACAAATAAACTATCCTAATTCAAAAAAACTATCCTATCTTTCAAGTTGGACCAAATTAGAGATAGTTACGAAGTTTGATCAAAATCGGTTTAAGTAGTTTAGGAGTCCATCGCGGACAAACAACGTGACACGTAATTTATATATATTAAGATTTTGTATAGTGGCGCGGGAGTTTGAAGACGGTTTTTTAAAAAGAATTTTTATATTATAATTATTATGTTATAAATAAATCTAAATTGAAAATATAAACACCCCTGACCTTTGGTGTTTTATATACTCAAAGCCCCTGACACGTGAATCTATGGCCGGCCTATGTGCGATATACATGACATCCTGTTACCCAGTTTTCTGCTCCATCATCAGATTCTCTTCCTCAGTCCACGATCATCATCTATCTAACACCTACTCATTCCACGATTTCACCATTCCACCATGAGACCATTCTAATGAGCCTAAACACACTTTATCTGCTGTACAGTACCCGGCGATATATATTGCACATCGGCCTTTGGAATAAAACGCTATTCTATTCTATTCACAGTTCGACTGCATTTTTTTTTATATATGTTACGTGATGTGCTCGCCGATATTGAAGAGATTTCAGTAATTACTACGTGAATTTCTGGCTAGTTTTCCTTGCAATATGCATAGAAATAGCGTTTTATTCCAAAGGCCGATGTGCATTATATATCGCCGGGTACTGTAAGTTGCTAAGGAGTTGGCTATCCTGCAGACTACTTGATGCTGCAGTATCAGCTCAAGGTTACCATGGCTTGGAAATAATCCGAAGTAACAGTACACAAAATTTCAAATCATACGCACCATTGAAACCTTAAAAGACCCTATAATCAAGTAGGAAATGAGCTGATATTCTAATTCAAATTCAAAATTATTTATTTCACGTAGGCCAACCTGTGGCTCCTATAACACGTCATGACTCTACCACCGGTTCGGAAAGCGGATTCTGCTGAGAAGAGCCGGCAAGAAACTCAGCAGTTGCTCTTTACAAAATAATTATTTTACAATAATATTATTATGTAGCTATTACATTGTAATAAGTTTTTTATACTATCTTGTGGGCAGCCGGATGCCATGCCGATTTAACCCATGCAACTTTGTTAGAATAGAATAGAATATAATATCCTCCACATTGAAGTGAGGTTCCAAAAAAAGCGTAGGTACTATAATTCAATTCATGTTAAGACGGGCAGATAGAAAGTAGCCCCATTCCCGCTGGTGGCACCCGTTCACGAGCATGACGCATATCCAGCCGTTGCTTCGCTCGATAATCTTCAAACGCCTGAGCAGATCCACGGCTAACATCCATCTTTCAAACAAAAAACCGCATCAAAAGCGGTCCATTGGGGAGGCTGCTACGAGGGAACAGACAGACTCATACACAGATAAACACTTTAAACTTATAACACCCCTCTTTTTGCGACAGGGGTTAAAGAAGACTGTATTTAAGCTGAATAGGCTACTGCCTCAGCTTATTATGATGCTGCAACGCTGATTTTCAGGCAGTCTTAAGCGACGGCACAAATTAGTGCCATCATACCTGTAAACCTAACCGCAGCCATAATCAAAGACAAAATGAAGCACCAAATCGCGTCGTTAATTTTACTGGTAAAATTAATATCACAGTTAATGAAGTCGTAACTCAGGGGAATGTGACTTTTATGTGCTGAGCCTTCTGTGTCAAATTAAGCCGAGATTTAAGTATTTTATAGCGATGCAACGCGGCATTTTGCTATCGTCTATACACAGAATATCTTCTTCGACTAGTACCTAACTAACGTTCAGTGACGTTTAAGGTGGAAGACACAATTCTGCCCGCGAAATTCAAATTTAATTTGGTTTTTCGCAATTTGTAAACTAATACGACAAAGTAGGCTTATGGCATTCTAATTGCGACAATGGCAGTATCATCTTCACAGGTTTATATAAAAATCTTTACTTGAAAGTGTCCAGTTTAAGAAATTAATCAAAATATCGACTAATTTGTGAGTAACTCACGTCCAACTCAGTATTTTGATTAATTTCTTAAACTGGTCACTTTCAAGTAAAGATTTTTATGTAAACCTGTGAAGATGATAATTCTACTGGCGCAATTAGAATGCCATTAGCCTAGTTTGTCGTGTTAAGTTTACAAATTGCGAAAAACCAAATGAAACTTGAATTTCGCGGGCAGACTCGTATAATCATCCTTAAGAGAGGAATAAATTGAGCGTTCTGACCACGGGTTCTGACAGGTTTTGCATTGAAGATACTGCCAAAATATCAAAGGGGTTGTTTCATCTTGGGCCAAGTACTTGTACGCTATACCAAAAAATAGTATTAAATCATAGAAATTAAAATAATATATATTTTTTTGGAGTATTACAGTGAATAAGAGGTACAAATGTAAAATTGATAATTGGGTACATCTGCAGAATGGCAACTCCCGGAGTGCATTCATCTGCTTTTTAGTCTGTATTTGTAATGACGTTACGTCATTTTAATGTCATTTCAATTGTCAACGTCAATTGCTAGTATGTCAAATGTCAATTGCTGTCATTGTGGTTATTTTTATGTCAAATTTCATCATGACTTTGTAAGTACGTGTCATCGTCAAAAAGAACGCCATGTTGTTGCGCTTTTATTTTGAAAAATAATTTCGCATTGTACCTCGTAAAAAGGACCTTTTTGATGAGAAATAAAGAAAAACTAATCACTGTTTCATGACCCCAAACATTTTGAAAGACTGTACGAAGACCTGGCCCAGGCTCCATATATATTTGAAACAACCCGTTTGCTCGGATAAGACTTATTTTATCGTAAAGGCTACTGGATGAACCGATAACATCCCTGGTAGCAATTTGCGTTGGCTGTTAGTTGGGCCTTTGCCCCTGGTTTGGTTGGCCAAAATTAAGACGTTGTCATCCCTAAACATCGTGGGGCCAACCGTAGAAAAGCAGGATGTGGTTGGCTTTACGAAGGAACTTCATCACTACCATCTCCCAACCGTTGGCTATCGTTGGCTACAAAACCCCAATGGAAATTGCTATTAGGGATAGGACGAGTTGCAGAGAGCTGAAGGATACAGGCGGCACAAGACAGAGACGTGTGGAATTCCCTTCACGAGATCTGAGTCTAGCAGCGGACGTCTATCGGTGAACGGGGAATAAGGCATTATTTACAAAGTGTTACGACTTAAGGATGACGGGTACTAACTTTTCCAATAAATCTTGAAGATATATACATAAGGGAAAAATAGTTTTATATTTTTTCCTTATGATTGCAGAATACGAGAATTATTTTTCCTGAGATTGAGCATAAATGTTACTACTATCACTTTGGCTACGATTTCCGTGGTGTTAAAACAGTCAACAAAAATCAATCAATCAAATGAGTCACAAACTGTGAAAATTATGCCAATGTTACCTCACACAAACAATCTAGATACTTACTACTTGTTTCTAAGTAAAATGATTGTGACTGACAGACGGACAGACTCCCGAACTTTAAAGGGTTTCTTGTTTTATAGCGGTAGCTTAAAAACTATTGCAGTTACAATGGCAAAATTTTAAGCTATTGCATAGCTTTTATCGCGGGCTTTGAACTAGGACAAACAGTTTGAGCGCGGCGACCGAATCAAGAAATTCCGTAACGAAAAACCTAACACCGTGGTTCAGTAAGCGTTCAACATTTTAGAGGATCTCAAGTAGCTCTATTTGGCGCAGTGGGCGAGCGACCGCTTTCGAGCGCCGATGTCGCAGGTTCGAATCTCACTCGCGAAGTAGTGACAGTTCGCTTTTCTTGTTTGTTTGTTTTTTAATTTTATTTTGCATAATTTTTAGTATGCAAAAAAAAATATTGCATAAATATTATAATTGCATATAAGTTGATAAAAAATGCTATGCAATAGCTTTACCGCGGCAGTCCCCGAGTGCCACTTAATTTTTTATTGTTCTTAATTTGATTACTAGACTAGTTGACTCGCCCCGGCTTCGCACGGGTAGGCTACAAAACAAACACAGTGGTATAAACATCTGGGGCCTGGAGGTTAATTATTAACTCTATTTATAATTATTGCATATAATGCATTTGTAATTAATGCAATTCGATCGCCGACTGTATTGCGAGTGACTTACTGCTATCCGTGAAGAGTGATGTACTTTATCTCCGATAATATTTATCAGATCTTCATCAATATTAGAAAAAATAGACCTGATAGTATACACTTTCAAATAAAAAAAGAATTATTAAAATCGGCTCAAATTTGACGGAGTTATGAAATAAAATCGATAAAAAAAATTCATCCCCTATATCGGAAGAAGCTTAATGTTTATCAGGATAAAAACTATCCTATATGTTGACCCACAGTATCAGCTACCACTATTATCAATTTCATCCACGTGGATTAAAGTTTTTTGATTTCCGCGGGAACTCTTTAATTTTCCGGGATAAAATGTAGCCTACGTGGTAATCGTGGATGGATGGATATTATGTTTGTTACTCCCTCACGCCACAACTAACTCAAGCTTAAGAGTTAGCTCAGTTAACTCCATTTCAAACAGCCAAATCGGTGCATGGCCGATGTGCAATATATCTATATATATAAAAGGAGGTGGTGTTAGTTACATTATTTATAACTCAAGAACGGATGAACCGATTTGGCTCAAAATTGGTGGAGAGGTAGCTTAGAACCAGGAGACGGACATAGGATACTTTTTTATCCCGTTCGACCGCGTTTCCGTCAAGTCAATATAAAACCTGGTATAACACAAATGCATCTGACATGGAATAAAAAAACGAAAATGACAGTGGAAGAACAAAACGTAAATGACAGCTAAACGTAATTTTGTATTTGGTTAATTATGGTAAAAACAATTATAAAAATTATAGCTTAACGTAATTGATAATATCATCAGTAATATGTTTTCTCTTTGAATCATCATTAACAATGCCGCGAGCAAGACGATCAAATGATTCCTGCTACAAAGCTACGGATTGACGTGATTTATTGGATAGGTATAGTTGAGAACCTGGAGGGTGATGAGGTGGTCCGCTCATACCTACAACGTATATTTTTTTCTTTCTTCGCCGAATAGACTCATAAATAAATTTTTCGAACATAACAACACCTTAACATTAAAAGCGACTTGTAAAATAAACATTTAGACCTATAAATTTAACAATTTAGACAAGTTAAATTGTGTGCTCGCATGTGGAAGGCAATTAAGCCAAAATAAGACAAAAGGCACAAAACTTCGAAACCACTTTGAAAGCAATAAACTATAGAAATTAGGAGAAATCTGAGTAAAGGCACGATAAGAAATTTTAACTAGGAAATGCATCGTAAACTATATTTTTTTGTGGCCTTACAAGCCGTGCGAAACTTGGACATTAAAAATACCAGATGTATGGGAACAAACAAAAAATAGAAACTTAACCAATCACTCAATGACGAGGCTTGGCTTGGGAGGTGACATTTAGTAACGCGACAGGATTGGTCGAGAACAACGGGTGACGGATACAATTAGACCAATTATATCTTGTACAGTTGACTTTGGGCGTGTTTTAAATCCACAGAGGCTGAAGTCTGGAGAAGGGATGCGAAGGCGCGAGCGCATAGCTGGCGAGAGACGAGGAGAGTTCATCTCTGAGGTTTCCGGGTGGCGGTCCAGTGGCTCACACTCGAGGGTCCTTTACAAGCTGATTGGCAGTGCGCGTATTATCTAAGCCAACAGCCCTAATTTAAGATAAACTTGATTATCTTTGTAAACCTTTTAAGAAAGAAATTGTAATAAAATAACTCAGGGTAGAGAATATAATTTAATAAATTAAGAGCTACAGTGATTAAGTGAGGCGATGCAGTAAATTGGTAATGTACTCTATTCAATTTCGTAATTAATTAATAGACTGCTAAGATCCACAGAGACTCGAGTTAAGTGTAAGACTTGAATTGAGAGGCCTAGGTCTCAAAGGCTAATGGTAATGGACGCAGACAGTTCGCTGGAGCTTATGAGCCGAGCAATACAGAGAGAAGGGAATATGGCATGGAACCCAGTAGATTGGGTAATTCTTTTCACAGGGGTGGTCTATATCTTGTACCTATTAATACTACTTTACAGACTAGTGTGGCGTGGATAATAGAGGGAGAAAGTCTGACATAAACCCGCCGATAACCTAGCACACCAGTAGACCACCTGTTCAATTATGTAAAATTATTTATCCTAAGGGAAAGATTGAATTAAATTGAATTAACTATCTGTGAATCTTAGCACAATATTATGTAAATATATGTTTGTTCCTACTGTAAAATTAAGGTGTGTGTGTGTCTTTTCTCTTCGAGACAGTTTAGATAGCATTTTGCATTATAACCAACTCAGTATGTCTGACTATCTTAAGATAGAAGTAAGTCTGTATATATATTCTTGAATTTTCCTCATAGTGGAAATACTACATATTTAACATAGTAATTACTGTATTGTAACTGTTTTGAAAAGAGCAACCGCCGAGTTTCTTACTGGCTCTTCTCGGTTGGAAAGGCATTCCGAACCAGTGGTAGATTCATTAATTATTCAAAAGTACTTGTAAAAATTTAATTGAATAACAAATAATTCTATTCTATTCTATTAATGGCTTAAGGTAATTTAGCGCCTTAAACATGAATTAAATGATCAACCAGTTTCTTTTCTAATAATCTTTAAGAAACTGATAATAAATCTCATTCTTTTATCCATAAACACTTCTTTTATTAATATAGTCTATAAATTCCCTCATGTTACCTATGTACGATCATGAATTTCATTTCAGAAAGCTAAGCTTAGATAACTATTAGGTGTAGATATACGAATATTTAAGCTTCCGAGATGGGTTCGATTCCCACAGATTACGGAGGTTCAGACTAAGGTCAATAACTTTATTTCAGGCTGATTACATACTCCGATATTATAAATTAAGTCAAGTCAAATATAGCTATGATATTTCTACGTTTCTCGACGGGTTCGACTCCCAGACGAGTGAAATTCTGTGTTGTGAGTAATTAATTATTTCCAACTTGGACAATTACCGTAAGCTACTTTGATTTAAACAGATAAATACCTTTCATAGTGAACTAAACAGGTCTAGTTCGAAGAGCTACGTGACTATTTCAGAATCAAAGATTAAGCCTATAGTCTCTGAATTACTGTGCAGTCTATGAAAGCTAGACTTCATCTAGCTTAATACGATGGACTGATTAGGGCATTTAATTAGGTATTTCAACACTAGTAAATACTCGAGAGAAGCCGCAGTTTCGTCGAGTATTTGTACGCAATCTACGGGCCGCGACTCGACGCAGGTAGGGGATTTGAACCTTTTTTTGTGTCCTATTGTTAAGCAGTTGCAAGGCACTAGGGTGACCATAGGGTATTGTGTAAAGGAGAGACTTTATTGGAGATGGCTAGGGTGACCACGATATTGTGGAATGAGAGACATTAAGGTTGATGTGGGCTTTTAAATATTAACTTGTTGACTTTAATAGTCAAAGTTGATGCAATATCAGTACATGGCTACCAGTGTGGCGCACCGGCGGCGATTCTCCAACACAACAATTACACGCCCTCTGAAATACGGACCAGCCCCGCTCTGGTTTGGCCAAACCACATATCAAATATAACAAATGAATATATCAATAAAACCATGGTAATGGGGCGAGCTACGGCTCTCAAAAGAACCTGTCTCTCGAAGACAAAGGCAATATACGCTTCGCAGCGCAAAAGGGTGATCTGGTCCGTGCCCCAATAACAATGTTCAAAGACCCCTGTGCTGGGTGTAGGGTTCCCCAGTGTTCGAGAGAATCGGTCGGATTGCGATGGCCCAAAGAAGGCACTCATACATTCACCAGCTTATCATGCATTCTATACTGATCGTTAGCTTATAATTTTAATTAAGTCCCTCTGGACTTCCGAGTGTCGAAGTGACGCTATCCCACTGCTCTACTAAGGTAGGCCCATACAATACAAATGGGCCTCGCGTATCCAGATAGAATGGAATGATAGCCTGAATTGTCCACCCGCAAATGTATTGCCCAGGTGAGCGATGCGTCTCCGTTCACTTTGGGAAATCCGCGAAGTTACAGATAACATGCCAACTACCAACGTGTCTCTTATTCCTGAAATATTGTTTTTTTTATGAACTTTTCTTCAAGTATACTTAATCACAAATCATCAAGCTTAGACGATCACACCGTACCACCACAGAATTTGGTGCCGTGACCAGGATGCGTGTATCATCCTGTGTCACATCTGTGACCCTGTTAGGTCACAGAATTTGTTGCCGATTGACCAGAGGTCTATGTACGTATTCGAAATAACGGTATGACTAGATCTATAATAGTATAAAAGTAGAACACAACGTAGGAATCGTGACTAGGTATATGAGGAGAGTAGTCATTAAAGGAAAAATGGAGTTAAGACACACACCGTGCATGTTATTATTATGTTATAAAATTATTCCATATATAGGTGGAGCAGAAATAGCACTGTGCATGTTATTATTATGTTGTACATTTATTCCGTGTATAGAGGGAGCAGAAATAAGCAGTATGTCTTATAAATGTACAATTTACAGGTTTCTAAGGAGGAGATTGCAGTATCGGAGATATTACTTTTGCTTATTTCTTAGATTTATTTCTCTGCCCTTGTTTTATTTCCTAGAATTTATTTTGAACCCAGAGACTTCACATAAAACAAGACACATCCCGAGCGTTTCCAAACATCTGGTATCGGAATTGTTCTATTATCTAAAAGATTTTGTTCAAGTTTCGTGAAAGCGGCACGGTAATAAACAGCTTATTTTAGCACTTGACGAAGTTAGGCGGTAAAGTAAAAGGGGTTTAGGACGAAATAAAATATGTCGACAGGTAGAAAGGGACGTAAGGCGAAGCAGGTAGCGATAGACTTATCAAGCGGCAGTGCAGAAAGGGATAGTGAGCAAACGGGAACCGTAGGTAGCTCGACTTTAGAGTTGATTTTGGAGAAAATCAGCGAGTTCGAAGGAAAGTTACAACAAATTAGTTCGAAAGTGAATCCGGTACCAAACGAAAACGTGAGTGTTACGTCACACGCATCGGTCGGATTGGCGAATAGTGAGGGTGATCGAGATGTTAGACAGGGGTCTAGTTATGAGTCCGCGAGTCACAGCATAGCATCTTCTGAAACTCGAAACTTATATGTGGTACAGCCGTCGGTTAGCAAACCGAATTTCGATGGAAAACCATTCACGAACCCTATTTCATTTTTAAAACGGTTAAAGAAGTATATTAGGGCGGTAAATGGATTTGATCGCGAGATCGACATAGCGCTTGGGTGCATTACAGGTCACGCGAGACAGGTTATGGAATTATATTCAAAAGATTGGACTACTTTCGCTGATTTTGAAGTTGATTTTAGACGCACGTATTGGACCGAACAGATCCAGGAGTCTGTGAGGTATCGATTGATTAATGCCGTATATACGAGTAGCTCAGGAATGACGATGTCTGAACATTTTGCCGAGCAGGTTGAGTCAATGCAATCGTTAACTATTGCGTTTAGCGAACATGATTTAGTAAACGCTATTATGCGTCACTATGCTATTGATATACAACGGTTATGGTTTACTAGGACCGAGGAAGTTAGCACCATGAACGGGGCAAAGTTTCTAAGAAGTATAGAGCAAAATATTGTTGAGAAGCCTAGAGGAATTGCGAGAGAGGTAGCAGGTAGTAGTTTTAGAGGAAGTAGGTATAACGGGCCACCGCTGGGGCGTCCCACGGTTGCTACTATGAATGCTAGGAAGTGGAGTACTAGAGACTCGAACAGAGGTCGGGGTTATCGACGAGGTCGGTCAGGCTATAGGGGAAATTCTAACAGGCCAGCCTTGCCTGAAACCGAGCGAACCAGACAGGCTATCACTTTTGTGAAAGAGGGCGAAAGCCTTACTTCATCGGAAAATGCAGGGGAGGGAACGTCAAAAAACTAGGTTCCCCTACACAAGCGAGGTCGAGTAAATTAAATTTGTGTAAATCAGGGAATATAGAGATCTCGGAGAGCGAACGGGCAGGTGTAGCTTATAATATTTTAACTAGGAGCGGATGGAAACCAGGACAGAGTTTAGGAGTCGGTGGAAAGGGCCTGAAACGAGCACTAAAAGGCGGCGTAAATGACGTCAATTACAGTTGTCAGTCGGAAATTAGAGGCATAGGAATCTTATTGGAAAACCAGTTTAGCAACGTAATAGAGTGTAGCGAACGTGGCGTTACGTGCGAGTATTGTGTTAAGCGAGGAGTGAGTTCAAATACGATGTTCCACGAACTCGATGAATCGATTGACGAAGAGGTTGGTTATTCTTTACCTAAGTTACCTGAAGTATGCGTGTCATTGTACGGGAGAAGCATGAATGTACTTATCGATACGGGAAGTCAAATTAGCGGAATGACTAGAGAATTGTACGACTCTATTCTCAGTGAAAGCGGGTCTCTACCTGAGATCGCTATTCCGGCAATTCGGATACAGGGAGCATTTGGATCGCGAAGCGAGAGCGCGAATCGATTGGTGTTAATAGAGTTCCAATTAGGTAGCACATTAGTTGAAGCACCTGTGCTAGTCATGCGACGCCTACCTAGATCGTTAATATTAGGGTATGATTGGTTGGAAAGGGTGAAAGGAGTAGTGAACTGCGGTAGTGAGCGAACGTTGACAATTGAACACTTGGGAGTTAAATCTTGCGTTAAGCTAAACTCCGATTGTAAGGTCGAAAGGTTAGGGGGAGAGGCGAATGCAATCACGATTAATTCTATATTGAGTCATATTCCTAGATCGGTGGGACATTGCTTATCGATTGAAGAATCGGGCGGTAAACTCAATAGGGAATACCATCTGGACGAATCAGGTATAAGCTCAGAACAAAGGGAGATGTTATTGCCTATACTAGACAAGCATTGTAAGGTATTTACGGACAAGTTAGGGTTGGCTAGCAGGTACGAGCACGTTATCGAGTTAACCGATGAAATCCCTTTTGTGAAGCATAGCTATCCGGTACCTTTAGCGTATAGGGAAAAGGTTGAGGAGGAGTTAGAGAAGTTGGAGAGATTAGGCGTAATCAGACGGGAGGCGACACCGTACTGTAGTCCTCTCACATTCACAAAAAAACGAGATGGGTCAATAAGACTCTTATTAGATGCACGCGAGCTTAATAAGAAAATGATAGGTGATGCGGGATCACCTCCACTCACATCTGAGATTTTACAATCCTTCCATGGATTGAATTATATCAGTTTGATTGATTTGAATAATGCATATTTTCAAATACCTTTGCACCGGGATTCTAGGAAGTATACAGGTTTCTCTTTTATGGGGAGAACTTATACCTATTGTGTCTTGCCTCAAGGATTAAAGACATCTGTGGCAGGGTTTTCTAGAACAATGGATTCTATATTAAAGGAAGTACGCGAGTTTTGCGTGAATTATTTAGATGACATTGTCATATTTACTACAGGGGATATAAAGTTACATTTAGAACACTTAGATCGAGTACTAGATAAGTTAGAGACTGCAGGGTTGACCGGCAGGCTAGAGAAGTGTCGATTCTTATGTGTAGAGGTGAAGTTATTAGGTCACATAGTGAATACTGACGGATTGCGTATGGATCCTGAGCGAGTAGAAGCCATACAGGAGTTCCCCATACCTCGAACAATAAAACAATTACGAGGATTTTTAGGATTAATAAACTATTTCAGGAGATTTATCGCGAAGTATAGCGAGGAGGTTAGGCCACTCTGCGATTTATTGAAACAAAATACCAAATGGCGTTGGACACAGGCAGCGAACGATTGTTTCAAAAGGGTCAAGAAACTATTTTTAGACACAATGCTTCTTGTACACCCTAATCCGAAGGAAACTTATTAGCTGCAAACCGATAGCAGTAATTTGGGGGTTTCCGGATATGTTTATCAGTTAGACGATGTAGGCGAAGAGCGAATAATAGGATTTTGTAGTAAGGCATTAACGGAAACGGAAAGGAAATGGACAGTCACAGAACAGGAACTGTGGGCAATTATCTTTAGTCTATCAAAGTTTGAAACGTACTTAAGAGGAGCACGTTTAGTGATTAGGACTGATCACAAGAGCTTGATATTCCTACAAACGTGTAAGCTATTAAGCGCACGGATGATACGATGGGTACATTACATAGGACGGTTCGATTATACAGTTGAGCATGTGAAAGGTAACCTAAACACGGTAGCGGATGTATTATCCCGCCATATAAAGGGGACAACGGACGTGTTAACTAATAAGGTTACGAGACCAGAGATGTATCTACTTAAAACGTCGTTAGGATGAGTAGTCAAAACACGGTCAGAGGTCAAAACACGCGTTAGAAACACATACGGGGCCGATTAAGACTGTGGTGACGAGAGAAATAGGAGAACGGGTCTTTTGTGACATTTATGGCCCTTTGCCAGCGGGTCGTTTCGGATACAAGTACATATTCGTAATGCAGGACGCGTATAGCAAATTAATCAGGCTATACCCACTACGTGCGGCAAGTGGAAAGGCTACGTTAACATGTGTAAGAAAGTTCCATAATCAAATCGAGATTAGGACATTATGTTCGGATAGAGGCGCGAATTTCACTTCGAGAGTTTTCGAGGCAGGCGTTCGTCAGTTAGGTATCGAACTAACGCACACATCTGTCAGAAATCCGCGGCCGAACTCTACAGAGAGAGCTAATAAAGAGTTAGGGAGGCTGTTTAGAACATATTGCGAGAAGGCTCATCAATCTTGGGTAGATGCATTACCTAGTATAGAGGATTGTTACAATCAAGTGGTACACACCACGACAGGCTATACATCAAATGAGGTAGTGTGGGGAAAACGAACTTTATTATCTACTGACTTTGACAGAGGCATGGTGAAGGAAAACGAACTACAGCGGGAAATGCTAGAACAAATTAGGCAACAGGCGCGACGGAACATAGTTAAAGCGGCGGAAAGTAGAGAGTCTTACTATAATAAAACGCATAAGCTAGTGCATTTCGAAATAGGAGACTTAGTAAAACTTAAGGTCTTTGCGAAGTCGGATGCCGACAAAAAGTTGACAAAGAAATTCATGCGGCTATATGAAGGGCCCTACATAATAGGAGCAGTCCCATATAATAACGTATACACCTTGATCGACGCTCGTACTAATAAGACAAAAGGAAATTATAACGCTATTCACCTATTCCGTTACTATAAGAACGTGTAAACATTAGGATTCTATTAGGAACTTAGTGAGTGATTACAGAGGAGAAATAGATTTCCAAACGACTAGTCCAAAATGCTGAGGCATTAGGGAAGACTAGGTGTATTAAAAATCTATTTGGGGGAGTGTGAGGTGGTCCGCTCATACCTACAACGTATATTTTTTTCTTTCTTCGCCGAATAGACTCATAAATAAATTTTTCGAACATAACAACACCTTAACATTAAAAGCGACTTGTAAAATAAACATTTAGACCTATAAATTTAACAATTTAGACATGTTAAATTGTGTGCTCGCATGTGGAAGGCAATTAAGCCAAAATAAGACAAAAGGCACAAAACTTCGAAACCACTTTGAAAGCAATAAACTATAGAAATTAGGAGAAATCTGAGTAAAGGCACGATAAGAAATTTTAACTAGGAAATGCATCGTAAACTATATTTTTTTGTGGCCTTACAAGCCGTGCGAAACTTGGACATTAAAAATACCAGATGTATGGGAACAAACAAAAAATAGAAACTTAACCAATCACTCAATGACGAGGCTTGGCTTGGGAGGTGACATTTAGTAACGCGACAGGATTGGTCGAGAACAACGGGTGACGGATACAATTAGACCAATTATATCTTGTACAGTTGACTTTGGGCGTGTTTTAAATCCACAGAGGCTGAAGTCTGGAGAAGGGATGCGAAGGCGCGAGCGCATAGCTGGCGAGAGACGAGGAGAGTTCATCTCTGAGGTTTCCGGGTGGCGGTCCAGTGGCTCACACTCGAGGGTCCTTTACAAGCTGATTGGCAGTGCGCGTATTATCTAAGCCAACAGCCCTAATTTAAGATAAACTTGATTATCTTTGTAAACCTTTTAAGAAAGAAATTGTAATAAAATAACTCAGGGTAGAGAATATAATTTAATAAATTAAGAGCTACAGTGATTAAGTGAGGCGATGCAGTAAATTGGTAATGTACTCTATTCAATTTCGTAATTAATTAATAGACTGCTAAGATCCACAGAGACTCAAGTTAAGTGTAAGACTTGAATTGAGAGGCCTAGGTCTCAAAGGCTAATGGTAATGGACGCAGACAGTTCGCTGGAGCTTATGAGCCGAGCAATACAGAGAGAAGGGAATATGGCATGGAACCCAGTAGATTGGGTAATTCTTTTCACAGGGGTGGTCTATATCTTGTACCTATTAATACTACTTTACAGACTAGTGTGGCGTGGATAATAGAGGGAGAAAGTCTGACATAAACCCGCCGATAACCTAGCACACCAGTAGACCACCTGTTCAATTATGTAAAATTATTTATCCTAAGGGAAAGATTGAATTAAATTGAATTAACTATCTGTGAATCTTAGCACAAGA
This sequence comes from Oeneis ivallda, assembly GCA_029955525.1. Taxonomy (NCBI): domain Eukaryota; kingdom Metazoa; phylum Arthropoda; class Insecta; order Lepidoptera; family Nymphalidae; genus Oeneis; species Oeneis ivallda. The sequence goes on along the minus strand of JARPMR010000018.1, from coordinate 22,906,800 downwards.
TTATGTAAATATATGTTTGTTCCTACTGTAAAATTAAGGTGTGTGTGTGTCTTTTCTCTTCGAGACAGTTTAGATAGCATTTTGCATTATAACCAACTCAGTATGTCTGACTATCTTAAGATAGAAGTAAGTCTGTATATATATTCTTGAATTTTCCTCATAGTGGAAATACTACATATTTAACATAGTAATTACTGTATTGTAACTGTTTTGAAAAGAGCAACCGCCGAGTTTCTTACTGGCTCTTCTCGGTTGGAAAGGCATTCCGAACCAGTGGTAGATTCATTAATTATTCAAAAGTACTTGTAAAAATTTAATTGAATAACAAATAATTCTATTCTATTCTATTAATGGCTTAAGGTAATTTAGCGCCTTAAACATGAATTAAATGATCAACCAGTTTCTTTTTTAATAATCTTTAAGAAACTGATAATAAATCTCATTCTTTTATCCATAAACACTTCTTTTATTAATATAGTCTATAAATTCCCTCATGTTACCTATGTACGATCATGAATTTCATTTCAGAAAGCTAAGCTTAGATAACTATTAGGTGTAGATATACGAATATTTAAGCTTCCGAGATGGGTTCGATTCCCACAGATTACGGAGGTTCAGACTAAGGTCAATAACTTTATTTCAGGCTGATTACATACTCCGATATTATAAATTAAGTCAGGTCAAATATAGCTATGATATTTCTACGTTTCTCGACGGGTTCGACTCCCAGACGAGTGAAATTCTGTGTTGTGAGTAATTAATTATTTCCAACTTGGACAATTACCGTAAGCTACTTTGATTTAAACAGATAAATACCTTTCATAGTGAACTAAACAGGTCTAGTTCGAAGAGCTACGTGACTATTTCAGAATCAAAGATTAAGCCTATAGTCTCTGAATTACTGTGCAGTCTATGAAAGCTAGACTTCATCTAGCTTAATACGATGGACTGATTAGGGCATTTAATTAGGTATTTCAACACTAGTAAATACTCGAGAGAAGCCGCAGTTTCGTCGAGTATTTGTACGCAATCTACGGGCCGCGACTCGACGCAGGTAGGGGATTTGAACCTTTTTTTGTGTCCTATTGTTAAGCAGTTGCAAGGCACTAGGGTGACCATAGGGTACTGTGTAAAGGAGAGACTTTATTGGAGATGGCTAGGGTGACCACGATATTGTGGAATGAGAGACATTAAGGTTGATGTGGGCTTTTAAATATTAACTTGTTGACTTTAATAGTCAAAGTTGATGCAATATCAGTACATGGCTACCAGTGTGGCGCACCGGCGGCGATTCTCCAACACAACAATTACACGCCCTCTGAAATACGGACCAGCCCCGCTCTGGTTTGGCCAAACCACATATCAAATATAACAAATGAATATATCAATAAAACCATGGTAATGGGGCGAGCTACGGCTCTCAAAAGAACCTGTCTCTCGAAGACAAAGGCAATATACGCTTCGCAGCGCAAAAGGGTGATCTGGTCCGTGCCCCAATAACAATGTTCAAAGACCCCTGTGCTGGGTGTAGGGTTCCCCAGTGTTCGAGAGAATCGGTCGGATTGCGATGGCCCAAAGAAGGCACTCATACATTCACCAGCTTATCATGCATTCTATACTGATCGTTAGCTTATAATTTTAATTAAGTCCCTCTGGACTTCCGAGTGTCGAAGTGACGCTATCCCACTGCTCTACTAAGGTAGGCCCATACAATACAAATGGGCCTCGCGTATCCAGATAGAATGGAATGATAGCCTGAATTGTCCACCCGCAAATGTATTGCCCAGGTGAGCGATGCGTCTCCGTTCACTTTGGGAAATCCGCGAAGTTACAGATAACATGCCAACTACCAACGTGTCTCTTATTCCTGAAATATTGTTTTTTTTATGAACTTTTCTTCAAGTATACTTAATCACAAATCATCAAGCTTAGACGATCACACCGTACCACCACAGTGACAAAGATTTCCAGCGGGATGTTATGAACTAAATCCACGCAGACGAAGTCGCGGGCATCAGCTAGTATCGCATATATATCGCCGGGTACTGTAGGATACCTCTGCTTTCAAATTGTACTTTGTAGTTTGTACATACCTAGTAGGCTTCGTAGATACTTATTTCTATACCTACATATTCTGGTACAGGGCAGATTCCATCAAAGCCTGTTCGGATATCGATTCTTTATGGCCACACTGGACCAATTTCCGACGAAATGTTCCAAATTTCGACTAGGTACTCGCTTTCAGCCTTTCGATATCCACATAGAAAACTAAATTGCGCGTATTAGAATAGTCCCCGTGGCACGTTTACTTTGATGTCGTGTAGTATTGGATTTTGTTCAAGTTTCCTACTTTTGTACAGATAGAAAAAACCGGCCAAGTGCGTGTCGGGCCACGCGCAGTGTAGGGTTCCGTAGTTGCAAGTCACAAATATTATTGCTGACCTAGGATAGTGCTTTTGATTTTATTTGTGAACTAGTTGATGCCCGCGACTTCGTCCGCGTGGAATTAGTTTTTCAAATCCCTCGGGAACTCTTTGATTTTCCGGGATAAAAATAGAATAGAATAGAATAGAAATGTTTTTATTCAAATAAACTAGCCTAATGAAACATAAAAGTAGCCTATGTCACTCTCCAGGTCCTCAAATATACACATGCAAAAATCACGTCGATCCACAGCTCTGTTGCAGCGTGATTGAAGGACAAACCAACAAACAAACACACATTCGCATTTATAATATTAGTATGATGATATTGAAAATATTTTGAGTTCCATGGTTTGAATACTACAAAATATGCAACTTACACTACGTGTAATACCTTATCCTAGAAAAAACAAATATAACTCCTTAACTTATGAACCCTACGTAACCGTACGTAATTTTCCCATAAAATTCTTTATTTAAACTACTGCTGTAAATTTTTTCATATATCCTTGTTCGCGCCATGTACCACCAGAATTCCTAGTTCCATGGTCATAGCGCTGGCAACCTCTTTGGCTCGCAATGACGTTGACAGATTGTGAGTTAAAAACTTGCCGCCATTTTGAGGTGTGAATTTGCAAGTTCCGTTTGACAGCTAATACGTGTTCAGAAAAATTTCGGGTCGCTCGCGCACCATTTTGCCTTTCAAGTGTCTAGATTTAATTGATTTTACGGTTTTTGTTGCGCTGTTGAGCGATCTATGTGTCGACCTAGCTATAAGCATTCTTGTTGAAGTGCTATCCCTAACAAAAGAACCCTTTTGGAACCCGCCGACTTTGCTCGCAACGTGCTCGGCAGAAAAGTGTGTGAAAAGTGATTTTAGACCAGCCCGTTGGTCTTACTAGTGACAAGCCGAGTGTACCGTGCCACGCCAGCTCAGCGTCAACTGCAGGCCATAACTGGCTGTCTGCCTGCTACTGCTAGCGGTCTGAGAGAAGTTCACCCTTTACACCTTCCACACTAACCTACAGAACACACCCGCATTACACTCAACTTCACAATATACTACAACACACTCTATCATACCCTCTCAAGCCCTATACAAGGATTGACTGCTGCGAAGAAGGTAAGTGTAACCCTACTAATAAGTTACTTATAAGTAAGACCAAATCTGACCGCGGAGAAAGGCCCTTAGGGCAACGACCCTGGACTCAGGTTACAGCTGATGGGCCCCTGAATCCAGCGGTCCAGGTTTGACTCGTTGGCCAAAGCCGTTGGCCTCAACAATCCTATAAACACCCATTTAGCTGGCAGAGGGGGGGGGGGGGGGGGGTACACTTGACTCTAATATTAATTTAGCATTTTGAAATATCATATTTCACAAACGGATCCCTGAATCGAAAAATGAAGTTCCCACACCCATAATATTTTTGGGATAGACGAGAAAAAAAAATCATCCCCACTTTACATGTAGGGGAGGTACTCTAATGAAAATTAATTTTCATAATTTTATTTCACCACTTTGTTGGCTTGATAAATATTTATACCCTTATCAAATTACAGTTTTCTAGTACCAATAGTCTCTGAGCTAAACCGCGGATGGACAGACAGACGGACATGGCGAAATTATAAGGGTTCCTTGTTTACTTCGGAACCCTAAACAGGAGCACCCAATATCGTATTTTATCTACGAAAAGCTGTAGGCTCTTTTGTTGTCTAAAATATTAGATAAGGACATTTTCAGAAGGTTTCAGAAGGCACAAGTGATGGAAGTGAACAAGGCTTTTCTTTTTCTTTTTCTATATAAACTTCAGGAACTACTCGTATATAATCTCTATCCTAGGTAATAGGTATATGAATGCGAAAGTGTTTGTTGGTTTTTCCTTTAATTACGACAACAGAGCTTCAATCAAACCTTCGTACCAGGTCGAATTCCTCAGTTTTGAAGTTATATAAAAAAATGTAAAAACCTTAACTTTATAACTTCATGAATATAGTATAATAATTAAGAATCGAAAATAAGAGTTTTCTATAAATTATGCGATTGAATAAAATTTTTTTTCTTCTGTCTATCAAAACAATGTGTCGAAATATTTTTTTTAATTTATCAAATTTGAAGGAAGTGCCGAAATTACCGTGTAAACCGACCGAAGACCGTGGCTATAGTAAAAATTGGTCGGCACACTCAGGCGGGATTCCAAAGAGGTATAGGTTTCATTCCCGCCGGTCCCGCAATTTTTGATATTACTTTTTTAGGTATATGTGTCGTATCGTTCTCGCCTAGTATGAGTGAAATTGTTATTTCCTTGAAAGTTGTAAGTTTGTGAGCGCGGCATTAATTAGTGTCATCGAGGGACCGGCGGAAACTTCCCCCCAGTCGAGCCACAGATCATTCTTCCGAAACTAGTTAGCTGCCAGTAGAACGATCGCCAGATAGTGGAAGTTCTGCTGATTACCTTAGTTTCATTTGCACGCTTTGTCAAAAAGAGGTATGCTATAATTTTGTCGCCTTGTCTGCCCGTCTGTGTGTTCACACATCACTCAAACATTTTTTTTTGGAACGGTACGTACTTACTAGTTTGGTGGATGGAGGCTAGGCGAAAAAAAGTGTAAAAATTTTCCGTCATGACCCTTGTTGCTAACGTTTATTACACATCATGGCTTTGGTGGTGTAGCTGCTAAGCGAAGGAGTGAAACTATCGGCTCGTGCAGATTATGTCTTATTTATTTAATACTTTCTATTCTGTTCATTTTTTACTTTTTGGAAAGAATTTTTATAGAAGAGAAATGCCGAAAAAAATATTTGCGGCGTTTACTAACGGCATCTATTGTGGACAGCGTGAACTTGCTTGAACTTGCTCTAATGTCTGCTTATTTTTTACGAGATGGTTCTAACATTTTGCGAGAGATGGCGTTGATTCTAATAAGTAATGTCTTAAAAAGCACTTTGTTCCGACCGAGTGTTCCACGACAATCGACACGAAAGATGCAAAGATGCACGGGTTAAATCAGCTTGGCATCCAGCTGCCCACAAGATAGTATAAAAACTTATTACAATGTAATAGCTACTTATTAATATTGTAAAATGATTATTTTGAAAAGAGCAACTGCTGAGTTTCTTGCCGGCTCTTCTCAGCAGAATCCGCTTTCCGAACCGGTGGTAGAATCTTGACGTGTCATAAGAGCCACAGGTTGGCCTACATGAAATAAATAATTTTGAATTTGAATTTGAATCGCGCATTTTTTTTCAAAAGCTAGTTTAACTGGGATAGAATTTATCTATGTCTGATGAATTTTTTTTTCAGCCGCTTAAGGATAATCAGCTCTTTTTCTAGCCGTTATAGGGAGATTCTTCTTCTTTCTTCTTCTTTATCAACCTATAGACGTCCACTGCTGGACAAAGGTCTCTTGCATGGACTTCCACAGGCCTCGGTCTTGCGCCGCCTGAATCCAGCGGCTCCCTGCGACTCGCTTGATGTCGTCGGTCCACCTGGTGGGGGGTCTGCCAACACTGCGCTTCCCGGTACGGAGGGGGATTAAGATTAAGATGTACAAAATTGGATGCATTATGGCTAATGATGATGATGATGATGATGATGATGATGATGCGGCATCTGAGTATAATGTCTGTTTTCACCCACGCTCCCTTATTTCACTTTAGATTGCTAAAATTATAATATCCTTTTGGCTCTGCCATAGACTGCTAATAAAGATACACTCTTTACTATGAAACCTGTATTTAGATCAAAGTTCGAAGTGAACAATGAATTATGGTAAAATACTTCCGGTTTTGCGCAATTCCTAATGGTAGCCGCCCATTGTACCGATTTTATTGTTACCTCAGGGGAACAATGTTATCCGTAACCGTGACCTTTTCAAAGTCATTTTACCTTTAATATTATTTCTGAAAGTGTGTTTGTTTCTTCTTCAATCACGCAGTAACGCAGCAATGAATTGACTATTTTTTGCGTGGATATTCTTGCTCTCTGATCGTGTGGGATTTCCGTCCCATCGGACTATGAGAGTGAGGGAATAGAGAGTGTACCTATGTTGTCGCACACACTTGTGCACCATAATATCTCCCGCGCAGATGGCTAATCTCTGAGGAGATTGGCCGCCGTGACCGGATTTCGTCGGGAGGGCATTATTTTAGGTTTTTAATCCTCTATTAGTCCGTTTAAACTTTAACCATAATACTATTTTAAGCTCAATTACACACATACTTAAATCTCTGCTCGTATAACTGAGCTAACTGAGATCCAAACAAAGATATAACCGTTTTACGAGGCACTAACACACTTCAGCATTTTACTACTAGGTGTGGGTACGCAATATACGGCTAATTAATATAGGTAATCTGAGAGAGCTCAATCTAAAATTAACCTAATTGGATAGCAATAATTTTATTTAATCTAATGACCATTTTTTTTAATCCTTTCGTAATATAATAACCTAGCTAATTCCCGCAACTTCGTCCAAGTTGATATAGTTTATTAAATCCCGCGGAAACTCTTTGATTTCCCGGGATAAAAAGTAGCCTATGTCAGTAAAAACAGTAGCCTCTCTAGGTCCTCAACTACTCATGCAAAAAATCAAGTCGTTCCATAGCTCTGTTGCAACGTGATTGAAGGACAAAACAGCAATATGATAACACAGAACATTTCATCTTTTGATTTAATTTAATCAGCTTTCGTGGAATCCGACAATTAGTCTGAGCAGCCCACTGCCCCCACTGCCATGCCAACGTGCTGCTACCTAGAGCTGCCGCGTCGTTCACCTATAGTTCTTTGGTGAATTACTTCGTTTAGGAGCATCATGCTATTTCATCATCATCATCATTAGCAACCCATCAACGGCTCACTACTGAGCTCAGGTCTCCTCTCAGAGAAGGGTTATATGCCATAGTCCACCACGCTGGCCAATGCGAATTGGCCTCTTGGCGAACTCTCAGGTGTGCAGGTTTCCTCTCGATGTTTTCCTTCACCGTTGAAGCAAGTGATATTTAATTGCTTAAACGCACTTTACTCCGAAAAGTCAGAGGTGCGTACCCAGGATCGAACCTGCGCCACCCGAATAGGAGACCACAGTCCTAACCACTGGGCTATCACTGCTTCCTATGTGAGTTCAACTATTTTTTCCCAGTAGTTCAACTCTTAAAAGGATTTAAAGGCAGTTGAGCTACTGGGACAAAAGTCCCACTAGTAGTTGAATTAATCAGTTGTAGTTACTGACGGAAAATAGGACAAACAAACACACTCGCATTATTATATCATTAGTACTTGTAATATATAATATTATATTAGTAAATACGATAAGCAGTGATAGCCTAGTGGGTAAGACTGCAGTCTTCTATTTGGTGGGTTGCAAGTTAGATCCCGGGCACGCGCCTCAGACTTTTCGGAGTTATGTTTGTTTAATTAATTAAATATCACATGCTCGCGGATTCTTATATATGATAATTAAATAACACATTCTTCAACGGTGAATGAAAACATCGTGAGGACCCTGCATACCTGAGAGTTCATAATTCTCTCAGTTCAGTTCTCAAAGGTTCCAATTCGCATTGGGCCAGCGTGGTGGACTATGGCCTATAACTCTTCTCTGAGAAGAGACCTGCGCTCAGTAGTGAGCCGTTAATTGGTTGTTCATAATGATGATTGATGAGGTACGATAATAGTTTGTTCACCAATCACTGAAGCGATATGTAATTCTAAATTCAAAATTATTTATTTCACGTAGCCCAACCTGTGGCTCTTGTGACACGTCATGACTCTACCACCGGTTCGGAAAACGGATTCTGCTGAGAAGAGCCGGCAAGAAACTCAGCAGTTGCTCTTTTCAAAATAATCATTTTACAATAATATTAGTATGTAGCTATTACATTGCAATAAGTTTTCTATACTATCTTGTGTGCAGTTGTATGCCAAGCCGATTTAACCCATGCAACTTTGTTAGATAGAATATAAATATTTCCACAATGAGGGGAAGTTCAAAAAAAAAACATACTACAGTTGAATTCAAAACGGGCAGACAGAAAGCCCCATTCACGCCAGCGGAACCCGTTCACGAATACATAAGTGTTCGCCTTACAATGGTCTGACCAGGTCAAGTCACTGGTCTTCCATTTACAATTGCAATCAGAAAAGCCGAGAACCAGACAGAGTGCAATATCTACCCAGCTAAATAATATGAAAAGTGAATCTCACTTTTTAATTCCTGAACTAACAACTTTAATTAGACCAAGGCCAGCCATTATGTACTGCTTATCTAACTTAGGCAAGGCTTAGACAAAGTACCGCGAATAGACATCAAGGTTAATTCATTGAGCATAACAGTTAACTTAATGTAGTTTTCATTGATTTTTCCTTGCCTAACTGTTGCATTTGAACTTTAAAGTTCAAACTTCTACCCGTAAATGCCATCAGTCGAGCTATTCTCTTTAACCTCGTCCATAGAAATAAGTAACTATTAATCTAAAGAGATAAGTTTTGAAGAAAATATAATAATTATAATTATTTTACTCATGTTTAACCAAAATAAGTCTTATCCGAGCATTTTGATATTTTGGCAGACTTTCAATACGAAAAAGAACTGTCAGAACGCCAAGCTTATTCCTCGGTTAAACGTCACTCGACGTTGATGAAATCAGCACTAGTGCCCATTTAAAAAAAAAGCCCTTTTTCCTGTGTTATGCAATAATATTATTTTCAAACAATAGACTTATCGGAAAGTTCTTTTACAAAAGCTTTTTGTTTTAATAAATTAAGTGCAGAGTCTAGAGGTAGCGAGTAGTTTATAAAAACTCTGAGTGCAGGTACTTACGTTACAATAGATTTTATTATTTTCACAAAATATGTTTAAATAATAAGAACACATTTACGACTTTTTGTCGTCTTTACCGTCTGCACATCTTTGTCGCATCAACAAGATCAATTTAATCTTAACTAGTACCTATTAATCAAATGCGAAAGTGTGGTGTTGGTCATACTTTTGTCTTTCAAACACACAGCACAGTTACACAACAAGGACAACTTGGCTACTTTTCATCCCAGAAAAGAAAAGCACTGCTCTTCCGGGATAAAGTAAAGGTAACCAGCATACGTCACTTCCCAAGACATCAACAATACCCATGTAAAAACTCATGACGGTCCGTAACGTGCTTGAGGGATAGACCTACAAAAACCCATATTCGCATTTATATATTAAGCCTTTCTCTTCCTTTCTTTTTTCTTCTTTTCAGCACGTAGAACTTTATGTCACTTGACATGTCGAAAGTGTGCATATACTCTTACTTGAGGTACACGTTCCCGTAATAATTCAAATTAAAAATCAATAAAATCCAGTGAGCCGCGAAACGTGAGTAGGTTTTAATACGAGTAGGTACTATAGCGCGGGAAACGTTTTTTCATACCTAATTCCAGAAATCCTTTGAATACATACATTTTTTATCGGAAAATGTCTGAAAATCACTTGCGATCGTTTATTCGAAATCACTGGGGAAGAAGGAATATTAAGTAGGAAGGAATATTATAATATTAAGTAGACACGGCGACAAAACTAGTTGAAAAATTGTTATCATAAACTTTCAAATTACAGTAGTCTAAAATATATACAAAAGGAAAAGGTGGCTGACTGACTGACTGATCTATTAACGCATAGCCCAAACAACTCACTACATAGATCGGGCTGAAATTTGGCATACAGAGAGCTATTATAACGTAGGCATCCGCTAAGAAAGGATTTTGAAAATTCAACCCCTAAGGGGGTGAAATAGGTGTTCGAAAAATCGAACTTAACGTGTGCGAAGCCGCACTCAAAAGTTTGTGAGGATGGATGTATGGATGGATGGATGTATGTAGGGATGTATGTTTGTTACTCTTTCACGCCACAACGAATGAACCAATTTATCTGAAATTTGTTAAGATGCACATACCTCCGAAAAGTTGGAGGTTATAAGAGGTTAGAGGGCCTGGAATTCAGAATTTCGGATCCCGGAACTCCTTTTGGGAGGCCGTAGTTTTAACTACTAGGCTATTACCGCTACTATTATTATAAGTTCATCATCATCATCATTAGCAACCCATCACCAGCTCACTACTGAGCGCAGGTCTCCTCTCAGAGAAGGGTTATAGGCTATAGTCCACCACGCTCTGGCCCAATGCGTATTGGCGGACTTCACACACATTCAAGAACATTATGAAGAACTCTCAGATGTGCAGGTTTCCTCACGATGTTTTCCTTCACCGTTGAAGCAAGTGATATTTAATTGCTTAAACGCACTTGACTCCGAAAAATCAGTGCTGCGTACCCGGGATCGAACCTGCGACCCCCCGAATAGGAGACCACTGTCCTAACCACTCGGCTATCACTGCATTATTATAAGTTACATGGACAATATTCGGTAGCGCAGAAAGGGTCTAGCGACTATTTTTGTGAATCCTTACTAATATTATAAATGCGAAAGTGTGTTTGTTTATTGGTTTGTCCATAAATCACGCCGTAATAGAGCTACTGATCCACGTGTGTGTGTATATTTGTTAGGTACTTCTTTACGCAAAAACCACTGGACGGAGTTAAAGGGTTCCCGCGGGAATCAAAAACCTCAATCCACGCGGGTGAAGTCGCGGGCATCATCTAGTTTTAAAATAAATCCATGCGGACGAAGTTGCGGGCATCAGCTTATAAAATAAAATAGATGTGCAGTTGTTGTCTAACGTTTAGAAATGAAATACTTTCACCCACGTCGAGTAACGTTTAACCAAGGGTTCCCCTTGGCTAAACGTTACGACAATTTTTGTATTTAAAATCTGTCAAAACATGATATTTATTCGTTGGCTAAACAAAACTCGGCGGTGGTGAAATTGACCCTAAGTTCATAAAAATGGTAACAAATCATGCCTTTTGCTTTTTATAAAATATACGCCAAATCTTGAAAACCTCTTCCTTTTTTACGTCGCCGGTTGAAAATACCTACTTAGTTGAAAATAGAGAGAGGTATCGTGCTCGTCCTTAAGAATACCATGTCAGTTAAAAACTTTAACTTAAAATTTACTGCCTCAACCCACTTGTAATAAGTTGGTTTACTTAACAAACTCGTTCAACACCAACTCCCGAGACACATCACTGCAACCATAAACATAGTTTTACTTTGAAACTAATAATAATTTCAGAAGTAAAACTATGTTTATGGTTGCCTACATACATAATTTCGGGGTAAAATGTATCTAGTTTTAGTGTGAAATTATGTAATTTTCCTAATTCTATTTTATGCTTCTGCGGCTCTTGTGTGACTTTTCAAGTAAATCGATAAGGGGTGAAAAGGGGTGGTAAATTTTGTTTGAACAACAATATTATCTGATCTATGGTCGCTCTGTGTACGATATACGAGTACTTGATCAACGTCGCATGTCCTCCACCTTGCAAATTCAAAGGTATTTATTTCACGTAGGCCAACCTGTGGCTCTTATGACATGAGAAGAGCCGGCAAGAAACTCAGCAGTTGCCCTTTTTAATACATAACTTTACAATATTAAGTATCTATTACATTGTAACCTTTGATTGTAATAAGTTATTAGGTATATTATCTTGTGGGCAGCTGTGTGCCAAGCCGATTTCACCCATGCAACTTTATCATTATGAAAGTCATTAACTTTTTAATAACCGCGAACAGCTCCATCATCAAACAGTTAATCAATTTGTTGCCGCAAATACTCTATGCCATTTCTAAGGATTACGTTTTTGCGGCGCTTGATTTTGAAACTCTGGGTCCATAGTCGTCGGACACGAAGAATAAATATAAATGTCGTGTCCCAAAAAGTGATCCACGCCTCTGGTGACCAAAAAGCTGGCGCTTATTTAGCCCAAAGGCTTCGTCGCTATTGAAAGAAAGCGCCAGTGTTTTCGGCACCATGCCCATTAGCGATCACTTGGACGGCGTTTATTTGTTGTAAATATACATATTATATAAATATCAAATAGATATAGACGCATAATATTGGGTATAGACGTATAGATTAGTTTGATGTTCATTTTGTTTGTTTTTTAACTGTATCATTATTTTAATACAATAATGAAAAACTTTTAATAAATATTTATTAAACAGTTAACCTCTTCTTAGATTTAGGATCGGGTAGTCGCTTCGCACCTACTAGATACCGTCATCATACTAGTGAATTGCGGTAATTCATAGTATGCTTGAACTGGCGTACCCATATAGTCACGTAGCAACCAATGTTTGACGGTTTCAAACAAATTAAGTATGATTATATCATAGCTCCTTAAAATACCGTTGCCGTATTTTTGTTTGTAGGAAGGGCAGTATCTAGCAGCGACTAAAGGTACGTTTATGAACACGCGGGGCATTGCGCGACGCGTGGTGCATCGTGATTCGTGTCGCGCAGTAAACTCAAACATAATATTGCCAAGTATGAGTGCGTTTATACAGAAGCGAAGAACGCGACGGAGGCCGCGCCTGGCGACGCGGCAGGCTTCGCACAACGCGCCGCGTGTACATAAACGTACCCTAAGCTACCAATTCTAAATCTATGAACGGTAGTACAACGGGAAAGTTTTTTTTATTCGATGACAAGCTAGTCCTTGACTGCGATCTCACCTGATGGTAAGTGGTAAGTGTCGATGCAGTCTAAGATGGTTGCGATCTAACATGGAAGGGGTATGCCAGTGAAGATTAAACCCATACCCCTAATTGGTTTCTACACCTCATCGTGCCGGAACGCGAAATCGCTTGGCGGCACGTCTTTGACGGTAGGGTGGTAACTAGCCACGGCCAAAGACAGCCTCCCACCAGACCAGACCAGAGACAATTCAGAAATTATAAATTCCCAAATTGACCCCGCCGGGAATCGAACCCGAGACCTCCCAGTTATAAGGCAACAGCGCTCACCACTGAGCCAGGGAGGTCGTCAAAAAGTAATGGAAACTGCGGGTAAAATCAAACACTTAAGTCAAAGTGTAGACTCGGTACGTTTTAATATACCTATATAAATCCTCTGAAGCCTATAGCAGCGACGTATCCGCCGGAATACGCGAAATTTCCCCCGGTTTCCATTTGATATCGGGTATCTCATACTATTTGGAATAAATATTGAAATACTCCTTGAATTACATAGGTAGGTACTGTTTTGTGTGATCTGTAACCAGCTATCGGATTGAGAATTTATTTTGCCTTCGTCTCTAGTTGTGTGGAACAAATTGCTTAGTGACTAGATTTCAAGACTTCGTTGTCAACTGAGATTTGTTGTCAAATAATCTCTTTGATAAAGGCTGAGAGAACCCTTTTTTTATAAAACTCAATGTTTATTTGAAAACTACGTCTTTACGGCTTTAATATTTATAATTTAATCAAAAACAATATTAGTTTTACAATAGATGAAACTTAAGTTATACAGTAATTATAACAAACACTTTTTATATGTTTTTGCTATTACCAGTTTGTATAATGTAACTTTAAAGCTTTATATTTCCGAGACTAGTTGAGTTATTTAAAAAAGAAAATGGCATTGTGTTATAATAAGTATAAAAAAACGTTATTTTAAATAAATAAAAAAATTTCAGTCAAATACTCAATTCGCATTGGGCCAGCGTGGTGGACTATGGCCTATAACCCTTCTCTGAGAGGAGACCTGCGCTCAGAAGTGAAACGTTGATGAGTTGCTGCTGATGATGATGATGCAAAAAGAATTTTTCAAATCTGACTGCTAACTCTTCCGCTTTAGATGTCGATCTCCCTGGCTCAGTGATGAGTGTTTTTGCCTTATTACTGGTAGGTCTCGGGTTCGATTCCCGGTGGGGTCAATTTGGAAATTTATGATTTCTGAATTGTCTCTGGGCTGGTCTGGTGGGAGGCTTTGGCCGGCACCACTGGCACCACCCTACCGTCAAAGACGTGCCGCCAAGCGATTTAGCGTTCCGGCACGATGGCGTGTAGAAACCAATTAGGGGTATGGGTTGAATGTTCACTGCCATACTCCTTCAAAGTTAGCCCGCTACCATCTTAGACTACATAGTCACTTACCATCAGGTGAGATCGCTGTCAAGGACTAGCTTGTCATCGAATAAAAAAAAATAGATTGGATTTGACAAACAATGGCAAACTCTATTAGGCCAGGTCAGAAAGCATACAAACTTCACGATTGTCTGGTATTGTCCAAACTTAGCTCTCGCTTATCAATGCAATAGTTCGCGGACCAGCCTTTGTATGTGATATGAACTCCGATTACTGAGAGGCGAAGGGTCTAACTGTTAGGACGATCGGACGGGTTTTGCATGTCAATGATGTACCTTAGAACCCTATTCAAATAGACTTTTACTAAAACCCTTATTTTGCTATAGCTTATGACATTCAAACCGTGATCATTATAATTATAATATATACCGCAAAGCAAAGGTGCAAAAGCAAAAGTATATTAGCCACTCATATATGAGGCTTTGCTAAGCCGGAGCAGTGATAGCCTAGTGGTTAGGACTGTGGTCTCCTATTCGGGGGGTCGCAGGTTCGATCCCGGGTACGCACCTCTAACTTTTCGGAGTCATGTGCGTTTAAGCAATTAAATATCACTTGCTTCAACGGTGAAGGAAAACATCGTGAGGAAAACTGCATATCTGAGAGTTCTCTATAATGTTCTCGAACGTGTGTGAAATCCGCCAATTCGCATTAGGCCAGCGTGGTGGACTATGGCCTATAACCCTTCTCTGAGAGGAGACCTGCACTCAGTATAGTGAGCCGTTGATGGGTTGCTATTTGTGAGTGAATTTGTGAGTTTAAATCAATACAGTCAAGGAATATTTTACTTTGACGCTAATGCCATGAAATGAATAAGATTTTGATCGGCAATTTTTAAACAATCGCACCCCTGGACCACGAGGCCAGTAGCCAATTAAGCAGGCCTTAGTCAACTTGTGGCTTAAAGTACATCACCGGGGAAGCCCATAGCCCCAACTTAGTTAAGACTCAACGGAGATGGCACCAGTGTCCTGGCAAATCAGAGTATAACACATTGACTGACAAAGCGAGGAGACTACAAAGCTGACTACTTCCATGAATCTTTGTCATAGGGGAACTCGATACGAGTTCATTTTGAAGAGAAATTAATCTGTTTTGCATTGAACATTAATCGTGCATGTTTACTGGCTCGGCCAGAGAGGTGTCATTATTAGAGTTGGACAATGTAAGACTAATTGAATGATCAACAAGAAGTCCAGTCTGGTCGTGTCGTCAAATTAACGTTGGGCATGCTTTAAGTCCACATATTATCAACAATATAACGGGTGCCACCGGCGGGAATGGGGCTACTTTATGTCTGCCCATCTTAAGATAGAAGTTAGTCGGTATGCATTTTTGGAACTTCCCTCATTGTGGAAACACTGCATATTATATAGCATAGTATTTACTGTATTTTAAATTTGTTTTGAAAAGAGCAACTGCCGAGTTTCTTGCTGGTTCTTCTCGGCAGGAAGGGCATTCCGAACCAGTGGTAGAGCCAGACGATTCAAAAGCACTTGTAAAAAGTTTATTTGAATAAAAAATATTTCTATTCTATTCTATTCTATACTGTAACTCATTATATCGTTAGTGTAACCGTCACTAACTCATACTATACTAATAATGATTTTTCCTCAAACCAATTTCATTGGTTTTATTTTACAAGAGTACCTAAGTATAAAGTTATTTTATCATTGAGTAAAATTTCAAAAAAAATTAATAACAAAAATAGTAAAATGTACATTTTTAGGATCTGCATCTCTATGGTACATAACTCATTGGATGTGGCATGTTGTTTTACAATTTCAGAATGTAAAGTACTTTTTGATGTTTCCGCTTTTGCTTTTGATGGCGGAACGAGTTAAAACATTTTGTTGTTAATCGATTCTTCAAGTTATAATTAGGGTACTAAAAGGGTACACGTTTGGCAATGACATGCTTAAGCCCGAAACACACTTATAACACGATTTATATATTTCTCTCATATTGTGTAGAGTCACAATATATTTTTACTAGATGATGCCCGCAACTTCGTCCGCGTGGATTAAGGTTTTAATTCCCGCGGGATCTCTTTAATTTTCCGGGACAAAACAACACAAAGGCAACATTTTAAGCCTATGTGTTAATCCATCTCCATCCCAAATAGCCAAATCGGTTCTTTTTAGTTGTGTCGTGAAGGAATAACAAACATCCATCTATCCATCCATCTTCACAAACTTTCGCATTTATAATACTTTTAGGTATATTACTTAATATTTTGTTCACAATATTTTAAAAATTCGAGATATATTTCCGAACGATTTAACGAGCTAATAAGCATCGCAAAGTGCGCCGAAAAAGTTTTACAAACCGAAAAGTTTTTGGTGTTTAAAAAAAGGAAATGCGGCGTATGAAAATACGTTGGTAAAATACGAAATGTTTTAAAGTTTTTTTTTTACAAGTAATTGCTAGCTTTTGCCCGCGACTTCGTCCGCGTAAAGTTATGTTTATTAAAGATCCCTTTGTTTCCCCGGAATAAAAGTATACATTGCTGTGTTATTGAAGGAAAAACCAACAAACAAACACATTTTTGCATTTACATGTCTACTAGCAGCTGTCCGTGATTTCAAATGATCATGAAATGATTCAGATTTGACAAAAGAAATTGATAAGAACTTTTGTCAATTAGTAAAATGGCTAACATTTTCCTTTCCATTATATTTATCATTAAAATTAAAATATGCCTAAAATAATATTTAGTTATTATTATCCATTTAAATAATATTTTTACTGAAATGTCAGGGACAGGTGAGCAGAATTTGAATTTATTTTCAAACCTTCAACTCACAAATTACTAGAAAATTTCTTGTCTAGGCACATAATCAAAGTTACTTTATAACTTAGCAGCTGAACTTTCTAAAGTTATAATTGAAAATGTTTTCTGAAGGATGTCCTTACAATTACCTCGGCTCACCACTTTTTAATGCCGCAAAATTTACAACTTCAGCAAAGGATTTGCATTCATTATTCGCAAATACAATTTGGGATTTCGTGGGTTCTATAATAGGGATATTATTTTAATAAGAATATTTTAATTCAATAAAAGACTGGCTGATCCACCCGGGTTTCACTTGGGTGGTTTTCTGAAAATTCTTTCTTACTGTGGGTCTGTTAATTAAGTATTGGGATGAATATTGACTATAGAATAGAATATAATAAAATAGAATAGAAATGTTTTTATACAAATAAATTTTACAAGTGCTTTCGAATAGTCAAATGAAACTACCACTTGTTCGGAATGCCCTTCCTACCGAGAAGAACCAACAAGAAACTCGGCGGTTGCTCTTTTTCAATAGAGTTTACAACATGTACTATGCTATGTATGCAGTGTATGCAGTGTTTCCACAATGAGGGGAAGTTCCAAAAATGCATACTTAAAATTCAATACATGTTAAGATAGGCTGACAGAAAATAGCCCCATTCCCGCCGGTGAGGCCAGTTCACGAGCATGATCCAGCCGTTGCTTTGCTCAACCATATTTGAGACTAGACTGTAAAGATTAACCAAATAGTCTTTCTGGCAATCCTTATCAGGATAGGTAAAAGCCATAGTATAATCAGGATCACCGATTAGATAAATAAGACATCAGGATAGTGCAAATATCGATCTGAGAACTAACTCATGCTATTATAATATAGTTATAATTATATCATTAATATTATTATTAGGGATACTACTCTTGCGTAGTACGGTTTCTTCGAGACACGTGAGTGTTAACAACTCCAACTTCTAAACTCCGGGCTGCTTCTGAGAATTTCTCGTTGCAATATTACAGTTATATAATATTGTAGTATTATAATATTATAATATTGTAGTTGGATGTTAGTGAAATGTTAATTCAGGCCTGAAGCCTTTAATGTGTTGACTTGAGTTGAATTAATACGGGCACTGAGGTGTATGTTGAACATTATTAGTACGATATTTGCTGCTGCCAACCGCAGCTAGCAATATGATAGAGCCATAGTAATATATGTCTATGGATAGAGCAAGCTAAGTTCAATACACATTGTTGAATAGGTTTCATTAAGTCTAGCTCGAACGATGTTATGGATATGTAGGTATAATAGTAACGAATATTAAGCTGATCAATGTGAATTCATCTAGTAGATCGACGCGCGACGTATCGCTTTGAACTGTAGATACTAGATATTATCTTCTTTTTTAATCGATGACAAGATCGTCTGCGGTGGTGTCGTGTGATGCAGGTAGTTACGTTCCCTCAAATATGGTTGAGCGAAGCAATGGCTGGGTCATGCGTCATGCTCGAGAACGGGTGCCACCAGCGGCAATGGGGCTACTTTCTGTCTGCCCGTCTTAACATGTGTTGAATTATAATTAGATATAATTACGTATGCTTTTGTGGAACTCATTGTGGAAACTCTGCATACATAGAACAATATCTATTAAGTATATTGTAAAAGTATTTTGAAAAGAGCAACTGCCGAGTTTCTTGCTGGTTCTTCTCGGCAGGAACGGCATTCCGAACCAGTGGTAGACTCATTGACGATTCAAAAGTACCTGTAAAAGTTTATTTGAATAAAAAACATTTCTATTCTATTCTATTCATGACTGCGATCTCACCTGATGGTAAGTGACGATGCTGTCTAAGATGGTAGCGGTCTAACTTGGAAGGGGTACGGCAGTGAACATTCAATCCATACCCCTAATCGGTTTCTACACGCCATCGTGCCGAAACGCTAAATCGCTTGGCGGCACGTTTTTGACGGTAGGGTGGTAACTAGCTACGGCCAAAGCCTCCCACCAGACCAGATCAGAGTCAATTCAGAAATTATAAATACCCAAATTGACCCCGCCGGGAATCGAACCCGAGACCCCCAGTTATAAGACCACAGCGCTCACCACTGCGCCAGGGAGGCCGTCAACACTATAACTATAATTCTATACTTAACTAGATACTCATAATTATTTTGTATGTATGATTATCTTATCTTTGTATGACTTAGGGACTGAATTAGGGCCTGTAGGAGACCTAAACGCATAGACGAATGATGGTTGAATTGTCAAAGCCTAATACGCCTTGAAGTAAATAAAACCAAACCAGACACATAAATCCGAAAAGTCAGAGGTGCGTTCCCGGGTTCGAACCTGCGACCCCCGAATAAGAGAACACAGTGCTAACCACAAGGCTTCACTGCTGCTTAACAAAGTGAGATGGACCGAAGGGCCCTAAACTTAAATAAGGCTGGAACCTGAAGAAAGGTTACTGATTCAGAACAAAATAATAACCTAGGTTTCTCAGTAACATTAAAATAATACGAGCTTTTGCCCGCGGCTACGCTAACGTTAGTTCCATTTTTCAACCCCCTATTTTACCCCCTTAGGGGTTGAATTTTCAAAAATCTTTCTTAGCGGATGCCTACGTCATAATAGCTATCGGTATGCCAAATTTCAGCCCAATCCGTCCAGGAGTTTGAGCTGTGCGTTGATAGATCAGTCAGTGAGTCAGTCACCTTTGCCTTTTAAAATATATCTATGTAATTTTTTTTATTAGTGTTAACTTAAGGATATATCAGAATAAATTTATATACACATATCACAAATTCCGAGGCCGGCGGGACTCGAACCCACATCTCTTGGGAATCGCGCCCGAGTGTGTTGGCTTTACAACACAGTCGCGGTCGAACTACACGTCAGCATCGAAATTAGTGATATATGTATCTACTTTTTCAATCAGTTTAAGTAACTGCTGGCGACATTTTGAATTGTTTTTTGGGCGAATTTTTGATATGTGTTTATAAATTTACTAGCTCAAGGCCGCGACTTCGTCCGCGTGGATTTAGTTTTTAAAATCCCTCGGGAACTCTTTTGATTTTCCGGGATAAAAAGTAAGTAGCCTATGTCACTCTCCAGATCCTCAACTATACCCATGCAAAAAATCACGTCGATCCGTAGCCTTGTTGCGGCGTGATTGAAGGACAAACCAAAAAACAAACACACTTTCGCATTAATTGACCGAGCGAAGCGAGGTCTCTGAGTCTACTAGAGCGATTTGCACTTGTCCGTCCGTCCGTCTGTCCGTCCGTCCGTCCGTCCGTCCGTCTGTCAGAGCCTTATAACTTTTGAATTACTGAACGTAATTACTTCAAATTTAGATATAATATGTAAACCGATGGCCTCCAGCCGAAAATGGCTTAAAAAGTTATAAAAATCTTTATTTCAGGGGGGCTCTCGTAGAAGCGAATGCGAAGTAAAATATATTTTTTTGCGATTCATAGGGTTTCTGTGTATCATTTTAAAGACAATTTGGAACAGAGTACAAAAGTTTTTTTTTTATTTTTTTTCCTAAAATTGACGAAATGGGGGGCTTTCGAAGTGGAGATTTAATACGCTCGCTTGAAGACGCTCTCTGGAAAATCAGCTATGTATTTTCAAGCTGAACTTATTTTTTTATTTCACTTGTGTCCTGTACTTGAACAACAAATACTAAAATTATATGAATATTATAAAGAAACGAGATTATTTAATTTTTAATGAGCATCAGTAATTTTCACATAGCTTCACAATAATGCTAATAGATCGCGCAGTCATTAACTATTCCATGGAACTAGGAGTTACGACTACGATCTATCCCAAAAACAGTTTTGCGTCGACCATTATTATTTAGGTACATAATATAATAACATATTATTCAATTAAAATTATTCTTTAGTTAAATATCAAACTTCAATAAACTATTAATTGCTACATTTTGTATATTTTCTATTCGCGTCGATAGATGACGATTTGTACAGATGCCCGTAACCCGTTTTCACTCGTTATTACCTACATAATGATTCAATGTTTTCACTAACGTTCCCTAACCTTTACGGGCTGCCTATGATAAGTTAGGTGATGATTTCTGTCAACTTCTTTATCACGATCCTGTATGGGACACCTAAAAGGACATTGGGATGGATGTTAGGACTTAGGATTGTGTTTAGGACCTACCTAAGTAAAGAGACTCCTACATAGGGGATGATTTAGGTATGTTTGGTGAAAACGGGCATAATAATAATGTCAGTTTTGGTCGTCATGTATCGATTGAATGAATAATCATGGGATACCGTTACCGCGAGGTCTCAGTTCGGGGCGAACCACTAGTAATATTAGTAAGGATTCTGATATCTAGGTAAATTGTATACTGTATAGTAAGGGATTTCACTACAGAATAACAAAAGCTTCGTATAACTCTCCTTTTACAGTAATAAGAGCTTGTCCCTCCGCCCTAATTGGACCTCAGTCGGAGATAATAGCTCTGTTCTTGTTCGCCACTTGAGGCATAAAATTACATAATAATTATCAGATACGGTTTATTCTTATAAAAGGGCAAATATTACTTTTAATGCTCGAAGAACCGAAAGACTTGAAGGTCCTGAGGAGCTTGAATGGTTATGGTTATGATTATTATCAAATACCTGGGTGACCGAGCTTTGTTCGGTTTTTTTTTTTTTTTGGTAAATCGTGTTTTTTGGAAATTATATATTAAAAAATAAAAATTAAAATAAAATAATAATAATAAAATTCATAGGGCAAAAAATATAATCGTCTGGATTCGAACCGGGGTCTCCTGGTTTCGGGACCGCCCGATTTTCCGAGCTACTGGAACTTTATAGATAGCGTTTACCTTCGTATTCTAATGATATTGTAAGGGGTTTTTCATTGCCTGAAAACACGGACAAAACTACCTTTTCTAAAAACGAAACCTAGCTAGGTCGATTTATCACCCCGGAAGCCCCCTGCATACTAAATTTCATGAAAATTGTTGGAGCCGTTTCCGAGATTCAGATTATATATATTTGCTCGTTTAAAGGTACAACACTGTCTCAAAAGAAGTTCGAATTAAAGAAAATTAA
Source organism: Oeneis ivallda (assembly GCA_029955525.1). Classification (NCBI taxonomy): domain Eukaryota; kingdom Metazoa; phylum Arthropoda; class Insecta; order Lepidoptera; family Nymphalidae; genus Oeneis; species Oeneis ivallda. Next base: position 22,884,487 of record JARPMR010000018.1, on the reverse strand, counting down.
AATGAATTAGTTACAATAATATTATTTCTTACATCTTGTATTTTTTCGCTATTGAGGTGAAAAGTGGTATGTATCATACGATAGCAAAGTTTTTGTTTGTTTTGAATCCCTCACTTCACTCAGGATTCTAACTTAGAATCCTTCCCCCGTTCGGGGCTCAAACTAGACACTCGCAACAAAAACGAACTTTGTTATCTAATTATTAAAAACAGATGTGCCCGCAGATCCTTTGCGTGTAATGATGGCGCTTGTTGATTGTTGGAGATACCGCAGGCGTTCCTTATATGCGTTTTTCTTGAATTTAAGATGCGATTACTAAAAGAAATACTTAGTATGTTCCAATTTTATATTCTTAATTTTTACAATTCACAGTTGAAAATTTGATGCGTAATTATATTTGACAAGTGACACTGCCCTCCGCTATAGTCTATGGACGTTCCGTTTCGCGTCTTTACATGCCCCCGGCCTTGGAATCGCCAGGTTCCAATGAAGTCTTCTTCACCTCCTCTTCCCAAAACAGTGGACAGATCTTCGCAAATGAACGTCTCACCACACCCGTTGCCGTACGAATGTCTGCTACACGTGAGATGCCATCCTTGCCAGGGGCGGCATTGATGATGCGTCCAAGATTCCATTTTAGCGGAGGAAGATTGTCGTCTTTGATAACGACCATCATGCCTGGTTGCAGTGTGTCGACGCCGCTCATCCATTTGCATCTCGTTTGGAGTTCAGAGATGTACTCCTTTGACCATCTCTCCCAGAAGTGATGTCGCATCTGTTCGACTCGTTGATAGCGATTGAAGTAAGTGCCGGTGTGGTTACGCATGTCCTCGTATACTGGCGCTGTCAAAGGTCGACCAACCAAAAAATGAGCAGGACTGAGTGGTAATAAGTCATGAGGGTCGGACGACATTGGTGATAGAGGACGGGAATTGAGGACTGATTCGACTTGTGTGAGAACTGTGGTAAGTTCTTCGAAGGTAAGGTGTGCGTTGCCTATGACGCGAAGTAGGTGAAATTTTGAGGATTTCACTCCAGCCTCCCACAAGCCACCGAATGAGGACTGTATGCAGGTATGAATTTAAAATTAATGCTTTGACTTACTGCATATTCAGAGATGTCAGCGGAACATCTCATTAAGAATTTTCCAAACTCGTTCATTGTTCCGACGAAATTTTTTCCGTTGTCAGAAGAAATTTCTAACGGTTTTGAGCGCCTCGCGATGAAACGCTTAAGTGCCAAAATGTATGACTCAGAAGTGAGGTCACTGACAAGCTCCAAGTGCACTGCGCGAGTAACAAAACAGATGAATAAACAAATGTATGATTTTACAGTTCTTGCACCTCTACCTTTCCGGTTCAACGTAAGCACCGGCCCTGCGTAATCTACCCCACAATAAAGGAAAGGGTAGGTTGGAGTCACTCGCTCTTTTGGTAGGTTACCCATAAGAGGATGCAACGTGTTACCTTTCAATCGTTTACATAAGATACACTCATGAACAACCTGACGTGCAAGATTTCTCCCGCCTACAGGCCACCACTGCTGTCGCACCTCGTATAATAGTGCTTGAGGTGCTGCGTGGAGCATACGCATGTGCTCGTGACGTAACAACAATTTTGTAAATCTATGATTTGAACAGAGTAGAATTGGATGCATTTTGTTGTAGTCGAATTCCTCTGAGTTCAAAATACGGCCCCCTACACGTATTAGATCTGAATCTTTATCGATGAATAAATTGAGTTTCAATAAAGATGGTTTTAAATTTTGCTTCTTGTTTTTATGAATTAATTTATATTCTTCGCTATATGACTCTGATTGCGATAATCTTGCTAAGCCCAGCTCCGCTCTTCTCAATTCATCCGAACTGAGAGCACCAGTCCGCAGATTTATTTTATAATTGCGCGTAATAAAACGGAGTACGTATGCGAAGGTGCGTTTCATTCGATTGAATTGTGAAAACCGTGAGAAGGGAAACAACTCGCGTTTTTCAGTGCAAACTAATACTGAACTAGATTTTAATTCGGGCAGCTCTTCGGGTACAACAGCTTGATCTTGTTCGGGAGTAACGCACGAGTGCTCGAAAGTAGGATCGCGAAGGAACGAGGGTCCCTCCCACCATAGATTGGAAGTGGCGAGGTCATTCAGTGAAACTCCACGTGATGCCATGTTAGCCGGATTTTCTATGCCACTGACATGCCGCCATGGGAGTTCGCCCGTTAAGTCGTGAATCTCAACTACCCGGTTTTGAACGAACGTTTTTAATGAATTCGGAGCCGTTCGCAGCCACCCCAGAACTATGGTTGAGTCAGTCCAAAATGTTATCCTATTGAATTGACAGTGGAGTGATTCACTTATTTTCTTATATAACCGCGCTCCCAAAACAGCTCCGCTTAATTCTAGCCTGGGTATCGTGAGGGGCTTCACGGGCGCGACCTTTGATTTTGCGCACAATAACCTAACGCAAGTGGTTTTGTTTTTGGTTACAGTGCGAATGTATGCGCATGCGCCATAGGCTACTTGCGATGCGTCCGTAAATATGTGTAACTCGATAGACGCAGGTTCTAGCCCAATAGCGTGTCGCGGAACGACTATGTTATTAAGCGCTGATAAACTTGTCGCGAAACGGTTCCAGGTCTCGATGACGTCACGCGGTAGCGCGTCGTCCCAATCGGTTTTAGCCAACCACAATTTCTGCAATAGAATCTTCGCGATTATGATTGCAGGGCTTAATAAACCCAGCGGGTCGAATATCTGAGATACATGTGACAGTATCGTGCGTTTAGATATTTGCGTATCATTTTTGAATTGTGTGTTGTAATTAAATTCGTCAGTGGAGCTATTCCACCCTATCCCCAATGTTTTGCATTCGCTTTTCCCATCTAAGTTTAATTGTTTTATGCCGTTGAGGATAGGCTGATCGCATTCATAATTAAATATCCACTTACGTAGAGGGAAGCATCCGGATTGCAAAACCTTGTAAACCTTTTCGCATAATGCCGTTAATTTGTCTTTATCATCTAAGCCGGTAATCATATCGTCGACAAAGAAGTCCTCCGTGATAACCCTCTTTACATCGGGATCTGAGCTGGTATACCCTAATTCCTTTAGGCACCTTACGGCGAGAAAAGGTGCGGACGCGGTTCCGTATACTACAGTATTGAGCCTGTAAATACCTAAAGGTTCCGCGGGATTATCACGCCATAAGATCAGTTGTAGATTGCGCTGATCTTCCGATACCAATACTTGACGATACATCTTTTCGACGTCAGCACAAGCAACGTATCTGTGCTGCCGCAAGCGCAGTAAGATTGCTAATAGGTCGCCTTGTATGGGAGGGCCTACACGTTGGAGACTGTTGAACGATACTGACGTGGATGACGGAAAGCTTGCGTCAAAAACAACACGCAGTTTCGTTGTGGTACTATGCTCTCGGAATACCCCGTGATGAGGCATGAAACAGTGTGGTGTTCCATATGTAGTTATTCGAGTCATGTGACCTAGATTTTCATACTCGTGTATGAAATCACTGTACATTTTTTTGTACTCTGGTACGCGTTGTAACCGCTTTTCTAACGACATAAATCTGTTCACAGCTTGAGGGTGCGTTTCACCTAACTCATGTGGTGATAATTTGAGAGGAATATTTACGCAAAATCTTCCGTCACTGTTGCGCGTAGTAGTTTTGACGAAATGATTTTCGCACGCTTTTTCCTCTTCTGTGCGCGCATCGCATGACTTAGGTAGTTCCTCAATCTCCCAGAACAGGCGCAGTTGATCGTTAACCGCTTGAGAGAAATTGCACTGGACATGGCCTTTATTGCGCATATTAATATTTATTGGACCTGAAATAATCCAGCCTAATCTAGTGTTTTGTAAGAAATGACCTGCAGGTAAACGCATTTTACCTTGGCTCAGTAAATCCCAGAACTTAGCAGCCCCTATCAATATGTCTATACTTTGACCCTTATAGAAGTCAGGATCCGCTAACTGTAAGTTGCTAGGAATTTTAAATTGCGCATTATGTTTAGGAATCGCAGGAAAAGTTGATGTAATGTTTGGTAGAACAATACATTGTAAGTGTGTAGTATAGGAGCTGGTGCGTGACTTAATTTCAATATCACAAATTAATGTGGCCTGTGTCACCGAATTTCCAACTCCACGAATTTCTTGAGCAGACTGTATCACTGGTATATTTAGAATGTCGCATAAAGATTTTTTAATAAGGCAACGTTCACTGCCAGAATCTAAAAGAGCGCGGGCTAAATGATAATTATTCAATTTATCACGTACTTCAACTAATGCAGTTGATAACAGGACTCTTTGCACACAAGGATACTGAGCGCATAATGTATCCATGTGCAATTGTTTACCATGCAGCTGCGGTGCAGCAGAGTCAGTAAGGGATGCTAGTGTAACCAGTGAAGGCCGTTTGTCATCACTAGGTACTGCTTGAGACGGGACTTGGCCTTGTGGGTCAGTAGCCTTATCACAAATTAAGGAATTATGTTTTACATTCTCACACTTTCTACACGGACCAAATCTACAGTCAGCTGCTGTGTGCCCACCAGGCCGCAAACAATTTTCACATAATTTATTATCCCGTACAAACTTTAGTTTATCTTTTAAATCTAAACCTAGAAATTTGCTGCACGCATATAGTGAATGATTTGACTTACAAAGTAAACAAGACCTCTGTGATATGTGTGACTTGCTCTTGGTGCTAGAAACATTGCAGTGCACCTTTGAATTTGGGGTTGCATGATGCTTCTTAATATCATTTGATTTAGTGCTATTTGCCTGCAAGGTGTCTAACATATCTGCCCTATCCTTTAGAAATGTTAGTAGTACATCAACTTTCAGGCGGGACTTGGAATCATCAGATTTATTTAATATTGTATTCCGGTGTTGTTCCCATGCTCGCTCCGTCGTTTTGTCAAGCTTAGAAACAATGATATAAATTAATATTGTATCCCAGCTATCAACTGGTTCACCTAATATTTTTAGTGCGCGTAGGTTCTTTAAATAAGTGTCTATTAAATTTCTTAATAACTCTGGTGCTTCCTTTGTCAATGCCTGAAGTCTGAACAATGCCTTAATGTGACTATGAATTAATAATTTATTGTTATTAAATCTATTTAATAATAACTCCCATGCTACCAAGTAATTATCAGCCGAGAACTCCACTGAATCTATAACTAGGGCTGCACTACCCTTTAATGATGATTTTAAATAGTGAAACTTTTGAATACTGCTTATATTAGTAGACTCATGAACCAACGATTGAAAGGTATCCCTAAACTCTAACCAGTGGTTACATGAACCGTCAAAGGTAGGAACTGAGATAGTAGGTAGCTTTATTGTGTCATTGTGACTGTGACAACGCTTAGAGCATGCACTAGTGCTTTCCTCCTTCATCATACACTCAGCACGGGCCAATGTACTGTAATAATTATTCTCAAAAGCATCACGTTGATTTAATTGTTCTTCCAAATCTACTTCCAACACTAATTCTTCAATCTTTGATTGAAGCTCATTGAACTCAGAATACAGGCTTGTTGCACCTTGTATACGCAGCTTTAAATCGAGTTGAGTTTGACTAGACAAATCGTCAGATTTGATTCCATTAATATAGGTGGAAAATCTTGTTAACCTACTCTTAACTATGGCACGTTTTTTGACTAAATCACGTATTAACTCATTAGTGCTCTCGTCATCAGTTAATGTTATTCTATAAGGCGATTTAGACCTAGGTTTCAACTCATTTGTACTCATTTCGATTGCTTAAAAAAGGTGGAGTAAAATGCGAAAATTTATGCGTTTTAAAGGGGAAGTTTAGAAAACCAAGAGATGAAGGTGAAGTACTCACGTTTAACGCGTTGAAATACCTTAGGATAAGGTGAGTATGGGAGTGGTTGGCGATTCACGATGATGATCCGGTTCGAAGGACCAGCTTATGTGCCCGCAGATCCTTTGCGTGTAATGATGGCGCTTGTTGATTGTTGGAGATACCGCAGGCGTTCCTTATATGCGTTTTTCTTGAATTTAAGATGCGATTACTAAAAGAAATACTTAGTATGTTCCAATTTTATATTCTTAATTTTTACAATTCACAGTTGAAAATTTGATGCGTAATTATATTTGACAAGTGACACTGCCCTCCGCTATAGTCTATGGACGTTCCGTTTCGCGTCTTTACACTATCGCATTTACCAAATTAATCAGTCAAGATGCCTATTACTATCAATTTACTAACGAACTTGGATAAATCGAAGCGCCGCGCCGAATTTGAGGCAACGTAACGCCGAAGGCTCCAACATTAATCAAATAGTTCCAGAGATTCATTTGGCTTTAGCTGTACTTATAATGAGAACAATTAATTATTATTTATCGATCGACCCACCCTACTGTAGTAACATAGAGGAGTGGTTATTTCATCATCGCCACCTCGAACTACACACATCAAAAGTGTCTAGGGATCAACATATATTTTTGCAATAACTTTTCTCCTGATTGATATTAATTAAAATTTTCTTTAAGGATTCATCAAATAAAGTGTTTTCGTTTGTCACAGTAACGATAAACCAAGTCACCTTTGCATTAATAAAGAAATTTGCCATTTTCCTAATAAAGGGATTTTTGACATTTGAACCACTAACATTAAAGTTCGAAAAAAAGACTGAAATAACAATTTTCTTTAAAATTTTATTAGGTAACTTAAACAATTAATAATCCGTGTTTCTACCGCGAACACTAACAACACAAGAACATCGGTTTGGCATACTCAAAATGAGTTCATCCAAATCACGCTGTGGAATGGCCGCCCATGTTCGTTGCAACAACAAAAAAAGGTCTTCTTGCCACTGGATACCCTCCATATTCGGCAGAGCTCTTCTCTGTAGCATATCCCATGCATGCTCAATCGGGTTCAAGTCTGGCGACTGAGCAGGCCAGGGCAGGACATTGATGTTAGCTGCGGCGAGAGTCTGTCTTACAACTCTTGCGGTGTGCGGTCGTGCATTATCATGCATTAACTGAAATAAGGGACCGATTTGCACTTGTAGAGGAACGATGACGTCTGATACAATCGTCTCAGCATAAATTTGAGCGTTGAGGTTGCCTCTGATCCAAATCAACTCAGTTCTTCCGCCGATCCAAATACCCGCCCATACCATGATGGTTCCACCACTATAAGGATGAACTTCCTGGCAGGATTTTAATCGCTGATTATGAAATTATGAAATGCACCAAAAAGGATCCATATAAATTTATAAAATCATAAATTTATTACAAAGCCACATCTCAATCTCAAGAAATCCGCATAAAAATGCTTGATCCCTAGACACTTTTGATGTGTGTATTACCAACTCACTACTCAGCACAGGTCTACTATTGAGTGAGATATAGTTCACCACACTGGCCAAGTGCAGATCGACAGACATCACACACCATTTAGAATCATTATGGAAAACTTTCAGGTACTTTCAGGTTTTATCACGACGTTTTCCTTCACCGCATTTTAGCTAGCTTAAAGAAAAGCTATTATAATGATATAAAGCTAGTATAATGATATCTTCGAGCTAGATCTTTCAAATAATATAATCCATCTATGGTGTTCATCATCAGTTCGACTTCAGTCTTCACCAAATTGTGCTTTCGAAATTCCCCAAGATCCCATAATCAGATCCTGACCTGATGACCATGGTACCACCTGGGCAGTAGGCGTCTTTGAGTAATCGGGGAACATACATAAAATAAAAATTTCGACAAATTGAGAATCTCCTCCTTTTTTAACCAACTTCAAAAAAGGAGGAGGTTCTCAATTCGTCGGTATTTTTTTATGTATGTTTACCGATTACTCGATGACGCCTGAACCGATTTGGAAGTCTTTTTTGTTGCCAGGTCGTTACATTTAAATTTTATCGAAATCGGTTTTTTTTAAAAAATCAACAATAAATTATATACTTTGTAGTGGCGCGGGCGTTTGAAGATGGTTTTTTAAAAATAATGTTTATATTTAATTATTTTGAAGTCTGTTATTGGTATAAGAGGTGCAGGATTATGTAAAGTCAGCCACAAATAGCTCATCAGAATGTTCCGCTTTCGTTGAAATAAAATCAAAGGCCGTAACACAAGCTACGCGATAGCCGGCCGTGGGTGGAATCGTTAATGCCTGTCTGATTGTACCTATTCAGCACCCGTACCTACTATGGGATCATATTCAAATTATTTCATTCGAAAAGATTAAAGATAGACATAAATTAATATCGTTTTGTAAATAGTGGGTTTTGCAATGATACTTGTTAAGAAATGTACATACTTAGCTACCGACCGATTAACTCAATACAATACAAATGCAGCCGGGCGAATGTCGCTGCTTGATTGAAGGACAAACCAAAAAACAAAAAAAATTAAGTGGCACTCGGGGACTGCCGCGGTAAAGCTATTGCATAGCATTTTTTATCAACTTATGCAATTATAATATTTATGCATTTTTTTTGCAACAAGAAAAGCACACTGTCACTACTTTACGAGTGAGATTCGAACCTGCGACATCATCCTATTAATCCTATTAATATTATAAATGCGAAAGTTTGTGAGGATGGATGTTTGGATGGATGGATGTTTGTTACTCTTTAACGCGACAACGAATGAACCGATTTTGCTGAAATTTGGCACAGACATAGAATATAGTCTGGAATAGCACATAGGCTACTTTTTATCCCGGAAAAGCAAACAGTTCCTGCGGGATAGCATCGCTATTTTTTATGCATTTGTCCTTCAAAATACGCGCAATGGAGTTTTAGATTAACGTGATTTTTTTGCACAGGTAAAGTTAAGAGCCTGAAAAATGACAAAGGCTACTTTTTATCTTGGGAAAACAAACGGTTCCTGCGGGATATTAGTATACTACTTTTCACACATTTATCTTTCAATTATGCGCCAACGGCGTTACAGATTGACGTGGTTTTTTGGATTGGCATAGTTGATGACTTGAAAAGTTACAAAGGCTACTTAATTTACTTTTTATCCTGGCTACTTTTTACTACAAGGCAAGGCTACTTTTTATCCTGGGAAAGCAAACAGTTCCCGCGGGATATTAGTGTTCTACTTGTCACATATTTATGCGTTGGTATGCACTTACACTTTATATGGTGAAATATTATAACTGCGAAAGTGCGTTGGTTTGTCCTTCAATCACGCCCCAATAGAGCTACGGATCGACGTGATTTTTTGCAGTATACCTATAGTTGAGGACCTGGAGAGTGACAGACTACTTTTTATCCCGCAAAGTCAGAGTTCCCAAGGCATTTTAAAGGCTAAGTTCACGCAGACGAAGTCGCGGGCATCAGCTAGTACACCATACGGTAAAGAAAGCGGCCGCTCGCCCACTGCGCCGAACGACGGTGTTAGGTTTATTTTCGTTACGGAATTTCTTGATTTGGTCGCCGCGCTCAAACTGTTTGTCCTAGTTCAAAGCTCGCGATAAAAGCTATGCAATAGCTTAAAACTTATTCATTACTCTTGCAATTTTTTACTAAATACTGAATGAAACCCGCGACTTTGTCCGCGTGGATTAAGGTTTTTGATTCCCACGGGAACTCTTTACTTCTCCGGGATAAAATTAATATATATGTTAATCCTGGATATGAGCTATCTCTATTCCAAATTTCAGCCAAATCGGTTCACTCGTTGCGGCGTGAAAAAGTAACAAACATCCATCTTTCCAGATCCATCCTCACATACTTTCGCTTTTATAATATTAAGTTGGATAGTAGGAAATGGGATATTAGTAGGAACAAGGATAGGAAGTATGAAGTAGGACTTAGGAATGAAGACCACAATATTGTTCACTTAGAAAGTACCATTAGGTAGGTAACGGTATAATTATGTTTTTCATTTCATTTATTCGTTACATAAACTGTGATAAAATATAGGTCTCAATTAAAAGGCTCATACATTATACCAGTCTGGCGTGCAACATACTTATACATAACTTAAACTATTGATTACATTTCTTTATATTGAATGGGTGAGTACCTACTACCAAAAATTTTGGTAGAATAGAATAGAATAGAAATGTTTTTTATTCAAATAAAGTTTTTTACAAGTGCTTTTGAATCGTCGATGAGTCTACCACTGGTTCGGAATGCTCTTCATGCCGAGAAGAACCAGCAAGAAACTCGGCGGTTGCTCTTTTCAAAACAAGTTTACAATTCCATCCCAATAACAGTGTTTCCACAATGGGTTCCACAAAAGCATACCTAATTATAATTCAACACATGTTAAGAACGGCAGACAGAAAAAAGCCCCATTCCCGCTGGTGGCATCTGTTCACGAGCATGACGCATGATCCAGCCATTGCTTCGCTTAACCATATTTGAGTGAACGTAACAACCCGCATCACACATCACACGTTTGAAAAGAGCATCCGCGGAGTTTCTTTCTGGTTCTTCTCGGCAGGAAGGGCATTCCGAACCAGTGGTAGACTCATCAACGATTCAAAAGCACTTGTAAAAAAGTTTATTTGTATAAAAAACATTTCTATTCTATTTTATTCACACGACACCACCACAGAAATGTTTAAAGAGAGCGTGACATACTTAGGATACCCATGTTAAGGCATCGAATTGATACTAATATTCAAATACTTATTTTAAGACATGACTTAGTAAAGTTAATAAGTCCTGCCCCCTAATACTACCGGTCTTTGAGTATTAAACCAACATTACCGGTTCTTCAAGCTATTGTAATTATTTGTATCCTACCGATCGCCACTTCAGATTCTCAATCATTGAGTGAACTCCGTAACTCTGGTTCTACGGGTCTCTTCATTTCTGAAACAGATCTAACATTCCGTGATTCCACTCAATTTGCAACGTTAATACTCTAAAAATAACTCGCATACATCACATTAATCACACTAATATTATAAATGCGAAAGTGTGTTTCTTTGTTTGTTGGTTTGTCATTCAATCACGCCGCAATAGAGCTACGGATCGTTGTGATTTTTTGCATGGAGAGTGACATAGGCTACTTTTTCTCCCGGAAAATCAAAGATTTCCCGAGGGATTTTAAAAACTAAATCTACGCGGACGAAGTCGCGGGCATCAGCTAGTCATACTAATATTATAAATGCGAAAGTGTGTTTGTTGGTTTGTTGGTTAATCCTTCAGTCACGCCGCAACAAAGCTACGGATCGACGTGATTTTTTGCATGGGTAATAGTTGAGGACACGGAGAGTGACATAGGCTACTTTTTCTCCAGGAAAATCAAAGATTTCCCGAGGGATTTTGAAAACTAAATCTACGCGGACGAAGTCGCAGGCATCAGCTAGTAGAATATAAAACATTTTTATAATTAAAAGCCGTGACATCTGCGCTAACTGTACAGCCCCTCAGCACTAATGAACTAATTAGCAACTAGCATTTCCCTTTAATGACGGCTCTTACACAGTTTATATCTAGACCAAATGGCCTCCAGACTGATGTGCTCATTAATACTCACATAATAGTTTTATGGTCTGTCATTTACCTTTTGAACTTTGGTCTTGTGATCACGATAACATTGTAAATACTCAAGGTAAAACAATTTTTTTTTTGATATACCTTTTGTGTTGTTGAAAATTTTTTCGACCTTTGTGAATCGTGCTAAATTCACTCGATAATTCAAACCACACTTTGTAAAAACTTATTTGAATAAAATCTTCTTTATCTATTGTATACTAGATGATGCCCGCGACTTCGTCCGCGTGGATTAAGGTTTTCATTCCCGCGGGAACTTTGCAATTTTCCGGGATAAAAAGTAGCCTTTGTGTATGAGCTATCTCCATTCCAAATTTCAGCCAAATCGGTTCATTCGTTGTGGCGTGAAAGAGTTACAAACATCCATCCATCCATACATCCATCCATCCTCAGAAACTTTCGCATAATTTACTGACAAGAACCGGCAAGAAACTCAGCAGTTGCTTTTTTCAAAACAAAATAATACAATATTGACGTAAAATTACAATGTATACAGTTACACTACCCGTGATCAGCTGGATGCCAAGCCGATTAAGTCCATGCATCTTTGCTTTGCAACAACTTAAGGCTTAAGATTTTTCTGGTTTAGCGAAAAAAATCCTACAGGTTTCCTTGTTAGACTGGGGATCTCTAAAGATCGTCAAGTCACGTATGCTACTACGATGTTACGGAAACTGCTTACAGTATGGAATTGAATATTGCTCTTATGTCACTCTGCGCTCGCTCGCCAGTGAATTTTAATAAAAGCGATTTAGAAGTTTCATGCGAGTTTATGGCTGAAGTTTTCATCGAAGGAAGCTTCAATCTTTAAGCCAAATGTTTGTGGCATGTTATTTTAATAACTGTACCTACCTCTTCCCGGCTCTTCTCAGCAGAATACACACGCCTTTGCGAACGCTATAGAGAACTCTCAGGCGTGCCGGTTTCCTCTTGATGTTTTCCTTCACCTTTGAAGCAGAAAAGGAAATACAGAGGTGCGTGGCCGTGATCGAACTCACAACCCTCTGAATAGGAGAACGTAGTCCTAACCTATCTTTTACTGTTTGTTTTTTCGACTTAACTCTGTGTGCAGTTCCAAATCATACTAATATTATGAATGCGAAAGTGCGTTTGTTGGTTTGTTGGTTTGTCCTTCAATCACGCCGCAATAGAGCTACGGATCGACGTGATTTTTTGCATGGGTATAGTTGTGGACCTGGAGAGTGACATAGGCTACTTTTTATCCCGGAAAATATAAAAGTTCCCGAGGGACTTTAGAAACTGAATCCACGCGGACGAAGTCGCGGGCATCAGCTGGTAATGTATAAAGTGAGCCGTCATCGAAAGCTGCAGCTTCTCACTAGAGAAAAATAAGAAACTAAAGAAAAAACCTAAGTGTAGGCTGTCTTCTTCTTCTTCTTCTTTATGAACCGATAGACGTCCACTGCTGGACAAAGGTCTCTTGCATGGATTTCCACCTGCCTCGGTCTTGCGCCGCCTAGATCCAGCGGCTCCCTGCGACTCGTTTGATGTCGTCGGTCCACCTGGTGGGGGTCTGCCAACACTGCGCTTCCCGGTGAGGGGTCGCCACTCCAACACCTTGGGACCCCAAGGACCATGAGCTCTTCGAACTATGTGCCCCGCCCATTTCCACTTCAGTATCGCGACTCGCTGAGCTATGTCGGTGACTATGGTTCTCCTACGGATCTCCTCATTTCTGATTCGATCCCGCAGGGACACTCCGAGCATAGCCCTCTCCATCGCCCGCTGTCTCTGTAGGCTGTCACTTCTCTGTATTTTGTTCATTAGAGAAGCAAAAAACAAGCAAAAACTTAAGTAAGTAACCTTTGACGACCTACTGGCTCAGTGGTGAGCGCTGTTGTCTTATAACTGGGAGGTCTCGGGTTCGATTATCGGGTGGCTAGTTACCACCCTACCGTCAAGCGATTTAGCGTTCCAGCATGATGGCGTGTAGAAACCGATTAGGGGTATGGGTTGAATGTTCACTGTCATACCCCTTCCAAGTTAGCCCGCTACCATCTTAGACTGCATCGTCACTTACTATCAGGTGAGATCGCCAGTCAAGGACTAGCTTGTCATCGAATAAAAAAAAAGTAATACCTAAATTCACGTCGTAGAAGTCAGCTAGTCGTTATTTAAAGTACTTAATTTCAGTTACGCGACATTTAGCTCGAACGCTGTTATTTGTGGCTTAACTTACGCTTTTAGTGTATGAGCACATTATGTAATAATATCCGAAGGTCACCCTTTCAGCAAAAGCTTTTATTACGTTACAATAACTCAAGTAGAAATTGATTATGTTATAGAACACGTATTTTTACATTAGACCGCACATAGCGTCTATACTTACAAAGTAAAAAACATTTTACCATTATTTTTTATTTCTTTATTGAAACTCCGTACCAATTTATTTGAACGAAGTGACTGTTTGTACAGGTACTGGACGAATAAATTATATTTATTCGTACAGTTATTCAATTTTTTTTGAAGGCATTGTGTTCGTTATTTTCGCGGTACAATATCGGGTCTCCGTAGCCTAGTGGCTTCTGCAGTCGCCTAACAGTTAACAGTCGATGGTTCGAATCCCAGCTCGACAGACTGAATTTTCTATTTTCCATTTTATTTTAAATAATTTCTACACGTGGAATTTTTCCCTAATTTTTTATAACTTATAAAAAATTAAAAATGTAACTAATTTTAATTTTTTTTTAATTAGTTACATTGTAAGACGTTGGGAGAACCACCAGACTGTGCAAAAACTAAAGTTAGGTTAGGTTAGGTTAGAACATAAAAGATTCCGGTGCCGGTGCAGGCCGGGCACTTAGGTTTTATTGGTTTGAAATGAAAAATTAATTTGGAGGGGTTTCTAAGCTTCCTCTACTCCTTTTCCCCTCTCCCACTATTTTTTTACCTTCACTCCTTCACTAAGCGAATTTTGGCAAGACTAAAGGGGCCCCCTCCCCCTCCCCTCCCCCTCCCCTCCCCCAGGCGGCCGGTCGTGAAATGTCATGCCGAACCACTTATAACATGGCTCACAAGACATGTTGTGCCGACCCCACATAGCGTGGGACAAGGACAAGGAGATGAATGATGGGGAAACAATCACTCACACTCAAAAAAGATGAAATAATTACTATAATTAATGAATTGCCAAAAACTTTTTTGAGAAACATAAAACATACCTAATAAATAATCATCATGATCATCATCATTATCAACCTTTAGATGTCCACTGCTGGACATAGGTCCAGCAGTCCAGTCTCCTCCTTCGGTCTTGCGCCGCCTGAATCCAGCGGCTCCCTGCGACTCGTTTGATGTCGTCGGTCCACCTAGTGGGGGGTCTGCCAACACTGCGCTTACCGGTGCGGGGTCGCCACTCCAACACCTTGGGACCCCAACGACCATCAGCTCTTCGAACTATGTGCCCCGCCCATTTCCACCTCAGTTTTCGCGACTCGCTGAGCTATGTTGGTGACTTTGGTTCTCCTGCGGATCTCTTCATTTCTGATTTGATCTCGCAGGGATAACCCAAGCATAGCTCTTTCCATCATATATACATACATAATAAATAATAGTAAGTAGTAATAAAACAAATACTTTCAACTACCTTTTTTTCATTAATTGCATGTAATCCAAACAAATTTAAATTGAAATGAAATTCAAGACGACTGCCATATCAAGGGTAATTATTCATCTCGATAATTAATTCAGACCTTATAATAAAAATTCTTACAGCTAACTTTTCGCTAACTCTAATTAGAAATGCAATTAAAATTCTTCACAAATAATGGTTAGCGAAAGTCGAGGTCAAAATGTCTTAATATAATTAAAGAGACCCCAGGAGTCCTTAAATATTAATTCACCTTAAAGATGTTTAAATATAATATTGCTGACAGAGAGGACATTTCTATGCATCTCAATAACCCCTTTATTAATTTATAATTTATTTGTTTAGTTTAATTATGATAGTATTAATTTTATTCGGTAGTACTTATGACATACTTTACCACTTCTGGGTCTTTTTGAACCTGTTACGGACAGAATATTATCAGCAATTTTCACTGGGAAGTGATATACCTACCGTAAACGCAAGCGACCATTATAGTTCTACATTGATAAAGTATTTTTTAATTGATTATAATGATTCGAAAGCACTTGTAAAAGTGTATTTAAATGAAAAATATTTCTGTTCTAATTTATTCTAATCAGCCTTGCTTCAGCTGTCCACAAGATAGATAAGCTACATTTTGTAACATTTTTGTTTTAAGAAGAGCAACTGCTGAGTTTCTTGCCGGCTCTTCTCAGCAGAATCAGCTTTCCGAACCGGTGGTATATTCTTGACTTGCCATAAGAGCCACAGGTTGGCCTACATGAAATAAATGATTTTAAATTTGAATTTGAATTTTTTTTTTACATAGGTAAATGACTAAGTCAATGCTTAAGGACAATCACTGAATATCTAAGACCTTAGAAGTTAGTTTTTATTGGCTTTATCTTCTCTTCTTTTTTAATGTTCTTCTAACACAAATGCATCCGACAGCATCCGACAGATCGCATTAAATGAATTATAATATAATCATTCGTTGTAAGGTTACATAAAAGTACGTCCACGAGACTTGTATGACTAAAATCCTACCAAAGAATTCTAAAATCTATATTTTTAACAAAATAAAACAATTTTGATGTGAATGAAACTTCCGAAGCATGCGATGCAAAGCTACCTACCATGAATGCTCAGGATAAAGTTTTGGAAATATGACGCCGTCACATCTTGGCGATTTCTAAACAGCCGTCACGACTTCACGATTCTGTAGCCTAAAATAACATGAAAAAAGATTTTTATCAAGGTAAAAATCCCCTTAGCCACTCTACGCTTTGCGTAAGTATTACTATTCTCTTTGAAATAAAATATTGCGAAATCTATAATATAATAAAACTGTAACGGGTCCAATTCTGTACATTGAAGATATTTTGAAAATTTTTGTTTGAGGGCACTCTATAATCGATACTGAAGCCAAAACAATTTTTTTTTAATTTTTTGTCTGTCTGTCTGTCTGTCTGTCTGTCTGTCTGTCTGTCTGTCTGTCTGTATCTTGGCCGCGCATCACGCCGAAACTACTGGACGGATTTAAATGAAACTTGGCACGATTTAAGTTAGTACTACGAGGTATAATATAGGATACTTTTTATCCCGAAATTCAGCACGGTTCCCTTGGGAGAGGGGATGAAAGTCAAAATGTGTATTTCGCTGTTATTCATTAAGGTGTATTCCGATTTAATCCATTCTTTTTTTGTTAGAAAGCAGGTTCTTTAGAGATTGTCCTGTAATTATTTCAAGGTCGTCAATTTCGTAGTTCAGAAATTATAGACATCACAATCTTCTGTATAGGTCCAAATAACTTGAACCCCGGAATCTACAGGATACTTTGAATGAACGGCTCATCTTAAGCTGGCAATTGTAATTTATCGTATATAGCCATCGTGGATAATATTTTGTCAAAGTCAAACTACTCCAAAGGCGTCAGATTTTGCCAAACGATCATTATACCTACATACTACATAGTAGGTATGGATGTAATACATCGTATGGACGTAATATTACAGTGTTTTCCTATGTAATTTAATATTCTAATCATAATATTTACTAATACTATAAATGCGAAAGTGTGTTTGTTTGTTGGTTTGTCCTTCAATCACGCCGCAACAGAGTCGCGGATCTACGTGATTTTTTGCATGGGTATAATTGAGGACCTGGAGAGTGACATAGGCTACTTTTATCCCGGAAAATCAAAGTGTTCCCGAGGGATTTTAAAAACTAAATCCACGCGGACGAAGTCGCGGGCATCAGCTAGTTGTATAATATAAAAGTAATGAACAAATTAACAGTGAATAAATTTTTCACCCTGGCTGGCTAAAGCCCTGGTGAATGTAGCGAAATGACCAAGCCACATAATTTGACTAACGTGTAGAGTTTGTGAAGTTAGGGCTTGAAGATTTAGGGCGTGTAGAGTTAGAAGCTTGGCTCTATATTATGCGATCTGATATCTTTTCGACAGTGCGAACCATTGGTCTCGCGCGTCGTGGCAACATTTTACATGAAAATGTTTTTGGTGGGATTTAACATTCACAATAAAGTTCATAAAAGTATAAATAATAATAAATAAAACATAGTTTTATTTCTTTTTTTTATAATGTTAATCTTATAAGAAAGTCTAATTAAAGACAATGTTGTTAGTGCTAAAAGTTAAAAGGTATAATATCAAAACTATATTAAATAGGTACGTAGGTACCTAGGAGCTAAATTTATTCTTATTACCAAAATAACACTACTCAATCATTAGGTAGGTACCTATTTACTCTAATGATAACCCAGTTCGAGCCTCAGTTCGTCGAACTATACCTATGAATGGTCCACCCATTTCCACTTCAGCATCGACCTACTGAATACATCTTCTATCTTCTTATATATATAAAAGAAAGTGGTGTTAGTTACACTATTTATAACTGAAGAACGGATTTGGCTGAAAATTGGTGGAGAGGTAGCTTAGAACCAGGAGACGGACATAGGATACTTTTTATCCCGTTCGACCGCGTTTCCGTTAAGTCACTATAAAACGTGGTATAACAAAAACGCATCTGACATGGAATAACAAAACGCAAATGGCAGTGGAATAACAAAACGTAAATGACAGCTAAACGTAATTTTGTCTTTGGTTAAGTATGGTAAAACATTTGACAATTATAAAAGTGTTATAATAAAGCATTACTGATATTATAAATGCGAAAGTGTGTTTGTTTGTTGGTTTGTCCTTCATCTCGTCGCAACAGAACAGCGGATTGATGCGATTTTTTGCATGGGTATAGTAATGGATGTAGTAGTGGTTCCCCAGACCGGGAGAGCTACTTTTTATCTCTGATAATGAAAGAGTTCCCGCGGGATTTTTAAAAACTAAATCCATGCGGACGAAGTCGCGGGCATCAGCTAGTCTTCTATATAAATAAAAATGAATGTTGGTAAGCGCATAACTCAAGAATGGATGGACCAATTCGGTCAATTTATTTTGTTGTATGTTCCTTAAGGTCCACGGAAGGTTTTAATTTAAAAAAAAAAAAAAACAAAAAAATAATAATTTTTACTTTTAACTTTTGACAGAACGAAGTCTGTCCGGGCAGCTAGTTCTAAATAAAAATGAAATTTGACTGCGTAGGAAAAACATAGCATTATTGAACGGTCTTCTGATAATGCGTTGGCCAAGTGGAGGTATCTACTCGAGTAACTTGAGATCCCAACGTCTATTGTATCTTAGCCCATTGCCACTTAAGTATTACATTAGTGATAGCCTAGTGGTTAGGACTATGGTCTCCTATTTGGGGGTCGTAGGTTCGATCCCGGATTCTGACCTCTGATTTTCCAGAGTTATGTGCGGCAATTAAATATCACGTGCTTCAACAGTGAAACCTGCACACCTGAGAGTTCTCCGTAATGTTCTCAAAGGTGTGTGAAGTCTGCGAATTCGCATTGGGCCAGCGTGGTGGACTATGGCCTTAATATAACTTATATGGCCTTAATAACCCTTATCTGAGACCTGCGCTAAGTAAAAGCCGTTGATGGGTTGATGATGATGATGATGATGATGATGAACTATATCAGTTACTTCTCCAACGTTTCTCACTCACAAGTTCTGAGTTTCTTCCGCATATATTCTCCGAGCATAGTTATCTCCATCTTCAGCTCAGTGTCTTCCTTATTGTTTTCTTCTTATTCTTTATCAACCACGGTTACTTGCGTGGGCTTCCACAGGCTTCGTTTTAGCGCCGCTTGTATGCAGTGGCTCCCCGCGACTCATCTGATGTCGTCAGTCCACCTAGTGAGGAGTCTTCCAACATTGCACTTCCTTCTTATATGAGATTTTTTTATAGAGCAACCGCCGAGGTTTTTACTGGCTCTTCTTGATTGGGATAGCATTCCGAACCATTGTTAAATTCGACAGTTAAAAAATTGGTTGTCTGTAAAGTCGGTTTACGGACGATAGTTTTACGTGATAACGTCATTAAGAGACATTGACGATGACTGGCGGGCGGCACAAGCCAACGCTTGGGCCGATCGTGCCTCTCTGTCGCTTGTTCCGAGCTCTCGCTTGCACGCCCAGGCTCAGGCGGAACGTGACACTTTTTCGTGCGTGTAGCCGGTGTTCATTCGATTTATAAGACGTTATCACGTCAAAAGCACTTAGTAAAAGTTTATTTATTTATTTATTTATTTATTTATTATACCTACAGTAATCAACAGCGTTACATCTAATTACAAATACAATTAAGAATAGTTATAAAATAAGGCCAAACAGATTACACAATAATTGCAAAATACATAATAATATAATTTCATAGTTAAAAATGTAACTAAGTGAAAGAGATAGGTATAACATGATAGATACTAACAATAGAAAATAATATGAATACAAAAATTTTATATTTTATGCTACGCTATGAGGGCCAAATATCAACCATGTTTCATATCCATAAGCCATCACTAACATCACGGACTGTTTCTCTAATAGCTGTTAAGTTAACCCTCATAACTCTAAAACCCAACATTAGAACAAACACATGGGGCTGTAGATAATTTTAATTTTCACCGCTCAAATGAGTTTAGGAAGGCATCTATCAGATTACTGCACGCCATTAAGGGCTTATCCTCATCGACCCACATCATAAGGTCGACAGCTTATTTTGAGTTTTGACCTCCATAAGGTCCTGTACACATCACATTACCTGTGTTTCTGTCAGTGTTTCTGCGGGTAGGTGGTTAGGTACCTTCCTTAGGGCTTGGTCTGAAAACTGCTAGCAAGCTAAGCAAATAAAAGAAAAGCTGTATTAATAAAGCAGATTGAATACATAACATTTTTTAGAGGTTTGGTAGTAAAACGAGGAACCCTCATAGTTTCGGAACCGGAACCCTACCTTATTCGTATTCTGTATCACACTTGACCATTTATAGACACAAAATTAAAAAAAATAAAAAATTTAAAACACCCCCGACATGAGAATCTATGGCTGTCGAAGTTAGGGCGAGCCAAGGGCGAGCGGAGCGAGACCTATCACTATCCCACAACCTGAGCATTTTGTGGTACACTTTACTGAAAAACTATCATGCCTATAGATTTGTGATTTAACATAGTAATTTAACTTCATATTCGTTTGTTCGATCGTTATCTGTCAAAAAAATATAATTTTATAGCCATAAACTTAAAAATTATTACCCGTTAAAAAAACTACGCGAGCCCTCACAAAGCTCAGCTTTTTGCTAGTCAATTAATTTTCATTTAACGATTATGCTAGCACGCGTGAAGCACATAATCGAGTAATCATACGCCAAAAATGCCTTACATCATTTTGGAAAAGAGCTGATACTCTTACACTGCTGGACCGATATTAACCAAACATAGCTAAGAACCACCGCAAGGAAACTGGCTTTCAAATGAAAAAAATCGCATCGAAATCGGTCCATCTGTTTGAGAGCTACGATGCCACAGACAGACAGACATCGACGTCAAACTTATAACACCCCTCTTTTTGCGTCGGGGGTTAAAAATAGAAAAAATTGGGTAAATACAATGTACACGCACCAGTCATCTAGGTACTTATTACATTACCCTATAATTTTTAAACATATAGATCGTTATATAAAACATTTGTGAGGTATAATTATTTAAGCGAGAAAGGTCCTTTTCGGGTCTGTCCTCAGCAAATAACATAATATGGCCGGACCCGCTAAATACGTAAATGCCCTTTGAAAAATAAGGCTCTATTTTTGAACGAGGGCTCTTTGTGTACCTAATACGTATTATAGACGACAAGCGAGCTATTTATCACAAGAGATAATTACAAAGAATCAAGAATTGCCCAGTGAGATATTTTTTTTTTAAGTTGAGAAGTGGAGGCTTGTGATCGTATCTGAATCCTAATGATGGTATTTGACGATTACATTAAGCAAGTCTAGATAATTTTTATTCAAATTCAAAGAATGAAGTCTCGAAATAAGTGAAACTGCCCATTAACGCGTTGTGTTGCGGCAAACTCAAAAATCAACTACCTACCTATACGATTTTGGTGTCATAAATTTCATATTAATATATTATATTATTAATAAATAATAAAATACCAAAAGAATTAGAATTAGAATTTCAGAATATTACAATAAAAGAAATCAGTCTACATCGACAATTCTCTCTCTCTCTTCGCGAGATATCACTTCGATGTGCATGCTAGGCCTAACTGATCTGAGAAATTAAATAGTTTATTTTCTAGATTTAAATTATATACCTACCTTCATAAGTATGCATGCATTTAGCATTAAAAAATTTACATATTTTTCTTGTTCACGATAAAATTATTTTCTATTTGTATATTATTTTCTGGAGTAAATGGTAATAATGTAAATAATAATGGAGATGAACACAAAATGAAGTTATCTAAAAATGTAAATACCTTTAGCGTTGTTAGATTATAAAATGTCTGAGCTTTTATCCCTTGGATGAGAACTGAAACACGAAAGGCTTCATGCCTGAATTGTTTGAAGCACTGAAATTAGTATTTACATTTTAAATAAACTCCAAATAAAGGGTCCTAAAATACAGTGGAAAAATATAATTGGAACGAAGTTCCTTATCGCGCGTTGCGAAAGGGGACTCGACGGAAATTAAGACCAAAAGTTTTTGGGGGCATTTTGATTTTTATTGATAAAAATATCATGATAAAAAATGTATACCCGAATAATTATTTTCTTTATACCTCGAATAGAGCTTGAAAATGATATTTTTATAATAATAACTTCGTTCCTATCTGGTGTCCTACGACACCACACGACTTTTTATTATATTAGTTTTTTTATATAAATATTAAAATAAACAGATATTATATTTTATAAATAAGGAAAAATAATAATAATAATAGAATAGAATATTATCGACCGAGCGAAGCGAAGGTCTCTGAGTTTACTAGAGCGATTTGCACTTGTCCGTCCGTCCGTCTGTCACAGCCTTATAACTTCTGAATTACTGAACGTAATTACTTCAATTTTAGATATGATATGTAAACCGATGGCCTCCAGCCGAAAATGGCTTAAAAAGTTATAAGAATCTTTATTACGACCCCATACGAAATGGGGGGCTTTCAAAGTGGAGATTGTATTCGAGGCTAGATTTCTAAAACCACTTTGTTTTAAAACTTGAAACTTACACATAATTTGAGTTATATTCTGTACTTGAACAACAAATACTAAGATTAGATAAATATTATAAAGAAACGAAATTATTTGAGTTTTAATGGGCATCAATGTTTTTAACAAAACTTCACTATACTGTTACTAGATGGCGCTGTCTTTAATATTGTAAATATGCATCCCATCCACGAAAGCAGATGACGATTGACGTCATCAGATTCGGCGCGTTTTAATTACAATATAATATAGTTAAAACTACCTTATGGGAATTATGGGATACCGCGAGGTCTCAGTTCGGGGCGAACCACTAGTTTAAAGCTCTCAAAGTAACTTCGACTTAATGTTATATTATACCTTTGTGCCATCATACTTCATACTAATATTTAAATGCGAGTGTGTTTGTTTGTTGGTTTGTCCTTCAATCACGCCGCAACAGAGCTACGGACCGCCGTGATTTTTTGCATGGGTATAGTTGAGGACCTGGAGAGTGAGATAGGCTACATTTTTTCCCGGAAAATCAAAGAGTTCCCGAGGGATTTCAACTACTAAATCCACGTGGACGAAGTCGCGGGCATCAGCTAGTATGGACATAAAATAATTTTAGGTACCATTTATCATAATAATATGATATATAACCTTACTTATTTCAACAAATAAATTGATTTTGATTTTAATCTTGATTTTGATGTATGTAGGTATTAATTAGCTATTATGAAAATTATAGTTTACTAACATCGGTAAGTACTAAATGATTGATAGGCCGCCCTTGGTTCTGCCGTATTATTTATGACGCGAACGTGGGTTTTTCTTTTCACTTAACCCATTCTGACCGAGGTTGACCAAAGTATAACTATATAATTTTCAACGCTGGCACTCTCCCGCTATTGGTTAAAATTGGTTAAAAGCAAGAACGTCATAAAATCAGCCAATCAGAGGTGCGATTTTCTAAAGTTATTCCATTGATCGTAATGGTATTCGATGACATTAGGGTCAAAGTAAAATAAACCATAACAGCATTGAATTAGAGCTCAATTTCGTGTATGCATTCGTATGGGGTTGGGGTCACAGGTTCAACCCAAGTACGCACCTCTGACTTCTTGGAGTGATGTGCGAAGCAATTAAATATCACATGCGTCAACGGTCAAGGAATGAGGTGCATTACAATCTGAGATGGAAAGTGATCTACAATTTTCTCGAAGGTGTATGAAGTCTGCCAATTAGCATTGGGTCAGTGTGGTCCACTGATTTGAATAATACAAAGATTAAAGTAATTTAATATTATTTTTGACTTACCGGTGAAAGGATATGCCTCCTCGATTAATACTAGAGGTCTGGCTTTTCCTCTTGCAAGTAACAATGGCACAATACGGCATTTTACGGAGCTCCGATCTCGGCGCGATCTAAACACGACTAGAAGCGGTGAATGACTGAATCGGTCGAGTTTGGATATCCATATCATAACTGTGGCACGCTTTACACGCCCACTTCACCATTCCAATAGGTATTTATTTATTCCGTGGTGTGGTCGACTATGGCCTGTAACCCTTCTTTGAGTGGGAGACCCGCGCTCAGTCAGTAGTGAGCCGGCGAATAATGGATCTAAACTTCTAAAGTAAGCACAGCATGGCTTTCTGTGGGCGGTGTGAGTTGCAACAATACAGAAGTAGCTTGAAAATTGTAATACAACTGTTTTTCAAAGTAATTTAAGACCGGTATTCAAGAGAGAAAAATCTGATTCTCATTTAAGCGGCTTTTACCTTTTTCTTCTGAACAACTAGGTACGTAACTCCATTTGTAAAATTCAAATGCAAAATCCTTTTGCAGTCTTAATTAACGTCCTCGGAATAAAAGAAACTTAACGTTTTAGCCGAAACTTGGACGCTGGGGACATCTTTCGGTTAAGATTTTAGATTATAACGCTTCAAACTTTCTAATTTGAATACTTAATTCTTTAAGGTGATAAAATTTAAGAATTGTCTTGATACCTGATTCATAATTTTAACTGTGTAATTTTAAGGAATTAAATATAACGAACACCAAAAAAATACAATGAGACCCTAAGCTTCCTTACTAAAAAATAACCTATACGAAGAACAGATGTAGTAAATGATCACCAAATATTGTCTAACAAGTAATATATTTGCCAAAATCTTTGGTTAGGTTAGGGCTGGACATGAATATTTAAGTGCCGCAGGCCGGGCACTTAGGTTCTATCTATAATATAATAAAACTGTAACGGGTCCAATTCTGTACATTGAAGATATTTTGAAAATTTTTGTTTGAGGGCACTCTA
Source organism: Oeneis ivallda (assembly GCA_029955525.1). Lineage (NCBI taxonomy): Eukaryota > Metazoa > Arthropoda > Insecta > Lepidoptera > Nymphalidae > Oeneis > Oeneis ivallda. The sequence goes on along the minus strand of JARPMR010000018.1, from coordinate 22,859,451 downwards.
TAATCGATACTGAAGCCAAAACAATTTTTTTTTAATTTTTTGTCTGTCTGTCTGTCTGTCTGTATCTTGGCCGCGCATCACGCCGAAACTACTGGACGGATTTAAATGAAACTTGGCACGATTTAAGTTAGTACTACGAGGTATAATATAGGATACTTTTTATCCCGAAATTCAGCACGGTTCCCTTGGGAGAGGGGATGAAAGTCAAAATGTGTATTTCGCTGTTATTCATTAAGGTGTATTCCGATTTAATCCATTCTTTTTTTGTTAGAAAGCAGGTTCTTTAGAGATTGTCCTGTAATTATTTCAAGGTCGTCAATTTCGTAGTTCAGAAATTATAGACATCACAATCTTCTGTATAGGTCCAAATAACTTGAACCCCGGAATCTACAGGATACTTTGAATGAACGGCTCATCTTAAGCTGGCAATTGTAATTTATCGTATATAGCCATCGTGGATAATATTTTGTCAAAGTCAAACTACTCCAAAGGCGTCAGATTTTGCCAAACGATCATTATACCTACATACTACATAGTAGGTATGGATGTAATACATCGTATGGACGTAATATTACAGTGTTTTCCTATGTAATTTAATATTCTAATCATAATATTTACTAATACTATAAATGCGAAAGTGTGTTTGTTTGTTGGTTTGTCCTTCAATCACGCCGCAACAGAGTCGCGGATCTACGTGATTTTTTGCATGGGTATAATTGAGGACCTGGAGAGTGACATAGGCTACTTTTATCCCGGAAAATCAAAGTGTTCCCGAGGGATTTTAAAAACTAAATCCACGCGGACGAAGTCGCGGGCATCAGCTAGTTGGGTTAATATACCTACCTAAACACACAAAAACATTTTTTAAACTGAAGTTTAAAAAATGTTTTTTGTGTGATTAAAATTAGAATTAATTTATAATTTGGTAAAAATTTTGATAGTCATTTACTAATTATATTGGTGATCGTTTACTATTTCTGATGATCAGTTAAATATAAGCCCACATAAGCCTAATTTTAATACTATGGGCCCCGCCCACTTTTGGTTGGTTGGTTACTTTGATTCTCACACGGATCTTAGTATTTCTAATTTGTTCCCGCAGGGATACTCCAAGTATAGCTCGCACCATCGCCTGTTGAGTGACCATAAGCATTCTTATAAAGTCCATAGTAAACGACCAAGTATCAAATATACAAAACTCCATAAGACTGTTTATTTAGACTAGCCATTTTTATCGAGCGAAAATTTTTTTTAAAGAATATTAGCCAAGCTGATCTTAACAGCTAATATTCTCCTCTCCCCTCCAATTAAGCTAAAAGCTTGTGTTAGGGGTGGATATGACAATAGTGCAGCGGGATGGGGTCGAACCGTCAACCTTTCAGTTTTTAGTCCGCTATTAACCGTTGGGTTATTAAGGCTATATCATGTATCATCATCATCATCATCATCATCACCAGCCCATCAACGGCACACTTCTGAGCGCAGGTCTCCTCTCAGAGAAGGGTTATACGCCATAGTCCACTACGCTGGCCCAATGCGAATTGGCAGACTTCACACACCTTTGAGAACATTATGAAGAACTCTGAGGTGTGCAGGTTTCCTCACGATGTTTTCCTAACCGTTGAAGCTTGATTTAATTTATTAGACGCACTTAACTTAGAAAAGCCAGAGGTACATGTCCGGGATCGAACCTGCGACACTCCGAATAGGAGAACGCAGTACTAGGCTATCACTGCTTAGTGCTTCATATATTATGTATAGCTATAAGTTCGACCTTCTACAGCAATTAGTGAAACAACCTCAAGGTAGTGCTTGTTCGTATTTGCTATTTCAGCACCCATTTGTATTCAGATCCATTATTCAAATTGCTAGCAATGTATAAACTGCAGTGTATCGTAAAATCTATTGATCACAATCTACCTCGATTTTGCTGTAATATAGTACCTATTACTTAGTATTCAATATAAAAATGTTGTTCAAATTTTTCGCAACAATCTAGCTGTATGAGAAATAAAGATATTATACTGTCATATTATGAAAAATATTACTATTACCTATACCTATTCGTCTCCCAAGTCTCATCTTGCAATATTCCTAAACCTCTATACTTATAGAAACAATAACGAATTTGCCTCAACTTTATATAGACTAAATTGACGGCGTTTTAATATTATTTGTCTTAGACTATGCGCCATAATTTTATGTTATTTGTATTGATAATAATCTGTCAGGTTTCAAGCATACATTTATTTTGTTCAAACCTGGTTTAAATTATTTGTGGTGAGCTGCTGATTATTATTTGCTTATACATTCATTAAAAGCATAATAGATAAACAAACATGTACATTGTACATTGTACAACATAACCTAACAAATAATAAATAAAAAATGAGAACAAAATGTAAGTATTAATAATTAATACTTACATTTTGTTACTTATACATACTTACATATTTTTAGGCCAAGCATTTTCTCTTCTCTATCTATTAAAATTATTTTAATAGATAGAGAAGAGAAAATGCTTGGCCTAAAAATATAATTCTATATCTTGAATCAATCATGTACACCACACTAGGTAGCCTGTAATAAAGGATCCTAAAATAGATTTACAATTTGGCTAGCTCGGAAAGTTAGGACTAATAATTGCTTTAATAGTGAAGAAGAATGACGACCTCCCTGGCGCAGTGGTGAGCGCTGTTGTCTTATAACTGGGAGGTCTCGGGTTCGATTGCCGGCGGGGTCGATTTGGGAATTTATAATTTCTGAATTGTCTCTGGTCTGGTCTGGTGGGAGGCTTTCGTTGGCCGTGGCTAGTTACCACCCTACCGTCAAAGATGTGCCACCAAGCGATTTAGCGTTCCGGCACGGTGAGATCGCAGTCTTTGAATTGATATTATTTTACCGATAACAGTTGCAACACAGATTAAATTAAAAATCTACAAAAGGAGTATAAAAGTGTGCAGTTTGCCAGCTTCTCAGTCAGCGTGAAAGAAATTTAAAACCGTTGGTTCTTTTCTCGTGAAAAGTTTCCCGCCCCAAGATTCACTTAGGTAACTTGGAGCTCCTTAAAATTGCAATATACGCAAATTTACTGCACAAAATAGGAGGCGAAGTGGCCATAATGGACCTCGGGCTCTTAGCACCAGTTAACGTTAAGAAAACTGGTCGATGCGGTTTTCATGCAACCGTCTTATTGCATGGCGTTGACACCCTTTTAATTATTAAAAAATTAATTAGAAACCTCTGGATGAAATTGGTAAGATAGCAAGGAACAATAAACCTCTTTATCAACTGACTAGCTGATGCCCGTGACTTCGTCCGCGTGGATTTAGTTTTTAAAATTCCACAGGAACTCTATGATTTTCCGGGATAAAAAGTAGCATATGTCACTCTCCAGGTCCTTAACTATACCCATGCAAAAAATCACGTCAATCCGTAGCCCTGTTGCGGCGTGATTGAAGGACAAACCAACAAACAAAAACACTTTCGCATTTATAATATTATTAAGGATAAATTAGAAACCTCGATGAAATTGGTACGATAGCAAGGAACAATAAACTTCATCTTTATCAACTGATACACTTCCACCGTTCATCAAAGGTCTCTTGTATGGACTCCCACAGGACTTGGGCTTGCGTCGCCTGTATCCAGCGGCTCCCCGCAACTCGTCTGTTGTCGTCCACTTAGGTCTGCCAGCACTGCACATTCCAGGGTCACCACTCCAGCACTTTGGGACCCCAACGACCGTTCTTCGAACTCTAAACAAGACTTACATTGCCATCGTTCCCTCAAATATGGTTGAGCGAAGCAACGGCTGGGTCATGCGTCATGCTCGTGAACGGGTGCCACTGGCGGGAATGGGGATACTTTATGTCTGCCCATCTTAAGATATATTGCATTGTTAGTAGGTACGCATATTTGGAACTTCCCTCATTGTGGAAACACTGCATACATAGCATAGTATTTATTGTTTTGTAAACTTGATTTGAAAAGAGCAACCGCCGAGTTTCTTGCTGGTTCTTCTCGGCAGGAAGGGCATTCCGAACCAGTGGTAGAGTCAGACGATTCAAAAGCACTTATAAATAGTTTATTTGAATAAAAAAATATTTCTATTCTATCCTATTCATCCGCCCAACCAGATATAATATATCTTTTCTGTGAAGCTCAGTTCGGCCTCGATAAATCCTACTTCCTACTTTCCTACTAATATTATAAATGCGAAAGTTTGTAAGGATGGAGAGATGAATGAATTTTTTGTTACTCCTTCACGCCACAACGAATGAACCGATTTGGTTGACATTTGGAATGAGAATAGCTCATGTCCAGATCTAAAACCAAAATTAAAGAGTTACCGCGGGTATTAAAAAACCTTATCTAATCCACGTGGACGAAGGCGCGGGCATCATCTAGTGAAATAATTTCGAATTTTTATTTGAATGGCTACGACGCCTAAGTTCTATATGTTGTCAACATTGTTGCATTTTGGGAGTGAAGTTTTGAAAAGAATTACATAACCGCACACGTTCGGTAATTTGGGTTCAGTGTTCTAAGGCGGTAAGTGATATTATATTTCACACTTTATTTTAAAATATTATTAATTGAATAGACAACAAACTTTGAACTTAATCTTACACCAAAATAATAATTGGGCTATCAATTTGCTCGAGTAATAAACAATAATTTCACTCCAAACTTTAAGGGCTTCAATTAAATTGGCGCTCCGAATTTAATAGACAAATTAATGTCAGGGCTCAATTATTATAACTTTGTCCATGCAAATAAATAAAATTGAAGTTTTTGTCATTGATTTAGAAAAAAGTCGTGTGGTGTTATGGGACACCAGATAGGAACGAAGTTCCTTATTATAAAAATATTAATTTCAAGTTCTATTCGAGGTATAAAGAAAATAATTATTCGGTATACATTTTTTATCATGATTTTTTTATCGATAAAAATAAAAAAAACTACTTTACAAAATTATCTTAACACCTTTATTTTGTTTACAACGATTTATAAAAATATATAATAACAAGTGTAATTTGTTTTTAATTTTTTACCAAATATTTTAGATTATAAAATTATAAGTAATAATAAATTAATAATAAAAATAAAATAAATAATATTGATTATCTGAAGTCAGGATTCGAACCTCTGAACCGATAGTATCACTCCTTCTTTTTACAGCTGCGCCATCGAAGCATTGTTGGAATGTGTAAAATAAACGAACACAATAATAAAACAAGGACTGTGACGAAAAATCTTACGCTTTTATTTAACGTTATGGACGTTTTTTGCCGGCTAGTGTACCTCTCCGCAACGCCCCATAAGAAACTTCGTTCCAAAAACTGCTTTTGCGTTTATTATTCGATCTATTTGTTTGTCAGGACCGAATTTTTAACGGCTGAACAGAATTTTACGAAACTTTCACAGGCAGGTAAAGGACTATGCACAAGAAGTGCATTGATTTCATATTTTGGCCTACCCGACTTCAACATACCTGTACAAACTAAAATTATTTTGTACTCTATAACTTTTTCCACGGCAAAATTCCTTTCGTTACTAGTTACCTGTACCTACTAAACTTTTTAAATAACAATTATTCGCTGGAACAATAACAATTAGTTCGGCTTATTTATAACTTTGTTACGGTGTGAGATTGTAGTTTTGGGTTATTTTTCGATGTTAAAAATTTGACTTCTTTTTTAATGTAATTTTTTGTTTAGATATCATTTAGTGCCTATTGCGCCATCGTTTAGCCGAGGAATACATTTGCCATTCTGACAGTTTTTGTATTGAAAATTTGTCAAAACGACATAAATTCGTCGGTTAAATTTACTCGGCGAACGCAAAATGGCACTTTAAAGAATAGATTCAAAATTCTCAAGTCAAGTTCTCAAGCCAAGTCTCGAAATTATTAATATAGGTACATACTATTAATAAAAAACTTAAATTTCTCGCCTCTAAAATTTTGTGTAAGTAAGTAGATTAGCAAAACTTTGTATTCGTTAAAAATAAAATTATCCTTCGCAAATGAGCAGGCTTTTTAATAACGCCGGCTTACGCACAAAGGGAGCAATTTATTCTGGTAATTTGCGATGTTATAAAAAAAGTAGAGTTTGTTAAGCTGTATAGTTGATACTTTCTTCTTCCTCTTAAGGTGGAAGACACGGTTCTGCCCGCGAAATTCAAATTTAATTTGGTTTTTCGCAATTTGTAAACTAATACGACAAAGTAGGCTTATGGCATTCTAATTGCGACAATGGAAGTATCATCTTTACAGGTTTGTATAAAAATCTTTACTTGAAAGTGTCCAGTTTAAGAAATTAATCAAAATATCGACTAATTTGTGAGTAACTCACGTCCAACTCAGTATTTTGATTAATTTCTTAAACCGGTCACTTTCAAGTAAAGATTTTTATGTAAACCTGTGAAGATGATAATTCCACTGGCGCAAATAGAAGGCCATAAGCCTACTTTATCGTATTAGTTTGCAAATTGCGAAAAACCAAATTAAATTTGAATTTCGCGGGCAGCTCGTGTCTTCCACCTTAACTGCGCTTGTCCACGCCTGGGTCTCCTTTCAAAATGAGAAGGTTTAATATGTCAGCACCAGCTGGCCGAGAGTGGATTGTCAGACTTCACGCACCGCTAAGAGCATTATGGATAACTCTCAGGCGTGCGGGTTTCCACCAGATATTTTCCTTCACAGTTAATGCAAGCGATATTAATTGCTTATAACGCGTGTAATAAAGTGTGCAATGACTGAAATATCGACAGTTCCAACTAAAACATTGTTATACGTACTCGTATAATCCTTACTAATAATCTTCTAAATATATAAAAGGAAAAGGTGACTGACTGACTGATCTATCAACGCACAGCTCAAATCAGCTATTATGAAGAACGCGTCTGCTAAGAAAGGATTTTTGAAAATTCAACTGTTGCGTTATACCGCGGTTGCAGTGGAACTAGCGTGCTCTTCTTGCAGAGTGAAACCGAAGGAACGAGGTAGAGAATCACAGACTCGTGAATATCTTATAGTAGTGGTATATATTTACATTTTTACATTGGTCTCATATACTAATATTATTACATAGGACTAAGTAGGAATTATAGACTTATGGACTTACTCTACGTGAGAATGTCGCTGATTAATGTTGTTACAAGTATGTTGAAAATAATTTACAAGGTTTACCATTGCGGAAATAAGGTGCGCTATGGTAACGACCCATATCAACCCCTCATCATCATCATCTCCCTCTCCTTTTCCCACGCTATATGGGGTCGGGACAACATGGCTTATGAGCCATGTCAGTGGCTCGGCATGACATTTTACGACCGGCCACCTGCCTGACGTCAACCCTCCTTGGGAATGCTTTTGTTGGTGGAAAGGATAGAACCGCCACCTTTCGGTTCATTAGGGTAGTATGCGGGACTGCATGCGGGCACTATATAATGTAGTGTAGCGTCCACGCATTGGAGAGCTTCCAGTTCTTTTTTATTCGTGGATAGCAATGTGGTATCCTCTGAAGACAGAATAACTTCAGTATCCTATTCATCATTAGGTTCTGGGTTCAAAACTGTACTCACTTAACATATAAAGGTGCTGAAATTTTTCTTCATAACACTGGCAGCTAATTTCGAACTGTAATACTTCAGCATTTTTCCAATGACATTTTAAGGAGTCCTGAAAACCTGACTAGGCTCACTCTTTACAGCAGCAACACTTATTTCATCAAGATCCTTCTTCACCATTGTATACACTTTTGCTGACTTTGTTTAAGCGGAATGGGCATCTGACGCCATCAATGAGTTCGCACTTCTTCGCCATCGTGGCATGTTTTTAGTATGCGTCTGGATAAAAACAATATAATATTATGAATTTCTGCACAAAGATGCTGTTTAAATACTTTGTTAATTACAAGAAATTTAGAATAGAAAATAAATACAAAAAATTTACATGTTTTTCATTTAATTGACAAGCTGTCAAAATTTAAGTATCAACCCCTGAGAGGGGGTTGGCAAATCGAACTTAACGTGAGAGAAGCCGCGGGCAAAAGTTTGTATTGAACACATAAATGAAATCATGTAAATACGAAAGTGATTTTTTGCATGGGTACAGTTGATAACTTGGAGAGTGATATGAGCTACCTTTTACTCCGGAAAAGCAGAGAGCAAACGCTAGTACAACATAATTATGTCATTAAACCATTAAATATAAGTCTGATGTCTTTAAAACTCTATTTAATCTGAAACTCACATTTCAGCACCGAAAATCTAGTTGCACTTTCAAAAAAAAGTGGCACACAAAAACGTTCAAAGCATTCTCCTTTGCATGAGCCGACTAAAAGGCTTTGTCATGTCTTTCAAAGCCACGACTGCCGGCTGTAGCTGGAAGCATAAAGGCTTCAATTCAAAGATGCGAAGCTGTGTTACAAGATAACACGGTGTGCTGAAACACTTTGCAATTTGCGTTTTTGTGATTTCATAATGTTAGCAATTTATTGCGCTACGGCGCGAAATAATGGTTTGTATTAATATATTATTATGTTATAAATTTTATATCATGGTATACCTACGCTAACTTGAGATCCCAACGTCTATTGGTTCTTCAGCCCATTGCCACTTAAGTATTACATTAGTGATAGCCTAGTGCTTAGGACTGTGGTCTCCTATTCGGGGGGTCGCAGGCTCGCAGGTTCGATCCCGGGTACCTCTGACTTTTCGGAGTCAAGTGCGTTTAAGCAATTAAATATCACTTGCTTCAACGGTGAAGGAAAACATCGTGAGGAAACCGGCACACCTGAGAGTTCTTCATAATGTTCTCGAAGGTGTGTGAAGTCCGCCAATTCGCATTGGGCCAGCGTGGTGGACTATGGCCTATAACCCTTCTCTGAGAGGAGACCTGCGCTCAGTAGTGAGCCGTTGATGGGTTGCTGATGATGATACCTACGCACATTGTTTCTATAAAACCTTTATAGTTTCTTATAGTATAGTTGTGTGCTGCGTATTAGGTAGGGTCTAATAATTATATGTCTGGGTCTAATGACGTCTCGGAACCAGAGATAGCTTGTATTTGTTTCCTGAAGATAGGGTCCTTTTATACGATTTTTTTAAAACCCAAATCCACGTTTAGAAAACCAGGTTTTTTTATAGCTTTAATAGTTACTTAAATAATCGACTGTGACAGACGGAAGCACGGACGGACGGATAAGAGTTCCATTTTACTATTTTGGTACGGATCCCTAAAAACAGAGTAAATATATAGCGAGATATTTTGTAATTTTTATAGGAGACTCTCTATATCAATATAACGTGTAGTTCCTAAATTAAAATAAAAGAACCGGCTAACTGCAAGTCGGACACACGCACTGTAACTGAACTAAGTATCCTACGAAAATCTCTACCCTATTATTCCTATTGAACTTTCTATTTTTTAAATTAATTCTTTAGAGTGGCACGTGAATCGCTAGTGGTAGAACCCTTTATAATGTTGTGATCGTATTAACCCAAGAACTTATAGAGCGTCAGAAGTAATGAGTTCATAAGACCTAGGCGATATATGCAAGAGTTCGTGTATTAGATTTTAGTGGGTTCCCGTATTGGTTTATATTAAAGAATGTTTAAAATCCAGTATGAATGATACCGGTCTGCTCCATTATCACGAGACTCAACACTGATGTTGAGAGACACAATTATTTCTATGGGTAAACATCAAAAGAACCTACATCGCAACTTATGTACCTCGACATTCAACATCACGTTGAACGTCTACACTACACATCGTTGTTTCAAGTTCCTTTGACCCCATAGGCAACGTTCGAAATTAAGATGGCATCATTTCATTGTAAAAAATTGAAATGATGATCGTTGGCTCCCTGCACGTCAAACGATGGTGAGCTCCTACCTTTTGTGGTACATCAAGGACCACTCAATTGCGTCCATTAAACAATAACGTATTATTATAATAATTGACGCAATGAGATCGCAGCTTAAATTTCTTAAACATACATAATACATTACTTTGGGTAATTATTTGTCAGTAAACAGGAATGTGAACAAGTCCCTGAAATACCATCAAACCATGAGCCCCCCCCCCCCCACACTGTCATCATTCACTCACACACGAATGTGCGAGGCTTTTTTAACCGTGGTGTGCTCCACAAGACTTTTTTAAAGTGGTGTGATCCACTGAAGACACTTTTTTAACCGTGGTGTGTTTCCACAAGACTTTTCGACCGAGCGAAGCGAAGGTCTTTGAGTTAACTAGGGCGATTTGCACTTGTCCGTCCGTCCGTCCGTCCGTCCGTCCGTCTGTCAGAGCCTTATAACTTTTGAATTACTGAACGTAATTACTTCAAATTTAGATATAATATGTAAACCGATGGCCTCCAGCCGAAAATGGCTTAAAAAGTTATAAAAATCTTTATTTCAGGGGGGCTCTCATAGAAGCGAATGCGAAGTAAAAAAAAAAAAATCGCGTTACATAAAATTGTTACGTATCATTTTAAAGATAATTTTGAACTGAGTACAAAAATATTTTTTTTTTAATTTTTCCCTTAAAATTGACGAAATGGGGGGCTTTCAAAGTGGCGATTTTATACGCTCGCTTGAAGACGCTCTCTAGAAAAATCCGCTATGGATTTTCAAACTGATTTTATGTTTTTAGGTCACTTATATCCTGTACTTGAACAACAAATACTAAAATTATATGAATATTATAAAGAAACGAGATTATTTAATTTTTAATGGGCGTCAGTAATTCATATAGCATCAACATAGCTTCACAATAATGCTAATAGATGGCGCAGTCAGTAACTATTCCCATGGAACTACGAGTTAAATTCAATGTTTGATAAATAATTCAATGTTTTCACTAACGTTCCCTAACCTTTACGGGCTACCTATAAGTTAGGTGATTGATGTTTTCTGTCAACTTATTTATCACGATCCTGTACGGGACACCTAAAAGGATATTGGGACGGATGTTAGGACTTAGGATTGTATTTAGGAGCTACCTACGTTAAGAGACTCCTACTTAGGGGATGATTTAGGTATGTTTGGTGAAAACGGGCATAATAATAATGTCAGTTTTGGTTATCATGTATCGATTGAATGAATAATCATGGGATACCGTTACCGCGAGGTCTCAGTTCGGGGCGAACCACTAGTTTATAGTGGTGTGATCCACTGAGACTTTTTTATAGAGGTGAGCTCCTCTCATTGTATAGTTGTTGTTTGTTGGTTGTATGTTAATAGTTATACTGCGTGAAGTCACCACGGAGTGGTGAAGGACTCTAACAACGTTAGAGTCTAGTTCGAGGTTGGTGTTGGACGCCTGGACCAGACAAAACCATAATAGCAATTGCCATCATTAGCTTCATCCTATCTCAGCACCCAACAGTTGGTTGTCACCACGAAGTGGTGAAAGGCTCCAACTTAACGTCAGAGCAAGTTCGAAAGTAGAATCAGACACCTGGACCAGACAGCCCGGACTGGCAAGTGTATTTGCCCATCCTAAGCTTATCCTATCCCGGCATCCAACCTACAGGTTGACACAACACTCAGCATAGAGCATCGTGATATAGATCAATCTTCATCTGAGATCGTCGGTCGCAAGCCCAAAGACAGGTTCATAAAGCACCAAGGTGCTAGAGCTCCCCATCCATTAAGCAGCTTCCAACGTCAGATTAGGTATCACTCATAATAGATTTCGTGTATCGCCCCTTGTACTTGATCAATAATAATTGATATAAAGTATGTCACTACATACCACTTCACATTTCTCATAATACGGTATGTGCATGTTTAAGTCACTGAACATATGCCCCAAACACGGACAATGTTCTTTCTTATTAGAGCAAGATCCCAGTGCCGCCAGACCTAAGTTATTTTCTCAGCAATTATTTGTGTACGATAGAGTACTGTTCGAATGTCCTTTGAGTATATGCGTACCAGCTAGATTGTGCCGACGGCCAATTTCCAGATACCATGTGCTAAAGGTAGGTAAAAACTAGAATAACTTATCTTAAATTCTCAGGGCTGATTTTCATATATGTTTTAAAGAATATTGTAAAAATTAATAAATTAATACTGCCAGACGCTTACCGCCGGCGGTTACTTTAGCCAGACGCTTTGAAGCTCCCAAAAAATATATAATTTAAGTTAACTTATATTCTCAGTTCTGATTTTTATACATGATACTCAGGGAACTATTGCGATATTATCTGTAAGCTGCCAGACCTATTGGAAGGGTCAAACATCCCCCCAGACACACATTATGCGTCCCCATATGTATGAGCGCTAGAACATGATTCACTTGTTTAAGTGTGTGAGAGATAATATCATCATACTATAATATTATAAATGCGAAAGTGTGTTTGTTGGTTTGTCCTTCAATCACTCTGCAACAGAGCTACGGATCGACGTGATTTTTTGCCTGGCTATAGCTTGCAGAAGATATTGCAATAGTTCTCTCTCTCTAGATCCTAAGCTATACCCAGGCAAAAAAATCACGTCGATCCACAGCTCTGTTGCAGAGTGATTGAAGGACAAACCAACAAACACACTTTCGCATTTATAATATTATAGTATGATGATATTATCTCTCACACACTTAAACAAGTGAATCATGTTCTAGCGCTCATACATATGGGGACGCATAATGTGTGTCTGGGGGGATGTTTGACCCTTCCAATAGGTCTGGCAGCTTACAGATAATATCGCAATAGTTCCCTGAGTATCATGTATAAAAATCAGAACTGAGAATATAAGTTAACTTAAATTATATATTTTTTGGGAGCTTCAAAGCGTCTGGCTAAAGTAACCGCCGGCGGTAAGCGTCTGGCAGTATTAATTTATTAATTTTTACAATATTCTTTAAAACATATATGAAAATCAGCCCTGAGAATTTAAAACAAGTTATTCTAGTTTTTACCTACCTTTAGCACCTGGTATCTGGAAATTGGCCGTCGGCACAATCTAGCTGGTACGCATATACTGAAAGGACATTCGAATAGTACTCTATCGTACACAAATAATTGCTGAGAAAATAACTTAGGTCTGGCGGCACTGGGATCTTGGACCATATAGACGATCCACGCGTCACGACGCTGCGGTCGTCGCTGCCTTCCCTTACAGTATACCGTTCTACAGAATAGCGTCAACGTCAAATTGATATTATATGACATGAAAATTGAAGTTCCAAAAATTATTATTTTTATGATCTCATGTGAAAGTACATCTCGTAACTTAACTACTGTACCGATTTTGATAAAATTTAATCAACAATTTTTAGTACTATCAAACATGAAAATTCCTTTGTACGAAGGACTAGGGTCGTTACAGCACCGAGGGTTCCGGAAAGAGGGATTTTAAATCTAAATCCACACAGACGAAGTAGCGGGCATCAGCTAGTTGGTTGATAAAGAAGAACAATTGAAGTTTCATAACCACCTATAAAATAAGGATGGACTACGAAAGTTCAAAGATAAACTTGATATGCCAGCGATACTCTAAAGACTTTAAGGTTTGTCTGAAGAAAACAACGAAATCTACTTTTGGCGACAAACATCGATGAAACTTTTAAGGATTGATGAAAATGTATTCCGAAACTTCTGCCCCTGCTATCTGATCTTACTTTGGAACTCTTGGCATTACAAATTTAAATTAAACCGTTTTATTGAAAAACTTGGTCTGTACCTTTTAATTATTGTTATTATCCATTTTAGTTTTCATAATAATTCTACTTCAGAATCTTAACGGTTAAGGTGGTTAGAAAACCAAATTAAAATACATAATTGCGGGTTTATTTTAATTTCTCATTACTAAGGGTCTTGGCTCCCAAAAATAACATTAATAGTATTTTTCCTGCTCTTAGCATAATACTTGCTCATTTTTAACATTTTTATTTTATTTAAAAAGTGTTGCGCAAATTCAGGTCTATGTTGATCTATAATCTATAATATAATAAAACTGTAACAGGTCCAATTCTGTACATTGAAGATATTTTGAAAATTTTTATTTGAGGGCACTCTATAATCGATACTGAAGCCAAAACAATTTTTTTTTAATTTTTTGTCTGTCTGTCTGTCTGTCTGTCTGTCTGTCTGTCTGTCTGTCTGTCTGTCTGTATCTTGGCCGCGCATCACGCCGAAACTACTGGACGGATTTAAATGAAACTAGGCACGATTTAAGTTCATACTACGAGGTATAATATAGGATACTTTTTATCCCGAAATTCAGCACGGTTCCCTTGGGAGAGGGGATGGAAGTCAAAATGTGAATTTAGCTGTAATTCATTAAGGCGTATTCCGATTTCATTCATTCTTTTTTTGTTAGAAAGCGGGTACTTTAGAGATTGTCCTGTAATTATTTCAAGGTCGTCAATTTAGAAGTTCAGAAATTATAGACATCACAATTCACAATCTTCAGTATAAGGTCCAAATAACTTGAACCCCGGAATCTAAAGGATACTTTGAATGTACGGCTCATCTTAAGCTGGCAAGCGTACTTTATCGTATAAGCACTATAAGCCATCGTGGATAGCCCTATTTTGTCAAAGTCAAACTACTCCAAAGGCTTCAGATTTTGCCAAACGATCATTATACCTACATACTACATAGTAGGTATGGATGTAATACATCGTATGGACGTAATGTTACAGTGTTTTCCTATGCAATTTAATATTCTAATCATACTAATATTATAAATGCGAAAGTGTGTTTGTTTGTTGGTTTGTCCTTCAATCACGCCGCAACAGAGCCTCGGATCTACGTGATTTTTTGCATGGGTATAGTTGAGGACCTGGAGAGTGACATAGGCTAATGTTATCCCGGAAAATCAAAGTGTTCCCGAGGGATTTTAAAAACTAAATCCACGCGGACGAAGTCGCGGGCATCAGCTAGTATTATTATAATTTTATTTCAGTGAAAATCGCCCCAATATCACAGAATAATTTATTAGTACTGTTGTACAAAAGTTGCATTACTTTGATTTTGAGGGAATGCAACCATTGCAATCATAGAATAAACGCAGTGCTCTGCTTTTGTAAGCCATTAAGGCTTACAAAAGCAGAGCACTGCGTTTTTTCTAAATCAACTATGATCAACATTCAATTGAACAATAATTCACAAACATTCAACAAACAATTGAAATAAAATTAGGTATGCTTTTGTAGAACTTTTCCTCATTGTGGAAAGGAAACACTGCATACATAGCATAGTATCTATTATACTGTAGACTTGTTTTGAAAAGAGCAACCGCCGATTTTCTTGCTGGTTCTTCTCGGCAGGAAGGGTATTCCGAACCAGTGGTAGACTCATCGAGGATTCAAAAGCACTTGTAAAAAAGTTTATTTGAATAAAAACATTTCTATTCTATTCTATTCCAAGATTGTGTTTTGTCATTTTTATTTGTGAAATAAAGTATTTCTATTTATCTATATAGTGCTAGATGCTATAAGGCCAATAAGAAATAAAGCCAGATGTCTATTCAAGTATAATAAATAAATAATCAATTGTAGTATAAGAAATAACCGCCATGAAACCAAACAAAAGAAAGCGAAAAAGTTTCGACGCTTACGCTCCCAATTTATCCCCGATATTGACCTAAACGCGGTTATTTTCCTATTTACGCCACCAATACAGGTTATGGAAGTCATAAACACTGTGAATCTGGGCGTGGAGGGAAGCTCAAATCCGACCTAACAAGATGTTCCATCTATATTCACGATCGTGATACGTTTCACGAGAAAGTGTGAGAGTAAAAATTACGAGTATGTATAGTAGGTACTTATTATTAAGCTATTGCATAGCTTTTATCGCGGGCTTTGAGACGCGGCGACCGAATCAAGAAATTACGTAATGAAAGTAAACCTAACACCGTCGTTCAGTAAGTGTTCAACATTTTAGAGGTTCACAAGTAGCTCTGTTCGGAGCAGTGGGCGAGCGGCCGCTTTCTTTACCGTATGGTGTATGATGTCGCAGGTTTGAATCTCACTCGCGAAGTAGTGACAGAGCGCTTTTCTTGTTTGTTTGTTTTTTAATTATTTTTTTGCATAATTTTTACTATGCAAAAAAAAATATTGCATATATATCATAATTGCATAAGTTGATAAAAAATGCTATGCAATAGCTTTACCGCGGCAGTCCCCGAGTGCCACACGTATTTTTTCTATCTCTTTGCCATACCTCATAGTAAGGAAGTATCTCTCCATATACTGTGGGCAGACTATAGTTTTCTGATGCAAATCCTCAACCAGGCCTAGTTACTATCTTATTTGCTTAGTATACCCTAGTAAACTGAAAAGTAAGCTGGCTTGACTTAGTACAATCTGATATCAGAGCCGGTAATAGTATCTTGACTTATTATAAGAGCCACATGTTGACAGTACAATAAATAAATCATTTTGAGTTAATTTTATTATCAGAGGTCAAAGGTTTTAGCATCAGACCACTACAATAAATACAATGAATGAAATATAACTAATTATGTAACTTGTAAGCCTCAATAGCCCAACGGTTAAAGGTGCGGACTGAAAACTGAAAGGTCGCAGATTCGAATCCCACCCGTTGCACTATTGTTGTACCCACTCCTGGCACAAGCTTTCCGCTTATTTGGAGGGGAGAGAAGAATATTAGTCAAGTTCAACTTGGTTGATATTCTTTTTAAAAACAAAAAAAATATATAATTATAGAAAGAAAATCTATTTATTCATCAATGGTGTCACAGAAAAAACTACATAAGTATACAAAAGTAACACTTTCCTCTGTGACACCACCCAGAAAGGTTGTAAAGCTCAGCACTATGCCCTGCGTCATAATATTATTTTTGTCCTGGGCTGGACTTCCAAACTACTTGAAGATTGAAGAATGTATAAAAAACTCTGGAAAAAGAACCTTTATTTCTGTTCATAAATTTCAAATGAAATCACCAAACAGCATTTTCTTCGTGGAGTAATATCGTGTAATGCCAAATGTGTGTGCTTTAGGTAATTCCCGAGTGACCCAGGGGAAATTACCTGATATTACCAAAGCTGCGGTTGACATATCGACATTCAACCGTCTGGTCATAGAGGGTAACAGAAGATCCACTCAGTACAACGCGTGGTACAGGCGCACTCACACATTAAGCTGAGCCGACATAATGGCTGACTTGTAGCATGTTTTGACGATCTCCCTGGCGCAGTGGTGAGCGCTGTTGTCTTATAACTGGGAGGTCCCGGGTTCGATTCCCGGCGGGGTCAATTTGGGAATTTATAATTTCTGAATTGTCTCTGTTCTGGTCTGGTAGGAGGCTTTGGCCGTGGCTAGTTACCACCCTACCGAAGACGTGCCGCCAAACGATTTAGCGTTCCGGCACGATGGCGTGTAGAAAATTAGAAATCAATTAGGGGTATGGGTTGAATGTCCACTGCCATACCAAGTTAGCGTGCTACCATCTTAGACTGCATCGTCACTTACCATTAGGTGAGATCGCAGTCAAGGACTAGCTAAAAATCGCATAAAAAAAAATGTTCACATACGCTCATAGTGTGTAATTAGAAATGGAAAAGATTTTGTTTCAAATAAACTTCTACTAAGTTCTTTTACGAGACTGAACCATTATTTTAGCGCAAGGTTAATGTCACAGATAGGTATTTCGCGATATCTATAAAATACAAAACTATTCGAAACTCCACAGTAATATTTCAGCTATAAAACGTTAAGCTGGGTCTAGTTACTAGTTATTATTCTGTGGCTGGGTTCAAATCGGATTATGGTTGCCACCATAGTACTATTACATCCGATCACAGACTCATAAATTGGCAATTGTTGAATTTCATAAAATTGATATTTTTTTTGAGGGGGGGGGGGGGTTGTGTAATGTAAACTAACCGCCATTATACTTAACTAGCTGCGCCCTGTGGTTTCACCCGCGTTAGTTTCGATTCCTTGGGAATATCGGGATAAAAAGTAACAGCTATAGGTAACAGCTATGTACTCATTAAGTTTCATCGCAATCGGTTCATTAGTTTTTGCGTGAAGAAGTAACAAACATATTATGTACCTACATACTTACTAACACAAACTTTCACAATTAGAGTAGGATTTCATTAATGGAGACAAAGTAACTAGTGGTTCGCCCCGAACTGAGACCTCGCGGTAACGGTTTCCCATAATTGACGATCAAAATTGACATTATTATTATGCCCGTTTTCACCAACCATACCTAAATCATCCCATTTGTAGAAGTCTCTTTACATAGGTAGCCCCTAAATACAATTCTAACATCCCAATGTCATTTTCACCTTTAGTTGTCCCGTAGAGGTTCGTAATAACAAAGTTGACAGAAAGTGTCAACTAACTTAACATAGGTAGCCCGTAAAGGTTAGGGAACTGTTATAGTGAAATCCTCAAGGCCTCAATCAAACTTAGGTATAGTTTTTTGGAACATTCAAATTAAATTACTTGTACACAGCGTCAACTATTGACACGATCAGAAATATGTAAAAACAAACTGCAACGTGAAGTTTTATTGATGTTTGCTAAATGACTAAATAATAATCTTAATTGAATAATAGGTATGTTACATAAAGCTGCATTTGCTATATGAGATGAGAGCGCCATCTATTGACATCATTGTGAAGTTCTGTTGTTGCTGCTCATTAAAAGTTAAATAATTTAGTTTCCTTATTACATTTATCTAATTTTAGTATTTGTTGTTCAAGTACATGATATTACGCTAAAATTGTAAAACTTTCAAGCCCCAGCTTTCAATGGTTATTCCGTTCTGAGGTCAAATATAATCTCCACTTTGAAAGCCCCCCATTTCGTCAATTTTAGGAAAAAAATTTTAAAAAAAATACTTTTGTACTCTGTTCCAAATTATCTTTAAAATGAGGTACTGTAAACCTATGAAACGCAAAATTTTTTTTTTTCTTCGCATTCGCTTCTATGAGAGCCCCCCTGAAATAAAGATTTTTATAACTTTTTAAGCCATTTTCGGCTGGAGGCCATCGGTTTACATATTATATCTAAAATTGAAGTAATTTAGTTCAGTAATTCAGAAGTTATAAGGCTCTGACAGACGGACGGACGGACGGACGGACGGACGGACAAGTGCAAATTCACTCAAGTAGACTCAAAGACCTTCGCTTCGCTCGGTCGATAAAATGTTTCACAAATGTCTGATTCGAATGGATTAAAAAGTATTTTACTGCTACATAAATACTCTCTCTTGATGATAAATTTATTCATTTGAATGAGAATTAATAATACGATACGAATGTTATCAAATTTTGTTTCCGGCGATCTAATTAAATTTTAGAACACAAAAGCTACTATTGTGACTGAACTATGATAGTTAGATATATTCCCTCGCGGATTTTTTGTAGGTAAAAATGAATAGTGAATACTTTAATCATGTACTAAATAATTTTTATGTATCATCAATAGTTTTCTCAGCGCACGCGAAATAATGAATTTTATAAACAAAATTTTGCTACTCTGGTTTACATTATTGCAATTTTCTTAAGGATCTCAAATTTTTTGCTAGCCTATGTTACTTCCTGATAATTTAGTTTTCTATTGGTGAAAAAATTGTTAAAATCGGTCCAGTAGTTTCAGAGCCTATTCGGCACAAACAAACAAACAAAAAATTTCTTTCCTCTTTATAATATTATAGTTTATATAGTAAAAGTCTAGAATATAGATGAACTGTCATTAACATGTAGGTACTATACTCCTAACCCTTCTAAATAAGCCCGCTACAATCTTTGACTGAATCATCACTTAGCATCAGATAAGATTGCAGTCAAGGGCTTTTGTCATCGAAAAAAAAGTTCTTTGTCTAGCAGTAGATAAAAAGTAGTAGGTACCTATAAAAAGGTTGTTACATCACTTTACATAAATCTAATACAAATTTACGATTATTCTTTTAACCTTAAACGCCCTTAAATAACTAGGTTTTATGTCCCTTATCCAATCTAAGTCCACTATAATGCTAAAAGGGTCTAAGAAAGCTATCACAGACCATAAACGATGTTCGTGCAAGTGATCTACCGGCTATCCAGACTCTAACTTGAACTACATAAAAAAGTACTTTTGGTTGTTCGGAAAGTAATTTAATTTTTTTTTTGTAGAGATTTGTATTTTCTTACTATTGTCCGCGTGGAGCTAGTTTGTCAAAAATCCTGCGAAACATTTTATCCCGGAAAAACCTAGGGGTTATTCTGCGATAAAAAGTAGCCTATGTCACTTTCCAGCTCCCAAGTATATCCATACAAAAAATCAAGTAGATTCGTAGCGCTGTTATTGTATTTTGTGTTTGTTTGTTAGTTTCTGAAGTGACATCTATGTTACTTTTTGGAAATTTGGCAGCGCTCTGAGCTGTCTTAGATTTTTCTTACGAATTCCATTTCTCTATTTCCATTTTTTCATTTGCTAAAAATAATATTATGATAAAACATTGCAAAAAAATAATACAGTACACCGTACAAATGTTATAAGAGAAAAAAAAATGATATAGGAGACAGATTTCGTTTAATAACAAGTAGCGAAATAAATTATATTAATCTGCCCTAGTAGAAGACACGAGACAGCAAAGTAAATACAAAATATCAAGCAGAATTTATCAAAGAAATTCTTAAAGGAGCTTAATAGTTAATACGTCGCTTAAACTACTTGCACGTACAAAAGTTTCAATTAATGTTTTAGGTAATTAATTTTGCAGATGTTTATTAGACTTCATCCATGTGAAATTCGGAATATGTCGTATCATGTGATATCATGTATGTGATTATCACAACGAGTAGATGTGCAAGTGTGTGCTCTAATACAGGTTCATTCTTTATCCCTTGATTCTTAAAGTCCAATGGAATGTAAATACGACAGAACCGGAGAGTTATCAGGTTCAGAGGTGCGATTGTCTAAAAATTGCCGATCAAAATCTTATTCATTTCATGGCATTAACGTCAAAGTGAAATATTCCTTAACTTAATTGATTTAAAGTGGCAAATTCAGTACAACCGATTCTAACATGGAGCATTATGGAGCGTATCATACATACCTAAACGTATGAGAATGCATGCACAAAATTGAGCTCTAATTTAATGCAGTTTTGGTTTATTTTACTTTGACGCCAATGCCATGAAATGAGTAAGATTTTGATCGGAAACTTTTAGACAATCGGGGGGCAGTACTTTATGTGCTCTAAGGCATCTATAGAACACTTCCCATTTCCTAACGACGATATCATCAAGCTTGTGGACAAAACTTAAATGAGACTGGCACAACATCTAGAGAAATGGCTTGCACATGAGAAGGCCTATATTCAACGATGAACCAAGTGAAGGGCTTGCAAAGAAGAAAAATCTCCTAACTACAGGCTGCTACTGAAAATTTCTCAATAGTAGCCAATTTTGTCAATTTGAAACCCAATTTTTTTGTCTGACTCGGGGATCGTACTCGCATGAACTCTCATGAACGGATGCCTACGTCTTAATAATACCTGTATGCCAAATTTCATTTTCTTGAGCGATTTAGCGTACCGGCACGATAATGTGTAGAAATCGATGAAGGGTATGGGTTTTAATAAAATACTGCCATACCACCTTCCAAGTTAACCCACTACCATTTTAGACTGCATTGTCGCTTACATTAGGTGGCAGTCAGAGCTATCATTAAGTCAGGAATTAAAAAAAGGGTGGTGTGTTTAAAGAGTAAGTAAGTAAAAACATCCGTGCGAAGCCGAGGCACTCTACTATTCTCATTTACAAAAACCCCACTTTGAATAATGATGGTAATGTTACCCTTTAAATATGTACATAATAGGTATGTCACTTTGTTGTGGTTTCGTGTGGACAAAATAAGGTTAATTTTAGGGTAAATTATGTGAAAATTTTGAAAAAAGGTCGCACGGTGGTGAATCATGAATCTTTTGTTCATAAAAAGAGTCGCTCATACTGAAACTGTGTTCATTACGCACAAAGCTACACCTTTTCGGGTGTCATTTTAACGAGCTGAGGTAGAAAATTCTTATCTCTTTCAATTGATTGGTAAGAATATCCTTACTAATAAACTAATAAAAATTCTTTTCAAAAAACCGACTTCTAACGCCACTACAAAGTATAAAAATAATTTTAGTTTGTCCACGTTTGTTGAAGTCGGGCGGGCCTATATACAAACTATGAAACCGATGCGCGACGCTACAGAATATGATAGACTCGTTTGTAGAAGTCGAGCGAGCATCGCGAGTCGGTTTCATAGTTTGTATTTTAGGCCCGCCCGACTTCAACAAACGTGGACAAACTAAAATTATTTTTATACTTTGTAGTGGCGTTAGAAGTCGGTTTTTTGAAAAGAATTTTTATTTTAAGCTTTTAAGTGTAGTATCCTATGATTGAGGAGCTAGGACCTGGAGCTCCATGATGTAGTCCATACTTGTTACCTACAATATCAATTCGTAATCGAAATTTCCTAAATCGCCATAGTTTTAGCCTGCAGCATCAGGCTTGAGCAGTTGAAGGTTAAAATTTTTATGGGACCATTTCGCAAACATCCTCTGTCGATTAAAAAAAAAATCACGCGAATCGGTCCAGTAATCCCGGAGAAATCGGTGGACATACATAGAAAAAAAAAAAAAAGATACCGGCCGAATTGAGAACCTCCTCCTTTTTGGAAGTTAAAAAAATGAAGCAGTGATAGCCTAGTGATTAGGGCTGTGATCTCGGGGGGTCGCAGGTTCGGTCCCGGGTCACCTCAGACTTTTCGGAGTCAAGTGCGTTTAAGCAATCAAATATCACTTGCTTCAACGGTGAAGGAAAACATCGTGAGGTAACCTGCACATCTGAGAGTTCTCTATAATGTTCTGTATAATGTGAAGGTGTGTGAAGTCCGCCAATTCGCATTGGGCCAGCGTGGTGGACTTGGACTATGGCCAACCCTTCTCTGAGAGGAGATCTGCACTCAGTAGTGAGCCGTTGATGGGTTGCTAAAGAAGAAAGAAACTAAAATACAAAATGCGAAGATTTATGACGATGCTTGCATTTTTGTTACCCAACCACGCTTTGACAATGAAAGATAGCAATTATCACTGACTATAATTAGGGTTCCGTACCAAAATGGTAAAAATGGAACCCTTATGGTGAGACTTTCTCCGTCCGTCCGTCCGTCCGTCTGTCACAGTCGATTATTTCAGTAACTATTAAAGCTATCGACATGAAATTTGGCATAGTTGTGTATAATAGTGGCCCAACATCATTGGAATAAAGAAAAATCGAAAATTATTTTTAGTTTTATTAAAAAAGGGGGAAAATCGGGGGTTTGAAATTTCAAAGTAAAATAACTATATCGAGTGGGGTATCATATGAAAGGCCTTTACTTGTACAATCTAAAACAGTTTTTTATTTATTTCTATATATAATAGTTTTTGATTAATCGGCCAAAATGTCGAAAAAAATACCGTTCCCCCCCCCCCCCCTTATCTCCGAAGTTTACGAATCGAAAAATCTGAAATAATTATGAACAATAGAGGTTTATGTATATTTAAAAGGAAAAATAAAATCAACGCGTAAATTATTTTAGTTTAATTAAAAAAGGGGGAAAATCAGGGGTTTGAAATTTCAAAGTAAGATAATTATACCGAGTGGGGTATCATATGAAAGGCCTTTACTTGAGCATTTTAAAACAGTTTTTTATTTATTTCTATGTATAATAGTTTTTGAGTAATCGGCCAAAATGTCGAAAAAAATACCGTTCCCCCCCCCTTATCTCCGAAGTTTACCAATCGAAAAATCTGAAATAATTATGGTCAATAGAGGTTTATGTATATTTTACAGGAAAAATAAAACCAACGCTCTAACTAGCATAGTTTTTTTTATATTAACAATAAACCTCTACAAACAAAGTTAACGATAAATAAGCAAATTAATATAATATTATCGTTTTACTTTTACTTTTGGAGTATGGAACCCTCGGTGCGCGAGTCCGACTCGCACTTGGCCGGCTTTTTTGTTACCCAGTCACGCTTTGACAATGGAAGATAGCAATTATCACTGACTATAATTATTGTTTGAGCATGAAATTAGAAATTACCTTAGTCGTAATTAATTTGAGCGTCTACAAATGTCAATCATTAGAAGCTATAATATAATTCTTCGTCTCCTTCGTCCACGTGGGTTAGGTTTTAAAAACCCACGTTCCAACGGGAACCCTCTGTTTTTCCGGTATAAAATGTAGGCTATGTCACTATCCAAGTACTCAACTCTTGAAAAATGCGTGAGTATCGTGTAAAACTCGGTAGGAACGAAGTTCCTTTTAATAATAAATTAATAATAAAAAATAGTTATAATCTGAAGTCAGGATTCGAACCCCGAACCGATAGTTTCACTCCTTCGTTTAACCGCTACGCCACGAAAGCTATGACGGAACGTGTGTAATAAACGAAGGCAATACACAAAGGTCGTGACGAAGAAATTCTTGCACTGTTTTCGCCCAACCCCCATCCGCCATGTCCGTACCGTCCGTAATGAACTTCGTACCCAAAAAATCGGACATCCGGAAAATGGCAGGCACCGATTGGATGCGTCATGCGAAAGGCCGAGGATAGGCAACGTTGGCGCTACTAAATAGAGGCCTACGTCCAACAGTGGATGCATTGTGGCTGATGATGATGATGATGATGATGATGATGATGATGATTTTACTTCATATTTTGAGTGATGTGCAATAGAGTGAATAAAAATGGTTGCGCAAAAAATTCGATCTCGTGTCACAAAGTTGTTATGCTTTTAATTTAGAAGCAGCTTACTTTATAAATAAGACTACAAAACAATGAAATTACTACCAATCCCAAACCATTACAGCAATTATTTATCATAAATATCGGAATTAAGCAAAACCAATAATATTATTTTGTATTGTGTGGCAAAATCGACTTTCGTCATAAACAATACATATTTCTAGAATTTTGAACTCTATTTTAAAACGGTTAAGGTTATATATAGCTTGTTAACTAGAACAAAAAGCTAAAGAGCTATTTCAACTAATGAAATGATCTCATTAATATTTCATAGAATCGGGTTGTGCTTAAACATTTATATTGCAATCAGTATAGGAGTCCTTTAGAAAAGAGGTCCACTTACACTTTCCCCAGACAAAATTGGGCCTTACATAAGAGAGAATAGGGTACATTAACCAGTATTAACAGGAAAATACTATATTATTCATTACTCATTCATTGAGCACGGAACTTTATTCTTAATAGAATCTGCAAATTGGTCCATATAATAAGTAGATATAAGTTTGGGGAAATAATCAATTTTTCCGTCGCAAATGGCTTACGTAATGGAAACAGATGATGTAGTATGCGGTTGACTCCGCTTGTCTGGCAAATTGGCAGAGTTTTGTTTCACCTCGTTTACATTCTATGTACCTAATCCGTAAGAGTCACAAGAAAGCTAGAGTTTCCATGCGAACGTAATTTTGGTTTAATTAGGGTTCCGTACCCAAAGGGTACCAACGGGACCCTATTACTAAGCCTACGCTGTCCGTCCGTCCGTCTGTCAGAGGGCTGTATCTCGTAAACCGTAATAGATAGACAGATGAAATTTTCACATATTATGTATTTCTATTGCCGCTATAACAACAAATAATAAAAATTAAATTAAATTAAAAAAATTAAATTAAAATGGTTAGGTGGGTAGATGGAAATCTTTTAATTTTTTTTTTAACGGAACCCTAAAAGAGCGAGGCCCGACTCGCACTTGGCCGATTTTTTTTATTTAGAAACTATACCTATTTTACTGATTTGACGGATTAACAATAATATACAGGGATGTAATAAGGGGTATGCTAACGAAAATTGAAGCGACTCAGAAACATGCAAAATTATACACATAGATTTATAGGCTATGATATAATTCATTATAAAATGTTTTACCTCTTGCATTACTGAAAATAAATTTCTAATAAGTAAGTAGTTGTGTTGGTTACTTCGTCAGCGTGGAGTTAGATTTTTTTTTTAATTCCGTGGTAATCCTTGGGTTTTCCGGAAATAAAAGTCAAAAAACTTATGTCACTCTCTTGGATCCTTGTAGACAAACATATTATACGCAAATTGTAGTTTTATCCTATTACATACTTGAAGTAGGCATGCGTGATCTATTCGGCCATAAAAGTTGTTTGGCCTAGTGTTTTTCGGAAATACCACGAAGATTTCTATCGAATACGCTGTTGACAAATTCAATATCCGCGATAGCGGCAAAACATTTAGCATTTAAAAAAAATCTTTTTTGCATTTTTTCGGCTTTTTACACTAACGGATACCAAGCTTATTTTGTTCGTCTAATTTTTAACTATATAATGACGGGACTATCAATGTTACTGGCTCCCGGTATAATAGAGCGATCTCAAAATTGTGCAGAAAATGATTATAAATAACTAGTGGTTCGCCCCGAACTGAGACCTCGCGGTAACGGTATCCCATGATTATTCATTCAATCGATACATGACGACCAAAACTGTGCCCGATTTTACCAAACATACCTAAATCATCCCCTATGTAGGAGTCTCTTTACGTAGGTAGCTCCAAAACACAATCCTAAGTCCTAACATCCGTCCCAATGTCCTTTTAGGTGTCCCGTACAGGATCGTGATAAAGAAGTTGACAGTAATCATCACCTAACTTATCATAGGTAGCCCGTAAAGGTTAGGGAACGTCAGTGAAAACATTGAATTATTATGTAGGTACTAACGAGTGAAAACGGGTTA
This sequence comes from Oeneis ivallda, assembly GCA_029955525.1. Lineage (NCBI taxonomy): Eukaryota > Metazoa > Arthropoda > Insecta > Lepidoptera > Nymphalidae > Oeneis > Oeneis ivallda. The sequence goes on along the minus strand of JARPMR010000018.1, from coordinate 22,832,701 downwards.
GGGGCATCTTATACAAATCGTCGTCTATCGACGCGAATATAAAATATACAAAATGCAGCAATTAATAGTTTATTGAAGTTTGATATTTAACTAAAGAATAATTTTAATTGAATAATATGTTATTATATTATATTACCTAAATAATAATGTTCGACGCAAAACTGTTTTTGGGATAGATCGTAGTCGTAACTCCTACGAGTAGTTCCATGGAATAGTTAATGACTGCGCCATCTATTAGCATTATTGTGAAGCTATGTGAAATTTACTGATGCTCATTAAAAATTAAATAATCTCGTTTCTATACAATATTCATATAATTTTAGTATTTGTTGTTCAAGTACAGGATACAAGTGAAGTAAGAAAATAAGTAGAACTTGAAAATATATAGCCAATTTTCCCAGAGAGCGTCTTCAAGCGAGCGTATTAAATCGCCACTTTGAAAGCCGTCAATTTTAGAAAAAAAATAAAAAAAAAATACGTTTGTACTCTGTTCCAAATTGTCTTTAAAATGATACAAAGAAAACCTATGGATAGCAAAAAAAAAAATTTTTACTTCGCATTCGCTTCTATGAGAGCACCCCTGAAATAAAGATTTTTATAACTTTTTGTGCGGGACGATATAGTGCAAGTGTATAATAGTGGACTGATTAAATAGCATAATTAGTTAGTAATAGATGTGTCATATAGTTTAGCAATTGTTTATAGTTTTAAGTACATAAGTCTCATGTATTATCTCATAAGTGAATAGGAAAAATAATAAATAAAGATTAAAATAGGAAACCCATAGGGAAATAGGCCGCGGCTCTCCTTACGGTACAGCTACGAGCCGAAAAGATACCTTATTAATTCCTAGAAATAGACCGCGGCTCTCCCAACGGTACAGCTAGGAACCGTAAAGACACCTCTGTAATTCCAAGAAATGCCGCGGCTTTCCCTACGGTACAGCTCATAGTAGTAAAGATACCTAATTATGTAATAATACCTATTATTATTACTAAATTGTGATTGGTTTAAGATAATGCGCTCTGATTGGTGCACTGATCGATAGCAAAATTACACCAATCAGAGGGGCTACATTTTTTCTGCTATTTTTGTATAAATACCGGGCTGAATTGTAAGCCGACACAGTTCCCACCGGCAAGCGGTAGCGGTACCCAATAAAGGAAGAAAAGTTCTTCGAGAATTTTCCTTGCTACCCAACCAACCCAGCTACAGCGAATGTACAGAAGCGTAGCGTTGAATGGTCCTTCGAACCGGATCCGTTGGAAAATCGGGAAAATTCTGAAGAAAATTCGTCGGCCCAGCAAGAATGCCAGTGACACGGCAGGAACTCAAGAGCCGTAAGGCATCGTCGGAAGAAACTCCGTCCACGTCTGAGGGTACCGCTACCACCTCCGCGACCGAAACCAGCGCGGAGACCACTACCGCCTCCGCGTCGACAGCCACGGGGACTGTCACCACCGACACCACGGAACGCACGACGACCACGGGTACCTCCGCGACGTCGGTGCGCTCTACAGCGCCATCCTCCGCGACCGTGAAGCGGACTGCGGCCGCCACTGCCGGCGCCGCTACCGCCGCCGCTTCCGTCGCCGCCACCGTCGCACGCTCAACTACGCCCGCCGTCGCGCCGACGCTGCCAGCCGCCGCGACACAGATGGAACCCCCCGCTGCCAGGGAGGTTCCCGTTACAGTACAGGGGCGTACTCGAGATGCAGACACGTCTACAGTAAGGATGAAGAAAACAGTCAACACACGGGAGTCGAAGCAAGTACAGGTGCCCCGCCCCCCTAGCAAGAGGGGGGGTGGATCGACACACAGCAAGGCCAAGGCTCACAAGATAGCTAAGGCCAAAGAAGAGATGCTACGACTGCAGATCGAATTAGCTGCCGCCCGTCTCGCCGCCCTGGAAGCAGACGAGACAGAAGATGAATTAGAAGACGACGATGGTGCCTACGCCGAACCCGAAGCCGAAGTGACTGAACGAGTGGACAGCTGGTTGGAGAGCCAACGCCCACGCCCCGTGCTAGCGATCACCGATGCACCGCACTACCCAATAGAAGAGCCGGTGGTCAACGACGCGGGACAACAGAAGCAACAGGAAGCAATACTTCAGTCACCGGCGGGAGTACAGCCCGGCTTAACGGAGTTAGCCGAAGCAATTACGCGCGCCGTCAAAGCAGCACAGCGCCCCAAGTTCATAGAGCTGCCAACGTTTGGAGGGTCACATCAAGAGTGGCTACCGTTCCGCGCCGCATACTACGAAACGGAAAGCATGTTCACCACAGTGGAAAATACGAACCGTCTACGAAGAAACCTGAAGGGCAAAGCAAAAGAAGCTGTGGAGGGGCTTCTCATCACCAGCGCGCACCCAACAGAAGTCATGAAAACCCTGGAGTCAAGATTTGGAAGACCGGAGTCAATAGCAATGATGGAAATGGAAACGCTCCGCGGATTGCCACGTCTCACCGAGTCACCGCGCGACATTTGTATTTTTTCGACGAAGGTCTCTAACGTGGTGGCAACACTGAAGACTCTGAGCTGCGTGAACTACATGTACAACCCGGAAGTTTCGAAGACGGTGGTGGACAAGCTCACACCTACGCTGCGCTACAGATACTACGACTTCGCCGCAGCACAGCCGAAGGAGGATCCAGACCTACTGAAAATGGAGAAGTTCCTCAAGAGAGAAGCGGAGCTATGCGGGCCATACGCGCTGCCGGAACAGGTGGCGCCACCTACATCAGCCACTCAACAGAAGAGACCACAGAAGATACACAACGTTACAGAGAAGACGTACACACCCAAGTGCCCCATATGCGACGAAGAGCATACTTCTACGGAGTGTGAACAGTTCAAGAACTCAGATGCGAATGGAAAATGGGACATAGCCAAGTCCAAGCGCCTATGCTTCCGATGTCTTCGATACAGAAACAGAACCCATAGCTGCCGGGCTAAGGCGTGCGGTGTCAACAGCTGCAAGTACTTCCACCACCCAGGTAGCAGACTGACGTCAGAAACGTATAGGTGACGTCATTCATAGGTCAGTTTAAGGTCAGTCAGTTTTTCGTCAAGAGCGGACGCTACGGGGACGTCTTGCGAACGTCAATTTAAGGTCAGCATCTGGACGTACCATATTGGTCGTAAATAGGACGTTTCGCTAAAGTCACTTTAGGGTCAGCATCTGGACGTACCATATTGGTCGTAAATAGGACGTTTCGCTAACGTCACTTTAGGGTCAGCATCTGGACTTACCATATTGGTCGTAAAAAGGACGTTTGGCTAACGTCACTTTAGGGTCAGCATCTGGAAGTACCATATTGGTCGTAAAGAGGACGTCTCGCTAACGTCACTTTAGGGTCAGCATTTGGACGTACCATATTGGTCGTAAAGAGGACGTCTCGCTAACGTCACTTTAGGGTCAGCATCTGGACGTACCATATTGGTCGTAAAGAGGACGTCTCGCTAACGTCACTTTAGGGTCAGCATTTGGACGTACCATATTGGTCGTAAAGAGGACGTCTCGCTAACGTCACTTTAGGGTCAGCATCTGGACGTACCATATCGGTCGTAAAGAGGACGTTTCGCTAACGTCACTTTAGGGTCAGCATCTGGACGTACCATATTGGTCGTAAAGAGGACGTTTGGCTAACGTCACTTTAGGGTCAGCATTTGGACGTACCATATTGGTCGTAAAGAGGACGTTTCGCTAACGTCACTTTAGGGTCAGCATCAGGACGTACCATATTGGTCGTAAAGAGGACGTTTGGCTAACGTCACTTTAGGGTCAGCATTTGGACGTACCATATTGGTCGTAAAGAGGACGTTTCGCTAACGTTACTTTAGGGTCAGCATCTGGACGTACCATATTGGTCGTAAAGAGGACGTTTGGCTAACGTCACTTTAGGGTCAGCATTTGGACGTACCATATTGGTCGTAAAGAGGACGTTTCACTAACGTCGCTTTGGGGTCAGCATCTGGACGTACCATATTGGTCTTAAAGAGGACGTTTGGCTAACGTCACTTTAGGGTCAGCATTTGGACGTACCATATTGGTCGTAAAGAGGACGTTTGGCTAACGTCACTTTAGGGTCAGCATCTGGACGTACCATATTGGTCGTAAAGAGGACGTTTCGCTAACGTCACTATAGGGTCAGCATCTGGACGTACCATATTGGTCGTAAAGAAGACGTTTCGCTAACGTCACTTAAGGGTCAAATAGGTAACGGTATCCACATCTGGGGCACAATATAATGGTCAATGGCTATTAAGATCGCAAACTAAACAAAAACGTGTCGAGTTTAGGGTCTTTTGTAATTCTTAGAAACAAAACACACGTGCATGCAATACTCTACGCAGTATATTTCCGTTCCCGCCAAATGCGCGCCCACGCGGCATGCGCCTGACGCCGGCGGCCGGACGCGATGCCTAGGAGTGCTCGATACGTGATAAAATATCGATAAATTCGATATTATCGAATGATTGAATTGAACTCAATATATAATATCGATATATTTTATCCGATATATGAAATACCGTACGAAATTAGAATATTTAGGAAAAATCATCAGTAATTAATTTGCTTATTTATTAATTTCAAACATGTTCTAAACTATTACTTCAACAGTCAACTACCTATCTTTAATTTTCAATAAAAACTTAACTACAAAAAATTTACAATCTATATAATTTGTTGTCCAAGTTCGCCAACCCGACGAGCGACGGATACACGAAATAATCTCAAGTTGGCAGCACTGTACTTGTATCATCCCGCTTGAACTATGAACGTGTTGCACATCTATATTCTATTTTTAACCGACATAAAAAAACAAAAAGAGGAGGTTCTCAATTCGACGCGTATTTTTTTTATTTTTTACTTTTTTGAAACGTAGTTCCTTATCGCGTGGTGCGGAAGGGGGCTAGACGGAAAAAATTAAGGAACCGACACTCGACACATTTTTGAAACCGACACTTTTTTGTTGAATGTGAATTTTGCATTGTGTTCGGTATTTTCGCGGTACAACATTGGGTCTCCGTAGCCTAGTGGCTCCGGCAGTCGCTTAACAGGTCACAGTCGATGGTTCGAATCCCAGCTCGACAGACTGAATTTTCTATTTTCAATTTTATTTTAAATAATTTCTACATGTGGAAGTGGGAAAAATTCCACATGTAGAAATTATTTAAAATAAAATTGAAATAGAAAATTCAGTCTGTCGAGCTGGGATTCGAACCATCGACTTTGAACTGTTAAGCGACTGCCGGAGCCACTAGGCTATGGAGACCCAATGTTGTACCGCGAAAATACCGAACACAATGTAATTGAAAGGAACTACGTTCCATCCGGGTGTCCCTTGACACCTCTCAAGTTTTTTGTGGAACGAAGTTCCTTATGGGGCGTTGCGCAGGGGTACCCTAGCCGGCAAAAAACGTCCGTAACGTTAGAAAATAAAAGCGTAAGATTTTTTCGTCACAGTGCTTGTAGTCTTCGTTTATTTTAGACATTCCATCAATTTTTTTTGTTTTTTGTTGAAGTTGTCTGTGTTTACTCTGTTAAAAAAACTTACAGTTTACAAAATTTTGTTGTCGGGTTTAGATAAGAAATATTGGGATTAATAAAAAAGGATTGTGTGGTTTTATGAGACCACGGTAAAAGTAAAACTTTTTTTCACATTATAGACATTTAAATAGGCGCCGCCATTTTGGCCTTGGCTGCTCTGACGAGCGCCTTTCACTTTATCCCTACTCCGCGGCCGACCGTCACGCGACATCCAACACACAAACGAAAAAGTTTGAGACGATGTAATAAAAGTTTCACTTTAAAAATAAAGTTGATTGGTTTTTTTAACCTTGGTTACTAACTTATTTACTCCTAGTAGTCTTTTCCTTCTGATATATCGTTTAACATCGATACAATATTTCGATAGCTATATTATATCGGAAAAAATATCGATATTTTTGACATCACTACCGATGCCTGCGGCCCGACCGCCCCGTGCCAGCGCCATTTTGAGTTACCTTTGGCTGTGCGTACGACGTGCTTAGCTTAAAATCAAGTGTCGTTAAAATCCTTAAAATCACGATTTTGCGTCGTAAATCGGTTTATACATAAGTTTGGTTTGCCCGATTGCCCTTTGACATTTTATGAAATTGTGAAGTGTGAACTTTTGTGCTAGGATCAAGGATGTATAGTGTGGTTCATTTTTCACCAAATGAAGGAGGAAGTGTTTCTATAATAAACGTGTTTATGAATGTTTTAAGAAACTTGTTTATAACGGTTTTGCGCTTTATGCTAAATCCATTCGTTTAGCTGATTGTTATTGCTATACAAAAGACATAGTGTTTGAAGTACATATAATATACTGAGATGTAAAATTAATGGAAAGACATTATTTCAAAATGTGTTGTCATTCCCCAAGACAAATAGTAACTATTTTATTTGTTTTCCTATTCTCCATGCATATTGTAATTGATTCATGTACTAATAATTTAAATATAATTTAATATATTTTTATATAATTCTTAATTAGTGTATGATTTACAACTATTATATTATAGAAAGAAAAGAAGTAACAAAATAAATGAACGAATTGAAATTTGACAGAAATTTGAATCTCTTAGTTTATACTGTAAAATCTATTTTTAAACTAATTACTTTCTTCTTTTCTTTCCTAATATGTAATTACCCCTTAATTAAGAAAAAAGTCGTTCAATGATAAGCTCTCATGGACAGCTTGAAGAAAAAACTGATTTTATTAATAAAAGGGTTTTGCAATTATGCTAAATCAGTTAAAATTGTGGTTTTATTTTTCTTTTAGCCTGTTCTGTCTCCGTCAGATGTCCAGAAATGGCTTCTTTGCAGACTGAGAACACACTTTGGGACGTATTTTTTTATCGTTAAAAAATTGGCAATACTTAACGTTATTGCCCATTGAACGATATTTTGACGGTAAGATGACGTCCTCTCAAAGTCTGTAAAAACGTCCTACTGACGTTTTTAGAAAACGTCCACATTACGATTCTACTAGACGTCCTACTAACGCCTCCAGCAGGCGTCCTATTGACGTCTTCAGAAGACGTCCTGATAACGATTTCAGGACGTCCTAATAACGACCTCAAAAGACGTCTTACTAACGCCTCCAGCAGGCGTCCTATTGACGTCTTCAGAAGACGTCCTGATAACGACCTCAAAAGACGCCCTACTAACGCCTCCAGCAGGCGTCCTACTGACGTCTTCAAAAGGCGTCCTGCTAACGACCTCAGAAGACGTTCATATTACGTTCTATTTGTAGTTCTATATGACGTTCATATTACGTTCTAATTATATTTCTATATGACGTCCTACTAACGACCTCATAAGACGTTCTAATTGTAGTTCTATATGACGTTCTACTGACGTCTTATCGTCGACGTCCAATAAACGTCATTTAGAGACGTCCTGAGGGATATGACATATGATGGCCATTTCGTACGTCCGTGCGACGAAGATTACGACGTCATTTACGTCGGAAATGACTGTGAATGGACGTCGTGATGACGAAAAATTGCTACCTGGGCACAAGATGCTGCACTACACCAAGGCTCCGGAGAAGAAAGAAGACAAGGAAGCTACAGAAGTAATCAACTCCGCGTGGACTATTAAGAAGAAACAATCCTATCTGAAGATTATTCCAGTTCAAGTTGAGGGGCCCAAGGGAACGTTCAACACTTTCGCCTTGATGGACGATGGGTCAACAGTTACATTGATCGACAACAGCGTAGCCGAGTGCATCGGAGCGACAGGACCCGTCGATCCTTTGAAGATAGAAGCCATCAACGACTTGAAGACATCGGAGTCAGCTTCAAGAAGAGTGAACATCAAGTTAAGAGGTCTCAACGAACATGAAGAGCGTGTACAAGCACGTACAGTGAAGAACCTTCAAGTGGCGTCACAACGGGTTTCAAGAGAGTTGGTAGATGGCTGCAAACACCTGGCAGACATCCGCGACTACCTCGTATATGCTGATGTAAAGCCACGAGTGCTGATTGGTCAAGACAATTGGCATCTTCTGCTGACAACAGAAGTGAGAAGAGGAGACAACAACCAACCAGTGGCCTCTCTCACACCGCTGGGGTGGGTGCTACATGGCAGCCAGACTCGTGCCATCGGACGCAGCATCGACTTCGTATCACACGTCAAAGAAGAAACAGAAGATAACCTGGACAGCCTCGTCAAGCAATATTTCGAGATGGACGCGCTCTGCATACAGCCTAAGAAACCGAAGACAGATCCAGAAGAACGGGCACTTCGTATCCTGGAGAAGACCACCACAAAAACAGAAGGAAGATATGAAACAGGACTTCTCTGGCGCAAAGAAGATGTTACGTTCCCTGACAACTACGACAACTCACTGAAGCGACTCTTCAACATCGAGAAGAAGATCGATCGAGACCCGAAACTAAAACAGAAGTATACAGAACAGATGGAAGCTCTCGTCTCGAAAGGATACGCTGAACTCGCTCCGAAACAGAAGACTGCAGGCAAGACGTGGTACTTGCCACACTTCGCGGTGGTTAACCCAATGAAGCCTGAGAAGCTCCGAGTGGTACATGATGCAGCAGCGAAGACGAAGGGAGTAGCTCTCAACGATATGCTACTCAAAGGACCTGATCTTCTACAGTCACTACCTGGCGTCGTCATGCGGTTCCGGCAACACGAGATAGCAGTCACAGCAGATATCAAGGAGATGTTCATGCAAGTCAAGCTGCGAGCCGAAGACAGAGATGCACTCCGCTACCTGTGGCGCGGAGAGCGACGAGACGACCAACCACCTGAAGAATATAGGATGACTTCGTTGATCTTCGGTGCATCAAGTTCTCCATCTACAGCAATCTACATCAAGAACTTGAACGCCAAACAGTATGAAGATACCCACCCTGAGGCTGCAGCTGCCATCATACAGAAGCACTACGTTGACGACTACTTGGACAGCTTCAGAAGCCTCGAAGACGCAGTGCGCATCACGAAGTCAGTGCATGAAGTGCACTCAAAGGCCAGCTTTGAACTGAAACAGTGGAAGTCGAACTCACCACATTTATTAGAAGCATTGGGTGAAAGTCAACAGTCAGAAGATATGGAACTCTACAAGCCAGAAGAGAAGACAGAACGTGTACTGGGCGTTATCTGGAAACTCAACACGGACGAGCTCACCTTCAACCTCAACCTGGCACGCGTCGCACCAACGCTCATCAATGGGAAGACGCCTACGAAGAGAGAAGCGCTAAGAGTGGTCATGTCACTGTTTGACCCACTCGGTTTCGCATCGCCTGTCACCATAAGGGCGAAACAGCTGCTGCAAGAAGTATGGCGAAGAGGAACATCATGGGACGACAAGCTGGATGAAGACCTGGCGGAACAATGGCAAGACTGGATAGCTCACCTGAAGAATCTCAGCAACGTGACGATCCCGCGAAGATATCTTCAATACAGCGACGCCACTTCGATACAGCTACACGTGTTCACCGACGCCAGCGAAGCAGCCTACTCAGCAATTGTCTTCTGGAGGACAGTGGCGCCAAATGGTGAAGTCAGCCTATCTCTCGTCATGGCCAAAGCGAAGGTTGCGCCGTTGAAGTTGACATCCATCCCGAGGCTGGAGTTACAAGCGGCGGTCATGGGAACTAGGCTCGCCGATACGGTTATGGAAGAGCACGAAAGAAAACCGGACAGCAAGGTGTTCTGGACAGACAGCAAGACCGTGCTGACCTGGATAAGAACTGGATCACGCTCGTACAAGCCATACGTAGCCCATCGCCTGGCTGCGATTGAAGAGGCCTCCACAGTCACCGAGTGGCGTTGGGTGCCGACGAAGCTGAACGTAGCGGACGACGCCACACGAGACGTCCCAACGTCCTTCAATAAAGATCATCGCTGGTACAAGGGACCGGACTTCCTCCACCAAACAGAAGAGCATTGGCCCGTAGAAGTCACTGCAACAGAAAAAGAAAAACCTTCGGGCGAAGAGAAAGTGAATCACATCGCCGACGACAGAAAACAGAAACTCGCAGAAGCCCTACCTGAAGCATCTCGTTTCTCGAATTGGGACAGACTCCGATACGCCACAGCTCGGGTTCTACAGTTCATCCAACTCTGTAGAACCAAGAAGGAAAGCGTCAATTACAAAAGGACGCGAAAGAACACAGAAAAGGATCCAAGCTGGAAGAAAACGAACAAGCCTGCGACGAAGCAACAGCCAACAGTCAAGAAAACAACGTCGCCTAATAGAAAGTTTCTCCCAGTCACTGCCGAACAGCTCAGAAGAGCGGAAGAGCTTCTGATGCGTGCATCCCAAGAAGATTCCTTCACAGAAGAAATAGAAGACTTAAGAAACAGCAAGACACTCAACAAGGAGAGCCGTCTGTACCAGCTGAGTGTCGAATACGTCAACGATACAATCAGGCTAAGAAGCCGGATTCAAGCAACACAAGACGTAACAGAAAACTTCAAGAGCCCCATGGTACTCGATGGTGATCATCCAACAGTCAAGCTCTGGGTGAAGGCTATACATCATCAGCTACATCACGCCGGAGTTGAAGCTACAGTCAACGAGTGCAGACAACAGTACTGGGTGCTACGAGTGCGTCCGGTCACAAGAATGATCATAAGAAGATGCCTGTTCTGCAGAATGAAGACACAGAAGCCGCCATACCCCAGAACCGGGGACCTGCCGGAGTGTCGCCTGGCTCATCACAAGCGACCCTTCACCTTCACTGGCGTCGACTACTTCGGTCCTCTCTCAGTGACCGTCGGCCGAACACGACAGAAAAGATATGTGGCCATCTTCACCTGTCTCACCACGAGAGCCATACACCTGGAGATTGCTGGCTCACTCAGCGCTGATTCGGCAGTGATGGCGTTGAGGAGAATGATGGCTCGCCGGGGTTTCCCGACGGAAATCTGGTCAGATAACGGCAGCAACCTGAGAGCGGCTGACAAGGAACTTCGGCAGGCGATGGACAGCGCAACAGCAGAAGAAGCAGCGAAGAAGAAGATCTCCTGGCGATACATACCACCAGGAGCTCCATTCATGGGCGGAGCTTGGGAACGAATGGTACGCTCCGTGAAGACAGCACTCGCAGCCACGCTACATGAACGGCATCCTACAGAAGAAGTCCTCTCCACCCTACTGGCTGAGGTGGAATATACAGTCAACAGCAGGCCGCTGACACACGTCTCAGTCAGCCCCGAGGATCCTGAAGCACTGACGCCCAACCACTTTCTGTTGGGTGGCCCGGGACGTGTACCGCTGCCAGGTACATTCGACGAGCGGGACGCCGCCTCCAGATCGACGTGGCGAGCCGCGCAGAGATTGGCCGACGTGTTCTGGACGCGCTGGGTGAAGGAGTACCTACCGGAGCTCCAACACCGGCGGGAGCCGCACGGACGAGGACCAGCGATCCAGATCGGCGACCTCGTGCAAGTTGTCGACGCCAACCTACCGCGCAACGTGTGGATCCGAGGAAGAGTCATCGCCACGTACCCGGGACCAGACGACGTCGTGCGAGCAGTGGACATCCAGACCAAGGGAGGAGTGCTGCGACGGCCGGTGAGGAAGCTGGTGGTCCTGCCCCTGTCTACAAACGACGCGCCCGCACCGACAAGCGATGCGACATAGTCGCACGGCGGGAGAGATGTGCGGGACGATATAGTGCAAGTGTATAATAGTGGACTGATTAAATAGCATAATTAGTTAGTAATAGATGTGTCATATAGTTTAGCAATTGTTTATAGTTTTAAGTACATAAGTCTCATGTATTATCTCATAAGTGAATAGGAAAAATAATAAATAAAGATTAAAATAGGAAACCCATAGGGAAATAGGCCGCGGCTCTCCTTACGGTACAGCTACGAGCCGAAAAGATACCTTATTAATTCCTAGAAATAGACCGCGGCTCTCCCAACGGTACAGCTAGGAACCGTAAAGACACCTCTGTAATTCCAAGAAATGCCGCGGCTTTCCCTACGGTACAGCTCATAGTAGTAAAGATACCTAATTATGTAATAATACCTATTATTATTACTAAATTGTGATTGGTTTAAGATAATGCGCTCTGATTGGTGCACTGATCGATAGCAAAATTACACCAATCAGAGGGGCTACATTTTTTCTGCTATTTTTGTATAAATACCGGGCTGAATTGTAAGCCGACACAGTTCCCACCGGCAAGCGGTAGCGGTACCCAATAAAGGAAGAAAAGTTCTTCGAGAGTTTTCCTTGCTACCCAACCAACCCAGCTACAGCGAATGTACAGAAGCGTACACTTTTTAAGCCATTTTCGGCTGGAGGCCATCGGTTTACATATTATATCTAAATTTGAAGTAATTACGTTCAGTAATTCAAAAGTTATAAGGCTCTGACAGACGGACGGACGGACGGACGGACGGACAAGTGCAAATCGCTCTAGTAAACTCAGAGACCTCGCTTCGCTCGGTCAATTATTTATTCGCGAATCTGACATCAAACGTCTAATGGCCACTGCTTTTAGGCCGCGGCCGCACTGGTAAGGCGACTGGCGACGTGACGCGATAAACCCTGTGTCCGCATTACAGCGGCGATAAACTGGCGAATTGCGCTTACATCGCATAATGACTGGCCGTACTCAGTGCGGACATATTCATTGGTTATCATCATCATCATTAGCAACCCATCAACGGCTCACTACTGAGCGCAGGTTTCCTCTCAGAGAAGGGTTATAGGCCATAGTCCACCACGCTGGCCCAATGCGAATTGGCGGACTTCACACACCTTCAAGAACTATGAAGAACTCTCAGGTGTGCAGGTTTCCTGACGATGTTTTTCTTCACCGTTGAAGCAAGTGATATTTAATTGCTTAAACGCACTTGACTCCGAAAAGTCAGAGGACCCGGGATCGAACCTGCGACCCCCTGAATAGGAGACCACAGTCCTAACCTAGGCTATCACTGCCATTGGTTGTAGTACTATTGAAAATTACGCGCGACATAAACAAATTTTTCGCGCATCGCTTATCTGGGGTACCAATTTTCTAAAAGTTATTCCATTGATCGTATTCGTATTCGATTACATTAGCGTCAAAGTAAAATAATCCTTGAGAGTATTGATTTAAAGTCACCAATTCAGCACAACCGATTTTAATATAGAGCATTATGGAGCGTATCGTACATACCTAAACGTATAAGAATGCATACACGAATTTGAGCTCTAATTCAATGGTGTTATAGTTTATTTCACTTTGACGCTAATGTCATCGAATAAGATTACGATCAATAGAATAACTTTAGACAACCGCACCTCAGATGCGGCCGCCCCAATTTGTTTACAGGCGTTTCAACGAAATCGTCGCCGCGTCGTAATGGCCTTACTAGTGCGGCCGCGGCCTTAGACATGGATTTGGGGAATAACCCGTAAGACAAAGGTCAACAGATGAGGGTTCTCAGCAAACACAGACCTCACATGTTTGCGACGAGGGTCTATCAGCTAGAGTCAACAAGTCTCCGTTCCATACCGAACACACACTTGTCTCATACTCAGTAATATAGGCTATACAAGCCACTAAAGCAATGATAGCCTAGTGGTTATAACTATGGTCTCCTATGCGAGGGGTGGGTCCTAGGTTCAATCCCGGGCACCTCTGATTTCTCGGAGTTATATTCGTTTATGCAATTAAATATCACATGCTTCAACGGTGAAGGAAAACATCGTGATAAAACCTGCATAACTGAGAATTAAGAAAGTGAAGTCTATTTTCTAGTTAGAAAATGAAATGCCTCAGCTGAGTTTGTCTGCCTGTATTGTAGACATTTTCATTTAATTTTTCACAGGTTACAAAATATTTATTAATAACCTTAACATTGAACGCAGTCTTAGGCTGACGTCTATAGATCGAACTCTGGCTATGTGTGTTTGTTTGTTGGTTTATTGATTTTTCCTTCAATCACACCGCAACAGAATTACGGATCGACGTTGTTTGCATGGGTATATAGATAGTTGAGGACCTGGAGAGTGACCAAGGCTATTTTTATCCCAGAAAATCAGAGTTCCAATTTTTACTGCCATACCCCTTCCAAGTTAGCCCGCTGCCATTAGACTGCATCGTCACTTACCATCAGGTGAGATCGCCAGTCAAGGACTAAAAGTGAACGCGAAGGAAAATATTTTTTGTTGCCTTTCCATAGACTTGCAATATATCTTTTTAGGGTTCCGTACCCAAAGGGTACCAACGGGACCCTATTACTAAGCCTACGCTGTCCGTCCGTCCGTCCGTCCGTCCGTCCGTCCGTCTGTCAGAGGGCTGTATCTCGTAAACCGTAATAGATAGACACATGAAATTTTCACATATTATGTATTTCTATTGCCGCTATAACAACAAATAATAAAAATTAAATTTAATTAAAAAAATTAAATTAAAATGGGTAGGTGGGTAGATGGAAATTTTTTAATTTAATTTTTTTAACGGAACCCTAAAAGAGCGAGGCCCGACTCGCACTTGGCCGATTTTTTAAGACAATTTTGAACAGAGTACAAAAATATATTTTTTTTAATTTTTCCCTTAAAATTCACGAAATGGGGGGCTTTCAAAGTGGAGATTTAATACGCTCGCTTGAAGACGCTCTCTAGCAAAATCGGAAAAAAGAAAAGATTATACCTATCTACACTTCTCTTTTATCACTGAAAAACCCCCTATCTCCAGTGGATGGAGCTGTCATGACCACTTGTCACTGGTTGTGTCGCGTAACGCGTTCTCTCCGCATTGTGTTTTTATCGCGACAATAGGCCGGACTCGACTCAATAGAGAACCTTTTGTTTAAAATTAATCTGTAATTCTAGGTTTGTTGTTTATAGCTGTAGGTTTTTAAAAATCTAAACGGTTTTTGTTTTTCTGTGTCTGAGACGGCGACAAATCACAAAAGTCATTATTCAAAGGCAGACAGGCGTAAATCAAAAGTAAATAAAAGCCTTTTTATCTGCCTCGATTGTTAAGGCGAGGAGGCAGACAAAGTTTAGGTATTTGAGGGGGTGAAGCAGGAGAAGGAGCGGAGTCGTAGTCCCGCCCACCGCGGGGCGCCCCGTGCGAAGCGCAGAAATGGCGCGAAGCAACTCTGACTCCCGACTGACAAAACTGGTTATTTATCTAAACTTAATAGGTACTGTAACTTATTTTCGTCAATCCTATTATACTTTATTTGGCTCAGTTAGCATGGTTCCAGTTCATGTTCATAGATAATCAAAAAAAATTTATACAGGTTCAATTCCTAACCAAATACAATAACATGCTTTTTTTAATTTTTTTTTTTTTTGGTTAGTCTACCGATTTCGTTCAAAATCGATATTTGGGCTTCCCTGGGGTCGAGAAAGAAAGAGAAAATGAATGCCTGCCATAATTTTAAAAAGTCCCCGCCATATTGAAATTCTATGTTATTGGGCCGATTACGTTCAAAATCGATATTTAGGCTTCCCTGGGGTCAAGAAAGAGGAAATGGGTGCCAAAATTTTAAAAAGTCACCGCCATATTGAAATTCTTTGTTATTCGACCGATTTCATTATAAATCGATACTAGCTGTTGCCCTCGCGACTTCGTCCGCGTGGAATCAGGTTCTTTGAAAATCCCGTGGGAGCTACTGGCTCTATCGGTATAAAAGTAACCAGTAGCACTGCAGGTCTACAACCATACCCATGAAAGAATCACGTAGATCCGTTACTCGATGTAAGTAACTAACTCGAAAAATTATGGACTTTCATATTATAAACATTCAACCGCCTATTTAACCCCTTTGGGGGTAGAATTTTCAAAAACTGTGAAAGACGTCGTTCTTTGTTTTTAATCGAAAGCCCAAATACAAAGTTTCATCGATAAAACTTAAAAAATGACAGACTTTCATACAAACTAACAACCCCTATTTTACCCCTTCAGGGGAGGAATTTTCAAAATATGAAAAATACGTACTTGTTTATTTTTAATCTAGAGCTAAAATACCAAGTTTCGTGGACACAACTTGAAAAATTACTTGAAAAATGACAAGCTATCATACAAATAAATATTCAACCCCTATTTAACCTCTTTGGGGGTAGAATTTACAAAAACTGTGAAAGACATCGTTCTTTGTTTTTAATCGAAAGCCCAAATAGAAAGTTTCATCGAAAAAACTTAAAAAATGACGGACTTTCATACAAATTAACAACCCCTATTTTACCCCTTCAGGGGTAGAATTTTCAAAAAATGAAAAATACTTACTTCTTTATTTTTAATCAAGAGCCAAAATACCAAGTTTCGTGGATATAACTTGAAAAATAACTTGAAAAATGAAAAACTATCATACAAATTTTCAACCCCTATTTAACCCCTCTGAGGGTAGAATTTTCAAAAACTGTGAAACACGTAATTCTTTATTTTTAATGGAAAGCCTAAATACCGAGTTTCGTGGATATAACTTGAAAAATGACGGACTTTCATACAAACTTTAACCCCCTATTTAACCCCCTTGGGGGTGGAATTTCAAAAAATCCTTTCTTAGTGCTCGCTTGCATCATAAAAGGAACCTACTGTCAAAATTTCAAGTTTCTAGCTTCAGTGGTTTAGGCTGTGCGTTGATAGATCAGTCAGTCAGTCAGTCAGTCAGGACAAGTCTTTTTATAAGTATAGATTTGGGCTTGCCTGGGGTCAAGAAAGAGGAAATGGATGCCAAAATTTTAAAAAGTCACCGCCATATTGAAATTCTTTGTTATTGGACCGATTTCGTTCAAATTCGATATTTAGGCTTCTCTGGGGTCAAGAAAGAGGAAATGGGTGCCAAAATTTTAAAAAGTCACCGCCATATTGAAATTCTTTGTTATTGGACCGATTTCGTTCAAATTCGATATTTAGGCTTCTCTCGGGTCAAGAAAGAGGGAATGGATGCCAAAATTTTAAAAAAAGTCACCGCCATATTGAAATTCGCTGTTATTGGACCGATTACGTTCCAAATCGATATTTAGGCTTCCCTGGGAAGAAAGAGGAAATGGGTGCCAAAATTTAAAAAAGTTACCGCCATATTGAAATTCGCTGTTATTGGACCGATTTCGTTCAAATTCGATATTTAGGCTTCTCTCGGGTCAAGAAAGAGGAAATGGGTGCTAAAATTTAAAAAAGTTACCGCCATATTGAAATTCTTTGTTACTGGACAGATTTCGTTCAAAATCGATATTTAGGATTCCCTAGGGTCAAGAAAGAGGAAATGGGTGCCAAAATTTTAAACGGTCACCGCCATATTGAAATTCGCTGTTATTGGACCGATTTCGTTCAAATTCGATATTTAGGCTTCTCTCGGGTCAAGAAAGAGGAAATAGGTGCCAAACTTTAAAAAAGTTACCGCCATATTGAAATTCTTTGTTACTGGACAGATTTCGTTCAAAATCGATATTTAGGATTCCCTGGGAAGAAAGAGGAAATGGGTGCCAAAATTTAAAAAAGTTACCGCCATATTGAAATTCTTTATTACTGGACAGATTTCGTTCAAAATCGATATTTAGGATTCCCTAGGGTCAAGAAAGAGGAAATGGGTGCCAAAATTTTAAAAAGTCACCGCCATATTGAAATTCGCTGTTATTGGACACATTTCGTTCAAATTCGATATTTAGGCTTCTCTCGGGTCAAGAAAGAGGAAATGGGTGCCAAAATTTAAAAAAGTTACCGCCATATTGAAATTCTTTGTTACTGGACAGATTTCGTTCAAAATCGATATTTAGGATTCCCTAGGGTCAAGAAAGAGGAAATGGGTGCCAAAATTTTAAAAAGTCACCGCCATATTGAAATTCGCTGTTATTGGACCGATTACGTTCTAAATCGATATTTAGGCTTCCCTGGGGTCAAGAAAGAGGAAATGGGTGCCAAAATTTAAAAAAGTTACCGCCATATTGAAATTCTTTGTTACTGGACCGATTTCGTTCAAAATATATATTTAGGCTTCCCTGGAGTCAAGAAAGAGGGAATGGGTGCCAGAATTTTAAAGAGGGAATGGGTGCCAGAATTTTAAAAAGTCACCGCCATATTGAAATTCTTTGTTATTGGACCGATTTCGTTCAAATTCGATATTTAGGCTTCTCTGGGGTCAAGAAAGAGGAAATGGGTGCCAAAATTTTAAAAAGTCACCGCCATATTGAAATTCCTTGTTATTGGACCGATTTCGTTCAAATTCGATATTTAGGCTTCTCTCGGGTCAAGAAAGAGGGAATGGATGCCAAAATTTTAAAAAGTCACCGCCATATTGAAATTCGCTGTTATTGGACCGATTACGTTCCAAATCGATATTTAGGCTTCCCTGGGAAGAAAGAGGAAATGGGTGCCAAAATTTAAAAATGTTACCGCCATATTGAAATTCTTTATTACTGGACAGATTTCGTTCAAAATCGATATTTAGGATTCCCTAGGGTCAAGAAAGAGGAAATGGGTGCCAAAATTTTAAAAAGTCACCGCCATATTGAAATTCGCTGTTATTGGACCGATTTCGTTCAAATTCGATATTTAGGCTTCTCTCGGGTCAAGAAAGAGGAAATGGGTGCCAAAATTTAAAAAAGTTACCGCCATATTGAAATTCTTTGTTACTGGACAGATTTCGTTCAAAATCGATATTTAGGATTCCCTAGGGTCAAGAAAGAGGAAATGGATGCCAAAATTTTAAAAAGTCACCGCCATATTGAAATTTGCTGTTATTGGACCGATTACGTTCCAAATCGATATTTAGGCTTCTCTGGGGTCAAGAAAGAGGAAATGGGTGCCAAAATTTTAAAAAGTCACCGCCATATTGAAATTCTTTGTTACTGGACCGATTTCGTTCAAAATATATATTTAGGCTTCCCTGGAGTCAAGAAAGAGGGAATGGGTGCCAGAATTTTAAAGAGGGCATGGGTGCCAGAATTTTAAAAAGTCCCCGCCATATTGAAATTCTTGTTTACTGAACCGATTTCGTTCAAAATCGATATTTAGGCTTCCCTGGGGTCAAGAAAGAGTAAATGGGTGCCAAAATTTTAAAAAGTCACCGCCATATTGAAATTCTTGTTTACTGGACCGATTTCGTTCAAAATATATATTTAGGCTTCTCTGGGGTCCAGAAAGAGGAAATGGGTGCCAAAATTTTCAAAAGTCACCGCCATATTGAAATTCTTTGTTACTAAACCGATTTCGTTCCAAATCGATATTTGTTCTTCCCTGGGGTCAAGAAAGAGGAAATCGGTGGCAAAATTTAAAAAAACACCGCCATATTGAAATTCTTTGTTACTGGACCGATTTCGTTCAAAATATATATTTAGGCTTGCCTGAGGTCAAGAAAGAGGGAATGGGTGATAAAATTTTAAAAAGTCCCCGCCATAACAAAGAATTTCAATATGGCGGGGACTTTTTAAAAGTCTGGCACCCATTCCCTCTTTAAAATTCTGGCACCCATTTCCTCTTTTTTGACCCCAGGGAAGCCTAAACATCGATTTTGAACAAAATTGTTCGAATGACAAAGAATTTCAATATGGCGGTGACTTTTTAAACTTTTCGCATTCAATTCCTCTTTCTTGGCCCCAGGGAAGCCGAAATATCGATTTGGAACGAAATCGGTTCAGTAACAAAGAATTTCAATATGGCGGTGACTTTTTAAAATTTTGGCATTCATTTCCTCTTTCTCGACGCCAGGAAAGCCCAAATTTCGATTTTGAACGAAATCGGTCGAATAACAAAGAATTTCAATATGGCGGTGACTTTGTAAAATTTTCGCATCCTTTTTCTCTTTCTTGACCCCAGAGAAGCCTTAATATCAATTTTGAACGTAATCGGTCCAATAACATAATAAGGCGGGGACATTTTTAAATTTTGGCACCCATTTCCTCTTTCTTGACCCCAGGGAAGCCTAAATATCGATTTGAAACGTAATCGGTCCAATAAAAAACGAATTTCAATATGGCGGTGACTTTTTTAAATTTGCGCATCCATTTCCTCTTTCGTGACCCCAGAGAAGCCTGAATATCGATTTTGAATGAAATCGGTCGAATAACAAAGAATTTCAATATGGCGGTGACTTTTTTTTAATTTTGGCATCCATTTCTCCTTTTTGACCCTAGGGAAGCCTAAATATCGATTTTGAACGTAATCCGTCCATTATCAAAGAATTCCAACATGGCGGAAAAGTGCACCTGTGTTTGCACACATACTTGAGATAGAAACTAATTTCATCGATTCGATATATCGATACTTTTTGGCACTTCATGCATTGCCCTAGTTGCCAAAGACGCTTTCGCACGCGTAAGGATCTGGAAGGATCCGTGCGCATCCTTACGGAACCAAGGATGCGAAAGGATCCTTTCGCATGCGAATCGTGATCTACACTTGTAATTTTAGGCACTTTTAGGTACAAAAAAATTGTGAGCCGTCGTGGGACGCCTGGCAGATGTGAAACATCGACATTATTTTGTAAAAGTAATATGCAGAAAAGGACAGATTGTGATAGGAACTAAATATGTCACTAAGTATACATATAATAATACTACTACTACTACCACTACCCCTACCCCTACCCCGACCCCTACCCCGACCCCTACCCCGACCCCGACCCCTACCCCTACCCCTACCCCTACCCCTACCCCTACCCCAACCCCTACCCCTACCTCTACCCCTACCTCTACCCCGACCCCTACCCCTACCCCTACCCCTACCCCTACCCCGACCCCTACCCCTACCTCTACCCCTACCTCTACCTCGACCCCTACTCCTACCCATACCCATACCCCTACCCCTACTTCTACCCCGACCCCTACCCCTACCCCTACCCATACCTCTACCCCTACCTCTACCTCGACCCTTACTCCTACCCATACCCATACCCCTACCCCTACCTCTACCCCGACCCCTACCCCTACTCCGACCCCTACCCCGACCCCTACCCCTACCCCTACCCCTACCTCTACCCCTACCTCTACCCCGACCCCTACCCCTACCCCTACCCCTACCCCTACCCCTACCTCTACCTCGACCCCTACCCCTACCCCTACCTCTACCCCTACCTCTACCTCGACCCTTACTCCTACCCATACCCATACCCCTACCCCTACCCCTACCTCTACCTCTACCCCGACCCCTACCCCTACCCCTACCCCTACCCCGACCCCTACCCCTACCCCGACCCCGACCCCTACCCCTACACCTACCCCTACCCCTACACCTACCCCTACCTCTACCCCTACCTCTACCCCTACCCCTACCTCTACCCCTACCTCTACCCCGGCCCCTACTCCTACCCATACTCCTACCCATACCCATAAAGTACCTAACTACCACCTACCTACCTTTTTCTTTTTTTTTTATTCGATGACAAGCTAGTCCTTGTCTGCGATCTCACCTGATGGTAAGTGACGATGCAGTCTAAGATGGTAGCGGGCTAACTTGGAAGGGATATGGCAGTGAACATTCAACCCATACCCCTAATTGGTTTCTACACGCCATCGTGCCGGAACGCTAACGTGGTAACTAGCCACGGCCAAAGCCTCCCACCAGACCAGACCAGAGACAATTCAGAAATTATAAATTCCCAAATTGACCCCGCCGGGAATCGAACCCGAGACCTCCCAGTTATAAGACAACAGCGCTCACCACTGAGCCAGGGAGGTCGTCAATTTGACCTCAATTTGATTAGCCAAACTGTACGATGTACCTATATGATGTACTTACTTTGCATGATGCATCCCACCATTATTAGATACCTTACTTGATGATGAAATTGATATTTCATGATCCACTACATTACATGTTACACAAATCATCCTTTACAAAATATTGAAATAGGTACCTACTTACTTTACAACTTCCATCATCTGCTTTTGTTATTTTTAGGGTTCCGTACCCAAAGGTTACCAACGGGACCTTATTACTAAGCCCACGCTGTCCGTCCGTCCGTCCGTCTGTCAGCGGGCTGTATCTCGTAAACCGTAATAGATAGACAAATGAAATTTTCACATAATTATTATGTATTTCTATTGCCGCTATAACAACAAATAATAAAAATTAAATTAAATTAAAAAAATTAAATTAAAATGTTTCCATGGGTACATGGAAATATTTTAATTAAATTTTTTTAACGGAACCCTAAAAGAGCGAAGCCTGACTCGCACTTGGCCGATTTTTTTATACTGTACATTCTTAGATTTTGCTTTTTTTCGGACCCATTTTCAAAATTAGTCTACTCTACTACTCAGTCCCTACTTATTTACAACTTTTTTGATGGATAATACAAACTTATAATTACGTACACTCTATTTGACTTCTCTAAAGTCTAAAATATACAAAATAATAGTTTTCAGTATAAACATAAACAATTTTCAATTATTACAATTTACGATAATATTTGATAGCCGAGCGAGCGCAGCGCGACGCAGGTCCACCTAGCAGCACGCCTCGGCGATCACTGTCTAATTGAGTAGGAGAGACAAAGAAGTCGCTTCTGCGAATAGAAGGGCCAAGTGAAAAATTGTAATGGATAATATTAAAATTATAACAGTTGCAATAAATAAAATCTAAAACAGCCATTTGTTGTATTAAAATATGAAAAACAATTGTAAATAATTTTACCAAAATAAATGTATGCATAACAGAGAACGATGGGAGTTTATGTATTTGCAGAGTCAACTTTGCAATTTTTTTCTATCGAGAAAAGTTTGCGTCATCGTGTTTAGGAAACAGCCATCAGGCCAGAAATACGATCAATTATAACTACTTTTTTTTTCATAATATTATGACCCATAGATTTTAAATTGGACGATCTTCATTCGGCTTGTGATATGAAGATCGTGACTGACTACAGTGCCTTAATAGTGCTCTAGATTACAGAACATAAAAATTATTTTCAAAAAGCCGTTTTTTTTTATTTGAAAGTACAATATGTCCTTTCAAATAAAAAAATTAAGTGGCACTCGGGGACTGCCGCGGTAAAGCTATTGCATAGCATTTTTAATCAACTTATGCAATTATAATATGTATGCAATATATATATTTTTTAATTATGCAAAAAAATTAAAAAACAAACAAACAAGAAAAGCGAACTGTCATTACTTCGCGAGTGAGATTCGAACCTGCGACATCATACACCATACGGTAAAGAAAGCGGCCGCTCGCCCACTGCGCCAAATAGAGCTACTTAAGAACCTCTAAAATGCTGAACGCTTACTGAACGACGGTGTTAGGTTTTTTCGTTACGGAATTTCTTTATTCGGTCGCCGCGCTCAAACTGTTTGTCCTAGTTCAAAGCCCGCGATAAAAGCTATGCAATAGCTTAAAAAATGTTGTAATCGGTTCAGATTTGACGAAGTTATGTAGTAACATCGACAAAAAAATACGCTTCGAATTGATAACCTCCTCCTTTTTTTAAGTACTTACGTTAAAAACCGGCCGAAATTTGAGATTTTTAACCGACTTCAAAAAAGGAGGAGTTTCTCAATTCGTCGGAATCTTATTTTTTTATGTATGTTCACCGATTACTCGAAGACGTGTGGACAGATTTTAAAAATTCTTTTTTTTTTCAAATGGAATACTTCCCAGGTGGTCTAATATAAATTTTATCGAAATCGATGAAGCGGTTTTTAAAATATCAACAATAAATTAAATACTTTGTATAGTGTGTGGGGTAATGTATTAAAGCGGGAGTTTGAAGTCAGTTGTTTAAAAAGAATTTTTTATATTAAATTATTAACTTTATTTTTTTTTAATTTATAATTTGTTATTATAGCGGCAATAGAAATACAAATTCTGCAAGTATCCACCTATTACGATTCATGAATTGTCAGCCCGCGGACAGACGGACAGCGGAGGCTTAGTAATGGAGGGTCCCGTTGGCACCCTTTGGGTACGGAATCCTAAGAGCCAACCCTTGCGAAATCAGGGCGGGAAAGCTCGTAACTCGATATTATAATTCAAGTTACATCGTTTTTTCCGGCAACATTACCCTAGGTATTACGTAATATTTTTACGTAATGTAACGTAATATTACGTAAGTAGCAATTCGTCTTGTATTTATGTTTTCTTGGACGCGTATCGTCCTCCGATAGAGCTGTCAAAGCCAAGGCCGATCTGTGTCACGTCTAGTTTTGCCGAGTTTGTTTCCTTTACTTTGTGTTTTTTGTTGCGGTAAAATTAGCTTGAAATCAATGTAATGGATCCATGTTATGTTACGTTTTGTAACGTTTGATGTACATGATGTAAGAGATTTTCATAATAACTTGCCATTGCGATGGAATCCTACCTAAATAATCCTTTCTAATATATTAAAGGTAAAGTGTGTTTGTTTGTTGGCTTGTTGGTTTTTGGATTTGTCCTTCAATCATGCTGCAACAGAGCTGTGAATCAACGTGATTTTTGCATAAGTATAGTTAAAAACCTGGAGATTGACATAGGCTACTTTTCATCCCGGAAAATATAAGATTTCCCGCGGGATTTTGAAAACTAAATCCACGCAGTTGTCGCCGGCATCAGGTAGTATTATTATATATGCGAAAGTGTGTTTGTTATTTTGGTTCATTGGTTTGTATGTTTGTCTTTCAATAACGCAGAAATGGAGCAACGGGTAGACATTTTTGCATGGATATAGTTATGAGAGTGAAATAGGGAGACATGGGGTATCTTTTATCCCGTAAAAACAAAGGGATCCCGCGGGATTTTTAAAAACTTTTACTCCACGCGGACGAAGACGCGGGCAAAGCTACTTTTAGTGGTTCTACCTATATTATTTTAGTTGGCCTATAATATTATCAACATTTTCCTCAAAAAACTTGCTAGACTTTCTGGCAGCGTGCCTAAACAGCCTTGAATTCCTTGATTTGCAATTGTAATTTATTTTATTTTTCACAAATAAATAATTACGGAAACGAGTAAAACGTTTTTTCGTCAGACATTTTAATTTACTTTTTCTGTTTTATTCATTTCATAGTCGCAAATCTCCTTGCACTGCATTGTATTATAAGACATTATTTTACATGATTTTTATGTCTAAAAGTTTTTCACGCATAGAGGTAGATAGTAGCAACGTATAAGACCTTATTTACTCAATGTTTGCAAATAAATTAATTGAATTGTTAGTGTCATCATCAAATCTTCAACGCGAGCGATAAGGCCAAACCTTGTCGTTCTTAGTTACTAAAATTCGGACATTGTGTGTACGATCTTTAAGGGCGCTTTTAACGTGTGTAACGTGTGTGTATCTTTGTTTAACTTTGCCGGATGCGAGCTAATATGATTTTTTTATTGAAAAGGCAATACCTAGCACGAGGATTGTTTCATTTATAATATTAGGTGTATAAAAATATTCTACCTTTATAAAAAGAAAGAGGAAAAAAAAGAGTTTTTTGAAAAATAATTTTTTTCAGTGAATTTTCGCTGCTTATTTCGAGCGGATTAGCTCCGCAAGCCGTGTTTTACGCATCACTTTAAAAATATTATAAAAAGCCTCAATAGGTTGCACACTTAAAACTGAAACTTTATAAAATAAATAAGTAAATGAAGTCGCTACTGTGGTATTTAAATAAAACACTTGTTCTAATCGATCGGAATTATAATGTTTGCTCGATGGTCAACACACGACTGACGACTCAGAGGCCGGCGTCACTATTATATTTATTCTGTGCCGGAGTCGTTGAGTGACTGCATTCACTACATCCCTTCTTTATTTCAATTTTAAATGTATGTAACAATGTAATTAATAGAAAATATAATTCTATTCAATAATTAATTCAATTCAACATTATTCATTTTATAGAAGCCAACTTGTGGCTCTTGTTACATCATGATTCTACCACCGGTTCGGAAAGCTGATTCTGCTGAGAAGAGCCGGCAAGAAACTCAGCAGTTGCTCTTTTCAAAACAAAATATTACAAATATTAAGTAGATAGCTAGTTAAATATAACAAGTTCTTGTAGACAGCTGAATACAAAGCTGATTGCTTATATGCAACTTTGTCAACAACTGTTTATTAATTATTTTGACCTAGTAATTAAAATTACATTAACAATATTGTCGAAACAACTTATAACATCTTAGTATTTCATTTTAAGTATAACAGCAAACATAACTTTAGTGTACACACTATATCAGAGAAAACGTTACAAGATCTTTAAATTCAGTAATCATTAAACTGTAACAAGCTATCTTTAGATTATGACCGGGCCTCGCTTGCTTAGTCGGCTATGTACGGTGAAAGATTTATATTGGAAAATATTATTTCTCTTGTTACAAAATGTTTAACTTCCTTCCTCTATCCTCCTTCCTTCTTTTCCACTCAGGCTGTCTCATTTCAAGCTTTATGAGCTATACAAATAAAAATGCTACTGGTAGCAATTACCATTTTCACGGGGTATGGTTGCAGGATAGATGAACCCCGAGAAAATCTTTAACTTTAACTTCCAGATGCAATATTATTGATTATCAAAATATCGTAAAATGACCACATCAATGATTACTTAATAAAACTATAAGTATTAACAGGTCACTGCAAGTTTTGCAATACGTAAACATAAAATGACTGATCGATCAGCGAAGTGGATTAGGAAACGGCTCTGGGACATTTTTTAATATCATGCAGATATTATAAGTACATAATTGGAGTTTCGATGAACCCCATTAAAATTTTAATTAATGGGACTGTAACTAGTTAAGAATAATAACTCAAAAGTGTTGCGTGTTATTTTTAGTAGCTAATTATTTGTTTGTATTTGTAGTTATTATATAGCTACTATATTATAAGTTCTTATTCTTAACTGGCTAGAGCTTACATAACCATAAACAACCCTCATCTAGATTACTTTCGCTAATCTAGGCCATTACAAGAGACGCTTGAAAAGATGGCGCTGCTGGTCTTTTTTTTTTTTTAATTATTATAAAAAGGATTATGACATAATAATTATATAATTCCTAGTTACTTCTTTTATTTTAAGAGTGGGGCATTCATTATGGAAGTTATTTTACAATTTAAAAATTTTACCTTTGGTTACTATCGTGGCAATATTCGTGTTTATAATCGTTATTACATTTCATCATTATCATCATTAACAACCCATCAATAGATCACTACTGAGCGCAGGTCTCCTTTCAGAGAAGGGTTATAGGCCATAGTCCACCACGCTGGCCTAATGCGAATTGGCTTCACACACTTCACACATCTTCGAGAACAATTATTACATTTAATATTATTAGTATACCAATACTTTCTCTTAAGGAATTGCCGAGCATTAATTATTGAATAAAATCTATGTGAAATTAGTGTAATCATTCTATTATGCACTGTAATCCATAACATTCAGTGGTACTCTTACTCGGTATTCTACCAGCATCTTAATTAAAATACTTTGAAACGTGCATTTTTGAGTAAAAGAGATTTTCTATATTTTTATCTAATTTGGAAAAAACTTAATCTGAGCAATACAACGTCCTAATAGCTCGTTTATAATCAATCGTACGCGAACGGTTTTCCCCAATTATCGCCTACTTGTTTATCTCATCATAACTTTGCTCTAGCGATTTGTTTGACAGGCCTGTATGGTGATTAATTCATCCACCGGCATTGTTTGCATTGCCATGTTATAAAAAAAATCACTATTTTTAAATAATTAACAATTTGTTAAGTTCACCACCCAACGGTGGGTAGATCTATCGAGAAGGTTGTTTTTTTTTTCCAATTTTTCATAATGTATGTAAACAGCCAACTTGTTGTTTCTTATTAATATTTTTGTTTTCTTTTGTGTGTAGTCTGCAATCTTAAATTGCTAAATTGGTTTATTAAAATATCGTCCATTTTTCTTTTTTTTTTTGATCTTTCATCTTTCTTCATTACAGCATAATATGAAAATACCTACATATATGTAGTATACAATTTTATTTATCATGAGACTATCTTCTTATTTATCGTGTTTACGATTTTATACATTGATCACAGCAATTCAAAAATTTCATTCTTGTTTTTTTTTTTTAAATGAAATATAAGGTTTAAAATTATTATTAATATTATTATTTTGCCTTTCTTTATTTAATTGTATATTCATTTTTTAACAGTACCTATTGTTTGATAAGATCAAGTAATTTTGGTTATTGTAAATTTTAGTATTTTTTTTTTCGGCCAGGCCAGGTAAAGGCTGTTTCAATTTATTTAAAATAAGTTGTTCACAATTTATGATTAAAAGGAGCCTTTCAAAATTTCCTTTTCTATATTAAATATGAAAAGGAAATACAAAATAATGTTGAATTATAATTAAAATATCAAACGTCTCCTTTTTTTATTAACAATGAGAAATCATTCTTATTCTCAATGGTTAAAACCTCAATAAATTGCAACTACGGCTTTGTTTCTTTGAGTTTAGAGCAAATTAAAATAAATCTCTGGCACCTGTAGTGATACTACAGTAGTAATATGAAGAAAATAGCTCGCCTATTTTTTTTTTTTTTGATGTTTCAAAACATACATAATTTTTGTCATCGCGAATCGACAGCTAAGTCACCATTGCAATTATAAAAGTCTATAAATTACAATATTTATGGTGTGGTTTTTCCAGTAACAATATTATCTTACTGAATATAATGGATATTTTGATTATTTTGTATACGTGGCTCTTTGCTTACATTTTAATCGACCGCATAGCCCTGAGATACGATTAAATATTATTATTTTATGTGCGTGGCTCTTTGCTTACATTAAGCAACATAGCCCTGAGATACCATTATTATTATTTTATGTGCGTGGCTCTGTGCTTACATTAAGCAACATAGCCCTGAGATACCATTATTATTTTATGTGCATGGCTCTTCGCTGACATTTAAGCAAATAGTATTGTAACTGGCATAGCCCTTTGGTATCAAGCAATGTGCGTGGCTCTTTGCTTACATTTAAGCAATAGTATTGTAACTAGCATAGCCCTTTTGTATCAAGCATGACCCTCTAATAAATTATTTATTATTAGCAATAGCGTGAGCATTAGCTCATTGTTATCTTGGGGTCTTATTATTAAATTTAATTTTACCTTTAAATTACCTTTACGTTACCTTTGGCTGGAGACTTTAGCCATAAAACATAAATACTTTACAAATTTTCTATTCATATTTGTATTTTAATTAATACATAATACGATATTAAAAGGTAGGAATAACAAAATGCAAAATAAATACATTTTTTTTTTAAAACATTCCAATTACACTGATTAACTGATAAAATCGATAAAATGGTAACAGTTGGTCGATTCCGGAAAAATTTGCAGCAATTATTGCGCCACAATATCATTGCTTTTCATTGCATCTCAATTTATATGGCATGTTCTCCTCACCACAGCAACTTTAGCCAATATCGACAGAGTGTCAGCCAATCGGAGTTGATTACGATCGCTACACTGTAGCAATCATTTATAGACCATTTCGCAGCTGGTACTAACTGTATCAGATATTTGCAATAGGTATGTTCAGAAATACTTCGTATTATTTTGGGTTAAAATGAATGAATAAATGAAGTTGTAGGATTTTCTTCTTATTCACTGGTAATTCGATGTGTGGGACGTAAAAAGTAAAATTCAGTGAGTATTATTCGATAACTGTATTTTATGAATGATGAAATTGATTTTACTAACGGACAATTTTCTAAATAGGTTTTAAAAAACTACAATGAATCATAGGTAATTCTAAACTAAAGTCACTTTGACAGCACCAGAACCACAGAAGCGCAACACCTCACAGTCCCGACCACAGACGACAAATGCAGGCATGCACTCGATGACTGGCCCAAACATGCCCCCACGCGTTGAAAGCCCGTCTTTCAACCGCTTTCAATCTGCTCCTCTTGTAGTGGACAAATTCGGCTAAACGAGCGTCGGACCACTCCGCTAGCCGTTTTGACATCGGCCACACGAGTAATGCCATCTAGACCCGGGTAAACAGCGACGATTCTTCCTAGTTTCCATTTCAGTGGCGGAAGCCCGTCTTCTTTGAGAACAACCAAGTCATTCACTGATAATTTGTTATTCCCGCGATTCCATTTGAATCGTTGCTGTAGCTCACTGACATACTCTTTACTCCATCTGGTCCAGAAATGTTGACGTATTTGTTCGATGCGTTGAAATCTGTTCAAACGGTTCTCGGCGTGGCTGTCATAATTAGGTACAGGAAGAGCAGTGAGTGGTCGTCCGATGAGGAAGTGGCCTGGCGTCAGCGGCAGCAAATCGTTGGGATCAGACGATAGCGGTGTAAGGGGACGTGAATTTAAGAGTCCTTCTATTTGCACTAGCACTGTGTTTAGCTGCTCATACGTCAAATTACAATTTCCCATTACTCGCCGCAAGTGATATTTAACAGACTTTACGCCTGCTTCCCAAAGACCGCCAAAATGAGGTGAGTATGGAGGTATAAAGTGAAATGCAATTCCTTCATTGGCTACCGACGCAGATAACGAAGTGCAGCTGTCCTTCAAAAATTTGCCTATTTCGTTGTACGCGCCCACAAAGGAAGTTCCATTATCAGAAAAGATATTCTTAGGCTTTCCTCTGCGTGAAATGAATCTGCGTAGCGCGCATAAATAGTTATCACTCGTTAAGTCACCTACCAGTTCTAAGTGGATTGCTTTAGTTGTAAAACAAACAAAAATCGCAATATAAACTTTAACGAGTCGACATCCTCTCCCCTGACGACTAGCACACGTGACCGGACCTGCATAATCTACCCCTACACACTCGAACGGATAGCCACCAGGACTCAACCGCGTTGATGGTAAATTTCCCATAAGAGGCGCAACCACCTTGCATGTCATGCGTTTGCACAAAATGCACTTATGATAACACGATCTAGCTAAATTACGCCCCCCAATTGGCCAATAAGTCTCACGGATGGACGCAAGAAGCAACTGCGGCCCTGCATGCATCAATCGTTTATGCTCGAAATCAAACAAAAGCTTTGTAAACCTATGAGTGGACTGTATTAAAATAGGATGTTTTTTATCATACTCGAATGAAGAGTTTTCTAAACGACCGCCTACTCGCATTATATTCTTGTCATCCATGAAAACATTAAACTTTAAGAGCATACTTTTTGAGGGCAATTTTTGTTTTCGAACAAGCAGATCATATTCAGGAAATGATTCCCTTTGAGATGTCCTAATCATCACCTGTAACGCATTCTGTAACTCATCTTTTGAAATGAAGTCAGTTTTTGGTAGCTGTTTTCTACATGCATTAATAAATCTCAACACGTACACGATACTATGCTTCAACCTGATAAAATTCGAGAACCGATCAAAATCAATAAACTTTTTATAATTTTTTACATCCACAGCAGAATACAATGATAGTTCAGATCGCACGTCCGGGAGTGATTCAACTGTTGTGTGGTTCGGAGGCCATTGTGACATATCCTGTTTTAAGAAACTTGGGCCTGACCACCACAATTCTAACGAGGGGATTAAGCTACTCTCCACTCCACGTGATACATGGTCTGCTGGGTTCTTATCCGTTGGAACATGTCTCCAAGCACAATCCTGTGTTTTTTCCAAAATCTCGCCTACCCGATTACGAACGAAGGTAGTGAGTCTGTTGGGCATCATTCTAAGCCAGCCCAAAACAATTGTAGAGTCAGTCCCAAAATGTTGAATGCCTTATTTTGACTCTAAGAGACGACTTAACTTTTTCATAAAGACGCACTCCCACCAAAGCTCCACAGAGTTCAAGTTGTGGTATTGTTTTCGGCTTTAAAGGAGCCACTTTACTCTTGGCTGCCAGAAGACGAACAAAGGTGTTATTATCCTCGTCAATACTTCTCACATATTATAAGCAAGCACCGTAAGCACCTTCAGAAGCGTCAGAGAATATATGTAGATCTACACTCATATCAGTACCACAAAGAACAAGACGAGGAATTCGTAAATTATTTATCGCTGGTAAGGTTCTAAGAATCTCACTCCAAGTCTTAGCAATATCCAAAGGCAACTCGTCATCCCAGGCTAACTTGTGTAACCACAGTTTTTGCAACAACATTTTCATAACAATGACACAAGGAGACAACAGTCCCAAAGGATCAAATACTTGAGCGATGACTGACAACAATCCTCTCTTTGTAAAAACATTTGACAGTGCAGCATCGATCGAAAACCGAAGTTCATCCGACCTAGCTTGCCAATCAACACCTAACGTCTTGCTTGGTTGAGAATCTCCTATGTTAAGATCAACTGGTGAATCACTGGTTTGAGACGACACAACACGAGGATCATTAGAATTCCATTTCCGTAAAGGCATTCCAGCTGAGAGTAGCTCTTCAGAAACCTTTTTCCGTATATCTATGCCTTCCTCTACTGTGTCCGCACCAGTCAGGAGGTCATCAACATAGAAGTCGTGGCATATAATCTCACCGATCTTAGCATCCTTGCATTCCAATGCAATTTGCTTAAGACATCGGGTTGCCAGAAATGGTGCACTAGCTGTGCGATATGTGACAGTGTTCAATTGGTATGCTTTCATAGGCTCTATAGGGTCCTTACGCCACAGAATCAATTGCAGGTTTCGATCCTCCGGGTGCACGACAATCTGTCTGTACATCTTCTCAACATCTGCTGCTAACACAATTTTGTGAGTACGGAATCTCAACAAAATTGACAGAAGATCATCTTGAACTGTCGGTCCCACCATTTGAAGGTCATTCAGGGTCACACCCGACGTCGTAACACTGCTGGCGTTAAAAACAACCCTTAGCTTTGTGGTGCTGCTAGCTTCACGCATTACACCATGGTGAGGTATGAAATTACCTGACTGAGCCTGGTTAAGGTCACATTCAGACATGTGGCCCAACGAAAGGTACTCAGACATGAAATCGATATAACGTTCTTTAAACAAAGGTTGGACTCCAAATTTCCGCTCAATGGCGAAAAGAGAACGCTTAGCACGCTCAAAAGAGCCACCGAGTAGGTCACGTGGTTTCTTCAATGGAATTCTGACGCAAAACCGCCCGTTATCCAATCGTGACATATTCTTTACAAAGTGTTCCTCAGCCAATTTCTCTTCCGCAGAATATGATGACTGACAGCTGACTTCGTCAAGTTGCCAAAACCGACATAAGGCTGCATTAATGTCATCGTTGAAACTAGTCGAAACCTCGGAATCACCTGTCGATAAACAACAAATTTTATTGTATCGATTATTTGACTTGTGCCCATTTATTAGACGTCCACCAACTAACCAGCCTAATCTAGATTCCCAAAGAACTGGTTTATCAGAACCTTGCCTATAACTACTTGAACCTAACAAATCCCAAAAAATATCCGAACCTATGCACAGGTCCACCTTGGCAGGTATGTTGAACCGGGGATCTGCTAGTACAATACCACTTGGAATCTTCATATTAGAGATATCTATCTCACGACAAGGAATATTTTCTGTAATAGCAGGCAGAATGTAGCAAACCAAATCAGCTGAAAAACTCTCATTAAGGGATTTGATGGATGCTCGACACAACTTAGATGACAATGACAAAGAATTATTTATTCCAAATATAGGCTCCTTCACACTAATGAAAGGTAACTGGAGCGAATTGAACATGTCCTCTGTCATATAGTTCGTCGTACTCCCAGGGTCAAGCAGTACTCGTACCACACAATCACAACCACGGACATCATAAATCTTCACGAGTGCCGTTGACAAAAACACATCATTTCCATGTTTGAAGTCATCCCTTATGCTCTCTTCATGTGATGTAAGTAGTCATAATGTTGGATTTGACTGAACATTAGTATTAGACACAACTTCAGTTGGACCCCTATCATCTGACCTATGAGACTCACTTGGCGTCCCCTGAATTGCAGAAGTGCATAACATCACATGATGCCGACGCTTGCACTTATTGCTGCGGTTATAGCACTGATTTGACCGGTGCCCCCGTCGGAAACAACAGAAGCAAACTCTCAACTGTGGCAATATCTTCCACCGCTCCTGCTGACTCATCGCACGGAACTGTTGGCACTCCGGCAGAAAATGATCACCACTACATTTAGGACATGACTTCGACTTTGACTGAACATTGTAATCTGACTTCGGTTCAACATTAGATACTAAACCTTTATGTTTTGGAACACTGGACTTGACTTTATTCACCTGTACTTGACTGTACTTCACCCGGGATGTCTCAATAGTGTAAAGCAAATCAGCACGGTTTCGCAAAAATTCCAATAATGCATTTAATGTAATAGGAGTATCCTTATCTACCCTACCCTTATACTCTTCCCACTCACGGAACGTTTTTGCATCCAGTTTTTTACTTAAAGTGTGAATAAGTAGTGTATCCCAATGAAGGGTTGGCTCACCTAAAGATTCTAATGCCCTAATATTCTTATTCACCCCGTCTATCATCCGCTTCAAGTTATCCGAGGATTCATGATTGATTGACTCAATATCTAACAGAGCGTTGACATGATTTTGTATGAGCAAGCGCTTATTATCAAATCGTTCGCAAAGTAAGCTCCACGCAACCGAGTAATTTAACGCACTTAATTCAATTGCTTGGATAACGATAGCCGCAGTACCTTCTAGAGATGCCCTGAGATAATGGAATTTATTTATATCACTAATATCCTCGTTCGAGTGTACAAGGCTAGAGAATGTGTCACGAAATTCTAACCAATTATTTAAGGACCCACTAAACTTTGGCAGTGCGATGGTAGGTAACTTAACTAACTGGCTTCCACGTTTCGACGAGCCTGTCTCGCTACATAAACCCTCATCAGCCTTTTTAGAATTCTGAGTGATAATATCTTGAGCTCTCGCAAGTACTTTAAAATAAGTCGACTCAAATTCATTTCTCTCAGGTAAAGCCATATTTACGTCATCAACCAGACATTCTATCTTTAATTGCACCTCATCAAATTGTTGGTAAATGTGATCTAACTTACTGGTACGCAGCTGCAGTTCGGTTACCTGCACCGGGCTCAACGAGTCTCCTACACTGTTGAGGTAGTTGGAGAACGCTGTCAAGCGTCCCTTGAAGCTGGCACGGGTTTTAATAAGCTCCTTTTCAGTTTTCTCACTCATTTTAACGTTCTATGGGAAGCAGGGTCGGCCTGGAATTGATACAGTACAAAGGTTTAATTCTCCTAATACAATACAATACAATATGTCAATCCCTAAGAGTCAAGTCACTATTAAATACTATTATAATACTCCTTGCAATAACTAGAAACAATTAAATTACATAAAAACCAATGAAAATAAAGTCAAAAACATGTCAATTATATAAAAAATTCAATAAATAATTCAAAATTCAACAAATAATTCAATAGGTACATTCAGTTACAATTCAAAAATTCAAATTTGACAAGTCATTAACCTACAATGCTAATGTGTCTAATTACCAATAATTAATTAATTTTAGTGATTAAATGTTCATAATATTATTAGATGTCATTGAATTATTATAGAAAAATGTCTAGAAAATCGTCAATTAATACTCAAAATACATTTACCCTTTAACCAAACACCTTACAAGAATTTCACCGCCAACTTCAGTAATTGTTCAACACTATAATATACATTGAAATAACCTATGAACAATACCTAATTTCTATCAAATAAAGAGTAATGGGTGAAAATTAGTGAGTAATTGAAACATACAGTGCTTTGGTTCTTTGAATCGTTACCGATACCGTCCCTCGATACATCGATGTTCGCCGCTGGTTCCTTTTAATTCCTTTTTATTCTTGAATCTTGATCCGGACGAATGGGCCATGTAGGATTTTCTTCTTATTCACTGGTAATTCGATGTGTGGGACGTAAAAAGTAAAATTCAGTGAGTATTATTCGATAACTGTATTTTATGAATGATGAAATTGATTTTACTAACGGACAATTTTCTAAATAGGTTTTAAAAAACTACAATGAATCATAGGTAATTCTAAACTAAAGTCACTTTGACAGCACCAGAACCACAGAAGCGCAACTCCTCACAGTCCCGACCACAGACGACAAATGCAGGCATGCACTCGATGACTGGCCCAAACAGAAGTTAACGTGGAAATTAACTATCTGTAGGTTAAGTTAGGTAATCACTACGATACAATAATAACCTTCTTTTGCTTATTCTTCTTTTGTTTGTCAATGCATTGACGGTAGTTAATCTCTGCACAACCGATATATTTTTAACATGGGTTTTGTTTCAAAACTCGCCTTGACTTAATTAAGTTCGTCCAGTTTTTTTGTTAAATGAGTACCTAGGTAGGTACTTTTTAATATTTGCATGCTATCGATTGTAGACCATGTAATATTATAGCAATATGTTTACCAACTTACTATTTAGGTACAATTCCACAAAACTAACTTCATTAGATTTTGAATAGTTTTGCTTTTGTTTTCTATTTTTATTAATAACTGTTAATTATTTTAACTTGGTTATCCGAACAGTACTTTACCCTATTATTTACGCCTTCAACTTATAGGATTAGTGATAAACTAAACACTCATATTTTGTGTCGGTATACAACAAAATTTATAATTATGCGTGTATGAATGCGTGCGTGAGTGAAAGTATTGACTTTAGCCAGTAATTATGTAGGTAGGCGTTTGTATTAATTGCTCAAAAATATTATGTTAAAACATATTATTTTTTAATTTATAATTAATAATCTATCTTATTGAATTATATCATCACAAAAAATAATTATTGTGTGGGAACACAACTGTTCGAATAACAAGTAAATGTAAACACTCAGTCCTTCTTTGAAAACTGATATTATGTACCTCCAAAAAAATATTTGAATTACTCACATAGTTCGATCCTCGCATCGTCGCCACTTTTGTGGTATTTAAATAAAACACTTGTTCTAATCGATCGGAATTATAATGTTTGCTCGATGGTCAACACACGACTGACGACTCAGAGGCCGGCGTCACTATTATATATTCTGTGCCGGAGTCGTTGAGTGACTGCATTCACTACAGCTACCATACGGATACAACCTTCAGGAAATAAGTAAACGACGAAAAAAAAAACAAAATTAATTGTGAATATTATATTTTGTCTTTCACTAAACAAAAAAATAAAAAAAATGAAGTGGCACTCGGGGACTGCCGCGGTAAAGCTATTGCATAGCATTTTTTATCAACTTATGCAATTATCATATTTATGCAATATTTTTTTTGCATAATAAAAATTATGCAAAACAATAATTAAAAAACAAACAAACAAGAAAAGCGCACTGTCACTACTTCGCGAGTGAGATTCGAACCAGCGACATCATACACCATACGGTAAAGAAAGCGGCCGCTCGCCCACTGCGCCAAACAGAGCTACTTGTGAACCTCTAAAATGTTGAACGCTTACTGAACGACGGTGTTAGGTTTATTTTCGTTACGGAATTTCTTGATTCGGTTGCCGCGCTCAAACTGTTTGTCCTAGTTCAAAGCCCGCGATAAAAGCTATGCAATAGCTTAAAATAAGTATGTTTGGATTTTTACAAAATACTTACCTAACAGGGCAATCCCCGTTTGTTCGGTCCTACAACAGCAACGTGATACTTACCTTCGTTACTCTGTGGTGATACGGTCTTAAATCAGATTTACAAGTTGACTGATTTATAGCGAGTCTACACCAATTTTACGATCACCTATTACGTCATACACGTTTCGTTACATAGTACGTCGGTTTAGAGGTTCGCTTTTTAACCGACTTCAAAAAAAAGGAGGAGGTTCTAAATTCACCGCTTTTTTTTTATCGTAGGTAAGTACCTCGAGATAGATTCGCTAGGTAGATTCACTCTAGCCGATAGGTAGGTAGGTCATCATCATTTCATCATTAGCAACCCATCAACGGCTCACTACTGAGCGCAAGTCTCCTGTCAGAGAAGGGTTATAGGCCATAGTCCACCACGCGGGCCCAATCTTTCAATTCTTTTTTTTTTAATCTATCTAAAGGAAAAAAGGCTTTTGCACTGATTGTGATATAAATGTTAAGTATACTCAATCTCTGTTGGAACACTAACGAAGTTATTTTCATTAGAACGGATAACTCTGTAATTGAAACGGCATTTTTTCAAGCTAAAGCGACCTTTTCCTTTATTGTTATAGCGATCGTGTTGCTTTCACAATGATGAGTTCGTAAGACGTTTCAAGATTAATTACTACAAGATTTTAGTTAGGATACAATGTTTTTCTTGTTTTATCTTTTAATTGTTTGCTTATTCGTTGTTAATGTTTATAGCCTCAATGGCTCAACGGTTAAAGATGCGGACTGAAAGATCGCAGGTTCGATCACCACCCGTTGCACTATATGTATGTATATTGTCGTACCCACTCCTAACACAAGCTTTATTTGGAGGGGAGAGGAGAACATTAATCGAATTCAGCTTGGCTGATATTCTTTTTGACGTGATAACGTCTTATAAATCGATGAACACCGGCTGCACTGACGAAAAAGTGTCACGTTCCGCCTGAGCCTGCGCGTGCAAGCGAGAGCGCGGAACAAGCGAAGGAGAAGCACGATCGGCCCAAGCGTTGGCTTGTGACTAGAGAAAACTGTAATTTTCAACTAACTCCTTCTTTGTATTATACAAAACAATGATAATTCAGTGATAATAATTCAATTCAATTCATAAAACTATGCAATTTTTCATCAATGTTTCTTTATGACGTTATCACGTAAAACTAGTCGGTTCCGACTTTACACACAACCAATTGTTTTTAATATGAAATTGGCAAAGAGATATCGTACAGTACTAGTGCCGTTGGGCCTAAATATAATTTATCCGATATGAAATAATAATAATAAATTAGCCTTTACTCAGGCTGAGATCTATCGATGGCACTCTAACACAGCTCAGACTCAAGACTGATTTAAAGGAGACAAATATTTATGTCAGGGCATATTTGTTTCTCATTTTAACTCTATCTTGAGTCTTGAGCAGAGCCAGAGTACGATCTATAGATCTCGGCCTTACTGACAAAGTAACTGTTGAATGAGAAAAGAAAGTTTTGAAAAGAGCAACTTCCGAGCTTCTCTCCGGTTCTTCTCAGCAGAATTTTGCTTTTTGAACCGGTTGTAGAGTCTCGACTTCTCTATAAAAGAGCCATAGGTTAGCCTAAATGAATGCCGCGTAAGCTTAAGGGACTCATTTACAATTAATCTATTATTCGACCTGTGCTCCTGTACGGTAGTGAAACATGGCCAGCCTTAAAGAGGCACGTGCAAGAACTCGAGTCACGGAGATGGAAATGCTGCGGTGGATGTGCAATGTCACACGCTGCGATCGACAACGCAACGATCACATCCGCAGCAGGCTCAGTGTCCGTGACATCGGAGACAAGTTGCAAGAAGCCCGTCTAAGATGGTACGATCATGTGGCACGGAAA
The DNA here is from genome assembly GCA_029955525.1 of Oeneis ivallda. Lineage (NCBI taxonomy): Eukaryota > Metazoa > Arthropoda > Insecta > Lepidoptera > Nymphalidae > Oeneis > Oeneis ivallda. The sequence goes on along the minus strand of JARPMR010000018.1, from coordinate 22,793,348 downwards.
CCACAAAGCTACGTCGGTAATAGATGTCTTAACATCGCTGTCCCTGGAGCTAAACCTCGCGGCCGCCCAAAAAAGCGCTGGCTGGATGTTGTGAGTGCTGATTGGAGAGCCAATAAATTGCGAAAATCGGATGCAGAAGATCGAGCAAAGTGGGCTAGAGCATGCCGGAAAGCGGACCCCACCTAGTGGGATAACCCTTAGTCGAAGAAGAAGGAGGTTAGCCTAAATGAAGTAAATAAAGTCTGCTGATGCAGCGTTATCCTTAAATAGATCCGTTCTTCTTAGTTCAACAAAAACAATTCACGGCTCACAAAAAACACATTCGTTGGACCATTACGGAGATCTGGTAGAGCGATTACTGTTTTCTATTAACAGGAAATAACAACTCACTCCTACTCATTTTCCTCAAAATCGTGGTTATATACAAAAACCGGCCAAGTGCGAGTCGGACTCGCGCACCAAGGGTTACGTACTCTAGAAGTAAAAGTAAAACGATAATATTATATTAATTTGCTTATTTATCGTTAACTTTGTTGGTAGAGGTTTGTTGTTAATATAAAAAGTTGATTTTATTTTTCCTGTAAAATATACGTAAATTTCTATTGATCATAATTACTTCTCATTTTTAGATTGGTAAACTTCGGAGATAAGGGGGGGGGGGGGGGAGGGGGTTTTTTTTTTCGACATTTTGCCCGATTAATCAAAAACTATTTTATATAAAAATCTGCTTTAGAATGTACAGGTAAAGCCCTTTCATATGATACCCCACTCGGTATAGTTATCTTACTTTGAAATTCAAACTTCCGATTTTCCCCCTTTTTTAATTAAACTAAAAATATTTTTGTTTTTTTTTTTACTTCCAATGATGTTGGGCCACTATTATATACAACTATTCCAAATTTCATGTCGATAGCTTTATTATTTACTAACATAATCGACTGTGACCACACTGTGACGGACGGACGGACGGACGGACGGACTGAGAAAGTCTCACCATAAGGGTTCCATTTTTACCATTTTGGTACGGAACCCTAAAAACAGTCATTACTAGCACCAAATCACATTTCTTTGGGGCCCTTGTGGTTTGAATTATGAGGTATAATGAAAAGTTATGTCTCTCAAGGTTTTGTTTGTTTTGTTGTTTGTTAATAAGTGTTTTGTTTTCGTAAAGTTTTCTTCTCGGGAAACTTAATATGCATTATTACGCTTGACATTTATCAAGATTAATTTCATCTGTTTAATGAAAATTCCTAAATTCAAATTCAAATTCAAAATTATTTATTTCATGTAGGCCAACCTGTGGCTCTTATGACACGTCATGACTCTACCATCGGTTCGGAAAGCGGATTCTGCTGAGAAGAGCCGGCATGAAACTCAGCAGTTGCTCTTTTCAAAATAATCATTTCACAATAATATTATACAGCTATTACATTGTAATAAGTTTTTTATACTATCTTGTGGGCAGCCGGATGCCATGCCGATTTAACCCATGCAACTTTGTTACAATAGAAAAGAATACAATAGAATAGAATATTTCCACAATGAGGTGAGGTTCCAAAAAAAGCGTAGGTACTACAATTCAATTCATGTTAAGACGGGTAGACAGAAAGCAGCCCCATTCCCGCCGGTGGCACACGTTCACTAGCGTTCCTTACCAGCGAAGTCGTTCCCAGGGAACTCTTTAAAACACGAAACGTCTCCAAGTTGCAAGCTGTCTCTGCGCCAAGTTTCATCGCAGTCTAATGACTGAAAAGTGAAAACAAAGAGGTAGGTATAGAAGATATTCTGTTTTATTTTTTCACAACAAAGTCCGACTTCAAACTTCGATATGTGACGTCATATCGAACTCATTTGCAGTCTGACATCAACAACTGTTTCTAACTTCATAAACTTAATCCTACACTTCCTACTAATATTATAAATTTGTGAGGTTTAGAAAGTTTGTGAGGATGGATGTATGGATGGATAGATGTTTGTATGGATGTTTGTTACTCTTTCACACTACAACGAATAAGCTGATTTGGCTGCAGGATTTTCATAGGTTACATTTTATCCCGGAAAATTAAGGTGTCTCCGCGGGAATTAAAAGATCTTAATCCACGCGGACGAAGTCGCGGGCATCATATATTATAACATATTATATACATAGGGTATTATGGAATGCCTAATGAGCTCCATTGCAATATGGGGTCTTGGAAAGTAGGTCAACAACTGTAACGTGTTGCTACTAGATGTCGCTAACTGAAGAAGTAGATACATATCACTAATTTCGATGCTGACGTGTAGTTCGACCGCGGCTATAGCGTAAGTGGCTAACACACTCGGGCGCAATTCCCAAGAGATGTGGGTTCGAATACCGCTGGCCTTGGAATTTTTGATATCTATACATAGGTATAATAAAACTGTAAGTGGAAGATTTCTGTACATTTAATATATTTTGAAAATTTTAATTGGGGGATGCTTTACTATCGATACTGAGCCCAAAACAGATTTTTATTTAATTTTTGTCTGTTCGTCTGTTTGTTTGTCCTTCTTTCACGTAAAAACTACCGCACAGATTTCTACCAAATTTTATACCGTGGTAGCTTATTACTCGGGTCAACATCTAGGCTACTTTTTATCCCGGAAAATCAAGGAGTTCCCGAGGGACTTTAAAAACTAAATCCACGCGGACAAAGTTGCGGGCATCAGCTAGTGTGTTTATAAATTTATTAATTCTAGAATTGATTACCGAGACAAGTTAAGAGTTATTACTGTGACGTAACACAATATTATTCCACTTGCTATTAATAAAACGGAAGCCAGTAGGCTGTGTTTTCTTGGGGCTAAGTCGTGGCTTGAATAAAATATCACATATTTTCATCACAGAATCACATTACCACAATAACTCGCAAAGTTATGAACAGTGAAAGAGATATATGAGTCAAATTATTTGTGAAGAACCTTGATATAATATGGAACCCAAGATAGTCAACATTTCTTGAAAAAAGTGTTTGTAAAAACAAGCTTATTCACGAGTATTTTACGTTCACTTTATCTGTAATGAAAGTATGATAAATAATCTAATCACTAATCTTACCAGCTGATGCCCGCAGATTCATTACAATGGAGTTAGGTTATTAAAAATCATATGGGAGAACCTTGATATTTTGAAGCAAAAAGTAAATTTGGTCCTTTCTCAGGAAGTAATCTCATTTTTTGTCAATCACGTTGTGTTTGTTGGTACAGCGGTTAAGGATGAGAAAGTGAAACAGATGGAGTTAGCTTATTATAAATATCATAATAGAATAGGTGGGTGGACAGTGGATCGCCGTTGGAGCTATTGTAATATAAATTATTGTGGCAATACCTAAGCGTTGACACTGACATTTGTCAATCAATACAGTTTTTCTTTACAAAAGTACTTTTTTATATCAGGAGGAGATGCGATCAAGAGTGGAGTCCGGGTAACCACAAACGTAGCGTGGGACAATCCTACAAAACTAGAACGCAAAACGTTTTACCGGCGATGTGCTAATAAGCCTCCTCTCAGACCACACCAGAGACAATTTAGAAATTGGACGTAGTTTAGAGAACAGCATCCAAACCACAAATTAAATAAAAAACTTAACCTTTGTTATTATATTAAGTGGGTATGTAGGTATTTATTTAATTTGGCAAATATTTTGCATAATTAAGTCCAATCATAAATTCCTAAACAGCCACTGCGGGGATCGAACCATTCTCGGTTCAGTTCATTCATTCGTTCATTCAAAAACAAAGATTTGGAATATCTAGGGTTTTTTATATCATTGGCGGGAAGTGAGCCTGAGAGCCTTCAAATGTAACCGAGCAATATTTGTGAGTCGCACAGAATTCTACTAACACAATTTTCTCACACTGTTCGTTACATCGACTTGCCTCGCACCCGTCGCGGCGAACGGTCGTGTTGTGCGAGTGCTCCGGTAACTATTTTTATTTAAATAGTTTTCCGCGTTTTTCTTTGCTTTTCTTGTTTTCCCTCTTTATATTATACTTTTATCTATTTAGTGTAATACAGTGTACTGTGTTTTGTGCCCGGAATCGCTCGATTTCCGTCTGTTTCTGCGGCAACAGAGGTTGAGCCGCCTGGGCTGCTCCAGGCGCTCCCTCGGGAGAGGACCCCATATTAGTGTATAGTGCTTATCGCGCCGAACCCTGGACGCATGTACTTCGGACCAATTTTATAGTGTAAGTGCTAGTTTTAAGCCCTTAGGATAGGACCTAACCGCGTGGTGAGCACGTGTGTGCACGTGGTGTTTTACATTCGACATTTTTAGGTTAGGTTTATCAGCGCCCCCTTGTGGTGACTTGCAGTGTTACGTAGTGCGACACCTGGCGGTGCTGTGGTGTACTGTAGTGTTTAGTGACACTTAGTTTTTAGGATAGTGATAGTGACACTTTGTGGCGCCACCTTGCGGCGTCACTTTGAAACTTGCTGTGATAGTGACACTTGTGTTTGTGCATCTGACGGCTGACAAGTCGGAGTGCATGTGGGGTGATAGCTGTCAAATCTGACAGCCCATTCGTGTTTTGACAGTTGAGTGAATTTGACAGCTGTCATTTCTGGCAGCTGTCAGATTGGCTTTGGCCTGTCATAGTGACATTGACACTGGGTGGAGTGCGTGTGACACCTGTCGTGATTTCTGAGTTTTTGACAGCTGTCACTTTTTGGCAGCTGACAGTTGACAGGAGCGGGTGACAGTTCCCATAGACTGTGTTAGGAGCCGATCCGACCCAGCGGGTCGGCCGGTCCGGGGGTCGGGCCTGACGGTGTTGGGCCGACACCTTCTTATAGTATACGGGGCTACATAGTAGCGTCAACGTACATTTGGACTTAGAAAATTTTTAAAAATTTTTAATACGTGAACGGACACAGGACTTAGAATATTTTTCAATACACGAACGGACGACCTGACTTTTTAAAAGTGATTACACGAACGAACAGACCATCTTTGTGTTTTTGAGGGATAGTGAATAAACTGCGTGAAAGTGTGACATTGATTCAGGATGAGTGGGAAGGAGGCTCCTGCCTCCTCCCCCTTTTCGGGACGATCTTCGTTGACGCCGCGGACCCCGCCTTCGGGTTTGGCCCCACCGCATGGTCGGGCTAGCCCATACGAAGAAGTTGAAATGGAAGAGGACCCTGTGCCGACTCCACCGCTCCCGGCGCGGCCGCCGCGGATGCGAAATACTCCTCCTGGAGTTCCGACAGCAACCCCTGCAGCCACTAAGCGCCCCCTAACATCACCGGAGGAGCGGCGCCCGACAGACGTGGTGCGGATGTGTCGCCCAGCTGTGCCTCCCCCTGCAGCCCCTGCTGCGGCGGCCACCCCTGAAGCTCCCCCTGTTGCTACAACGTCCGTATCAAGCCGCTATCACGACGTAGCTGACGATGTCACTACGGAACCAGCAACTGCAGACGAGGATGATGACGCTTCAAGCGAGGAGGGAGACGCCGACTGTTTAGCCCGCAGCTCAAAGGAGGTGCTTATAGAAAGAGTCCACAAAGATTTGAAGTCTGTGATGACCCATGCCACGGCACAACCATCGCGCCTAAATAAGGATGCCACCAATGCGATCGCAGTCAGCATTCAGGATGCGCTGGCAGTAGTTGCCACCCTCAGCCTCCGACTCAGTGAGTCCGAGCTGAAGCTGGCTGAGGCAAATCTGAAAGTAAAAACCCTGGAGCACGAGGCCCTCAAATCTAAAACTAGAACTGAATCGGCGGCTACACACACTACGTCGGCTACCCCCGCGCCCAATCAGTCCTACTCGTCAGTTCTGCGCCTGCCAAGGAGGACGGAGCCGGTACACATCCCGGCGTCCAGCGGCCCAGTCTTGGCATTTTATCCAGCGCCGGAGCATGTGGCTGCTTTTAAGTCGGCAGAGGACACAAAGGCTGAACTGAAAAAGTCCATCAAGCCCTCGGAAATGCAGGTTCAAGTTGAGCGCCTTAGGAAAGTAGGCAACGCCGGAGTTGTGGTGCAGACGACCAGTGTCGCATCGGCGGATAAGCTAAGAAATGCGGTCCCTGCCACGCTTCGTGTATCCGAGCCAAAGAAGCGCTCTCCGCTAGTGAGCCTGCGACACATAGATGGAGAAGGCAACGTGGAGGAGATCTACAGCGCACTGCATGAGCAGAACTTTAAAGACTCTGAGTGGACCCTAGAGCGCCTTAAGAGCCAGAGCCGGGTGGCTTTTAAGAAGAGAGGCCGGGGGACCACCACGGTGGTTTTTGAGTGCTCGCCGTCTCTGCGGGAAGCCCTCGTGAACAAAGGCCGTGTCTACATCGGGTGGCAGTACATCGAGGTGGCGGACTTTGTGTCCGTCACATGTTGCCATAAGTGCCACCAATACGGGCACCCAGAGAAATACTGCCGCGCCTCTGAGGTATTCTGCGGAAGGTGTGGCGCAGCTGGCCACCGACGTGATGACTGTAAGGCGACTACGGAGTGCTGCGCGACCTGTAAGAGGTTTAACAAAAGTGAAGCCGCAACCCACACCACTGGAGTCGCTGCCTGCCCGCCCGCCAGTATGCCGAGATGAGAGCAGTAAATACCACAAACTATGGCCAATAGTCTTCTCATCGGTCAGATTAACCTCGGCGGGTCAGCAGTAGCCACCAAGGAGCTGCCAGCACTGGCCAAGGAGCTGCGCCTCGACATTGTTCTTTTACAAGAACACTACTCGCAGGCGCAGCAGGAGGGGCCAGCTATAATAGAATTTGGGGGGGCCGCGAAAGCAGCAATATGTGTATACAATCAAGGAATCAAGGCTGTTGCGCTTCACCATTTGTCCACTACTCACTGTGCGGTGGCCTCGATACAAACTGGCAGCGAAATGGAGACCTACATTGTTTCTGCCTATTTCCAATATTCAGAAGACATTGAACCACACCTTCTGCAGCTGGAAAGAGTGCTGGAACACCTGCGCGGCAAAAGAGTGGTCATAGGAGCTGACTGCAATGCACACTCGCCGATGTGGTTCAGTGAGCCTCGGCACTATACCGGCCGTGGAGCAGATGCGGAGCGAAGACGGCAGCTGATGGAGGACCTCATCTTCGCCAAAGACCTTGTTCTCCACAATCAGGAGGGGCAGCCCAGCACATTCTCGGGTCCTAACGGTGAATCTAACATTGACGTTACCCTGGGAACAAGGTCTGTTGTCGTCAGGGACTGGAGAGTTCACGATGGAGTCAGCTCCAGTGATCATAGACTCATCACCTTTTCTATTGCCAGTGGCCGTGTCTCGCGGGCTGTTGTACGGAGCGCCGAGTCTGTAGGAGGGGAACCACCGAGGTTTCGGGGGACCGGGGTGGATTGGGCCCGTTTCCGCGACTGCGTCAGTGAACGTATGGGGAATCTGCATGTAGATAAGCCGGCGTCTGAGCTCGCCAGGGACTTCACAGATGCGGTCGTGCGCACTGCGCACGAGTGTCTGGGAACTGCCCGCAGGCGCAAGGACGTCGGTTATGAGTGGTGGTCATCGGAGCTGGAGGTGATGCGCAAGAAAGTCGCTCGCCTACGCTGCGCATGGCAGAGCAAGAGGCGCGCAGGAGGCTTACGCGAGGAGAGTGCGAGGGCAGTCTTCCATGCGGAGCGCCGGGCATACCGTAAGCTGATGGAGTCGACGCAGCACGAGTACCACGTCCGTCAGGCGGAGTCTGGAAACTCGGACCCATGGGGTCAGGCTTACAGGGTAGCCAGCGGTAGATTCCATCCTCCGGCTAACGTTATTAATGGAGTAAAGTACCTCGAAGGGCATGCGGAGGGGGTCGATGAGGCTGCGGACGCTCTGTTGGGTGCCCTCTGTCCTGACGACGACCAGTCGAAGGATACGGACTACCACAGGCTGGTCCGAGTGGCGTCGACCTTCGTGCCGTCGGTCTTTGCTGCGCCGCCTCCAGACCAGCAAGATCTTCGAAAAATAGTTAAGGGTCTTCCTAACACTGCACCGGGACTTGATGGAATAACTGCTCGTATGGTGAAGGAAGTGTGGACTGCGGCATCGGTGGAGTTCCACACGGTGTTCGCAAAGTGTGTAGTCGAGGGCGTGTTCCCGGATGTGTGGAAGGAGGGCCGGCTCGTTGTTCTCCCAAAGTCCAATGGTAAGCCACTGACCGACCCTAAGGCGTACCGACCAATTACGCTCCTTCCGATCTTCGGTAAAATTTTAGAACGCGTCTTATTAGCAAGCGCTCCCCAGATCTTACGAGGCAACTCGGATTGCCAGCACGGATTTACTCCGGGGAGGTCGACTGTCACGGCACTGCAGGCGATGCTCGGCACCGCGAAGGAAATTTCATCAAAATACGTGTTAGCCTTATTTTTGGACATCTCCGGTGCCTTCGATAACGCTTGGTGGCCCATGATTTTGCTCAAAGTCAAGCAGCGTGGATGCCCCCAGAACATTTTCCGCATGCTAACAAGCTACTTTGTTAACAGGCGAGTCGGGTTGTTCGTGGGTAACCGGGTGCGATGGAAGGTATCCACCATGGGATGTCCGCAGGGATCGGTGCTGGGTCCAGCTCTATGGAACGTCCTTCTCGATGACTTGCTTCGGTTGCCGCTACCGGGGGGGGTTGAGGTTTTTGCGTACGCGGATGACGTCACGGTTTTGATCGCAGCCGATACCCGCCGCGCGATTGAAATCGCTGCCGCCAATACCATCAGGCAGTTTGAGGACTGGGGCAGCCGAAATCGGCTGGCGTTTGCTCCTGCTAAGACGCAGATGGTTGCGCTCAGGGGCAAGCTTGGGCTGCGGCCCCCCGTGATCAAACTAGGTGGTTGCTCGGTCAAATTCGTGACGCAGGCCGTCGTGCTTGGCGTTACAATCGATGGAAGTCGTTCCTTCGCGCCGCATGCGAGGTCGATCGGTGAGCGGGCGGCTAAATGCTTTGGGAAGATGTCGCGTGTGTCGACCGCTTCCTGGGGCATTCGTTATAGAGCCCTCCGCATTCTATACCAGGGCACGTTTGTGGCGACGATCACGTATGCGGCTGCGTGCTGGGCCGAGAGGGCGACGCTGCATGTCGTGCGGTCACTGCTCCTTAAGGCGCAGCGGGGGCCATTGGTACTGCTGACCAAGGCGTATCGTACCACCAGCACCTCTGCGCTGGCGGTCTTAGCGGGCGTTCTTCCTGCGGATCTGGAGGTAATTCGTGCTGCCAAAATCGATCTGGCGCGTAAGTCCGCGACGAAGCTGGAGTTGAGCCGTCGAAAACGCGAAATTGGGTCTGAGGTGGTTAACTTTTGGCAGGAGCGTTGGTCGAGCGATGAGAGGGGCAGCCATCTTCGGAGATTTTTCCCATCTGTGTCTGAGAGACTCAAGGCGACTTGGGTCTCTCCGGACTACGAAACATCGCAGATACTGACGGGTCACGGCTGCTTCCGATGGCGACTGCATAGCTTTCGGCTGTGTGCGAGTGCCGCATGTGAATGCGGTGAGGGCGATGAGGACGCACACCACGTCCTGTGGGAGTGCAAGTTGTATGAGGACCTCCGACGCAAAATGCTGGACGGGATGGAGCTTGCGGAGTCGGGCCCGGTGTACTACCGCGAACTGGTCTCCTCGGAGGGGAACTTCCGAGGACTGCAGGAGTTTGCGCACGTCTGGCACCGGAGGCGTAATGGCTCGGAGACGCGGTCGAGGCGGCGGAGAGGTGGACGTGGAGCGGAGGAGGGCGCGGAGGAGAGTGAGGAAAGTGAGGTGGAAGAAGATGATGAAGAGACTGTTTCGGAGCTCGAAGAGGACGAAGAGCATGTAGTAGAAGAAGAATAGGCGCGACTGTGGCGGAGCTGCGGGCAAGTGCGTGATTGTGTTGTCCGCCCCAGGAAGGGGAGAGGTGACTATAGGGACAGGAAGTAGATAAAAAAAGAACTTGTAGGGAGTCAAGAAGGCGCATCGGGAACACGCCAAGAGCAAGTACCGGCGCCCTCCCAATGCTTCGGCCCATATAACCGCGAGGTTGGAGGGGCCATGGGTGGTGGCGGGTTGTTCGTTACATCAGCGAGTTATGTTCTAAATGAGACTTGGAGGAGAAAATGAGTGCTTTTCATTCCGGCCACGATTTCCGTTGAGAGCGTTAAGTTTTTTTTTTCATAGAAATAGCAGAATAAGCCTTTTTATCGGGCATAAAGGGCATCCGATTCCACACAACTTACAATAAAAAAGTCGTTCTCAATACATTATTGATAATATATTGTGAAATGGATGGATGGATACTTCTGTGTCAAAACTGTTAGGTAACTATACTCATGTGATTAAAATATTATAATACAAAATAATGCGTGTTTTAAAACATTACCTTTTAGAACCAACGCCATCTCTCGCCACATGTCTACACTATAGAAAGGGCTGACGTGACGTTCGTGACGGAAAATTCTTACACTTTTTTTCGCCTAGCCTCCATCTGACAAGTTCACACCGTCCGATAAGGAACTTCGTTCCAATAAGTCACAATGTTTTATGTTATTTTATTTTATTTTATTTTATTTTATTTTATTTAATAGGTTTACTAGTGATTTTTACAATGATTTACAAAATAGTTATATACTAATTTGCATACTTATTGTTTGTAAAATCGTCTTAAGTTATGTTGCTAGGTACTCTTAACATAAAACCAGTGAGCGAAGTTAGACACGGCAAGATAGTACGAGTTACTAATTGCCCTAGAGACCTCTGCTGGGGCAATTAGTAACTCGTACTATCATTGCGGATAATGAACATGGCAGCCACACAGCGCAGCTGTTAAAAGGTTTCCTACATTCTTGAGAGTTCTCCATAATATATTCTCAAGGGAGTGTGAAGTCTGCCAAACCGCATTTGACCAGAGTGGTAGCCTAAACCCTTCTCATTTGAGAAGAGATCCAAGAGATCCGTGTCCTGTGCGGTTAGTCCGAGTTTTAATTCGTTTGATCGTAATAGATAACGATGACATCAGTATCAAAGTAAAATGAACCATATTTTAATCGATTTAAGGTCACACATTCAATACAGACGATTTTAATTTGGAGCGTTTTTGTATATCTAAACGTATAAGAATACATACACGGATTTGCGCTCTAATTCAATACTGTTATGGTTCATTTTACTTTTTTGTTAATGTCATCGTTTACTATCTATAGTTAACTAACGAATCTTGTACTAAGCATACTACAGTAAACCAGCGATATAGGTTTAACTTAAACGTAACTTGGTTTGTAGATAGCGAGTAGCGACGCTTTGTCAGGATAATTTCCTAAACTTTAAAACTTCGCGAACGTGCGACAGAGAGTTTAAAACTTGAAATACGTTAACAGTGTAACAGTTCGCTCTAATTAAAGACTCCGAAGTAGTTAAAGATTCACAAAACGTAAGCGGCAACGCGAAACGCGCGTTATCACTTATCACATTAGAGTTCTACGCTTCGAGTGTGGACTACTTTAAAGCACAGTTTAGCGTTCTTACAGTTGGTCTATGAATGTTATTATAAAAATGAAAACTTCTTCAGGCGCGATAAGCGATTGTTGGTAGGGGAAAATCTTATGGGTTCGCGTCAGCGAAATGATTCAAAGGTGGTCCACTTATATTAAAAGTATAACTGAGCTTTGACAATGACGTGTTTTAACTTCTGTCGTAAGTCTACATGACTGCGCATGATTTTTATTTTAAGAATATTAAGGACATGACTAATATCGCTCTCTCCTCCAATTAAGCGTTAAGCTTGTGCTAGTGGATACGACAATTGTGCAACGGTTACGGTTTGAATCCTCAACTTTTCAGTCATCAGTCTACGGCCTTGACCGTTGCGCTATTTTAAGGTTTTAATTAAAAACTTTATTTGAAAAATCACCGTTTTAAAACAAATGAGGCGGGTAATAGTACTAAGATAATGTGGCTTTTGGTAGACAGCATGAGTTATTTTTTCGTAGAAATTAATATATGAACAGGATACAAAATTGAGCAACTGTATGATTGCTTACCTGTGATTTAATTCAGAAATTTCGTTACAATGTGCAAAGCTGTTAAAGTTTTAACAGAAACAAAATCTGGTTCAGAATGTTTTTGCTACTTTAGTTCCAGCTACCATGTATTACTGAATACTTCACAGGCATTTTGTCAGAAATATTTAGGTATTCGAAGTAAATTAGCTTGCATTTGCCATTTATTAGAATATCGACTAATTAGTGAGTAACTCTCTGTAACTCTCTCTGTGTAAGTAACTGGACACTTTCAAGTAAAGATTTTTATATACCTACTAGCTGATGCCCGCGACTTCGTCCGCATGGATTTAGTTTTTAAAAATCCCGCGGGAATTCTTTCATTATCCGAGATAAAAAGTAGCTCTCCCGGTCTGAGGAACCACTACTACATCCATTACTAAAGTTCGTGTAAGATGCGTTTTTCTTATACCACGTTTTATAGTGACATGACGGAAACGCGGTCGAACGGGATAAAAGGTTCTAAGCTACCTCTCCACCAATTTTCAGCCAAATCGGTTCATCCGTTCTTGAGTTATAAATAGTGTAACTAACACCACTTTCTTTTATATATATAGATATACCTGTGAAGATGATACTGCCATGCCATTGGCGCAATTAGAATGCCATAAGCCTACTTTGTCGTATTAGTTTACAAATTGCGAAAAACCAAATTAAATTTGAATTTCGCGGGCAGACCCGTATAATCAACCTAGATTTGGAAATTGGAAGAAAGACGCGCGGACGTGTCCTAATAGAGCGCGGTTGCCGAGCGGCGTGAATGCTATGACAACGCGGCCGCTACCCGCTCCGCTGCCCGCTCCGCTGCCCGCTCCGCTGCCCGCACCCGCTCGCACCTGGGTTGAGCGCTAAGTCCTCATCCAACTTTTACAAAAAAAATACGTGTGGCACTCGGAGACTGCCGCGGTAAAGCTATTGCATAGCATTTTTTATCAACTTATGCAATTATAATATTTATGCAATATTTTTTTTGCATGATAAAAATTATGCAAAAAAATAATTAAAAAACAAACAAACAAGAAAAAAAAGCGCACTGTCACTACTTCGCGAGTGAGATTCGAACCTGCGACATCATACACCATACGGTAAAGAAAGCGGCCGCTCGCCCACTGCGCCAAACAGAGCTACTTGTGAACCTCTGAAATGTTGAACGCTTACTGAACGACGGTGTTAGGTTTATTTTCGTTACGGAATTTCTTGATTCGGTCGCCGCGCTCAAACTGTTTGTCCTAGTTCAAAGCCCGCGATAAAAGCTATGCAATAGCTTAAAACCACAGCGCGCACGCGATGACGGGCGCTCTCCAGTCACAAGCCAACGCTTGGGCCGATCGTGCCTCTCTATCGCTTGTTCCGCGTTTGTAAGACGTTAAAGTCACGTCAATCCGTTGCTCCGTTGCTGCTTGATTGAAGGACAAATCAACAAACAAACACACTTTCGCGTTAATAACATTAGCAAGGATGTGACATTGGCGGTTATTACCCTGTGCCCTTCATATTATAATATTAGAGTTCATTTGAATACTTTAGTAGTACAGGGCGAAACTATGTAGAACCGTAGAACTTTAGTTAGACAACTCCAATTGTTCAGAGCAGCATATTACACAAGTTACCCTGTACCATGGGAATGTACGGGATAAATCAGAGTTTTAAGGATAATTACCTTTGACTACCTCCTCGGTGTAGTGGTCTACGGTCTAGTGATCACGGTCTTTTACCGGAGGTTCTGCGTTCGATTTCCGACTGAGTTAACTTCGGAATTTGTTAAATTATGACCCAGTGTCCAAAGTCTTCGAACACTGCGTGTTGCTAGTGATAACTTATTTATTGTATCCTGCTCTAACTCAGATATATTTTACTCAAATAAACTTTTCCAAACTCCAATCCAACTCGGCTGGGCAGTGTTCGGGAAGCTTCGAAATGTCTTCTCGTCCAAAATCCCTCAGTGCCTGAAGACTTATATCTTCGAAAAGTGCGTGTTGCCAGTGATGACTTACGGATCCATAGTCGTTAACTATTGGCCTCATAAAAAAGCTCAGGGTCATTCAGCGACCGATGGAGAGAGCTATCTATGTTCAGAGTACCCCTACGAGATCAAATCAGAAATAAGGAGATCCGTAGGAGAACCAAAGTCACCGACACAGCTCAGGGAGTCGCGAAACTGTAGTGGAAATGGGCGGGGCACATAGTTCGAAGAGCTGTCGATGGTCTTTAGGGTCCCAAGGTGCTGGAGTTGAGACTATGCACCGGGAATCGCAGTGTTGGCAGACCCCTCACTAGGTGGACCGACGTAATCAAGCGAGTCGCAGGGAGTCGCTGGATTCAGCCAGCGTAACACCGAGGCCAGTGGAGGTCAATGCAAGAGACCTTTGTCCAGCAGTGGACGTCTATCGGTTGATAAAGAAGAAGAAGAAACTTATCCAAAGCGGCTTAGAATTATTGTGAAGTGAATCAACAATTTTTTAAATGTCGTTCAAATAATGAAGAACCAATAATAAACCAATCTTTGCTCTTTTAAAAAATTAATACCTAAACTCTAAAGGTACCGTCTGCTATGGGCTTAAATATTTGGAATTTCGAATGATCGACAGATTTCCATAATGTTTTCGAAACTCATTTCTAGAGTGGTCTGGTGGTAATAGATTGCGAGTGTCAACGCACGATCTTCGAGTTTCATAATAAGTATGTTAATACAATATCTATAAAACGTGCGTTACCCACAACCTTTACTTAAGGATCGCATGATAAATTACCTCTTACCCGCAGCTAGGGATGCTAACATGCTATCGATGTTTTACAGAATAATTAATTCACAACTCACACTCCCAAGGATTTGTGGGCTCGAATTAAATCAAAATAAATATAAATAAACAAATTAAAACACACAAATTTTTTTTAAAAAGTTTTCCCACATCGCACGGCACGATAAATTGCAGGGACGACATTATATTCCTATGAACCGTTTACTGATTCAACGACACCGCACAGAACGACGCACGTTTTGTAGAAAACTTTATGGCTGTGTCGTCCATGCCGCTATATTTTTAAAAGTTTTTTGCGGTGACGATATAGCGTCTGCACGAAACAAGTAGGTATAAACTTGCAGATGACGTACCACACATCTCAGGACACCTCAAATTGCAAAGGAGGTTGGCGAATTTTGACTTGGATTGTCTGTGTCTCTGTCATTTCTTGATGGATTTCAAAATTGAAATAATATGTTAGTCCCACGTCTAGCTTGTTCTAATAAAACTTACCATCGATGAATGTAGTTCTTGTTCTTCTGACGTCATCGATTGTTCATTCTTGATGAGATAAGTGTACTTAGGTGCTCGTGTTTGTTTGGTCGTGTAGCTCAACAGACACTGCATAACGTTTTGACGTATAATAATCTGTTGTTTTTGACAACTAAACCCATTAATTCAATGACTAAGCCATGGTATTCGAAGTGGGACGATGTTTTTTGAAAAAGATATTATCGATGTATTGTTTCTAGCCCTAGTTTTATAGTTAAGTAAGGGAGTTCGTTAATATATTGTGTATCAACCTGCTGGAAGGGATAAGGTGCGGAATCCTCTTAACGATAATAGACGTCGGCGGCTTTGATCAGGAGTGTCTATGGAAGATTACGCACAGTCTCCTTATGTCTAAGAGCCCCTTAAGAGGGATAAACTAACATTGTGTAGCCTACTTTACCTATGTCGACGTTATTTTTGATATTTTATATGATTTCCGGGTCCACTTTGATGAAACTGAATTTTATTCTTCATTAATATAAATTGCTACTTGGTATATTACAAAATATAATGTGTAAAACAAGTCGAAAATAGTATTAAAAATTTCATCATCATCAGCAACCTATCGACGGCTCACTACTGAGCTCAGGTCTCCTCTCAGAGAAGGGTTATATGCGATAGTCCACCACGCTGGCCCAATACCAATTGGCAGGCTTCACACACCTTTAAGAACATTAAGAGAACTCTCAGGTGTGCAGGTTTCCTCACGATGTTTTCCTTCACAATTGAAACTTGTGATATTTAATTTCTTAAACGTACATATAACTAAGAAAAGCCAGACGTGCGTGTCCGGGATCGAATCTGCGACCTCCCAATTAGGAGACCCCAGTACTAACTAACCACTATCTATCTATCATAGACTGCAGAACTAACCACAAAAAAAATTAAGCTCTATAGAAAAGAGGCTCTCTAACTTCGAAAAAAACTTTGTGGGCATAAGTAAAAGTTGCAAGTATCTATCACCATCTCTAGGATGCCAAGTTTCTAGTACACTTGCTTTTCATCAAAATGGATTCAGCAGTTGAGCCGTGAAAAAGTACCAGACAGACAGGCAGACAAAATGACAGATAGAAAGAGTTACTTACTTACTTATTTTTTTATAATACTAGTATGGATTATTGGTTAGATACAAATAAACAAAACAGAAGTACTTGGGCATCCCCGAAAATAGAAAATTATCTACCATTCAAAACCGAACGAAGAAAAGCAAAGTGGACTAAAAGAGCCGCAAATCTACCAAAACTGTAAAAAAACTACCAGATGTGGTGTGGTCTCGCTGATAAATTATGTACTGATTTAAACTTACTATAGCGAATATCGATTAAAGTAATATTGATGCAAGCAGTGATAGCCTAGTGGTTAGGACAGTGGTCTCCTATTCGGAGGGTTCGATCCCGACCACTGACTTTTCGGAGTCAAGTGCGTTTAAGCAATTAAAAATCACTTGCTTCAAAAAACATCGTGCCTATGGGCACTGCATTGGGCCAGCGTGGTGGACTATGGCCTATAACCCTTCCCTGAGAGGAGACCTGCGCTCAGTAGTGAATATCGATGAAGTATCGCGTTTCATCAGATCTACTCGTAGGTAGGTAACCAAAGCCATTTCAATGGCTAACTAAAAGATTTACACTTTTGTAAACATGGTAGGTTACCAAAAAACGAAGTTTACGAACGTAGAATACCTTCGTAAACTTGTTCTAAGGCCCTCAAAGCTTACGCACCCTATGAGGTAAAGCCACTTATGCGTAAAGTTCTGCGCCTCCTGTGGTGAGTGATACAAGTCAAAAATCAACACTTTACTGGAGAGCAAAAACAAGATTTAAAAAATTCTAGTTCACGATCTAAGTGGGCTAGATTAAACTTGAGCACCTTTTTTTGTAGATAGAAACATTCACTTTCACTATTCATTTAAATTGTTAAAAGAATTACATAATTATAGAAGTTATAAACTTGAAATGATATGACATGATGGATGTTTGGATGGATGTTTGTTATTCTGTAACTCCACAACGAATGAAACGATTTGGATGAAATTTGGAATGGAGATAGCTAATACCCAGGATTAACACATAGGCTCTTTTTATCCCGGAAAGATACAGAGTTCCCGCGGGAAAGAAAACCTTAATCCACGCGGACGAAGTCGCGGGCATCATCTAGTATATATTTTAATCCAGTTCAATATTTGTAGTCACTTTTTACACCCAATATGCGAGTACTTATAAGATAATATTTACAATTACACTAATATATTATCTAGTATATTATCAATAGATATCTTCTCTCTTCTTCTTCTTCTTTATCAACCGATAGACGTCCACTGCTGGACAAAGGTCTCTTGCATGGACTTCCACACGCCTCGGCCTCAATAGATATAGATTCACGATATTTTTTCAAAAATCCTGCCAGTTATATCACTTTGTACAAAATTATCTCTGAAACTTTAAGAGATAAAAGAACATGAGTTAGACCAAAACATGCAATATTTATTTTATGATCGTTCTATGTAAAAATCACAAAAAATGTATAACTAGACTTAGACCACTCATCAAAGGAGGCACAGCGTTCATCCCTTAATATCAAAAAGGTAAAAAAGGTACCGTAAAAGTTACTGACCTGTGTATAATATTTTTTAGGATCCCTTGTAATAATAATCTAATATATAAAATTCTCATGTCGCGGTGTTTGTTACCAAACTCCTCCGAAACAGCTGGACCGATTTTTATGAAATTTTGTGTGCATATCGCGTCTACTCAGTATCTTTGCGTTAGTACGATGAGCTGGAAATATTAAAAAAAAATCGGCCAAGTGCGAGTCGGGCCTCGCTCTTTTAGGGTTCCGTTAAAAAAAATAAAATAAAAATATTTCCATGTACCCATGGAAATATTTTAATTTAATTTAATTTTTATTATTTGTTGTTATAGCGGCAATAGAAATACATAATATGTGAAAATTTCATCTGTCTATAACGGTTTACGAGATACAGCCCGCTGACAGACGGACGGACGGACGGACGGACGGACGGACGGACAGCGTAGGCTTAGTAATAGGGTCCCGTTGGTACCCTTTGGGTACGGAACCCTAAAAATGACGTACTGAGGTGTGAACGGGTGTCATAATTCATCACAATAACCATCAAAAACGTTATTATACCAGTACAGAAAATTATTAAATGGCACTCACGCATTCATTGTTTGTTTTGAGCCTACGTTTGGAGCGGAACTTCCTTTCTAAACGGTATACTTCGATGGCCCTACTAAATATTTTATTTGCTCTCTGGTAGTCCCGTACCTATACATGAATTATCCAGCAAATTTCTAGCCTCATAAACTGAAATAGAGCTCGTTCAGACTCTTCACAAGCCCAACGACAATGTGTGATCGGGAAGTGCAGAATTATTGACCTTTGTTCATTGACCTTCATAATTAAACTTTAAAGCTTATTATGGATCCATTTGTGGCGCCACATTTAACATACGAGCGTCTCTGGAACTAATACGTAAGGAAGCAGGAAGTAAATAGGAAGTGCCAAGAAGTATCATCTATCAGTTTTCAACTAGTGTCTTCACTAAGTTTAGTTCCTTAGACACTCGTCATTGTTTACAGCACCAAAATGGCGTCAATCAAGTAGGTCCAAAAAATATGACTACAGCCTTTCCAGTTTTATTCATAGGTTAAAATATATACAACGTGTACCGAAAGTCCGCAATAATACTGAAGAGAACGACTATGTGTATATGTGAGAGAGCTAATAAAGAATCATCTGTAAAAATATTTAGTAGAAAGATGCACATTTTTTTCCTTATTGGATTGATATCATGCGCATACTTGTGACAACCCTACGATCAACGCGTTCGGCGCGCGGTAGTAGGTTTATCGACGCGAGCGTAGTAGTTTTTATTTTCTAGGGTTGTGCTAAAATTGTAATTGGTGGAAACTTTCAGAGTGGTTTACTCAAAAACTATAAGGACTTCGAGTCCAATGCCTGTGTGGAAGAATTCTATATGAAAGGTACAAAGGTACCCTTCAGTATTATTTCGGACTTTCTAGCGCCATCTATTCTCGAATAGAAACTGCAATAGAATATTATATTTTATAGAAATTGGGACAATACAAAGTGGAACAATGACTTATTTAATCTGTGGGACCATAGTTTGCTTGCAGCGCGACGTGCTATGTGATATCGCTTTAAGAGGAGTGTCTAGTTGAAAATTTTCATACAAAAAGCGATAACGTTTTGCTACCCGTAAATGTTGTCCAATGTTCATAATTTTTTGAAATGTTGCAGATACAATGAAAAACTATGCCCGTACGTTTTAATTTTAAAGAAATATTGCTTTTGTTAAAAGTTAATAGTGACTAAATATCCATAAAACCAGCACTGAATATGGTATTAACATAAATTGTAAAAAGACCAAATACATGATAATTAGTAGAGCACCAGAACCTTCATCGTCCATTTTTATTAATAACTCCACCATAGACAGGGTAAGCCAATACAAATATTTGGGTACTATAGTCAATGATCAAGTAGATTACAGCATAGAGATCAAATGCAGAATTGAACAAGCCCGGGCAGCTTTCCGTAAAATGGACAAGATACTTTGCGATCGTAATCTCAGCCTCCCATTGCGTATAAGAGTCGCACGCTGTTACGTTTTCTCCGTTCTTCTATATGGAGTCGAAGCCTGGACACTTACGGAAACTTTGTGTAAAAAGATCGAAGCTTTCGAAATGTGGGTTTACAGAAGAATGTTGAGAATTTCGTGGGTTCAGCGTGTCAAAAACACGACTGTGCTGCAGAGGCTAGGCAAAGATCTTGAAATTATTAAGACCATAAAAGTGCGGAAGCTTGAGTATTTTGGCCATATCCTCAGAAATAACAAATACGACCTCCTGCAGCTCATTATACAAGGGAAAATAGCTGGCCGAAGACCACCGGGTCGCAGAAGAACATCGTGGCTTAGAAACCTACGCCAATGGTATGGCAAAAGTACCCGATCCTTGTTCCGAGCAGCAGCGTCCAAGGTGCAGATAGCCGTCATGATTGCCAACCTCCGATAGGAGTCGGCACTTGAAGAAGAAGAAGAAGAAATATCCATATTTTTGACTAAAAAACTTCCTCGACTAATTTTATTTTTTTAAATTTAACTAAACTGAAATACTAAAAAAATGAAACGTACGAGCCTAGATTAAGGTGTACTGAATCTAATGAGACCAAAATTGACTAATTTTGTAAACGTTTAGGGGGGTAAAAACGTTATGACCCGAAACAATATTTCAAGAATAAAATTTAGGCAAATAACTCCTGGACTTGCAACTCTCTCTATCGCACGATGCGGGTTGGGCAGCGAAGCGTTGTGAAACAGATAGCATTTTGGAAAATACCTACTCGCGTCGCGTTTCGTCACTAGACACTACTTTTAATATGTGCCACGTTAGACATTCCGTCCCGCTTTGTGTGTGCGAGATTTTAAAACCAGGAAAAAAGAGTACATTAACCAAGTTCTGCCGCAGCAAAGTAACATTGTTACTGTAAATAGAAAAAACAGTTTTATGCTTTGTGTGTTTTTTTCATTATCCAACGCCTGTAGGTGCAAGCTGTTTGCTGAAAACTTTGTATAACAAAGAGTTTTAACAAAACAAAAGCGATTAAAATCAGCGACATTTTTTCTGGGCACTTGACTTTTTTCATTTTATGACTGGCTGATGCCCGCGACTTCGTTCGCGTGGAATTTGATTTTTAAAATCCCACGGGAACTCTTTGTTTATCCGAGGTAAATAGTTTTCTATGTCATTCTAAGTCAATCCGTTGCTCGGTTGCTACGTGGCGTGATTGAAGGACAGACCAACAAACAAACGCACTTTCGCATTTATGATATTATTCAATATATTAGTATATTATATTAGTATATCAAAATATTATGATATAATATATTATATAGTATATTATAATATTATATTATATTATATTATATTATATTATATTATATTAGTATATTATATTAATATAGTATATTAGTATCCTTACTAATATCATAAATGCGAAAGTGCGTTTGTTTGTTGGTTTTTTCGCATTTATGACACACTTTCGCATTTATGATATTAGTAAGAATTTTTTAGGGTTCCGTACCAAAATGGTACAAGTGTAACCCATAAGGTGCGAATTTCTCCGTCCGTCCGTCTCTCACAGTCGATTATTTTAGTAACTATTAAATTTGGAATAGTTGTAGGTATATAGTGGCCTAACATTATTGGAATAAAAAAAAATCGAAAATTATTTTTAGTTAAATTAAAAAAGGGGGAAAATAGGGGGTTTGAAATTTATTCATAATAGTTTTTGATTAATCGTGCAAACTGTCGAAAAAATATTATCGTTTTACTTGAATACTTTTACTTCTGAAGTACGGAACCCTCCTCGGTGCGCAAGTCCGACTCTTTTCATCTCACCCATTGCAATCTAAAATGAGAGATATTCTTTAATGAGCATGGCAGACCCGGGAATCAAACCCAGGACCTAGTCATCCGTAGTCAAACATACTAAGTGCTAACCAACAACAACTAACAAACCAACAAGGCAATTACTACCATAATGATTATACTCGTAACACCATAGACAGCGTATCACAATTATACCAAAGAAGTCATCAACTTTTTACCCACTTCAAAAAAGGTAGAGAGACCCTTAGTTAAACACTTAAACTAAGGGTGTAATTGGTTTTTAATGAGTCCTCAGTTTAAAAGTCGCACTTTGACTCAAAATATCCTTTTCACTTCTTTTGCTCTTAAAATTCTTGTTTATGCCGGGTGTAAGCAGGATAAAGCTGTTTGTGTGTTTGGCGTCTTAAAGGTGTTTATATGTAAACCAGCATCAGGAGGTAAATCTTACTTACTAATCCCTACTTTCCTACTTTTAATTAATATTATAATTATGCGAAAGTGTGTTTGTTGGTTTGTCCTTCAATCACGCCGCAACAGAGCTACGGATACATGTGATTTTTTGCATTGGTATTGTTGAGGACCTGAAGAGTGACATAGGCTACTATTTATCCCGGAAAATCAGAGTTCCCGAGGGATTTTAAAAACTAAATTAACGTGGACGAAGTCGCCGGGCATCAGCTAGTATTATTATAAATGCAAAGGTACCTATGTCTGATTGTTGGTTTGTTGGTTTGTCCTTCAATCACGCTGCAACAGAGCTACGGATTGACGTGATTTTGAGTACCTGGAGAGTGACATAGGTTACTTTTCATCCCATAAATTCAAAGAGTTCCCGAGGGATTTTAAAAACAAAATCCACGCGGACAAAGTCGCGGGCATCGGCTAGTTAACAATATAAAATCTGCGGAATTAGCCTGCCAGTAACATTTTCCATGAAAAATGGTATTATGATAAGGCAGTAGATACAATGACGCTGGGTAGAGTAAAAATGTAAACGTTACATATTTCATTTGAATGTATCTTTCCGAAATGGATAACATATTTTTTTGAAGCAAATTCCTGAAACGCTCAAAGCTTTTGTCCAAAGCTTTGATTAAACATTCGCAATGTAGTTACTTTGTAACTTACTAAAATGAATGATTAGTAAATTGAATTTCAGTGCATTTGCCGACAGTTAAGTTGGTTCTATTTAATTTGCGAAATTCGTACATCAGCAAAATTATGAATAGAAAATAATATTTACGACAGTAAAGTTAAATTTAACTGACAAATTTTGACGTTTGGAAAGATTTCAATACAAAAACTGTCAAAAGGTCAACTTTATTCTTCAGTTAAAATTTACTTGAAGGTAAACAGGCCCTAACAATGTTTTATTTATGTAAGGTATCTGGGACATAACGTGAAAGTTTTAAACTAAGGATATACAGGAAACTTTAATTTCTTCGTATTAATTATACCTTGTACCTATACCTAAAACTACATGAAACGATTGTCCACTTTTATTTCTGTCAAAAGACGGGCAATGCTTAGATTGCGAAAGCAACGCGACGTTGGTGGCAGATTTGACTTCAATAATAAAAAATACAATTAAGTTGCATCCTCACCACGTTCACAATGAAGGCGCGATAATAATAATTCAATTTCAATTCAATTCTTTATTTGTAAAATGTGTGTCGATAATATAGTAAATACAATTATATTGGTCCAGCACATTAGCCGTATTGGCGTACAAATATTTTGGGAGTCTAATGTAATAAGGAAAATTTTATATCAATATTTTTACAATATACAATATAATAATAACAATGCTAATAATGCTATATTATTTAAATATTAAAATGTCAAATGGCTTTTAAAATTCCTGAATTATGTCAAGAGATTGTTACGGCAATTAAAATGTCAAAATCTTTTTTGTCGTATTGAAAGAATTAGTAGAAGATCCGAACCTAAGTCGACCTTCACCGGGGTGATTATTGAATGAGACCTATTTTATAATAAATTTAGTCTATTAAAAAATGTATTAAAAATGGGTTTGCTGGAAAAATCCTGGACAGGATATTTTTAATTAATTATTAAAAAATCCTTATGCTCTGTCCTTTTTTATTACACGGTATACTTACCTCGGATCTCTCTGTCACTCATTTCCCCACGCGTTGAATTTAAATTTTATATCAGCATAAGCGCTGTTTTATTGTGAACACGTTGATATAGGGTTTTCTGCGAAAAATTTGGCCCTAATAGAGGTTTGCGAATTTTAAAAATTTTAATTTCAACGCGTGGGGAAATGAGTGACAGAGAGATCCGAGGTAAGTATACCGTGTAATAAAAAAGGACAGAGCATAAGGATTTTTTAATAATTAATTAAAAATATCCTGTCCAGGATTTTTCCAGCAAACCCATTTTTAATACATTTTTTAATAGACTAAATTTATTATAAAATAGGTCTCATTCAATAATCACCCCGGTGAAGGTCGACTTAGGTTCGGATCTTAGACCAAATTCTTCTAAGGAGTACAAATTTTTCCCTTAATAAATAATAATATGTTTTTGAAACTAAATTAAGTTGTAATCAAATAAAACTTTCGTCAAAGTCAAAGTTCGAAATCCATAGAGCGTGCAGTACGGATTTGACTCGGACTCGAGATATTAAAATGTTTGAAAATATCTGTCTCGTTTTAAGTCTGTCTTAGAGCAAAGTGAGAGTACGATCTATATAGAGAAAGACCAAGAAGTGGAAAGAAATTTTATTTACACACTAGCTTTTGCTCGCGGCTTCGCCCACGTTAAGTTCGATTTTACAAATCCCTATTTTACCCCCTTAGAGGTTGAATTTTCAAAAATGGTTTCTTAGCGGTTGGTTAGCTCACGTTGTTTTATATATTTAGATGAAAGCTAAAGTACCAAGTTTGACGGATATTATTTGAAAATTAACTTAAAAATCGACTTTTATACAAAATTTCATCCCCTATTTGAAGTCTTTGGGGGTGGAATTTTCAAAATTAGCGAAACACGTATTTCTTTTTTTTTTTATCGAAAGCTCAAAAATTAAAGTTTCATGGATATTACATGAAAAATAATTTGATAAATGACGGACTTTTATACAAACTTCTTAGCGGACGTCTACGTCATAATAACTATCTGTGTGCAAAATTTCAGCCCGATCCGTCCAGTGGTTAGAGCTGTGCGTTGATAGACCAGTCAGTCAGTCAGTCAGTCAGTCACCTTTGCCTTTTATATATTTAGATTATTTAGGCACACGCTTGACCACTATCACACCTGATGTAAAGTGGTGATGTGGCCTAAGGTGGAACGCGTTTACCTAGAAGATAGGTATCTTCACTCTTGTTTTATAGACACTCGCATTTTACTTCCTTTTTTTCTTGGAACTTCCCCTCATTGTGGAAACATTATATTCTATTCTATCAAAGATGCATGGGTTAAATCAGCTTGGCATCCAGCTGCCCACAAGATAGTATAAAAACTTATTACAATATAATAGCTACTTATTAATAATATTGTAAAATGATTATTTTAAAAAGAGCAACTGCTGAGTTTCATGCCGGCTCTTCTCAGCAGAATCCGCTTTTCAACATCACGGTGGTAGAGTCATGACGTGTCATAAGAGCCACAGGTTGTGAAATTTAATAATTTTGAGTTTTGAATTTTTTGAATTTTTACGTGTTAGGAAACAAAGATCTCGGAAGAGCGTTCCAGACCCTGGCCGTACGAATCAGAAAATCGAAGACATGAAAAATAGAATGTTTACAAAAGGGCCCTGATTACTTGAAATACCTATGTAGATATTACATCCGTCATGACTTCACAAAACCACTCGTGGTTTTGTATAAACAGTGCCTTATTCGTTATCATTCGGAGACGAAAAAAATTGTATTGTGCGATAGTAAATTAAGTTCCCCTCAAGAGTTGTCTGAATAAATATTGTTATATCGGGTTAAATTGCTAAAGAAATTCTTGATTTGGACTTTTAGAAAAAGGTCGGTCTCGCTGGGATATATTTTACCATTCACCGGATAATGTTACGCAGTAGGTTTACGAAAAGGTAAAAAACATTTCCACGATTTTGTTGTAATATTTATTTAAAATCTACGACAAATTCGGCATTTCGTTAATGAAAAGGTCAAATTGCATTTAATATAAAACTCGTAGGTATAGTCATTTTTTTTTTACGAATTTTGTTTTACGACTTCGTTTGGTCTCTAGGGTTCGCAAGGAAAATTTCCATTCCTTTCCTTTCTAAACTGCAGATCCACCGGTATAGGTGATGTGTTATCTGTCAAGCTTGTACTGCCTGAAGCAGTACCCTACCCTAATAAAAAGCAAAGAACTTCAAGTTTAATTAAAAATTCGACCGTCCGACCATACCATATTTTGTGGCCTAATGTTACAGGCTATCAGGGCCATCAGGTATCAGGGCTATCAGGGCAGGTATAGCAGTTTCACTATCGGGTTCGATATTAATAATATAATCTAAAAATTGGATCGGTAAATCGAAAGTATTTTCTTATTTAATGACTTTAGACAGTCCTAGACTAGGAGTTTATCTGATGGTAAGTGACAAGTGGTTTAGAATTTAATAAGTTTCATTTTTGCGAAACTGTGATAATTACAATTACAATCATGTCCATGATTACAGTTTGAATATTTTATTATTTGTGCTGTACAAAGGCTCAATTATTTCGTATGTTAATTATTCTATACCTGCTCTACATTTTGGTAGAAATATTATTCCAAATTAAAATTAATTTATTTATGACCAAATACATGATGTACTCCCGTCTACCTATAATAAATCAATATTGCATTCATTCATCTCAACCACCCATCAAATATTAAGTCAGATATTAATTAAAGAAGTATTGATACTTAAACTTAGCACCCTCTGCCCCCCTGCCTGGGTCTCATAAGAACGCGAGCGATAGAGAGAGCTATGCTCGGGGTATCCCTGCGAGATCAAATCGAAATAAGGAGATCCGTAGGAGAACCAAAGTCACCGACATTATGTAGCTCGGCGAGTCGCGAAAGTGAAGTGGAAATGGGCGGGACACATTAAGTTCAAAGAGCTGATGGTCGTTGGGTTCCCAAGGTGCTGGAGTAGTGACCTCGTACCTCGTACTCGTGTTGTCAAACCCTCCCCCCCCCCCCCGCCAAGTGGACCGACGACTCGCAAGGCGCCGCTGGATCCAGGCGGCGCAAGACCAAGACCTGTGGAAGTCCATGCAAGAGATCTTTGTCCAGCAGTGGATGTCTATCGGTTGATAAAGAAGAAAAAGATTATTTTAAATACATAATAATAATAATAGTAAACATTGCGGGGTTGGTGTGGATCGAACCCACATTAAACTGTAGAGTTTTTTAACCCGTCAGCGCTAAAATAAGCGATACATGGATTGTTGGCATCAGTTTTATGAAACTGTTAGCGACATCTAACTCCTTTACAGTTCCATTGTAACTCCAACTCAAGGATTTTTAGAAAAATGACGAACGAAACCGAGGCGAATCACACAAGTTTTGCATAAAATATTAAGGTACGTACGTCCCTACGTCTAATCTGCAAAAATACAAAACAACAATGTTTCGAGACCTTAAAAACCTCGAGTCGACAGTGGCCAGCAATTACCTTGTGAATAAATAAAGACAACCTTTTTTCCCTTTTCCGCACTTTGGGCCCTAATCCGGGATCCCTGTCGACGCAAGATTGGGTTTGGAAGCCGATCCTCTCTTAACCGATGTGACCCGGGAGGTTTATTTACAAAACTTACAACATAAAGTATCGAAACAAGCCCCTTGTTCAGTTGATGTTTTAAGAGACCCATAATTTATGGAACTTACTTTGTTGACGTAGAACACAGTAGAATGTAAAAGTGGTGGCTTTAGGGTGGATTGTATAATCATTTTGATTGTTTATGGCTCTTTTCGGATATACTTAGAATGGGTTTATTTCACTAGTAGAATAAATTGAAATGTTTTTTATTCAAGTAAACTTTTTTACAAGTGCTTTTGAATCGTCGATGTGTCTACCACTGGTTCGGTTTGTCCTTCCTGCCGAGAAGAACCAGCAAGAAACTCGGCAGTTGCTCTTTTCAAAACAAGTTTACAATACAATAGATACTATGCTATGTAAGCAGTGTTTCCACAATGAGGGGAAGTTCCACAAAAGTATACCTAAATATAATTCAACACATGTTAGGACGGGCAGACAGAGAGTAGCCCCATTCCCGCTGGTGGCACCCGTTCACGAGTATGGTATGACGCATGCGGCATGACCCAGCCATTGCTTCGCTCAACCATATTTGAGGGAACGTAACAATAATAATAATGTCCTCCCGACCGAATCCGGTCACGGCGGTTAGCTTCCTCAGAGATTATAGATTATAGTGCACAAGTATGTGCACAAACACAGGTGCACTTTATATTCACTCACTCTCATATTCCGATGGGACAGAAATCCGACACGACCGGAGAGAGATCAGGCGCAGGACGACGCTTTTACGTGCTCTCCGAGGCACGGGGGTGACACGCCGCCAACTTCCTAACTCCGGGCTGGTACTGCGAATTTCTTGATAGAAAAACCCAATTTATATTTTTGCCCGACCCGGGAATCGAACGCGGGACCTCGTCATTTGTAGTCGAACTTGTTAACCACTAGACCAACGAGGCAGCTAAAAGGGAAGGGAAGGGATAAGGGATAAGAGTTACGCGATAGAAAGAGAGGCAACTTCTGGGTGAATATGGGTAGCTGTAGATAATTTAGCGCTGTGCGAGCTGGATTGCACTTTATTGTGTGGTAGCAACAGTCGCCATTTACTTAAATGATCTTGCAGACTAAATCTTCTGTGCCTGTACCTACTATTGTCTATATATTCTGTGCTTTAGACGCTACATATTCGGATAAGCTTTTGTTTATGGTTCTTTGCCACTAGGGTACAACCGTCTATTATCATCCGCATAAATATGCAATCCTGCGTAGTGCGAAAGATCCCTCTAGAGGTAAAAAAAATTCGTTGTCTGTATAGTTGGTTTACGGACGATAGTTTTACGTAATAACGTCATAAAGAAACATTGATGAAAAATTTGCTCACTTTTATGAATTGAATTGAATTATTATCACTGATTTATCATTATTTTATATAATACAAAGAAGGAGTTAATCGAAAATTACAATTTTCTCTAGTCACAAGCCAACGCTTGGGCCGATCGTGCCACTCTATTGCTTGTTCCGCGTTCTCACTTGCACGCGCAGGCTCAGGCGGAACGTGACACTTTTTCGTGCGTGTAGCCGGTGTTCATCGATTTATAAGACTTTATCACGTCAAAAACTTAATTGAATTTTCTTAGCTCTCAGGGACTCTAATTGTAAGTAACAGCTCAAGCAAAGAGCACCTTGGCTATATCTTAGCTTTATAATGCATTCGCGGATGTTAAATTACACCCGTCGGCTATATAATCTTTGTTGGATGAAAGCGCTCTAGTTTCATACTCTTCATATTTCTCAAAGCTCGTAATTAATTAGTCTGGAAACTTTTATTTCTTCAGCTGGCCGATTGTTAAAAAGCTGCATTAACCATTTCTACGGTCTTAATCGTGATGATTGGCAGAATTAACGGCGTGCTTGCAACAATGTATTTTCGACCGAGCGAAGCGAAGGTCTCTGAGTTTACTAGAGCGATTTGCACTTGTCCGTCCGT
Source organism: Oeneis ivallda (assembly GCA_029955525.1). NCBI lineage: Eukaryota > Metazoa > Arthropoda > Insecta > Lepidoptera > Nymphalidae > Oeneis > Oeneis ivallda. The sequence continues at coordinate 22,763,910 of JARPMR010000018.1, read as the reverse complement.
CCGTCTGTCACAGCCTTATAACTTCTGAATTACTGAACGTAATTACTTCAATTTTAGATATGATATGTAAACCGATGGCCTCCAGCCGAAAATGGCTTAAAAAGTTATAAAAATCTTTATTTCAGGGGGGCTCCCATACGAAATGGGGGGCTTTCAAAGTGGATATTGTATTCGAGGCTAGATTTCTAAAACCACTTTGTTTTAAAACTTGAAACTTACACATAATTTGAGTTATATTCTGTACTTGAACAACAAATACTAAGATTAGATAAATATTATAAAGAAACGAAATTATTTGAGTTTTAATGGGCATCAATGTTTTTAACAAAACTTCACTATACTGTTACTAGATGGCGCTGTCTTTAATATTGTAAATATGCATCCCATCCACGAAAGCAGATGACGATTGACGTCATCAGATTCGGCGCGTTTTAATTACAATATAATATAGTTAAAACTACCTTATGGGAATTATGGGATACCGCGAGGTCTCAGTTCGGGGCGAACCACTAGTTCAAAAAAGGAGGAGGTTTTCAATTCGTCGAATCATTTTTTTTTTAAATACGTCCACCGATTACTCGAAGACGCCTGAACTGATTTGGAAAATTCTTTTTTTGTTTGGAAGGGTATACTCTCCAGGTGGTCCCATATAAATTTTATCGCAATCGGTCGAGCGGTTTTTAAAATATCAACAATAAATTAAATACTTTGTATAGTGTGTGGGGTAATGTATTAAAGCGGGAGTTTGAAGTCAGTTGTTTAAAAAGTTTTTTTATATTAAATTATAGCCAATACTGAGAGAGGGTTTGCCAATCAGGGCTGATTGCAATTTCCGAAGCAAGGTAAGAGCCCGCGCGCACGGATTATCAAAAAATTGGTTCAATTTTTAATCGTAGTCTGCAATCAATGGAGTTATATGGAAGTGCGCGAGCTCATCAGCTCGCGATTATTGTAATGACGTCACACCCACAGGTTTCAATGAGAGCGCGCGCACGACGCAATTTATAATCAGTGATGCGATTAAAAATTGCAGCCTCCACTTCTGAACCCACGTCCTTGCCACAGTTGTTATCTCATCACACTCAAAGGTCCTTTTTTTTAACCTGGTCACTTAAAGCCCGCGAATTAAAATTGAATGCAATTTTTAATCCTCCGTGCGCGCGGGCCTTAAAGTAAGCTTCCCTTAGCTTCAGTCCATTTATAGGTTTAAAAACTACTATAGTTCTTGCAATTCACGAGGGCGACTGACTTATGGTTGTGTGTGTGTCGTATCTGTATAAGTGTGAGCGAGCGCAATGCTCGCGCCTGCCCGCTCCCACCTAGGCTTTGACAGGCACGCACACTTATGCAATGTGCATGTACACGAAGTAACCACGAGTAAAGCTCACTCGCCTTCATGAATTGCAAAAACTATACTACATAACTAGTATAGGAAAAACTATATACGAGTCGGTAGCCCAGCGTAAGCCTGTGCTATTTTTTAAAAAGAAAAAAGTACAAAACATTGAGGAAAGGCAATCCGCCCAAACTTTCTCAATCAGGAAAGTATTTCCCACTAAGCTGCGAACTCCGCAAACACGGCCGATCACAACGTTGAGTGATCACTTACAAATTTAATTACGGGTGAAAAGGCCGCACTTTAATTACCGTTTGAACACCAAACATTGTTTGGTGGACGAGGACCCCTAATTGATAGGCTTCGTAGACTTTTTTATGGCTTTTGAGCGTATTTTCAAATCAATCTAAGTAACCCAACGGCTATGGGTGCCGACTGAAAACTGAAAAGTCAACGGTTCGATCCCTACCCGTTGCATTGGATTATATTTGTATCCACTCCTAATACAAGCTTTACACTTATATGGAAGGGGGAAGAGAATATTAGACAAGTTCAGCTTTCAGTTTCCACTATCATTTCAGTCTGGTATTCAGCGCCTTGTTCTTCTATGTTTCCTGAACTGCTGCAAACTCTCCTGAGCTTTTATCTTTTAAAGGGATTTCCACAAGTCTTAGGGCCTGTATTACCACCTTCTGATAAGTGTCGGATGGCCTAACCTTAAATTTTGTCACTTTCTTACTTTACGTCAAGTGACAAAGACAAAATATGCGAATAAGCTATCTGACACTTATCAGAAGGTGGTGAAAATGGCCCTAAAGTCTCGCGTCGCTTATACCCAGCGGCTTCCTGCGACTCGTTTGATGTCCTCTACCTAGATAAGTCTTAGAGACATCCGTGAATAGGAGGGAATAGCCAATGTTGAATGTTTCGAAGCAGTGATAGCCTAGTGGTTAGGACTGTGGTCTCCTATTCGGGGGGTCGCATGTTCGATCCCGGGTACGCACCTCTGACTTTTCGGAGTCAAGTGCGTTTAAGCAATTAAATATAATTTGCTTCAACGGTGAAGGAAAACATCGTGAGGAAACCTGCACATCTGAGAGTTCTTCATAATATTCTCGAAGGTGTGTGAAGTCCGCCAATTCGCATTGGGCCAGCGCGGTGGACAATGGTTTATAACCCTTCTCTGAGAGGAGACCTGCGCTCAGTAGTGAGCCGCTGATGGGTTGCTAATGATGATGATGATGATGTACCTACCCCGCCGCAAAATACCTACCTCTAAAATCTCATCATCATCATCATCAACAATGCATCCACGGCTCACTACTTAGCGCAGGTCTTCTCTCAAGGAAGGGTTATACGCCATAGGCCACCACGCTAGCCCAATGCGAATTGGCGGATTTCACACACCTTCGAGAAATTTACGGGGGAAATCTTAGGTATGCAGGTTTCGTCACGATGTTTTCCTTCACCGCTGAAGCATCTCTAAAAAATAAATAGACACAAATTCAAATTTCATAAAGCGTTCGCAAGCACTTTCTCATTTTGAAGTGTGGTTAAAGATTTCGTCTAAGGAATGCTTAGTAGTGAGGCTCCCAATTTTCATTCAGTGTGTACCTACCAACATTTCTTACTAATTGGAATCTTCTGCACAAGCGCCAGACTCCGAGACACGTAAATATCTTGCCTAAAATTAGCACTCGGCCTTGTGTGATAAACGATAGCGTAGACGTTCTCGTTAAGCCTCTACAAATTGCCAGTTCCAATGAGGTCCCCCCCCCCCCCAAAGATTATGAAACAAAAGATGATAAAATTGTAAAATTTTATGAAACCCCATTAAATCTCCCTCCTTCTGCGTTGTTTTCTTAATTACAAACTTTTGTACAAACTGTTGTGACTCCTTTCCATCGTATTCTACTTCATATTAATCACGCTATCACATCACACTTTACATAACACTATCACACTAATCACACAAATAATATTATAAAGGCGAAAGTTTGTATGTGTGTGTGTATGTTTGTTACCCTTTCACGTAAAATCTACTCAACAGATTTGGCTGAAATTTAGAATGGAGATAGGTCATACCCTGGATTAACCCATAGGCTTAATTTTACCCCGAAAATTAAAGATTTCCTGAGGGAATTAAAAATCTTAATCCACTATTATTTGTTGGTTTGTCCTTCAAACATGAGTCAAAAGTACCTATCTAACCGGGGGCGCTGTATATGTCACCGTAAGATTGTGAAAATCGTAACTTTTTGTCACATGATCAGTGGTCACCCTATTGTAGTTTACAATTTTTGGTACGTTGAATTATAAGCCGATACTGTTCGGCGAGTTCATAATCTTGCGCCCGTTTACAATCTGACTAGTTCGTTTATGAACTAACAACTTTTACAATCTTACGGTGACATAATATACAACGTGTACTGAAAGTCTGAAAAATGACTGCAGGGTATGTGTGTGTAGCTATTAAAGAATCATCTATAAAAATACTAGCTGATGCCCGCGACTTCTTCTGCGAGGATTTAGTTCATAACATCCCGCGGGAAATTTTTGTCACCCTCCAGGTTCTCAACTATACCTATCCAATAAATCACGTCAATCCGTAGCTTTGTAGCAGGAAACATTTGATCGTCTTGCTCGCGGCATTGTTAATGATGATTCAAAGAGAAAACATATTACTGATGATATTATCAATTACGTTTAGCTATCATTTTTATAATTTTCAAATTTTTTACAATACTTAACCAAAGACAAATTTACGTTTAGCTTTCATTTACGTTTTGTTATTCCACTATGTCATTTGCGTTTTGTTATTCCATGTCAGATGCGTTTTTGTTATACCACGTTTTATAGTGACTTGACGGAAACGCGGTCGAACGGGATAAAAAGTATCCTATGTCCGTCTCCTGGTTATAAGCTACCTCTCCACCAATTTTCAGCCAAATCGGTTCATCCGTTCTTGAGTTATAAATAGTGTAACTAACACCACTTTCTTTTATATATGTATATAGATTGAATTGAAATAAGCACATTTTTTTACCATACAAACTTATTCTTGCGCTTTCTTGGACGATCCTATGATCAACCGCGAATAGGTTACAACGCGCGTGGCGCACGGTAGTAGGTATACCGACGCGTTAAGTTTTCTAGGGTTGTGTTAAGGTTATTATTGGTGAAAACTTTCAGTGTGGTTTACTCAAAAACTATAAGGGCTTCGAGTTCAATGCTTGTGCTGAAGAGTTCTATATGAAAGGTACAAAGGTACCATGCAGTGGTTTTTCGGACTTTCAATACACGTTGTATACTCCGTTTTCCGAGACGCGGTCTCCACTCAAGGAACTTACGGCTTAACCGGCCATCGGTCCTGCGACAAACATGAGCAGCCCACTGCCACTCATACGTGCTAGCCTTAACAGCTACGTCATTGGTTACTAGTTTTTTGGCGAATTACTTCGTTTCGGACTTTATCCCTCAAAAGAATTCCAAGCATAGCTCTCTCTATAGCACACTGAGCAACTTTAAAGTCTTTTCACCCGCTTTCAGGAATTCCGTCAACTTATCATCAGCTTATAAAAAACATTGCTATCTTAACTCCCCCTTTGTCCCACATTTCCAACAAAGACTGTACTTACGATATTCGTTAATGTGCAGGAATAATATCAAATAAGCTTTAACTGCCCGCCCGTTCAAACGATAAACACAATATTTTATTGCGTAGGGTTGCCGCAGTTTAGAAATTTTACACTTTAATAAACCCTACAATGCTTTTTATTACTGCCCAGGGTTACAACAGTATAGAAATATTACACTTTGGTGAATCCTAACAACGCTTCTTACTTATTACCTCAGACTTACACAGTTAGAAATTTTTAAACCCTGAGGATTTGAAGCGCCAGAATTAAATTTAGGAATCTCGGTCGCAGACTCTCTTGAGAGTAGGTTTCTAGCCTTGAACTTGTGACTTTAACTTTAGGTGTCATTATTTTATTTTACGATCTTGTTGGCTTAGAACTCGTTTTGGTACGTTAGGTACTAGATGGACCTACTAGATGGACGACCCTGGGAAAGTGGCGGCTTGATGTGGCCAACATGCAGCCATACCTTGTGTAGAGAGGTTTGAGTAAAGAGGGGACTTCTCCAGTTGTCCGGGATGAGCTCAATGGGCGTCGCACCGGCGGGGGCAGCGTTCGTAAGAGATCTCGAAGCCTCCCAATATGTGCTAGGTCGACCACCGGTGGAGTTTTAGTAAAAGTAGAGTTAAAAGAAGCGAGTTTTACTGTCAACTGAAAATGCATGACATAACGTCATGATCAGGCGCATCAGAGTGTTATAATATCTAATCGTCTAAACATGTCATTACAAAATCATATCGTCTGTGCTAGTCTTAAGATGGTCTATGTCATGTCTATGTAGTAATTTGTCTATTGTCTTCGTCTAATGGTCGTCCAATAAAGTGATTATAAAACATGGTGTCAGAAGTTTAAGTGAAATTAATAAATATAATCAGTCTTCATAAAGTCATATAAATTCTAAAATATTAAAATATAATAGTCACGTCAGCAAATAAATACAATATTTACACTATTTATCGTCATGTCGTATCAAGAAAAAAAAGCTCAAGCCGGAAACAGAAACGTGCTCATTCAATAGAATTCCCGTGCTGAAAATATCAAAAGCTGATAGTCTTGGCAATGCTGCTACCTGGAAGAAGTGGTGGCAGAGTTTTCAAGTTTTTCTTTTGGCCACAGACCTCGAGAACGCGTCGGAAAAACGCAAAGTCGCGATATTTTTGAACACTGTGGGAGAAAATGGCGTCGAAATTTTCAACTCGTTTTCCATTGAACTTGAAAAAATAACATTGAACGAGTTAAAGATAAAATTTGACAATTATTTTGAGCCTCAAAAAAGTTTAACAATGCTACGTCATTCATTTTTCACTAGAGGTATGAAACCCGATGAAACAATGGACAACTTCATTACCGACTTGCAAAATTTATCAAATAAATGCGAGTTTGGATCGCTTAAAGACTCACTGATAAGGGACATATTTATCGCAAATATGAGTTCAAAGTTTACAAATGTCAAGCAAAGATTGCTTCAAGAAAATAACCCTTCTTTGGAAAGGACAATTTCTCTCGCAAAGACAGTCATCATGGCGCAAGAAAACGCACAAAAAATGGACAATACACAGAGTCAAGATAATATAATGTATGTACAAAGGTCAAGGTCCAGAGGTCCAGTCAGTAAAGTTATGTCACAACGTCAAAGTTCAAGTCAACGCAGTCAGAGTCCATTCAGTCAACGGGATGTCAACAATAAAATCTGTGGTCGGTGTGGTCAGCGTCATCGTTTCAAATGTCCAGCACAGGGAGTTAAGTGTAACTTATGTCATCGCTATAATCATTTTTCCAAATTTTGCTTTCATAATAAAAACAATGTCAGAAATTTAGAGTCAACAGTCAATTCGGAGGAGCAGACATCCGATACACAAAATCAATTCATAGGAATGGTGAAACTTAATTCTTCAAACAGTGAAACGTCTTGGCATCTTAGTATGTACATAAACAGTGTCGAAGTGAAATGCATCTTAGATTCGGGTGCTGATATTAATATTATGTCATATGTTACATTTAATAAATTAAACTTGCCTCAGTCATTAATTAAAAAATGTCAAGCCCAGGTTAAAGGTTTTGATGGCTCAACAATCAAAATATTAGGTCAATGTGATTTAATTTGTCATTTCAATAACTGTCAAAAGTATATAACATTTTATATTGCAGATATTCAATGTGCTACAGTCCTAGGTCTACCTACATGTATTAGCATAGGTGTCTTAAAAAGAGTGTTTGCAATGAGCAACAAAAACATGTCTCAATGTGAGATTTTAAAAGAATTTAATGATGTTTTCCAGGGTCTCGGATGTCTACCACCTGTCTGTCACTTGAAGCTTCTGCAAAATGCAGTACCATGCGTTGATCCACCTAGAAAAGTTCCATTTGGATTGTATAATAAATTAAAAGAAGAATTGGATCGCATGTCAGAGATGAACGTCATAGAAAAAGTCACATATCCTACCTAGGTTTATATAATTGGGATATTGAACATATTCTTAGCAGTCCCTATCATCCAAAGTCAAATGGACAAGCTGAAAGTTCTGTTAAAATTATGAAAAGTATGTTAAAAAAATGTTTGGAATCTAATAAAGATCCATACATGGCTCTATTACAGTATAGGAACACACCTAAAGCTAATTTCCCGTCTCCAGCTCAGTTGTTAATGTCAAGAAATTTGAGAATGCATATACCAGTTACTAATAAAAAGTTGAAACCTAAAGTAGTTACTTTCAGTGAATATAAAAAAAAGTTTTGAAAAAGACAAGGCACAAAGTAAATATTATTATAACAGGAATAAAAAACCTTTACCACTTTTACATCCTGGTGATTTTGTTAGTTTCAAAAAAATGCCTAATTCAGACTGGCTTCCAGCTGTTGTCAAAGAAAGATTAAAATGTCAAAGGTCATACATAATTGAGGATAGTAAGGGAAATAGATATAGAAGGAATAGAATTCATTTAAGGTTTTTGTCAAACGAAAGTTGTAATAAGTTTGATGAGGTGCAATCCAATGGTTCTCCAAAAGCCCAAAGTCCAGTCCAAAGGGAAAATGAAACAAGAGCTGACAGACAGATGGAGGCAAACAGAGATTCATTGATGGATTCATTTAGTAACGAACAAGAATATTACAAGTATGTAACAAAGTCTGGAAGAGAAGTTAAATTGCCTAAACGAATTGATTAAGTGTAAAATTTAATGTCTATTGTTAAGTAAGTCATTGTCCAACTCACATTTTATTTTCTATTAATTTTCATTTTCTTATGTATGTCAACTAAAAATTTAATTTGTAATTTCCATTTTATATGTAAATTTCTTTGTCAAAAAAGGGAGATGTTATAATATCTAATCGTCTAAACATGTCATTACAAAATCATATCGTCTGTGCTAGTCTTAAGATGGTCTATGTCATGTCTATGTAGTAATTTGTCTATTGTCTTCGTCTAATGGTCGTCCAATAAAGTGATTATAAAACACAGAGAAACGATGATTTTTAAAAGTGTTGACTTTGAACTTTTGTCTACGTGACTTCTACTCACACGTATTTTGGTTTATTCAGTAAAACCTCACAAAATATATTATGTAGTGTTAGTGTGATTGTTTGTCAGTTTGTTGGTTTGTCCTTCAATCAAGTCGCAGGCAAAAGCTAGTTAACCATAAATTAAAAATCATTTTTTACTTTTACTGGTAAATTGAAACCAATTTCAAGCCCTGCTTTACATAAACATTAAAATATTAAAATTTTTATTTCACGGCAAATTGACAACCCTAATCCGCCGGTGAATAAAAATGTTATGAGCTCCGAGTCACGCTTTCTTTTAGTGACTAAACCGTATTTCATTATTAGTTAAGTAATAGATTACTGTGACTTGGGCTAAGTTAAATATAAAATTTTATACTGCTGTTATACTCATGATTAGGTAGGTTTGTTGAACTCTATCATTGAACCACGTATGAAATGTAAGTGGTCTTTCATTCAAATTCAATTTTTTTTATTTCACATAGGCCAACCTGTGGCTCTTATGAAAAGTCATGACTACCACCGCTTCGGAAAGCGGATTCTGCTGAGAAGAGCCGGCAAGAAACTCAGCAGCAGCAGTTGCTCTTTTCAAAATAATAATTTTACAATATATCATTATGAAGCTATTACATTGTAATAAGTTTTTTATACTATCTTGTGGGCAGCTGGATGCCAAGCCGATTTGCTGATGCAACTTTGTTAGGTTGTATGTTTGTTAATTTCCACAATGAGGGGAAGTTCAAAAAAAAAGTACTACAATTCAATTCATGTTAAGACGGGCAGACACAAAGTAGCCCCACTCCCGCCGGCGGTATCCATTCACGAGCATGACGCATTGTTGCGCTTTCCGGTACAGGGTCACTATTCTAGCAACTTGAAACCCAGCGTCCATAGGTTCTTCGAGTTCAAGATATGTCGCGTGTATGTCTGGCATGAGGGCAAAAGAGGGCTCCTTCCTCTTCATCAACTGATATAACCGTCCAAAGGACAAAATCCTTTTGCACGGTCTTCCACAGCCCTCGGTCTTGCGGTGCCTTTCTCGACGATATATTCGATTTCTAGACGGTATCCTAACAACACTAATGCCCGTTTTCATCAACGTTCCCAACGTTCGTCAGGTGATGCTTTTTGTCAATGTCGTTTCAACGAACCTTTAGGAAACACCTAATGGTGGAAATGACATTGGGTAAGGGATTACATTTAGGGGCTACCTACGTGAGGAGACTTCTACTTAGGAGATGATTTAGGTATGGTTGGTGAAAATGGGCATTTGCTTAGCAACACGTCTTAGCTAACAATTTTTCTGTTTTTCTCCCAATGTTGAAATTGGAACCGCAACAAAAGACAATGCACAATGTTCTCAACTAGCAAACAATAAAAACATCATTAAAACTGTTACAGTAACTACGCAGCCAACTTTATGTCTCTTGTTAGCTAAGTTTGACATAAAAAGTTTGTCAGATATCTCGGAGTTTGCAACTGCTCTAAAAGTAGAAAACATCATAGTATTAAATCTATATTTATATGGCAGTTGGTTAGCCTAACAACCAAACTAGTCACTGACTAACAAGGCAGTTATCCTTACTAATAATATTATCAACGCGAAAGTGTGTTTCTTTGTCCTTCAATCACACACTACATAAAGTACGGATAGACGTGATTTTTACACAGTTGAGGACCTAGAAGAATTATATAGGCTACGTTTTGCTCCGGAAAAACAAAACATTCGCATAGAATCTTTAAAAATCTAACTCCTTTTGGAGGAAGTCGCTTGTAAAAGCTAGTTATCAGTATAATAAGGGTGAAATCAATGAGCTAACGTACAAAATCATTCACCCCCGTCCCTTGATACCGATTGAATGTGATACTATCTTCCGTTTTCCTCAGAGGCCCTCCAAATATAGGGTTGCCAAATCCGGGGTTTTCCGAATATCCCGGATTTATATAATATCTTGATTATCCCTTGGCGTTCATCAATATTATTGCCTTATTTTTATAAATATACACATGTTAAGTTAGATTGTAATTACTTTCTGTTTTTCCATTTTCATGTGTATTTCAATTTTGTTTGTTATATTTTGTTTTCATGTCAATGAATAAATAATATTCTATTCTATTCTATTCTAATTATTTTTAGTTTATTTCTATTGCACTGATACAACACCAAAGAGTTATATGGCACGTACGAGACGTGACCATAGAGCACCTCATAGCATATTTTAATTCCGCGATAATTACTCCGGTGGAGTTACTGTTTTTTCACAGATGGCGTTATCCAATTTATACAATAAAAAATTAGGGAAAAATTCCACATTTAGAAATTATTTTAAATAAAATTGAAAATAGAAAATTCAGTCTGTCGAGCTGGGATTCGAACCATCGACGTTGAATTTATAGGCGACTCTCCTAACCACTAGGCCATGCAGACGCCGAGTTCTAAGGCGAAAATACCGAATACAATGCAAAATTCACATTCAACAAAAAATGACGTTTCAAAAATGTGTCGTGTCGGTTTCCTTAATTTTTTCCGTCTAGCCCCCTTCCGTACCGCGCGATAAGGAACTACGTTCCAAAATTCAAAATTCAAAATTATTTATTTCATGTAGGCCAACCTGTGGCTCTTATTACACGTCAAGATTCTACCACCGGTTCGGAAAGCGGATTCTGCTGAGAAGAGCCGGCAAGAAACTCAGCAGTTGCTCTTTTCAAAATAATCATTTTACAATATTAATAAGTAGCTATTACATTGTTATAAGTATTTTATACTATCTTGTGGGCAGCTGGATGCCAAGCTGATTTAACCCGTGCATCTTTGTTAGAATAGAATATGACATTTCCACAAAACGTACTACAATTCAATTCATGTCAAAGACCGGCAGACAGAAAGTAGCCCATTCCCGCCGGCGACACCCGTTCACGAGCATGACGCATGATCCAGCCATTGCTTCGCTCGACCATATTTGAGGGAACGTAACAACCCGCACCACACGACACCATCATCTCCGACGTTGACGACCTCCCTGGTGCAGTGGTGAGCGCTGTTGCCTTATAGCTGGGAGGTCTCGGGTTCGATTGCCGGCGGGGTCGATTTGGGAATTTATAATTTCTGAATTGTCTCTGGTCTGGTCTGGTGGGAGGCTTTGGCCGCGGCTAGTTACCACCCTACCGTCAAAGAAGTGCCGCCAAGCGATTTAGTGTTCCGGCACGATGGCGTGTAGAAACCAATTAGGGGTATGGGTTGAATGTTCACTGCAATACCCCTTACAAGTTAGCCCGCTACCATCTTAGACTGCATCGTCACTTACCATCAGGTGAGATGGCAGTCAAGGACTAGCTTGTCATCGAATAAATAAAAATAAATAAATAAATCTATCGACCATCCTCGTCGATAGATGGCGCTAAGTTCATGTTTCACCCCTTGGGTTCTTATTTTATTTTGTTGTGTTGTGTGTACATTATATGTTATTTTAATGTTAAAATACGTACAATATGGTAAGTAAACATTTACATACCAAAAACATTCATCATGATCATTTTATACGAAGAACCAGTGAACACAGTACGTAAACAAAAGGATACCGGATGCCCTGTAGCTTACGATAAGTAACCAACTAAAATTATCGGACGTTCGGAAAATCTTATTCCATAAGGTTGTTGTGAATAGCGTTTGATGGCTAAGATATCGAACGATATTCTACGTCGGTTCGATTCAGTTTCGATTTCGACAACTCCTCCGTCGATACGATTATTCTGAATTGAAAATTCATCTTATCGTACGATAACAAACCAAATCGATCGATAATTATGTTCTCGTAAGGTTCTGAATCGGGGTGCTGGACTACGATCTGTAGTGGTAAGTGACGAGAGAGTATGGAAGTTTTAATTAGTCCCACATTATACCTCTATTTAATTAAAAATTAAATACATACAAACATAAATTTTCGTTTACCGATGTAATTAATATATATATAACTACCCTATTTCTAAATATAAAAACTTCCTAACAAAAAATTTCAAGTAATTATTTTCTATTAAAAGTTTTTATGTTTTAAATTTAGAATGTAAGTTAAAAATGTATTAGGTAATAGGTATCAGATTTCAACCAATGTACACAAATTAACAGCAATAAAGGCTTATTTTATTTTATTTTTATTTTTATACCTCTATTGCTATAACTTTTCTAGCCTAGTGCCTAGCTTTAGGAATTATAAATTCCCAAAATGTTTCAATAACAGCTATATTAAATTATCAAAACAGAACAGAAACGTGGGCGCGTGCCAATAATTTACACTATAATGCAAAATAACTCAAAAGAAAAAATTAAAATTACACTTTTCCTAATTATATTATCAAAAGCTTGGAAGTTAATCTTAAAACAGAGGCATTTCCTTTCACAAGGCAGTGCACATTTTAAAGAAAACTAATATTTTCAAAATATACGCGGTTTTATCCTGAAATAGACCGCTCCATCTTGATAATATCGTTTTAAGCTTCACCCTGAGGTAATAAAATCAAGTTAGTGTCCCGTGGCAACCCTAAATCCTACACAACCTGTAAGTAATATCCCTTGATAAAAGCCCACTTTGTCACAGTGTCACCAAACAAAAGCTTCCTTATGGATTGTCACAGACATTACATGACACTATTATATTACTGTTTGCCAGCGTTACACAAACGAGGAAGTAATATGAAGTTCTCAAGCCAAAAAACGTTAATCAATAGAATAGAATAGTTTTTTATTGAAATAAACTTTTAAAAAATGCTTTCGAATCGTGAAGTAAATTGAGTTTTTGTTTGGTGGGAGACTTTGGCCGTGGCTAGTTACCACCCTACCGTCAAGGACGAGCCGCCAAGCGAAATAGCGTTCTGCCACGATGGCGTGTAGAAACCGATTAGGGGTATGGAATGTTCACTGCTATGCCTCTTCCAAGTTAGCCAGCTACCATCTTAGACTGCATCGTCACTTACCATCGGGGGAAATTGCAGTCAAGGACTATCTTGTCATATCGAATGAAAAAATCTACCACTGGTTCGGAATGCCATACCAAACCAGATTAGTACCTATGATTTATATAAGTTAAAAGTTATTATAGCCAACTAGTTATGCCTTTGGCCTCCTTTTCGAGCGGTCCGGAGTTTGATTCCAGACACGCATCTCTGATTTTTCGGAATAAATGCGTTTTAAGAAATTTATGTCACTTGTTATAAGGTGAAGGAAAACATGGTGAGGAAACCTGAACGCCTGAGAGTTTTCCATAGTGCTCTCAAAGGTGTGTGAAGTCTGCCAACCCGCACTTAGCGTGGTGGACTGTAGCCTATAAGTCCTATAGCACTTCCCTTAGAAGAAACCTGTATTTAGTAGTGATCTGTTGATGGATTCCTGACGATGAAACGGAATTGAAACAAAATTTCGGATGTATTCGCTAGTTTAAAATAAAAAAAAAATTGAGAGGTGTCAAGGGTCACCCGGATGGAACGTAGTTCCTTTCGATTAATAAATTTGGCATTGTTGTGTTCGGTATTTTCACGATACAATAATGCGTCTCCGTAGCCTTGTGGCTTCTGCAGTCGCCTAACAGCCAAAGGTCGATGGTTCGAATCCCAGCTCGACAGACCGAATTTTCTATTTTCAATTTTATTTTAAACAATTTCTACATGTGGAATTTTTCCCTAATTTTTTATAACTTATAAGTTATAAAAAATTAGGGAATTAAAGGCTACGGAGACCCAATATTGTACCGCGAAAATACCGAACACAACAATGCCAAATTCACATTCAAAAAGTGTCGGTTTCAAAAAAGTATCGATCAGTGTCGAGTGTCGGTTCAATTTTTAACCGACTTCCAAAAAGGAGGAGGTTCTCAATTCGGCCGGTATCTTTTTTTTTTTCTATGTATGTCCACCGATTTCTCCGGGATTACTGGACCGATTCGCGTGATTTTTTTTTAATCGACAGAGGATGTTTGCGAAATGGTCCTATAAAAATGTTAACCTTCAACTCCTCAAGCCTGATGCTGCAGGGATATTGCTAACCTAAAATAAAGAGATTTACGAAATGTCGATTACGAATTATTATTGTAGGTAACAAGTATGGACTACGTCATGGAGCTCCAGGTTCTAGCTCCTCAATCATAGGATACTACACTTAAAAGCTTAAAATAAAAATTCTTTTCAAAAAACCGACTTCTAACGCCACTACAAAGTATAAAAATAATTTTAGTTTGTCCACGTTTGTTGAAGTCGGGCGGGCCTAAAATACAAAAATCGGCCAAGTGCGAGTCGGGCCTCGCTCTTTTAGGGTTCCGTTAAAAAAAAAATATTTCCGTGTACCCTTGGAAAATATTTATTTAATTTTTTTTATTTAATTTAATTTTTATTATTTGTTGCTATAGCGGCAATAGAAATACATTATATGTGAAAATTTCATCTCTCTATCTATTACGGTTTACGAGATACAGCCCGCTGACAGACGGACGGACGGACGGACGGACGGACGGACAGCGTAGGCTTAGTAATAGGGTCCCGTTGGTACCCTTTGGGTACGGAACCCTAAAAAACTTGAGAGGTGTCAAGGGACACCCGGATGGAACGTAGTTCCTTTCGATTAATTAATTTGGCATAGTGTTCGTTATTTTCGTGGTACAATATTGGGTCTCCGTAGCCTAGTGGCTTCTGCAGTCGCCTAACAGTTAACAGTCGATGGTTCGAAATTCGAATCCCAGCTCGACAGGCCGAATTTTCCATTTTCAATTTTATTTTAAACAATTTCTACATGTTGAACCTTATAAGTTATAAAAAATTAGGGAAAAATTCCACATGTAGAATTTATTTAAAATAAAATTGAAAATAGAAAATTTAGTCTGTCGAGCTGGGATTCGAACCATCGACTGTTAAGTGTTAGGCGACTTCAGAAGCCACTAGGCTACGGAGACCCAATATTGTACCGCGAAAATAACGAACACAATGCCTTCAAAAAGAGTCGGTTTCAAAAAGTGTCGATCCGTCTAGCCGCCTTCCGAGTTCCGCACCGCGCGATAAGGAACTAATGTTCCAAAAGCTACTTAAAATAAATTTATAAACACAAATCAAAAATTCCGAAGCCAGCGGGATTCGAACCCACATCTCTTGGGAATCGCGCCCGAGTGTGTTAGCCTCTTACACTATGGCTACGGTCGAACTACACGTCAGCATCGAAATTAGTGATATGCATCTACTTTTTCAGTTTAAGCAATTATTGACTGGCTTCGGAATTTTTGATAAGTGTTTATTTTATTCTGAGATTTCCTTAAGTGTAGGTTAACACTTTAATAAAAATAAAAGAGCTACTTAAATGAGCTACTTACGTAAAGAGCTTGCGATTTACAACTTACCACTGGTGCAGCATACGTAACATAGGCGCCGCATACTTACACTAGCGGCACGCTATGATGGCCGGTTTGACACATTACAATAGTGATGTGGAAAGCTATCAAAGCTATCGATGCCTACGACTGGTTTTGCTCGTTTTCTCTTTTTTGGTGTGTGAAGTTTATTTTCTTCTGTGCCAGTCTCGCCATATTTTTTTTTAGTTATCCGTCTAACAGTTCGTTGTCCAATATTAAGCGCATCAGCTACGCGTTCAACCACTGACGTTATAGGTAAAATTGGCCCTCCATTTTGAGCTTCACGATCGAAATAGTTACGAAGGCGTATTACGAACTCACGTGTCTGACTATTTAGAACAGTTCTCTGCGTACGTTCGGTCATATCGACGAAATCCACAACAAAGGGCTTGAACAGAGTCCAAATTAACGAGCAAGGGTCAACAGTAATGCAGTATCAATATTTGAAATCCAAAGCCAGGTCAAAACTATATCACAATCGCATTGCACTGACAGTTTATACTTTTCGAAGCAACGTCAATTCGAAACTGCTTTGTTTTGCATTGAGCATTGACGCGAGTTTGCCGGAGGTAGTAGTTGTGCTAGCCAGCGATCCTATGTGACGATCGTATTAGATTCCATTTTTAAAAATTTTCAATTTAGAAAACCAAATGCCGAGTTGTGGTATATATCATATAAAAATAAAAATTTTACCTTTTGTATGAAACAGCTGATATTTTTTTGCGATTTCAGAGGTTTGTCCACATAGTGAAAATTGTTCATATTCACAAGTACATTCACCCCTTAAATGGTGCAAACTGATTTTTCTACACTTGTATACATTTTAGAAATCAATTTAATAAATAAATTTTGAGTCCTAAACCTAAAACTACATTCGATAAAATTTATGAATCTCTGCACATCACTATCGTCAATAAAGTAATACAATTATTTCCTTCAAAGTCGTTATCAATTAATACGGAACTTCATGAGCGGACAAACGTCAAACCGGCCATCATAGCGTGCCGCTAGTGTAGTAATGTTGCACCTTACTGTGACGTTTAGGAGCAACACCATGTTACGTAATCTAGCTACGTAATCAACATGGTACCGGCTACAAACGTAATAGTATCCTGTTTTGATACGTAAAAAAGTATGGTGGTCCAGGATTTTTTTCTCAGTGCACGATATTTCATAATAATACTAGCTTTTGCCCTCGACTTCGCCTGCGTGGAGTGAGGTCAGCGTTCCGGCGGATGGCGTAGATTCAGATTAGAGGTATGGGTTGAATGTTCACCGCCATACCCCTTCCAAGGTAGCCCGCTACCATCTTAAACTTCATTATCACTTACCATCAGATGAGATCGCAGTCAAGGACTATCCTGGCATCGAATAAAAAAAAATCTTCATGGGAACCCTTTGCTTTTAAGGGTCGAAAACTCGAAACGCATGGGCGGTTAAATTACAGCGGCTCATATAGCTGCCTTGATATATTTCGTATGGCAATTTGTAACAAATATGATAAATGATGATGATGACGAAGCTATTTGACCGCCGGTCATTTACCGCTCTTGCGTTTCCACCCATCATTGTGAAAACCTTGTTATGCAAATAGGTGTACTCCCCTGGAGAATACGCGTGATGGACAAAGAGTAGATACCGAGGCCAAAGGGCAAGAACAAACTTTATTCAAATTAGAGATCACCATATTGTAATTGCTTGTACGTGTATACTAATTCGCGCATTTATGGACTGCATCAATTTGAAGCGACATGATAAACCTCTCTGTGCAAAGCATAGATAATAATTTATCTATGGTGCAAAGTATATTTGTACTATTGAGTAGTCTGTGTTATCGCTTAAAAAAATCCTAGTTCCATGTTAACTAGTGGTTCGCCCCAAACTGAGACCTCGCGGTAACGGTTTCCCATAATTACTTATTCATTCAATAGATACAAGACGATCAAAATTGACATTATTATTATTCCCGTTTTCACCAACCATACCTAAATCATCCCCTTTGTAGAAGTCTCTTTACGTAGGTAGTCCCTAAATACAATCCTAACATCCCAATGTCATTTTCACCTGTAGTTGTCCCGTAGAGGTTCTTAATAACAAAGTTGACAGAAAGTGTCAACTAACTTAACATAGGTAGCCCGTAAAGAATACGTAAGGGAACTGTAGTAAAATCCTCAAGGCCTCAATAAAACTTAGGTATAGTTTTTGGGAACATTCAAATTAAATTATTTGTACACAGCGTCATCTATCGACACATGTAAAAACAAACTGCAACGTGAAGTTTTATTGATGTTTGATATATGACTAAATAATAATTTTAATTGAATAATATGTTATTATATGTATTAGTACTTGTCATACAAAATAATAATGATTTACATATAGCTGCATTTGCTATATGAGATGAGAGCGCCATCTATTGACATCATTGTGAAGTTCTGTTAAAAATACTGCTGGTCATTAAAAGTTAAATAATTTAGTTTCCTTATTACATTTATCTAATTTTAGTATTTGTTGTTCAAGTACATGATATTACGCTAATAATTATAAAACTTTCAAGCCGAAACTTTCAATGGTTAATCCGTTCTGAGGTCAAATATAATCTCCACTTTGAAAGCCCCCCATTTCGTCAATTTCAGGAAAAAAATTAAAAAAAAAAATACTTTTGTACTCTGTTTCAAATTATCTTTAAAAAATATATTGCAAATCTATGAAAGGCAACAAAAAATATTTTCCTTCGCATTCCTGAAATAAAGATTTTTATAATTTTTTATGCAATATTCGGCTGAAGGCCATCGGTTTACATATCATATCTAAATTTGAAGTAATTACGTTCAGTAAATCAAAAGTTAATAAGGCTCTGACAGACCGACGGACGGACGGACAGACGGACGGACGGACGGACAAGTGCAAATTCGCTCTAGTAGACTCAGAGACCTCGCTTCGCTCGGTCAAAAATAGAGGACGATTTGAATGTGCCCTTTTTCATTCGTAGTCGCAGGCAAAAGTTAGTCTGTCTAAAACTTTTGTTTTGTTTGCAGTGGTTTTTAAATGATACAAAATAGGGAAATCCCAAAAGAACAGCTGCCTAATCGAAAATATCAAAATCGGTAATTTCGTGTAGGAATCACCACTTCGGAATTCGGAAAGAAAGAAAGAAAGAAAGTAAGAAAGGATTTATTTGCATAATTGTACATAGTGCGAACTTTTAACAGGATGACAGGAGCGAAGCCACGGTTAACAGCTAGTTAAAAAATAAAATTAATTTCTTCTCTATGCAATTTCGCCAAGTAGGTAACTGTTAGACTTGTTACCTGATTTTCCCCAAATTAATTTTAGGAAATTAATTTCTAAAAGCTATACGGAGTGGAAACGATAAGTGTGCTCAGGTGAATATACGAGTATCCATCCATGTATCATCAGTATTATAAAAGACTAGCTCTTGCCTTTGACTTCGTCCGCGTGGAGAGGTTTTTAAAAATCCCGCGGGAACCCTTTTAAGCTATTGCATAGCTTTTATCGCGGGCTTTGAACTAGGACAAACAGTTTGAGCGCGGCGACCGAATCAAGAAATTCCGTAACGAAAAAAAACCTAACACCGTCGTTCAGTAAGCGTTCAACATTTTAGAGGTTCTCAAGTTTTTGGCGCAGTGGGCGAGCGGCCGCTTTCTTTACCGTATGGTGTATGATGTCGCAGGTTCGAATCTCACTCGCGAAGTAGTGACAGTTCGCTTTTCTTGTTTGTTTGTTTTTTAATTTTTTTTTGCATAATTTTTATTATGCAAAAAAAATATTGCATAAATATTATAATTGCATAAGTTGATGAAAAATGCTATGCAATAGCTTTACCGCGGCAGTCCCCGAGTGCCACTTAATTTTTTATTCAAGGATAAAAAGTACATCGCTCTCCGAGACCTCAACAGCTATAACCATTAAAAAAAATTGGTTGTCTGTAAAGTTGGTTTGCGAACGATCTAAGTTTTACGTGATGACGTCATAAAGAAACATTGATGAATAAAAGTGTCACAAGCCAAGGCTTGGGCCGATCGTGCTCTCTATCGCTTGTTCCGCGCTCTCGCTTGCACGCTTGGGCTCAGGCGGAACGTGACACTTTTTCGTGCGTGCAGCCGGTGTTCATCGATTTATAGGACGTTATCACGTCAAAATACATCGATTCATTGTTCCGTGCGTTACTAAAGGACAAACCAACAAAGCCAACAATTCTTTATTATAGCAAGCACACTCACTAATAACAAAACACGTGTTAAAACCATAGATTTAGGATTCCGGCCGTTGTCATTGGTTGCGCGACAGTACCCCACGCGCAGCTATTTTGTTCAGCGCTTGACTTTCGTGCCGCGACCTATCATCCAGGCCGGCCGATCGTAATTCTAAATTCTTGTATGTCTTGTTACATACAGCTTCAAGTGTAAATACTAAATTGTGTCTCATTTATTGAACAAGCGAAAATTTGTGGCGGCAGAAGTAAAGAGCCACATCTTAATATATATAAATTACGTGTCACGTTGTTTGTTCGCAATGGACTCCTAAACTACTGAACCGATTTTGGTAAAACTTCGTTACTATCTGTAATTTGGTCCAACTTGAAAGATAGGATAGTTTCAGTAGCTATTTGTTTTATTTATATAGGTAAGATGGCGGTACGAAGTTCGCGGAGTCAGCTAGTATAATTTATGGTTTTATTGAGCACCACGCCGGCATCATTCAAGCAACGTTTAAATAGAGCTGAACAGCTCTATACAGTACTATTATATATTCTGTGTCTATACCTACTAGCCTCTACTAGGATAATAGTCGCTATATTGGATTTGTAATTTTTTGCTTTGCTGTTTTCAGTGGGGTAAAAAGGGCAGATATATTAAATGTGGGAGTCTCCCGGAGATTGTAAAAGTTACGGGCGGCTTTGTCTTTGAAAAATGAATCAAGCCTTCGTCGGCGTTCTTCATTGGATTAATTTCGCACAAAAAAAGCGCAGCTGTGACATTTTGTACTTTCCACGTCTCATTAAGTGTGACATTTTATCATAAACTAGCTTTGGTCCTCATAAGAAGGCTCAGGGTCACTCAGCGAGCGATGGAGAGAGCTATGCTCGGTATTTCCCTGCGAGATCAAATCAGAAATGAGGAGATTCGTAAGAGAACCAAAGTCACCGACATAGCTCAGCGTGTCGCGAAACTGAAGTGGAAATGGGCGGGGCACATAGTTCGAAGAGCTGATGGTCGTTGGGGTCCCAAGGTGTTGGAGTGGCGACCCCGCACCGGGAAACGCAGTGTTGGCAGACCCCCCACCAGGTGGATCGACGACATCAAACGAGTCACAGGGAGCCGCTGGATTCAAGCGGCGCAAGACCGAAGCCTGTGGAAGTCCATGCAGGAGACCTTTGTCCAGCAGTGGGCGTCTATAGGTTGATAAAGAAGAAGAAGAAGAAGAAGCTTTGGTCAGTGGTTTCATCCGGGTGCCCTATATTATGTTCTTGAAATTAACGCGGGAGAGAATTAATAAAGTTTGTCTTAGCCTAGGTCATCTCCAGCTTCTCAACAGATACATACACCCTTACAATAAATCACGTCGATCCGTAACTCTGTTGCGGCGTGATTAAAGGACAAACACAAACAGAAACACTAAACACTGGCCATTCAATAGCAAGTCTAGTCAAGCCCTAGCCAATACTTCAAGCGTCAAAGATAGTAGAAAGAGAATAGAATAGAATAGAAATGTTTTTTATTCAAATAAACTTTTTTACGTGCTTTTGAATCGTCGATGAGTCTACCACTGGTTCGGAATGCCCTTCCTGCCCAGAAGAACCAGCAAGAAACTCGGCGGTTGCTCTTTTCAAAACCAGTGTACAATTCAATAGATACTATGCTATGTATACAACGAAAAGATAGAACGAAGTGTAACTTGGCTTGAGGGGCTGGACGATAGATGGATAATGAATGAATTCGCGCATCTGTCCACGCAGCTATTTCAGTGTTCCATAAAAAAAAATCACGCGAATCGGTCCAAAAATCCCGGAGAAATCGGTGGACATACATTGAAAAAAAAAAAAAAGATACCGGCTGAATTCAGAACCTCCTCCTTTTTGGAAGTCGGTTAAAAATCAAACCGTTCTCGCTGACAGCTGGCTAGTTCACAAACCTACTAAAAGAGGTTGTATACGCCACACGTACTAGTCTCTAGACTAGCAATTACCATGTCAAACAATTGCAGCTCAGGATTTGACAAACAGACAGAGCAATTAGCTGAAGAGACGCCTACTTCAGAGCATTCGTGCGCTGGCTAATTGGCGACAGTTTGTCGTCAAAGACTTTAACCTGACTAGGCACATCAAACGTTCTAATTTAATAAATCCAAGTGCAAATTGGACCCGAACACGAAGTTGAAAAAAAATACTAAGGTTTCCGTACCATCGGCATCGTACAAGATTTAACAACAGCTATTCTTAAGAGTGATAGCCTTGTGGTTAGGACTATGGTCTCCTATTCGGGGGTCGCAGGTTCGATCCCGGGTACGCACCTCTGACTTTTCCGAGTCATGTGCGTTTAAGCAATTGAATATAACTTGCTTCAACGGTGAAGGAAAACGTCGTGATGAAACCTGCACATCTGAGAGTTCTCTATAATGTTCTCGAAGGTGTGTGAAGTCTATCAATTTGTATTGGGTCAGTGTGGTGGATAATGACCTATAACCCTTCTCTGAGAGGAGACCTGCGCTCACTAGTGAGTCATTGATGGGTTGCTAATGATGAGGATGATGATGATTATTATTAAGAGACCGAGCAAAAACAAAAGCTTGTTTTATGGAGATCGTCTTAAATTAACCCCTGACGCAAAAAGAGGGGTGTTATAATATAAGTTTAACTTGTGTATCTGTGTATGAGTCTATATGTGTGTCTGTCTGTTCCCTCGTAGCAGCCTCCCCAATGGATCGATTTTGATGCGGTTTTTTTTCTCTAATACAATCGAAGTGGATCTTAGCTGTAATTTATGAAGTTCTGCTCAGGTGTTTGAAGATCATCAGCTCATTTCCTACTTGGTTAAGGGTCTTACAAGCTTTCACTTTTGCGATTGATTTGGGTGTACTATTACTTCGTATTATTTCCAAGGCATATTAACCTTGACTTTATGCTGCAGCATCAAGTGGTCTGCGGAATACCCAAACCTCTTATAGATACTCAACTTACAGCAGATATGGTATCTCTGGGCTCATTAGAATGGTCTGAATGAGTAGGTGTTAGATAAATGATGATCAAGGATCGAGGATCTTGTGATAGAGCAGAAAACTGGATATCAAGATGTCAGGTATATCGCACATAGTCCGGCCATGGATTGACATCGGGGGTCTTTTAAATTTAAAATTGACACTTGTTAACTTTTAAATTTTATTATTTGTTGTAAAAGTGGTAATAGAAATATGTATACACATTCTGTCAAAATTTTAACTGTCTACTTAATTATGTTTCATGAGAGACTACTTATTATGGTTAGTTACAACCCGATAACAGACAGACGGACGGACTGCGGAGCCTTAGTAATAAGGTCTCATTTGGGTACGGAACCCTAAAAATGTTCACTTAATAGCACTTTACTAATACAATAAATATTTTTCATTTAACTATGGAGTGCATTGCCGTCTCCGCAAGTCGCGTCGCTGCAAAACTCTGATTACTGGAGCGAAACTGACACTGCGTATTGCGAATATTAAATAACTGAGTTGCGTTTCCTATAACGGCAATGAAATATTACCAATCCTGCAACAAATTATTTTTATAGTTATTTTATGCTTTTGAGTTGTCAAATAAATCTACCACTGCACTGGTTCAGAATGCCGCGTTCCAACCGAGAAGAACTAGCAAAAGAAACTCGGCGGTTGCTCTTTAAAAAATGAGTAACAACTACCAATATTATGTTCTGCAGTTTTAACCGTATCATGAATTGCTGGAGCGAATAATATCCACACGTTTTTTATGATTTAATATAATCTTCAATTGTAGGTACAATAATATGCTTTACCTGGCGCATCAAAATAGCTACAGTCTCATTTGTGGTTATTGGTTGAATATAATAAGGTGATCCTTCTGCAACTATGCATTTAAGTCAATAGCAAGATAGAATGGATCGATCAGAAGTGATCGTCACTCAATAATTTTTTTAAAAAGAGCAACCGCCGAGTTTCTTGCTGGTTCTTCTCGGCAGGAAGGGCATTCCGAATCAGTGGTAGACTCATCGATGATTTAAAAGCACTTGTAAAAAGGTGTATTTGAATAAAAAATATTTCTATTCTATTCTATTCTAATAATTTTTAGACAACCCTGAGGCTGGATGTAGTTGCGCAAAATATTCTAAATACCTACTGATGGAATGGAAAATAAGAAAAGGGGAATTTTGAAAGCCATCTTTCAACACATTGTCACGTCAAGTATTACCGTCACGCTGTTAATTGACGTGAGTTCGCGCCATACCGCACCCCTCTGCGCTCATTTGCGTGACATATTCATGGGAGTAATCATAGCCGTCTCTATCTCCTGTAGAGAGCCATGAAGTGGATGTGGCAACGTCGCAATTTACTGTCACTAGTAGGCTCATGGGTAAAATGAAAAATCAGTAGGAATGTATAGCTGTATAGACTTCGGTGTTGATAATTATTTACTGATACTAATTAGCTGCTTGATTTTTATGGCGTCCACATGAATGAGAACTAACATATTAAATAATTACATAATTTTGTGTTTTTAGAAACATCGAAGAGTGAATTGAAAAGGTAATGATGTAACAAAGTTACAATGTAAACGACATTATGGTACATAACTTTGAAACTACTGACCCGATCTTGATGAAATTTGCACTGTTTCCTAAGTTAAAAGATTCTTAAAACAATTAAGAAAGATTTTTAGATAAAGATAAAGTAGGTATATCAAAAAATAAAATAAAACTTCTTCAAAAAGCGAATATTCTCTTTATTTAATGGCTTCTTATTATTCAGCTTGTTTTTATTTCATTGCCTTTTTAAGAAGAATCTAACACTGGTTCGGAATGCTGCTCTAACCTTAGCGAGAAGAACCAACAAGAAACTCGGCATTGTATCTATGCATTGTAACTTAAAAGAAAAAACAATACCTATTTAAGAGTATTATCATCATCATAATCTAGACTACTTCAACAATCACTATGAACTAACAGAAAGCAGCAAAAATTTAGTTAAAACAATGTCATAGAGTAAAACATATGTTTTTATAAAAGTAGACAACATTAGAATAGTCAACCTATTTAGTCAACAAAAGAATTAAAATCTCTATCTGATTTCTCTTTTAGGTAATACACATACTTTTTTTTATAAAAATAGTCAAAGCAATTACATTTACAAGCAAGTATAAAAGTAGTCAACCTATAGTCAACGCAATAACTTATTAAAATCTCTATCTAATTATTCTTTTAGGTAAAACACATACATCATACTTCATACTAATATTATAAATGCGAAAGTGTTTTTTGGTTTGTTCGTTTGTTGGTTTGTCCTTCAATCACGCCACAACAGAGCTACAGATCGACGTGATTTTTTGCCTGGGTGTAGTTGAGGACCTGGAAAGTGACATAGGCTTATTTTTATCCCGGAAAACATAAGAGTTCCCAAGGGACTTTAAAAACTAAATCAATCATCAGATAGTCTCTTATAAAAATAGTCAAAGCAAGCACATTAATAAGCAAGTACAAAAGTTATAGTCCATATCTTACTAAACTACTGAACTGATTTTGATGAAACTTGCGCTGATTCTTTAGTTAACAGATTCTTAATCCAACTAAAAGAAAATTACTTGTTGCAATTTGTTTCCAAATTTCTGAGAAATATACGTGGATATACATACACACACTTATGAAATTTGACATCTATTTTGAAACCCACAGAGATTAACTTATACGAATATTGTGCATTGTTGGACAATATTATATATATTCGGGTCGAATTTTTGGATTATTTTCTGCGTAACCTAGAATAGTTTTGGACTTATACTCTAGGCCACTTTTTATATAAATTTCATCAATCAATAAATTTACAAATTTCTCCCTTTCTACCCACATAGAGCATATTCATTTTAAATAACAATAATTATTTTCTGATGAATTCGGACACAGGCCAGTCATTGAAGTTATTTGCTGCAAATGTCTTGCAGTTGGCAAGATTAGGTATTGCCTCAAAGTATTATAGGCACAGGAGGAAATACTAAATATCACAAATGAAAATATAAGTGTAGCAACACTATATCTACGTTGCTTATTTTTTAACAATTTTATTTGGTCTAGAACTAGCTCTGCAGCAAAATTATCAATTTCAATATTAACTGCTTCGTTCAAATAAATAAGACCTATCGAGACAATATTCAAAATATGACTTTGTTGGTTCACAACTATTGTTATAATAACGAGATAGTATATTTTCAAGCTGTGACCATCTTCTTAGCTTAAGTTCACTAGGTAATATCCAGCTTAAATCTTCAAGATGCATTAAATGTCCTTTTACATATACCTGAATGCTTAGATTTTCATCCACCAACACACTATTAACTACTTTCACATTGCAGTCACTGTCACCATTATTACTTTCAATATCAAGATTTAACAAATAAAAATAGAGCTTCTTATTAGGTATCACTCGATATAACCATTTAGAGTCTCCTAACTTTTCGTGGAATTTATGCACTTGTCTTTGAATGATGAAATTATGTCACTCTCTAAAAATTTAGACACCTGCTCCTCATGAAATAGTTCAGCTCGTTGTCTCCTTTTTTCGGGGTTGCTTCTTGAAGGTGGAGTGCTCTTTGACATGTATGATGGGTGATTATTGAATATATGGGGTATTGCACCCTCGACTAAATTACGTGGGTATTTCAATTTCTGTTTAAACACATCCGCAACTTCCAATGACAATTTCCTCAGTCTGGATTTCATGGGTTGAAAAATAGTTGCAGCATACAACTGAGTGTTTTGTAGGTACCCAGTCTTTTCGTGGAATGGCACGTAACCACTCTTGAGATGAGCATCTTTCGGGAAAGAAAATGTACTTTTAGCTCCTTCAATGCGGATTACACTGGCTTAATTTGATTTGCATTCTGGCACACAACATTTTCTTGGCATCTGAAACGGTTAAAATAACTTTTATAAACAAACAAAATGAAATAATATAAGTATTTTTTTTGTAGGTTATGTTTTCAAACCTAGATAGGTACCTACTTATTTAAATTATGAGTCTAGCACTTAATTGTAAGTTACTACACATCTTTCATCGAAAATATCTTCATTTGTTACATTAAAACATATTGACAGTAGTAGTCAGTCAGTAATAAACTTAACTTTCTTACCTTAGCAGGTTTGTTTACACTTTACACTTTGCAGTCCATATAAAGTTAACCACGAAAACGGATTTATCTCGTCATAACTGATGTATTTTTAAAAGGTTTCTATCTACCTTGAGTGAAAACGTACATTAATCACCAAAATTATTGTATCTTTTGTTAAATAATTATGATTTAAATACAAAATAACACGACGCGAAACAAAACCAAACACCAAACACAAACTTTTCGGTGTCGACTGACAGAGCCTACCTGCGACGTTGCCAGACTTCTACTTCATGGCCTTTGAGTAATAAACCAACACAGGAGAAGAATTGACGCGCGTACCCCTCTGTAAGTTGGGTATGAGCAGTGGTCCTACTCGTTATATAAAACTGTTTGACTCGAGTCACGCGCCTGTCAACTACGTATGGTTAGCGGGGAATGAGCTCCGCTATAAATGCCGAATATGAGAGTATTTTCTTCTAAAAAGATATTTAAAACATCCAGTTTACTAAAGGATAACATTTATTTACTTCTGATGTATTATTTTATCCAAATAATGCAATACTTATGCAGAAAACTTAAGAAAACTGTCGATCTGAAAATGTTGCTACTTAATCGTACATGAAATAATTTGGGGAAAATATTGAAAATTAATCTTCCTACTTACTATTCGTTTAGAGACCTTTATCTTGAACTGCATTATAAATTGATCCCATAGAATTAAAATCACGATAGAATAGGAAGGGGTGAACGACTAATTTATAAGCTTTAAGTAAAATATGACTAGATATATAAATACGAACTTTGATCGTCTGTGGGATTATCAAATAATGATAAAAAATTCTTTCTATAAAACCGACTTTAAACGCCACTACAAAGTATAAAACAATTTTAATTTGTACATGTATGTTGAAGTCGGGCGGGCCTAAATATAAATGATGAAACTAATGCGCGACGCTAGCCCAACTTTGCCCGATCGGCGTATGAAGTCGGTTTTTTAAAGATATTTTTTTTACATTATTATTTTAAGCTTTTTTGTGTATATCTCTCATCGCGAGCAATTTGCTCTTAATCATTGAGTTCCTTCCTCCATCACCGAAGATATGAATCATCTTCTCTTCACCTTTTAAATAGGCCCAACCTTATTATGCTTTCTTTCAAAAAAAATTGAAATCGGTTCAGATTTGACGTAGTTATGGAGTAACATCTAACATTATATCAACAAAAATTTATATGGGAACCACCTCTGAAGTATGCCCTACTAAACAAAAAAAATTTATCAAATTCCATTCATTATTAGGCGGAATAATTGGGTAACAAATATACAAAAAATTCAAATTGAGAACCTCCTCCTTTTTTGAAGTCGGTTAAAATGATTGCATTATTATAACGATCGCAATGGTGTCTGATTGGCTGGTACTCTCCCACTATTGTTTAAAATGCATTGATGCAGCTAGAGCTCCATAAACTCAGCGAATTCATAAAATTAGTTTTTTTACTCAATTATTTCAAAATTTATAGGTATATATTTCCATATAGCCAGTGTGATATGATTTTCTAAATATACAAAATGAAAAGGTGACTGACTCACTGATTTATCAACGCATATCTACTATGACGTAGGCATCCGCTAAGAAAGGATTTTTACAAATATAATTCAAAAAATAATGAAAACGAGACTAAAAAATTGTTTAATAATAATGATAAGTTCTACGTAAGTCTTTCTTACTCGAAAATTAGGACTTTAATTTTATGAAGTCGGCCACACCGCAATAAAATTAGGGCTGGACAGCAAGATTTCATATGTCGATATTGGTGGGGGGATTGTATAAATTATTTATACCGAGATATTTTTATCGTCTTACTAATGGTTCATTGACGAAAAAAAATATTTAAATTCTATACATATTTGGTTCATTAAAACTTGGCAATTGAATTAAAGTACCCATACTTCTTATTCATCCCGCTAGGTTTACCGGAAAGCTAAATAGCTTGGCGGTGTTTTATTACAGATGGGGTGGCCACTATAGCCATGGCGGCAGCCTAGCATTACAAACAAATATACACTTCGTTCAGATGAAGTAGATGAAAAAAATAAGCCTTCCAAGTAAAGTATGTAGGTACAAGTTTTAACTTACCAATCATAACTTTAAATAAATTTTTTTTTAGGGTTCAGTTTTTCCTTTTTATGTTTCCTCCATACTGGACTGAGAGAATATTATTCAACGCTGGAAAACGATCTTGTAAATCGAAAAAGTGAACTTTAAACCAGAGCCAATAACGTTTTAAAAAATCATAACAGCTCATAATAAGCTATCAGGAGCAGATTTTTTTCAAAAAGCATATTTTTTAATGTAACACATCAGATGATACTAATTATATAATTCTAAAGTAGAATTACTTTAGTTTTATACATTAGTTTTATATCAATTTCGACTAATAGTTTTTAAATTTCAAGAAGCAATGTTGCTGTAACTTGGTATTTGATACATATGAAACCACGAAATAACTCTAAACTCTGAAATGCTAATTATGCTGTATTTATTTTTAAGGAAACATGATGTAGTTCTAACAGTTTGTACTTAATATACTTTTTAGAAATAGATACATCGTAAATTTCGCTTTAAACATAAATAAAACAAATGATGTTTCATTAAAAATGCTGTATGTTTATTTAAACAAGATTACTTAAAAAATCAATGTGTTCAATATTAATACCCACTACGTATTCAAATAAAAATTAAATGTCTCTCAACTTAATAAACAATATTATTAAAAATCTATGACAAAGTACAGCACTCCCTGGTGGCTTATAACCTTAAATCATAACTAAACAGCTGCTCTAAGGTGATATACTGTGGTACCTACAGCATGCTTTCAGCATGAGATTGAGAGTATAGTGACGGAGTAAATACCTTGGTATCTACAAAATCTGTTAATAATCAGATAATCCTAAGTCCTTACAGTAGGTACACCTAAGTGCACTGCACTGCTAAAAAGTATTGATAACTTTTTTGAAGTATCTGTATAATATTGAAAAATAGATGGTGTCTTAGTATTTACAGCATTTTTGAGTACGTTGAAAAATATGAATAACAAAAAATATAATATAAACATGTAGAGAAGGTCAACATAGTATCTTAGAAAAATAATGTCATAGGAAAACGAAAATCCGACAATCCGACGCAGTATCTTTTTCTTCCAAATATATAAAAAAGTCATTTTGTTATTTTTCGAAATAAGCTAGATCGCTTTCCAGCGTCAATATAGTCCAAAGTTTCTAGCTGTATCTTTACGCAAGTACTAAAAGCCTACAAAGAGTCAATCTAATAGCAAAGGCATATTATGACTAAAATAACGGCAAGAACCTCGTTTCCTAGCGCTTCTATATACCTACCATGTTAAAGATCTCGAACAAAAAAATTTACTCTCGAATAAAGTAACTCTGTTGTAAATAATTATTAGAAAAACTTATCGAAAGTCGATAATCGATAGTGTCAAATCCCTAAAATGCTTACACAAATGATGCGATTGTTTCATGTAATGATAGAGCGTCCCTGTGTGTGAATGTGATAGTGTGCATATACTTTAAGGTAGTGTTTGCTAATTATATTGTGTGCGTGCATAGCGACGTGATGGAAAAATGCAACTGTAGTAAGCAAGTTTTCATGTGTGCTACCTCGCCCCCCACCGTAATTGACAGACTTTTTTGCGAATAAATTAGGGGTCAAGTCCTCTCCATTGCTGGTTTATTACTCAAAGTTCATGGCTCTCTACAGAAGATAGAGACGGCTATGGAGTAATATACCATATTCTAATTTGGCGTGACACGTGATATGATAAGTAGGACACGTAACTTGCCACTCTTCTGAGTTGCTAAATATGTTGGAAAGCTCATTTTATTTAGATGAGATTGTTCTATTTTGTATTGTATTGTATTGTTTATTTCTTCCATTGAGGCTTACAAAAGCGCTTACGAAAAAACAAAAACTAAACAAAACAACAAATAAATGATACATCATTAAATATTTAAATTACAAAATCTACAAAAATATTTTTAAAAAATCCTAAATATTAATAATAATTATGTTCTATTTTGATACATAATTTGAAGTAGTGATGCACTTCGAACTTGTTACATATTTATTTAGTTTTATTATTATGTTAGTATTAAGAGATTTCAGTAATTACTACGTGAATTTCTGGCTAGCTTTCCTTGGAATAGAATAGAAATAGCGTTTTATTCCAAAGGCCGATGTGCAATATATATCGCCGGGTACTGTACTTAAGCGACAGCTAACGAAAAATTAATGTTATATAGGTAGGTTGGTACATACCAAAATGTTAAATACTAACTTTTGCCCGCGGCTTCGCCCACGTTAAGTTCAACTTTTAAAACCCCTATCTTAACCCCCTATGGGGTTCAATTTTCAAAAATTCATTCTTAGCGGATGCCTGCGTCATAATGGCCCTTTCTATACTAGTCCCTACCAACGTAAGCTATCTGTATGCCCAGTCCTTTGAATATTAAACCAGCAGCCCGATCCGTCTACTGATTTAAGCTGTGCGTTGATAGTTCAGCAGTCAGTCAGTCAGTCACCTTTCCTTTCATATACTATATTAGCTTACCCCTTCCTAACCAGGGTCACATCCGCTTTGGTAAATGTTAGTAACTAATAACCTATGCTGTTTAATATAAGCTTGTACAAATCATAACCGTGCATTATCCACGCTAATTACTCCAGGTCATTATCCAAACATGTCAGACAATCTGCTCTGCCCGGATAATCCCTCGTATTATCCGTGCAGATTGATCGCGCTGGACCGGGGAAATAAAAACACAGCCGCCAGTTGTGCAAGATGAATGGGTGACCGGTAGTACGCTATTGTACCCCTTTTTAATTACCAACGCTTGTTGTTTCTGTTTGGGTGAAAAATTGCTTTTTCTTCCACCACTGTATTTCTTTTGTGTCACTGAAAGGCTGATGCATAAATATTTCGGAAATCTGGCGCGGTGAAATTTAAACGTAGTAGGTAATAGTACGCAAGTAAAGGGTTGATATGCTATTATTGGCGGACCCTTATTATTTTTACAAAAACCCACAAAGTAAGGAATTCTTCATTTAGCAAATATCCGTTACTCAATAATTGAATAATTAATACAACACAAGTAGGTATAAGGAGACTTGACCGGCGTGATAACTCGAAGCAGAATGGCGCCTGGCGTCGATACTCGTTGGCTTTTATGGAAATGACGAACGGCGCACTCGGTAGTTATTATAAAAATCTACCCTCAGCTAACACTATTTTATCCTTTTTTTGTTTTATCAGTTATGTTGCCTGTACTTCTATTGGTAAAAGCCTCAAGCTTAAAAGCTGACAATTGCAA
Source organism: Oeneis ivallda (assembly GCA_029955525.1). Lineage (NCBI taxonomy): Eukaryota > Metazoa > Arthropoda > Insecta > Lepidoptera > Nymphalidae > Oeneis > Oeneis ivallda. Next base: position 22,731,317 of record JARPMR010000018.1, on the reverse strand, counting down.
ATGCGATCAGTGAAATAACAACACAGCTTCCTTTTACAAGTAAATAAACAGTGGTTGGTCATACCGTACGAGAACCAAATAGTCACCGACGTATCTCAGCGAGTCGCGAAACTGAAGTGGAAATCGGCGGGGTACATAGTTCGAAGAGCTGATGGTCGTCGGAGTACCAATGTGCTAGAGTGGCGACCCCACACCAGGAAACGCAGGGTTGGCAGACGCCCCACTAGGTTGACCGACGACATCAAACTAGTCGCAGGGAGCCGCTGGATTCAGGCGGCGCAAGACCGAGGCCTGTGGAAGTTTATACAAGACCTTTGTCCAGCAGTGGACGTCTATCAGTTGGTAAAGAAGAAGTTGGTCATACGATATTTTTTCCCCTTTTGTATCACCTTGTTGTATCATTCAGGCAAAATAAAAGAGTCAATTAAAGGAGAGCGCAAAAATGTTGCTAACTTACAAGTTACTTAAGGCTGAAGCACAAATATAGCGTAGCCGCTGTGAATAATAACACAGCTTCTTGTCCAAGTAAAGGGGTTATACGCCATTTTGTCCCCTTTCAATTGCCATTGCATTTAGCGCATCCAGCCTTTACTGTTTGCGAACTTTTTTTCTGGCCCTTGCTGTCTCATAATTTATCTTCTATCTAAATATAGGAAAAGGTGACTGTCTGTCTGACTGACTGATCTATCAACGCACAGCTCAAACTGCTGGATGAATTGAGCTGAAATTTGGTATACCGATATAGATATTAGGACATAGGCATCCGCTAAGAAAAGATTTTGGAAATTCCACCCCCAAGAGGGAGTGAATTTTTGTATGAAAATTTCTGTTTTTCAAGTTCTAGTATAGGAATCGACGTGATTTTGTGACATGGGTATAGTTGAGGACCTCGAGAGTGACACAGGCTACTTTTTATCTCCGAAAATTAAAGGGTTCCCGCGGAATTTAAAACTAAATTCACGCGGATGAAGTCACGGGCATTAGCTAGTTAGCTATAAAGTAGCCTTCTTAGATTACAGCATGCAACTGGGCGACACTAATTACGCCTGTCATTATCCGGGCCTATCAAACAATCTGCTCAGTCCGGATAATCGCTTTTACCCGGGCAGATTGATCACGCAATCCCAGGGAAATAAAAACACAGCCGCCAGTTGTGCAAGATAAATGGGTGACAGTACGCTATTTTACTCCATTTTAATTGCCAAGCTTTGTTGTTTCCATTTGGGTGAAAAATTGTTATTTTTCTGTGGCAACTGGTACTGTACGTATTTCTATCTTCCATCAGTCGTTGGAAGCTGCTGCACATCAAGCTATAAATGATCTACGATTAAGAATAGAATAAGAAAGTTATTTTTTCAAAATTCAAAATTATTTAGGTAGGCCAATCTGTGGCTCTTGGGACACGTCATTATTCTACCACCGGTTCGGAAAGCGGATATTCAAATAAAAAAAAGACTTTTACAATATGCTTTTGAATGGTCAAGTAAATCTAGAACTACTGTTGGTCCGTAATGCGGTCCCTACCGAGAAGTACCAGCAAGAAACTCAGCGGGTACTCAAAATTTTTTTAAACAAAATTGTGTAGTATACAGTCATTGCCGTTTCATAAATTGATGGAGCGACCCAAATTCACGCTTTTTAGGTTTCCGTAGTAAACAAGGAACCCTTATAGTTTCGCCATGTCCGTCCGTCTGTCTGTCTGTCTGTCCGCGGTTTAGCTCAGAGACTATTGGTACTAAAAATCTGTAATTTGACAAGGGTACAAATATCAATCACGCCGACAAAGTGGTGAAATAAAATTGTGAAAAATATTTTTTTTAGGGCTACCTCCCCTACATGTAAATTGGGGATGAATTTTTTTTCTCATCTATCCCATAGTGTGGGGTGTCGTTGAATAGGTCTTTCAAAAACGTTGTGGGTGTGGGAACACCATTTTTCAATTCAGGGATCCGTTTGTGAAATATGTTATTTTAAAGTCCTAAATTTAATTAGAGCCAAGTGTCCCCTTCCCTCTGCCAGCTAAATGGTTGTTTATAGGATACAAGAAAAAATTCACAGCAGTAGTATATATAATGAATTTTAAAGGAAAACTATCACGGCTAAGTAGGGTTCATTAGTGAAGGAGTTATATCGGTTTTTCTAAGTCAGATATTACACGTAGTGTAAGTTGCATATTTTGTAGTATATTATAGTATTTAAACCATGGAACTCAAAATGTATTCAATATTCATTATTCATAAATAAAATAAAAGCACTATCCTAGGTCAGCAATAATATTTGATACTTTCAACTACGGAACCCTACACTGCGCGTGACCCGACACGCACTTGGCCGGTTTTTATTATTTACTAGATGATGCCCGCAACTTCGTCCGAGTGGATTAAGGTTTTTAATTCCCGCGAATACTCTTTTATTTTGCGCGATAAAATGTAGCCTATGTTTTAAGGTTGGGTATGAGCTACTTGAGGTACTTTTAATAGGTTTTAAACTTGTGTAAAGGCAAGTCTTCTTTCAAGAAACCTAAGTCCCGCAATGGAAGTCTATCGGTAGAGATGATAACGATGATGAGTTATATTCGGGCCACAGTTATCGATTTGCAACACCACCGAAGAGCTCAAACATTTGGCGGGTCGCATCAGGGACAGCAAAACACAAACATAGGTAAAGCGATCAATCGATCCCAGCGGGCCCGTGTTGCCGCATAATTGACATCACCTCTAAAATATCGAAAACAATGATTTACTGCCCTCAGGGCCATCTTAATCGGGGGTTCGTGGCACCCGGGCGCAGAGACCAAGGGGGCGCAGCCTGATCGCCCTACATACCATGCGTAGTCCACGTTTAGGTGGGTAGCACCCCTGCAGCATCAGGGTTGAAGAGTTGGAACCAGAAATTTTTAAAAACCAACTCGCAAACATTCTCTATCGATTCAAAAAAAGACACAAATCGGTCCAGAAATCTTGGAGAAATCGGTGAACATCAATAGGAAATTCAAATTCAAATTCAAAATTATTTATTTCACGTAGACCAACCTGTGGCTCGTATGACACGTCATGAATCTACCACCGGTTCGTAAAGCGGATTCTGCTGAGAAGAGCCGGCAGTTGCTCTTTTCAAAATAATCATTTTACAATATTATACAGCTATTACATTGTAATAAGTTTTTTATACTATCTTGTGGGCAGCCGGATGCCATGCCGATTTAACCCATGCAACTTTGTTAGATAAGAATAGAATATAATATTTCCACAATGAGGTGAAGTTCCATATAAAGCGTAGTTACTATGTGACGAGCGCCGTCACAACGCAAGCAGCCTACACGGGCGGCGTGAATCATCACACGAGGGACCTGCGTGAACACGCCGTCACAGCGCAAGCAGCCCACACTACACGTGCCGCGTGACTCATCACGCGAAGCCGGCGTGAACGCACACGCCAGGGCAATGACACCAGCGGCGCGATCCCCGCCGAACCGCGCCGAGGCCCACCGAAGCAGCCAGCAGAAAAGTATAAAACGCCGAACAAGAGCGCTCACGAGCAGTTCGCCAGCGGCGCCCGTGCCATCAGGGTCGGTCTGATTCCCCTCTGGATCGATCCTGGTATCGTCGGCCTGATTACCCTCTGGGTTGACGATTGGTACGAGCTCTCTGGTAGGACCACAGGGGCTGTTGCTCGCGCCTGGCTTCGCGGCCCGGCCCGTCCAACCACCCCGAGCGTCTGCGTTCCCCCCGCGACCGCCGCGTCACCCGCGCTCCACCGGGAGTCCGTCGCCCTTCTGTCAGCCGCCCGGGCGGTCCCGATTCGTACAGTATTGTAAACGCGTTTAGGCTCGCGTCAACGTCACTCGATGTAATGTAATAAGTTAAGAAGGTTGTAAATAAAAGTCAGTATTGTTTATCGAGTATTTTATTCCTTGTCCTCGGAAATATTGAAAGGTGAGGTTCGATCCCTCACATCTAATGAACGAAGTGGGTCGCTCTCAGCCCGGCCGATCCACTCCGTTACATTTGGCGCCCAACGCAAAAACCCGCGATACCGTTCCGTGAACACGTGAAAAACCACCTACTCGTCCGTGAAAATACCGCGCTAATCAATTAGGTAGCCGGTCCGTTTTGCATCGCTTAAGAATCGCGTCGCATCCGCAAAACCACTCACCCGCGCCAATCCGTTACGCTTGGCCGGTCCGTCCGCCCGCGTCGCGTCGCGAGAAAAAGTACCGCGTCGCGTTCACAGGCATATTCCGTAAAAATAGACACGCTCCACGCGACCGTGGGGGTATCTACCCGTACCGAAAACACAGAGTGGCAAGCATACAGTAGGTCATTTCACTTTAGGAATACTCGCGACTTTTACAACTTAACGGTTACAAACTCTTCCACGTAATCGGTTCGATTTATCGGATCTACTGAAAGGGTGAGTAACCGACCGTATAGAGAGAAAAGAAAACGTAGGGAAAAGAATAAGAAACCGCGAAATAGATGCTTATCCCGGATTAGTCAGCTTGATTAACCTCGAGTAGTTAGATAAATCACGGGGAAAGCATCTCATCGTTTAGAAAACTACTACACGTACGACACAAGGGGGAACACCGCGGAGATTAGGGAAAAATTAATAATAAAAATACAGTAGGTAGAAATAACGCTCGCCGACCGACCGTACTTGCTGTAACCGCCGGAATAATTAAACCGAGTACCGCGAAATAACCTAGCAACAGAGTAGGTTACCGTAGATATTAAAAATAAAAGATATAAACTAGCATCCGTACCGTTACCATAGATATTAAAAATAAAAGATATAAACTAGCACCCGTACCGCTACCGTAGATATTAAAAATAAAAGATATAAACTAACTTCTGTACCGTAGATATTAAAAATAAAAGACATAAACTAGCACCCGTACCACTACCATAGATATTAAAAATAAAAAGATACTAACTAACAACCGTACCGTTACCGTAGAAAAAAAAATAGTCACTAACGTCCGTACCGTAAAAGGAAAAAAAAAACCAAGACAGGGGAAACAAATCGAATGCGAACTATGCCAACTGCCTGGATCTACTCACTGAACAAACAAAAACTAACAGAAGAGCTAGAGAAGAGAAACATACCAGCTCCAACTACAAGCACAGTGGAGGAATTGAGGAAACTGTTATCAAAAACGATAAAAACCGAAGAAGCAACTAGCCAAGACAACACAATGGGTACCGAAAACGGAGCAACAGACTTCGACAAAGCAGTGTCCCGATGGAAGATACAATTCGATTCAACAGGAGACGCCGTAGAATTCCTAGAAAGAGTGGAAGAACTGGCCGAAACATTAGAGGTCAACAAAGACAAAATAATACATGTCATACCAAGATGTCTCAGCGGAAAAGCAGCACTATGGTACAGGAACAACAATCAATATTGGGAAACATGGGAAGACTTAACAGACAGCTTCAAGTTGTACTACTACCCGAAAAATTATAAGAAAAATCTTTTAGAAACGATCATAAACAAGAAACAGGAAGCACGTGAAGATTTCGTCGACTATCTAACAAACATGCAAACATTATTCAGAAGATATGGGAAATTGACACCAGAACAACAACTAGAGAGAATCTATGACAACATGAGAAGCAGCTACCAGTTCTACATCAAAAGAAGAGATTTCAACACGATGACGGAATTAATACAGCTGGCAAAAGAATACGAAAAAATCCGAACAGATCAGTATCAGTATACATACAAGACACCGACATACTACCACAAGGGAAACCAACCAGAACACTCCAGAGCAGGGTCCAGGAACCAGGAACACAAGCAGAAACCGGAGGGAAAACTAATCTTACCGGACTATGACCCAGGGAAATGCTGCTGGAAGTGCGGAAAGAAAAGCCACAGGGCCCGAGACTGCCGAGGCAAACAGGCTATTTTCTGCAGCCGTTGCGGATTACTAGGAAAACTAACTCGGGATTGCTGCAACGGAGCGAACAAAGCGAGAAAAACAGGGTCACAAGCCTACACAACGAACGCACAAGAGAAAAAAAAGACAATAGAATATTCGCGGAGGTAAAAATAGGCGACAAGACGTACGAAGCACTGGTGGATACAGGGTCAACAAACACGTACATAAACAAGACCATCATGAACCACATAAAAGAAACTAGGAAGGACGTAATACCCAAATCAAACACTATAAAATTAGCAGATGGTTCGAAAATAACATCGGACACAGCAGTGAACATCGAACTCGAAGTCGCAGGACAGAAACTAACACATCAAGTGATATATCTACCAGCAACTACAGTAATGATAATGGGCATGGACTTGTTAAGAAGACTGGGACTAGCAATAAGATGGGAACAAAAACCAAATAGACAAACCGACAAAGAAGAACCCAAGGAAAAACGCGAGGGCAAACAAAGGTTGACAAAGGAACAACAAGAAAGACTACAAACCATAATAGCCGAGGAATTCGAAAAAGCGGAAAAAAGCCCAAAAGGCAATACATGGGTGAAACATGTCATAAAACTAAAACATAAAGAACCAATAAAACAAAAAGTGATAGCAGATAAACTATCAAGAAACCCAGTATGCGCCGCGTCAGCTGACGAAAACGAATGGTACACAAGGAAATTCAATAAGGTAATGGCGAACCCCGAAACAGAACCAGATTATCGAATACTGGAAGATAAACTGTATAGGAGAATAATCAATCCACGATACGGGGGCAAATTAGATCCCGACACCGAATGGAAGCTATGCGTCAAAAACTCCGACAAAAGAAGAATCCTCTCACAAAACCACGACGAACCTAGCGCAGGACACCTAGGGGTATCAAAAACCTTCAACAAAACAGCACAACGTTATTATTGGCCAGGCATTTTTAGAGATGTCGCAAAATACGTAAACAGGTGCGAGACATGTCAAAAACACAAAACGTCGCAGGAAAAAAGACCAGGACTCATGCATATCAATAACACGGAAGAACTATGGCAAGTAGTGACAACCGATCTAATAGGACCACTACCACGATCGTCAAAGGGATATCAATGGATCATCGTTTTTCACGATAAGTTCACAAAGTGGTCGGAAATAAAGCCATTGAGGAACGCGACGACAAACACGGTTATAAACGCACTAAAAGAGTGCATACTCATGAGATACGGCAGAATACAGACATTACTCAGTGACAACGCAAAGGTTTTCACAAGTAAACTGTTCAGAGACACACTCAACAAGTATGGTATACAACAGAAACTGACCGCACCATACACACCCCAGTGTAACCCAACAGAAAGAATAAACAGGACATTAGAAACCATGATAGCCGCCTTTATAGAAAAAAACCATAAAAAATGGGACGAGTACTTAGGTGAATTCAATTTTGCGATAAACACTTCAGTACAAGAATCAACGAAATACACGCCCGCATTCTTGTTATTCGGCAGGGAACTTAGACATTTTAACGACGAAAACAACCTCCCAACTCCAACACTGAAAGAAAAACAAAAACTAGAAGAAATTTATCAAATGGTACGAGAGAACCAGAAACTAGCATCAACAAACCAAAAGAAAAACTACGATAGATCGAAACGAGAATGGGAACCAAAGATGGAACAACTCGTACTTAAACGAGATTTTCCACTGTCAAACGCAGAAAAAAAGTTCTGCGCGAAACTAGCGCCAAAATACTCAGGCCCGTACAAGATAATAGATAGGAAATCGCCCGTGATATTTTTATTAAAAGCGCTCGACGGAGGCAAAGTATGCACAGCACACATAAAGGATATAAAAAGATTCCAAGAATAAAACGAAAGTACACCGAAACGTAACCGCTAAACATCAGAACACGACACGAATAGTCTAAGACGACACACCCCATCCAACATAGACCCGACCGGGAAGGTCCGACCAGACAAACATCGGACTATAAGAAAGCATAGACAAATAGCACGGAGTACACAAATGTCACTAGAAATAAATCAGCCTACCCTCAAGACCAGAAATATATCGTAGAAATCAAGAAAATGTCAAGACAAGAACATTTACAGTGGAGTAAAAGATGGCGGACGCGACAACTCCAGCGTGCTCGTGCAAAGAAGCGGCAATACAAGGTCCGTCAACCAAAAAGGAATTCAACGACGACCGAACGATGCCACCGGAAAACCAAGCGCTAGCCACAGAGGTGGTAGCAGCCGAAGGGCCGAAGAAGAAGAAAAAGAAACGGAGGGGAAGAAAGCGCATGGGTAACCACCGCAAGGGGATAGTTAGGTTACCCAAGTACAAAAAGGGTGACAAAGGAGGGAAGGCACAGCCAAACGCATAGAGGCGAAAAGTATAAAGTGACATACAGACGACAGTAAACTACTTTCTAGTTCTTTTGATTCAGAGGATGGCGTGTAACCAGCGGTGATGTTTACAGGTAAACATCTCAAAACGAGAGGGGAGAATGTGACGAGCGCCGTCACAACGCAAGCAGCCTACACGGGCGGCGTGAATCATCACACGAGGGACCTGCGTGAACACGCCGTCACAGCGCAAGCAGCCCACACTACACGTGCCGCGTGACTCATCACGCGAAGCCGGCGTGAACGCAAACGCCAGGGCAATGACACCAGCGGCGCGATCCCCGCCGAACCGCGCCGAGGCCCACCGAAGCAGCCAGCAGAAAAATATAAAACGCCGAACAAGAGCGCTCACGAGCAGTTCGCCAGCGGCGCCAGTGCCATCAGGGTCGGTCTGATTCCCCTCTGGATCGATCCTGGTATCGTCGGCCTGATTACCCTCTGGGTTGACGATTGGTACGAGCTCTCTGGTAGGACCACAGGGGCTGTTGCTCGCGCCTGGCTTCGCGGCCCGGCCCGTCCAACCACCCCGAGCGTCTGCGTTCCCCCCGCGACCGCCGCGTCACCCGCGCTCCACCGGGAGTCCGTCGCCCTTCTGTCAGCCGCCCGGGCGGTCCCGATTCGTACAGTATTGTAAACGCGTTTAGGCTCGCGTCAACGTCACTCGATGTAATGTAATAAGTTAAGAAGGTTGTAAATAAAAGTCAGTATTGTTTATCGAGTATTTTATTCCTTGTCCTCGGAAATATTGAAAGGTGAGGTTCGATCCCTCACATCTAATGAACGAAGTGGGTCGCTCTCAGCCCGGCCGATCCACTCCGTTACAACTACAATTCAAAAAAAAATACATTCGCGCCGAATTCAGAACCTTCTCCCTTTTTTGAAGTCAAAATTACTCAACTTTATTTTAGAGTAAATTATATAAAAAAATGGAAAATAAATTAACTTTTGTTTGCATTTGTTGACGATGGGGGCGCAGACTGAATTTTGCACCACGGCGTCCTGTGTGGCCCAGGGCCCTTACTAATATTATAATTTACAGAAATTAACTTCCAAGCTTTCATTTCTATAATAACGAATCCGAAACGTGGTCGCTAAATGTGGGCCTCATAAGAAGGCTCAGGGTCACTCAAACGGTCGGTGGAGAGAGCTATGCTTGGGGTTTCCCTGCAGGATCAATTAAGGAATGAGGAGATCCGCAACAAGAGTCAAAGTTACCAACATAACTCAGCGAGTCGCGAAACTGGAGTGGGAATGGGCGGGGCACATATTTCGAAGAGCTTATGGTCGTTGGGGTCCCAAGGTGCTAGAGTGGCGACCCCGCACTGGGAAACGCATTGTTGGCATACCGCCCACCAGGTGGACCGACGACATCAAACGAGTCGCGGGGAGCCGCTGGATTCAAGCGGCGCAAGACCGAAGCTTGTGGAACTTCATGCAGGAGACCTTTGTCCAGCAGTGGACGTCTATAGGTTGATGGTCGTTGCGGTCCCAAGGTGCTGGAGTCGCGCCCCACAAGGGAAGTGCAGTGTTGCAAGAAATGCTAGATCCCCCACTTGGAGGACGATGACGGTCAGACGACTTGCAGGGAGTTGTTGGATACAACTGACAGAAAACCGAGCCCTGTGGAAGTCCAAGCAAGAGACTTTAGTCCAGCAATAGACGTCTATCGGTTGATGAAGAAGAAGAATTTTCAAGTTTCCATATCTGTAGTAAGGAATAGTGAATTATAGTATTTTCACGGTTATTAATATTGCATTTTACTAATGCGAAAGTGTATTTGTTTGTTTTTGTCCCTCAATCACGCGGCAAGGAAGTAATGTGATTATTTGCTTGGATAGAGTTGAGGCTTAGGCTAACTTTTATCCCGAAAAAACAGACGATAATAATAAAGTGATCAACATAGTTTTATCCTTCAGGCCGTGGCGTTCTGAATCACCAAGTTTATCATCATCATCATCATTAGCAACCCATCAACGGCTCACTACTGAGCGCAGGTCTCCTCTCAGAGAAGGGTTATAGGCCATAGTCCACCACGCTGCCCTAATGCGAATTGGCGGACTTCACACACCTTCAAGAACATTATGAAGAACTCTCAGGTGTGCAGGTTTCCTCACGATGTTTTCCTTCACCGTTGAAGCAAGTGATATTAAATTGCTTAAACGCACTTGACTCCGAAAAGTCAGAGGTGCGTACCCGGGATCGAACCTGCAACTCCCCGAATAGGACACCACAGTTCTCACCACTAGGCTATCACCGCTTATATCACTAGGCTATCACCAAGTTTATACCTGGCACAAAAGCGAACTCTACGGTAGAAGGCGGCTTACAAACAATTTATCAGAGTGTTTCATCGAGCGATGCAAAGATACGCCCCGTACTGCAATCACGAGCATGCAATAAGGCTCCCGATAGCTCAACAGTGGATTGAAATATAAAAGGACACGGGTTCAAACTCGCTGCCATTGAGAAAACCATAGACTTAATATATTTTACTACTGTACGAAGACATATAAAGGAGTGAGGAGCAAAAAAATCTCTTACGGCAATACCTAAAGATAGAAAGAGAAAGCGAATCTGATATCGCTATGACCAGATTTGAAAAGACAATTCGTCACAATTCTTCACTTTATAAGAACTCACTAGAAGTTACAGTTAGTTGATATTAAAAATCGGTAACGCGTTTTGCGGCTGTCATGGGGTCTACACGGTAGTAAAATTTATAGTCAATGGTGTAAACTAACTCTATTTATCTTCTTCTTCATCGACCGATAAACGTCCACTGCTGAACAAAGGTCTTGCTTGGACTTCCACTGGCCTCGGTCTTACGCCGCTTGTACCTATCCTATAGATAGGTACAAGGTACCTAGGTTCAAAGTGAATGTGAAAATATTGCTAGCTTCATTTTTTTTTCTTTTTCATTTCGAGATCGATTTCATTTTGCGCGCAATCAATGCTGGAAAGCCCTGATGAGGTCTAGGTTGGAGCGCGCTTGCCTATTCACTCTCGCCTTGAAGGTACTCAAATCGTATGTGGCCGGAATCATAGACGCCGGAATTGCATTCCACACCTTAGCAATTCGTTTCACAAACGTTGAACCAACTAAAGCATTTCGTGCGAGTAGGTAGGTTTTCGTCCTAAAAGTAAATCATGTCTATGTAAACGTGGTGTGGCGAAAAAAAATTGTATTACCAAGTTTTAACTGTGCTTTCGCAATCTAATGAATGGCGTGGTCCATTTTGAACAAAGTTCATATAGCTTTAAAATGAAAAGCGTTTCTGTAAAGCCTGAATGAAAAATGTATTTAACGCAGAGGTCTGTATCTGACGACCTCCCTGGCGCATTGGTGAGCGCTGTGGTCTTATAACTGGGAGGTCTCGGGTTTGATTCCCGGCGGGGTCAATTTGGGAATTTATAATTTGGGAATTTACAATTTCTGAATTGGCTTTCGTTGGCCGTGGCTAGTTACCACCCTACCATCAAAGACGTGCCGCCAAGCAATTTAGCGTTCCGGCACGATGGCGTGTAGAAACCGATCAGGGGTATGGGTTGAATTTTCACTGCCATAACCCTTCTAAGTTAGTCCGCTACCATTTTAGACTGCATCGTCACTTACCATCAGGTGAGATCGCAGTCAAGGACTATCTTGTCACCGAATAAAAAAATCTCTATGTAGACTTTAGAGTCTATGCCATAGACCATAGACTCTATGGTATGAAGAAGTAGATAGACTATATCTCAGTGGCTTCTTCAGTTACAAAAATACAATGAAAAATACCAAAACAAAAGCAATCTTATATCGCTCATTTACGGACGTATAGAAATACTTCACTCGTACCTATCTATAATATAATAAAACTGTAACAGGTCCAATTCTGTACATTGAAGATATTTTGAAAATTTTTGTTTGAGGACACTCTATAATCGATACTGAATCCAAAACAATTTTTTTTTAATTTTTTGTCTGTCTGTCTGTCTGTCTGTCTGTCTGTCTGTCTGTCTGTATCTTGGCCGCGCATCACGCCGAAACTACTGGACGGATTTAAATGAAACTTGGCATGATTTAAGTTCATACTACGAGGTATAATATAGGATACTTTTTATCCCGAAATTCAGCACGGTTCCCTTGGGAGAGGGGATGAAAGTCAAAATGAGTATTTAGTTGTAATTCATTAAGGCGTATTCCGATTTCATTCATTCTTTTTTTGTTAGAAAGCAGGTACTTTAGAGATTATCCTGTAATTATTTCAAGGTCGTCAGTTTAGTAGTTCAGAAATTATAGACATCACAATCTTCAGTATGGTGTCCAAATAACTTGAACCCCGGAATGTACAGGGTACTTTGAATGTACGGCTCATCTTAAGCTGGCAAGCGTACTTTATCGTATATAGCCTTCGTGGATAGCCCTATTTTGTCAAAGTCAAACTACTCTAAAGGCGTCAGATTTTTAACATAGGCTACTTTTTATCCCGGAAAATCAGTGTTCACGAGGGATTTTAAAAACTAAATCCACCCGGACGAAGTCGCGGGCATCAACTAGTAATATAATAAAACTGTAACAGGTCCAATTCTGTACATTGAAGATATTTTGAAATTTTTTGTTTGAGGGCACTCTATAATCGATACTTTACGATACGATAATTTTTTGTCTGTCTGTCTGTCTGTCTGTCTGTCTGTCTGTCTGTATCTTGGCCACGCATCACGCCGAAACTACTGGACGGATTTAAATGAAACTTGGCACGATTTAAGTTAATACTACGAGGTATAATATAGGATACTTTTTATCCCGAAATTCAGCACGGTTCCCTTGGGAGAGGGGATGAAAGTCCAAATGTGCATATCGCTGTAATTCATTAAGGCGTATTCCGATTTAATCCATTCTTTTTTTGTTAGAAAGCAGGTTCTTTAGAGATTTTCCTGTAATTATTTCAAGGTCGTCAATTTCGTAGTTCAGAAATTATAGACATCACGATCTTCAGTATAAGGTCCAAATAACTTGAACCCCGGAATCTACAAGATACTTTGAATGAACGGCTCATCTTAAGCTGGCAAGCATACTTTATCGTATATAGCCATCGTGGAGAGCCCTATTTTGTCAAAGTCAAACTACTCCAAAGGCGTCAGATTTTGCCAAACGATCATTATACCTACATACTACATAGTAGGTATGGAGGTAATACATCGTATAGACTTAATGCTACAGTGTTTTCCTATGCAATTTAATATTCTAATCATACTAATATTATAAATAGTCCGCCAATTCGCATTGGGCCAACGTGGTGGACTATGGCCTATAACCCTTCTCTGAAAGGAGACCTGCGCTCAGTAGTGAGCCGTTGATGGGTTGTTAATGATGATGAATGATGAATATTATAAATGCGAAAGTGAGTTTGTTTGTTGGTTTGTCCTTCAATCACGCCACAACAGAGCCACGGATCGACGTGATTTTTTGCATGGGTACTATAGTTGAGGACAAGGGCTACTTTTTATCCCGGAAAATCAAAGTGTTCACGAGGAATTTTAAAAACTAAATCCACGCGGACGAAGTCGCGGGCATCAGCTAGTAGAAAATACTTTACTCCTGCAGAATGGATACATCTTTTGTAGCAACGCGATCCATTGCCTTTGAGCAGACGTTATTTCCTACTTGTTGAATTCCGCAAATTGTCTGTTTCTGCACTTTATCTTTGTAAAGTAATGTAAAAACTTTCCCATTGCTATTTAACTGACTCTTTTGTACCAATTTCACCTTCGGTATTACCAAACGATACTACGTTTAACCGATGTTTTAAGAATTAATTTAAGCACACACACATACTCACAACGCAATATGCAGGCCAGGCAAGGACACAAAATCTTGAATATAAAAAGATAAAAAATTAAAAGCTAATTAATAAATATACAAATATATTATAGATCCTTAAAAAAAGGAAATGAATTCTCACTCCATGATTTCAACACCAAACGGCGTAAAAAATATGAAACATTGTTAATATTTTCTTTCTTTGTTTGTTTTCATCTTAAATGTAATGGAAGACTGAGAAAATATCAGAAATCAGTCCGTGAAATTACGTGTGCCCACTGTATACCAATATGCTTGTAATAATAGGCAAGTGTAATTATTTTTCCTTTTCGATTGGTCCCGGAGCCGGTAACCTTGAAAGTCCACAGAGGATTCGAAAATTTGTATTCGAATTGATGGTTAATTTGAAAAGCCGAAACAATCTTAATTTATTTTTCAAAATATTATGTTTTACCGTCATCGCGGATGTTGGTTTCTTGCAGTGTATTAGATAGATTTACTCTTTCATGAAAGTCTCGCATTTGAACAACTTCGTCTCGCAACTTGAAGTAGGTATCTTGAAGTATGTGACAGGGGGAGACTCTTCCGGCCAAAAAAAAGTGGTTTGTGTAATTTTTTCCTGAAAGAGTAAGAAATTTTCCATAGAATGCACTGCGAAAAAATCAACATCCGGGATGACAGAAACATTTTTGAAAAAAAAAAATTTTTTAACATTGTTTCAGCTTTTCAAATCAACGCATACCGAGCTTATTATAAACGTATAATGTTTAACTGTCAATTCGAATACAAAATTTTCGAATCCGCGTGACGGAACTTTAAGTGTTACCGTCTCCCGGTAAAGATGGAACCTTTTTAGGGTTCCGTACCCAAAGGGTGGCAATGAAATGAAATGAAATGAAACTTTATTTGCTGAATATGAGTACAGTATAGTTAGATATTATTAACAATGTCATGAAAATTCCCACATATTCTGCGAAATAGCATGCAAATGTTTAAATTAGGTAATTTTCATAATTTTGAAAATTTCGATGAGCTCAATTAATTACTAGTGGTTCGCCCCGAACTAAGACCTCGCGGTATCCCATAATTCCCATAAGGTAGTTTTAACTATATTATATTGTAATTAAAACGCGCCGAATCTGATGACGTCAATCGTCATCTGCTTTCGTGGATGGGATGCATATTTACAATATTAAAGACAGCGCCATCTAGTAACAGTATAGTGAAGTTTTGTTAAAAACATTGATGCCCATTAAAACTCAAATAATTTCGTTTCTTTATAATATTTATCTAATCTTAGTATTTGTTGTTAAAGTACAGAATTTAACTCAAATTATGTGTAAGTTTCAAGTTTTAAAACAAAGTGGTTTTAGAAATCTAGCCTCGAATACAATCTCCACTTTGAAAGCCCCCCATTTCGTATGGGAGCCCCCCTGAAATAAAGATTTTTATAACTTTTTAAGCCATTTTCGGCTGGAGGCCATCGGTTTACATATCATATCTAAAATTGAAGTAATTACGTTCAGTAATTCAGAAGTTATAAGGCTGTGACAGACGGACGGACGGACAAGTGCAAATCGCTCTAGTAAACTCAGAGACCTTCGCTTCGCTCGGTCGAAAATGAATCTAAAGTGTCAAGTGTCAATACCCAATTACTAAGTCTCCGCTGTACGTCCGTCTGTCAGCGGGCTGTATCTCGTAAGCCGTAATAGGTAGACAGTTGAAATTTTCACAGAGAGTGTATTTCTATTGGCGCTATAACAAATAATAAAAATTAAATTTAATTAAAAATAAAGGGGCTCACATACATGGGAAATGAGTCGAAATAAAATTTTATTTTTTTTACCCTGGCATGTGGGATGTTATTGTCTAGAACTCCTTAAGTAGAGTTCAAACATATTTTTTATTATTTTTAGCTTCAAAAATGAAGAAATGGGGTGCTATCAAAGTTGTCGGTTTTAGACCATGCGGGTCTACCTATCTCAAAAACTCTACTTAGGAATTTGAAATGTCTGTTTATTATGTACTACATAGTGTATTTAAACAGTAAATACTGAAAACACCGATTTATAATGCGGGACCAAAACAATCGAGCATTTTTCCCCATATGCTAATTTAGTACCTACTTTGTAAGAACTGAAATATCTAAATATCTAGAGATATCTGTATCTAGTTTTAAAAAATGATTTGGTCATATGTACGGAACCCTAAAAAAGCGAGTCCCGACTCGCACTTGGCCGATTTTTAATGGAACCGTCAGTAATATGGGCGACGGGCGCGTGCGTGGCGGCTCGGAGCCCGGGAGCCCCGGTTATTGGGGCGGAACGCCTATTTTGCATATTATATTGGCCACCAGATCCGCGTAATATATTTTTAACCAAAGAGGAAGTACCTACTCGAATTCGACTCGCACCTTTGATTGCCAAACTGAGAACGCTAGGTGATTTTGCAACCTGTTGACGAAATCAAAGTTGCCAATATTATTCAGAATTTTAAGTCTTATACTCAAGGTGTAGATGAAATATCTCTTCAGATGTTGTTATTGACATTTCCTCAAACTTTGCATGTAATTACTTCTATAGTCAATAAGTCTATAACTACATCTACATTTCCTGATGCATGGAAGGTGGCCAAAGTCAAGCCTCTACCTAAGTGCAATAACCCCACTAGTTTTAAAGACCTTCGAGCAATCAGTCTTCTGCCCTGCATATCAAAAATTCTTGAAAAGTTTGTGGCTAATCAGACAACTAAATACGTTGAAGAAAATAAGATCTTACCAACTTTCCAATCAGGATTTAGGAAAGGACATAGCACAACAACTGCAACTTCAACCGTAGTAGATGATATCCTGACTGCACAGGATCAGGGTAAGGGTACCTTGCTGGTACTTCTAGACTTTTCAAGAGCATTTGATTGCATAAACACGACTTTTCTTCTTTCTAAAATGTCATATTACGGGTTCGATATCTCAACTGTAAAATGGTTTGACAGCTATCTGAGTAATAGAGCGCAGTTTGTTGAAGTCAGGAACAACGATGGCACACTCTCAACCTCCGATCTATCTCCGGTAACTAGGGGCGTTCCCCAGGGATCTATCCTTGGCCCCTTGTTGTTTGTGATTTATACAGCAGATATTACAAAGTGCATCAATCATTGCTTATATCATCTTTATGCTGATGATACGCAACTTTATATTTCTTTTGATCCTGTAGACACAGTGGCTGCTGCACTTAAACTTAATTCTGACTTAGAGCAAATACGTTTATGGGCAAAAAGGCTTAGTGTTAAATCCCATTAAGTCTCAGTGTATGTTATTGGGCTCTAAAACTGTTGTTAGTAAAATAAACTTGCTTAATCCTATAGTAAAAATAGATACTAATATAATTGAACAGGTCAAGGAGGCTCGAAATTTGGGAGTAATTTTTGACACAGCACTGCGCTTTGAAACTCACGTCCGCAGCAGCTTATATCGTTTAAAGCTGCTTTATAAGTTGAGACCATATATTAGTGTAAAGCTACGTCTATGCGAATCACTTGTGTTATCAAGACTGAATTATGCTGACGCTGTATATGGGCCTCGCCTCTTGAGCAGGACCATAAAAATTATTCAGCGCGTTCAAAATGCCTGTGCTAGGTTCTGCTTCAACATCCCTCCTCGCTCACATGTCACTCCTTACATTAATGAAGCAAACCTTCTAAAGATGGAATGACGCAGAAGATTACATCTTGCCACTCTACTCTTTAGGGTGCTTAAAAGGGGAATTCCAAAATACTTACGTGAGAAACTTATGTGGTTGACTGATAAGTCAGCACGCATCAAGAGAGATTCTTATCTACTTTTATTGGCTACGCCAATAAAAGTAGATAAGAATCCGGAATTACAGCGTATCGTAAATATTTTAAATGACCCCGAAACTAAAAACCTTGCAGAACTAAAAAATAACTTTGTCATAAAACGTGGTTTACTATATAGGAAAACTAGCGATGGAGACCGTTGGGTAGTTCCCAAAGGGGTTCACTGGCAGGTCCTTAAAGCTAATCATGACAACATAGGGCATTTCGGTTTTGATAAAACATATGATAAAATTCGGAAACAGTATTGGTTTGCTAAAATGAGGCGGTTTATAAAAAAATACATAGACTCGTGCTTAGAATGCGCGCACAATAAAGTACCATCTGGTAAAAAGGCTGGCGAATTACATCCAATCCAAAAGGTTGATTGTCCTTTCCATACCGTTCACATTGACCACTTAGGCCCATTTGTACGCAGTAAAAAGGGAAACTCTTATTTGCTACTAGTCATTGATGCATACACCAAATTTATTATGTTATTTCCCGTCAAAAGTACTAAATCGATTCATTCCATTAGAGCCATCAAAAGTTATTTTCACATGTTTGGTGTTCCAAAACGATTAATATCAGATCGAGGCACTTCTTTCACATCTAAACGTTTTAAAGACTTCTTGACTCAGCTTGGGGTGAAACATATTTTAAATGCAATAGCGACACCTCGTGCCAATGGTCAGGTTGAGCGGTATAATAGGACAGTTTTAGCGGCTCTCTCAGCTAGTAATCATGGTAAATCTGAATCTGTGTGGGATGAATGTGTGTCCGAAATACAATGGGGCCTAAATAATACTCTTAACAAAGGTATAGGGAAAACGCCAGCTCAAGCACTTTTCGGAACAAACCTTGTAGGGACTTCTGATTCTTTGTTAAATATGCTTGATGAGGGCACAAATAGCGTAGATGAGGTAGATAACAATGACGATAGAATCGATGGTATTGAGAATGCACAAACCGACAGTTTAAAAACTATCAGGGACGAGATATCTGATTATGTCGCTAAAAATCAATCTAAACAAAAGGAACGTTTCGACAAGAAAAGAACTAAAGCTTGTTTTAATTTAGGTGAATTGGTAAGAGTCGAAAGGGATGTTCCATCGACTGGTGGAAGTAGAAAGTTAATTTCTAAAATACGTGGTCCTTATCGAATAACTGAAGTTCTTCCTAATGATAGATATATAGTAGAAGACACCTCGCTATCCCGAAAAGGTAATAGGAGTTTTAAAGGCACTTTCCCTGTGGATAAAATTCACCATTGGTTAGTTTTTAATAGAAATAATGAAGATTCGAGTGACGACTCGAATATGTCTGATGATTGAGTTGTTTAAAAAAAAAAACACCTTTGAATGTTCTTCTCTCCTTACGATTAAGATGTTACAATTTTACATTACTCTTTATATTGATGTTAGGATACTTATTGTTATTTTTAATGCGATTGAATTTAGTGTTTAGATGAAACCAAATAGTATGATTATGTATAGACTATGTACTATAAATAATTATAATAATGAGTTTATAGATATAAGCAATGTCTATTAGATTAATCTACCTCGATTGTAAAGTTGTCTTATGAGCTAAGAACGAATAATTAATTACTGATTGGTAAGTTAGCTGACTGATAGTATCATGTCGATGAGGTTGGTTCCCATTGGAAATTAAAAGTTATACGTAAATTGGTTTAAGTGGTTAAATATTCTGGAATAACCTAATTTATTAGTTAAAGTGAACATGAAGGGGTCGCTTTAACAAGTTTCATTTTACTTGTTGTGAACATGAAGGGGTCACTCAAGTAACATTTTAGTTGATGTGAACATGAAGGGGTCACTCAAGTAAAGATATAGTTGATGTGAACATGAAGGGGTCACTCAAGTAATTTTTTTAGTTGATGTGAACAAGAAGGGGTCACTCAACTGACTTATTGTAAATATGACGAGAGCAGTTAAATAATTGAGATTTAATGAATTCTTGTTAGAGTATAAGTTATCTTACATTGTAAACGGCTACTCGGTTGTTTCACGAGACGTGAATACGGTCAGGAAAGGCCGACTGTTAGCAATTTCAAATATGGTTGGTGTTTGTCAGTATACCTCATGAAACAATAATTGTAACCATGTCAATACACCTTTGTCAATATACGTTTCATGACGTATATTGACAACGGCGAAACCGTTAGTAATTTCAAAATATTCTTAGTGTCTGTCACTATACCTCATGAAACAACAAGTGTAACCATGTCAATATACCTTTGTCAATATACGTTTCATGACGTATATTGACAACGGCGAAACCGTTAGTAATTTCAAATGTCTGTCGCTATACCTCATGAAACAACAAGTGTAGTTTCATGACGTACATTGACCAGTAGTGATAAATTTGTGTATAAAAGGCAATGTAATGAGATTGGTCGGCATTAACGCTTCAGCCAGACAGCAGTTTGTTATCAGTTGTAGTCACGTTCGTTAGCGTCAGTATAATATTATTGTGATTAATTAATAATATGATTAATGTGTGACAAATGTGATATGAATAATATAATGATTTGATGAAAGTTATCAACGTGTTATTTTTCAATTTACCCTTCTGAGCTTTCACAAGAAAGCGCATTAATATCAATTGAATAAGTCTGTATGGTAAAAAAATGTGCTTATTTCTATTGAATATTTTTATAGATGATTCTTTATTAGCTACACACACGTACACTGCAGTCATTTTTTGGACTTTCAGTACACGTTGTATAGTCCAACCCAGTTGTCAAAAGCCAAAAGCCCGTTGCCATTTCAACTTCACAAGCCGTTGAGTTTCTAATGCTTTTTCTGATGTGATCACTTAGTGATCAATACATTTCATAAGACCAAAGTCTTCGAGCAGTTGCTTTTACCTGATAAGACTTACATCTCTGAGATATAGTCTCTACATTAATGAGAGATGTGAATCTTATGTCTTATGTACATCATTAGGGCGAGCGGAGCGAGACCTATCACTATCCCACAACCTGAGCATTTTGTGGTACACTTTACTGAAAAACTATCACGCCTATAGATTTGTGATTTAACATAGTAATTTAACTTTATATCCAGATGTGTTATTTGTTGAGAAAAATATAATTTTATAACCATTAACTTAACTAGTGGTTCGCCCCGAACTGAGACCTCGCGGTAACGGTTTCCCATAATTACTTATTCATTCAATAGATACATGACGATCAAAATTGACATTATTATTATGCCCGTTTTCACCAACCATACCTAAATCATCCCCTTTGTAGAAGTCTCTTTACGTAGGTAGCCCCTAAATACAATCCTAACATCCCAATGTCATTTTCACCTTTAGTTGTCCCGTAGAGGTTTGTAATAACAAAGTTTACAGAAAGTGTCAACTAACTTAACATATGTAGCCCGTAAAGGTTAGGGAACTGTTATAGTGAAATCCTCAAGGCCTCAATCAAACTTAGGTATAGTTTTTTGGAACATTCAAATTAAATTACTTGTACACAGCGTCAACTATCGACACGATCAGAAAACATGTAAAAACAAACTGCAACGTGAAGTTTTATTGATGTTTGCTAAATGACTAAATAATAATTTTAATTGAATATATGTTACATATAGCTGCATTTGCTATATGAGATGAGAGCGCCATCTATTGACATCATTGTGAAGTTCTGTTGTTGCTGCTCATTAAAAGTTAAATAATTTAGTTTCCTTATTACATTTATCTAATTTTAGTATTTGTTGTTCAAGTACATGATATTATGCTAAAATTATAAAACTTTCAAGCCCCAGCTTTCAAAGGTTATTCCGTTGTGAGGTCAAATATAATCTCCACTTTGAAAGCCCCCCATTTCGTCAATTTTAGGAAAAAAATTAAAAAAAAAATACTTTTGTACTCTGTTCCAAATTATCTTTAAAATGACGTACTGTAACCCTATGAAAAGCAAAAACTTTTTTTTTTCTTCGCATTCGCTTCTATGAGAGCCCCCCTGAAATAAAGATTTTTATAACTTTTTAAGCCATTTTCGGCTGGAGGCCATCGGTTTACATATTATATCTAAAATTGAAGTAATTACGTTCAGTAATTCAGAAGTTATAAGGCTCTGACAGACGGACGGACGGACGGACGGACGGACGGACGGACGGACGGACGGACGGACAAGTGCAAATTCACTCAAGTAGACTCAAAGACCTTCGCTTCGCTCGGTCGAAAATTATTACCCGTTAGAAAAACTAAGCGAGCTCTCACAAAGCTCAGCTTTTTGCTAGTTGTAGAGACTATATCTCAGAGATGTAAGTCTTATCAGGTAAAAGCCACTGTTCAAAGACTTTGGTCTTATGATATGTATAGTCAGTACCTAGATACTTAGTCAGAATATAGTGCCGATTCAGAGTTCACACCACACTTTACTCTGCATGGAAACTGCTCCGAAATGGAATAATATGCCGAATATAAATTGAGTCTAGCGTCGAAAATTACAGCTATGTCAAATTATTCTACAGCTTTGCGTTCCTGCTCAATTTGAATACCTCTGACATGGTTCTAATTGAATGTTACTAAACTGGATATAAGTCAATACTTACCAATACCAATGTATTCAAGAATGGCAGATTCTTGAAACATGGAATCTGGACTAATGAACCGCCTCAGACCTGATGAAGGAATTATGGCTTTTTCTATAGGTATAAGTTACCTACGTTTTCATGAAATTATTGACTTACAGTAGGTACTATGCACTAAAGTCTAAATTACATTACTTTGTCTCAAACTCAAACTCATATAGAAACATATAACTCGGAATATCCCTGCGAGATCAAATCAGAAATGAGGAGATCCTTAGGAGAACCAAAGTCACCGACATAGCTCAGCGAGTCGCGAAACTGAAGTGGAAATGGGCGGGGCACATAGTGCGAAGAGCTGATAGTCGTTGGGGTCCCAAGGTGCTGGAATGGCAACCCCGCAAACGCAGTGTTGGCAGACCCCCCTCTAGGTGGACCGACGACATCAAACGAGTCGCAGGGAGCCGCTGGATCCAAGCGGCGCAAGACCGAAGCCTGTGTCCATGCAGGAGACCTTTGTCCAGCAGTGGACGTCTAATTATGTTGATAAAGAAGAAGAAGAAGATGATTAAAAAATCAATTAACCATAAGTTATCTTCCAAGGTACGGAACTCTCAGTAATGTTTCAAAGACGTACAGCTGTCTATCCGACTTTAGGCTGGGATCACTATCTGAGCGCAAAGCTTCGCATTTGTCCATATAAAAGAGTTATTTTGTATGGAGTTGTGTACGCATCGCAAAGCTGAATTGTTGCGTACACGACTCCATACAAAATGACACTTTGATATGGACAAAATGCGAAGCGATGCGCACAGATGTGGTTACAGCCTGATCTTCGCGCGTTTTCCGATTTCATTTCAAAAGATGTTGAAATTCTTATTCGAAAAACTAAGAAGACCTTTCAAAAAAAGAAATAATTTGCGGGTTTCAAATGAATGAAGCATTTGATGTCAATTTATTATACGACTGCCCAAAAAAGGAGTGTAATGTTTTCAGGGTTCATGTAGGTAGGTATCTATGTGAGTTTCTTAATTCCACCATAACTTCTAAATGGCTAAACAGAGTTGGATGTATGGGGTATCGTTAGAATCTTTACATCATCCCGTTGATATTCTTTAAAAGATTCGAGTGTTTATTATAATCCTTACTAATATTATAAATGCAAAAGTGTGTTTGTTTATTGGTTTGTTGATTTGTCCTTCAATCACGCCGCAACAGGGCTACGGATCGACGTGATTTTTGCATGGGTATAGTTGAGGACCTGGAAAGTGGCATAGGCTACCTTTTATCCCGGAAAATCAAAGAGTTCCCGAGGGATTTTAAAAACTAAATCACGGACGAAGTCAGCTAGTATTTTAATAATTTGCTAGTTTTCTTTCTTATTATATTGTTTTAGGAGCAGCATGCTCTGTATTATGTTACCGCTAAACGTTTTATTAGTAGCTTGAAAAACTGCTAAATATGTTCGAGGCAGCTTCCAGCAAGTTATAACGTAATGGTATGAACAATTTACATACGTCTTCATTCCCAACCGCTTCCCAGTAATGGTGGGCACGAAAGGTGTATTTTCTATTATAATGCAATATTATATGAAAAGTCATGCACTGAATAAAAGTAGACTGTAAAAGTGCATAAAGCAAGGTGATTGGTTTAAACTCGACAAATAAATAATTGTTCAATGTTGAAATTGTTAAAATCTTGTATTTGATAAATGCCTTTATGATTAAAGTGCAGTACTCCAGAAGTACCTACTCAATAATGCGAAGAATTATGATCTTTCATAAGTCTTAAATAGTAAACTTCACAAAAAATGGCAGCTTGGAGGTATTGGCACTTCTGCGACGATGTCATAGTCATACCTAGGTACTCATCATACTATTATTTATAATGCGAAAGTGTATTGGTTTGTCCTTCAATCAATTTGTCCTTCAGTGGTAGATTCATCGACTATTCAAAAGCACTTGTAAAAGTTTATTTGAATAAAAAATATTTCTATTCTATTCTATTCTATTCTATTCTATTCTATTCTATTCTATTCTATTCTATTCTATTCTATTCTATTCTATTCTATTCTATTCTATTCTATTCTATTCTATTCTATTCTATTCTATTCTATTCTATTCTATTCTATTCTATTCTATTCTATTCTATTCTATTCTATTCTATTCTATTCTATTCTATTCTATTCTATTCTATTCTATTCTATTCTATTCTATTCTATTCTATTCTATTCTATTCTATTCTATTCTATTCTATTCTATTCTATTCTATTCTATTCTATTCTATTCTATTCTATTCTATTCTATTCTATTCTATTCTATTCTATTCTATTCTATTCTATTCTATTCTATTCTATTCTATTCTATTCTATTCTATTCTATTCTATTCTATTCTATTCTATTCTATTCTATTCTATTCTATTCTATTCTATTCTATTCCTTCAATCACGGATTCGGTCGCCGCGCTCAAAGCCCGCGATAAAAGCTATGCAATAGCTTAAAAAAACTTGAGAGGTGTCAAGGGACACCCGGATGGAACGAAGTTCCTTTCGATTAATTAGTGAAGGAATTGTAATAAACTAGTGGTGTCATCTAGTATTAAATTGATTAACTACGATGAATTATATTTAGTTTATTTCTATTGCAGCAATGTTACAAAACCAAAGAGTTACTCTGGTTTTTTAACAGATGGCGTTAGTAGTACAATAACATTTTATCCAATTTATACAATAAAAAATTCCACATGTAGAAATTATTTAAAATAAAATTGAAAATAGAAAATTCAGTCTGTCGAGCTGGGATTCGAAACCATCGACTTTTAACTGTTAAGCGATTGCCGAAGCCACTAGGCTACGGAGACCCAATATTGTACCGCGAAAATACCGAACACAATGCAAAATTCACATTGAACAAAAAAGTGTCGGTTTCAAAAAAGTGTCGAGTGTCGGTTCCTTAATTTCTTCCGTCTAGCCCCCTTCCGCACCGCACGATAAGGAACTTACGTTCTAATAATATTGAATCAAAATAAGTGACTTTCGTGCCGGACTGTCGCAATTGGGGTCCATTACGTCGCGCGGGGCCATGATTCAATTCCGCGACCCGAGACGCGTCGCGCTCGAGAAACGCTCTAGTGTTTTATTTCCATCGCACTCAAAAGTGCCTGTGAACATTCTTCAGGTTTTGCAAGTGGACGTGCAAGAAGCTAAAGTGGTAATTTTTTTCTGAGGCTTATCATCTTTACTAAAGTTACTAATATGATAAACTAGCTGATGCCCGCAACTTCGTACGCGTGGATTTCTAAGTTTTTAAAATCCATCGGGAACTCTTTGATTTTCCGGGTTAAAAAGTAGTCTATGTCACTCTTCAGGTCCTCAACTATGCAAAAAATATCACGTCGATCCGCATCTCTGTTGCGGCGTGATTGAAGGACAAACCAACATACCAACAAACACACTTTCGCATTTATAATATCAGTATGATGGGAAAGTATGTTTGTTTGTTGGTTTGTCATTCAATTATACAGCAACAAAGCAATGGGCATGATTTTTTGCTGGGTATAAATAAGTACTTGAAGAGTGATAGGTATAGGATTTCCGCAGGTTTTTGAAAAACCTAACTCCACGCGGACGAAGTCGAGGGAAAAACTAGTACTAAATGTAAAAAATACCGGCCAAGTGCGTGTCGGACTCGCGCACCGAGGCAGGGTTCCGTACATACGGTTACATGTTGCGGTTAGTGTATTATCTGCAAATAAGTTTATAAGAATAGAATAGAATAGAAATATTTTTTATTCAAATAAACTTTTTACAAGTGCTTTTGAATCGTCTGGCTCTACCACTGGTTCGGAATGCCGTTCCTGCCGAGAAGAACCAGCAAGAAACTCGGCGGTTGCTCTTTTCAAAACAAATTTACAATACGGTACAGGTTAATCATGAAAGTCTCATGACTCGCTGGAGCGAATTATATCCACATAATCGCAAAAAGAAAAATTGTGATGCAACTACAAATTAACGGTTTTCGGATTTTTCCATAACTTGTCAACATTACATTGCTTCATGCCGAATTTCATGATTCTAGGTCAGCGGGAAGTACCCTATAAGTATAGGTTACCTTGCGAGTGTCGAAATATTATGCGGCATAAACGGAGCATAAAATGCCGTATCTTTTGATTGCGTCGATTTTGAAGTTTGATTTTTTCACCGCTGCAAGGGATTGCAGACTTTGAGTATTTGATATTAATTTCAACTTGATACCTCCACGCGTTCCTGAGAAAAAGTGTCTTGACAGACGGACAGACGGAGAAACAGACAGACAGTCTGACAACGAAGTGATCCTATAAGTGTTCCGTTTATACTTACGGAGTACGGAACCCTAAAAATTGAGCTATCGTGTAATTAAGTAGGTATAATTAATTACACTATACCAAATTTTTTTTAATTTCTATTATTTTATTATGTACACTGATAGAGAACAATAATAAATCATTATACAAATAGCTCTACATAAATCTATAAATTTTTTGGGAAATAAGTTATACCTAAACTCGACCGCACAATAAGGATTCAACATCATTATCAGTATCATTAGCAACCCATCAACGGCTCACTACTGAGCGCAGGTCTCTTCTCAGAGAAGGGTTATTATTTATAGGCCTTACTCCGAAAATTCTATATTAAACTAGCTGACCTGGCGAACTTCGTACCGCCAACTTATCTATAAGTGTAAATAAAACAAATAAACTGTCCTAATCCAAAAAAAACTATCCTATCTTTTAAGTTGGACCAAATAACAGGTAGTTACTAAGTTTGATCAAAATCGGTTAAGTAGTTTAGGAGTCCATCGCGGACAAACAACGTGATACGTAATTTATAATATAATTATATTAAGATAACTCCGAAAATTCAAAGGTATGTGCCCGGGATCGAACCTGCGATCCCCGCATAGGAGACCACGTCCTAACCACCAGGCTATCACTGTTCCTTATATGTACATCAACATTCAACAGGACTAATCATAATACTAGGCCCGCGACTTGTCAGCGTGGATTTACTTTTAAAAAACTCCCGTGGGAACTCTTTGATTTTCCGGGATAAAATTGGTAGTCTGTGTCACTCTCCAGGTCCTCAACTACGCCCTAGCAAAAAATCACGTCAACGGCTCTGTTGCGGCGTGATTGAAGGACAAACCAACAAACAAACACACTCGCATAGTAAGGATTGTTGTTGAGGCTTTTACTACATAATTACAAACACTCATCATAGAATATAATAGAAATGTGTTTTATATATTATTCATATTTAAATTTTTGTACAATTGCTTTTGAATTGTCGATGACTCTACCACTGGTTCGGAATGTACTTCCTGCCGAGAAGAACCAGCAAGAAACTCGGCAGTTGTTCTTTTCAAAACAATTTTACACATGTTAAGACGGGCAGACAGAAAGTAGCCCCATTGCCACCGGTGGCACCCGTTCACGAGCATGACGCATGACCCAGCCATTGCTTCGCTCAACCATATTTGAGGGAACGTAACAACCCGCATCACACGACACCACCGCAGAAATGTAATAGAACAGTAAATCTGCTCTAAGTGCATGAGTGTTTGTAGTAGTAAAAGCTAGGTAGTTAGAAGTGGCCCTGCAGACTGCAGTCCATGTTGGTCCAATAATTCAATTTGCCTATTGAGAACCACATCTGCATATATCTGCACTTGTGATTTGTGTCGACGCTCACGGCGGGACAAGCTCCAAATTGATTTATGACGTCAAACTAGGACAATTGCAACTACAAATAGAATTGAATAAAAAAGTTTTTTATTTGGAATATTTAAAGCTTTTACAAAGTGCAAATATTCAAATTCAAAATTCCACTAGATAAGTGTTTTTCAACCTTTGGGTCGCGACCCCCAGGGGGGTCGCCAAGCCTTACTCGGGGGTTCGCGGGTAAAAGAAAAAGTCAAGTGCTTGGTAGGTCCTGCACTAGTACCTAGTACACTACAATAAAAAACTATTTCAATAAGAAGGCTGTGCTTGTTTTTTTTTTAATTTATCGAATCGTGGTTCGATTTTAGAGACATTAATGATCATGTCACAATTAAGCATTATAGAAAATGTTAATTTGCATAAATAAAAAGTGGCGAATAGCACCAAGAACTAAAAACGTCCCTTGCTAGCTCTGCATCCTCCAATCCTTTGTTCATCCAGAAGATATCAATATCTTGAGAATGAAAGTACATTTTGAGCATGCCGTCAGAGGTTAACTCAATAAGATTTTCTTTCGCGGGCAGATTTGACAGTTGTAATGACATATTCAAGAACTCTGCACCTTCCCCCGGGCAAAGTTATAATTTGGTACTTGTGATTTGGTTGGACTTGGAGAGTTTACACAACTCTCGTCATTTTCTTGACTTTTTGATCAATATATTAGGTCTCCTCAATACTTTGCCTCAATCTAAAGATAATGATAATACAAAATCTTTGAATGAATGACATATTTTTATAAGGGCTCTAGGGGATCGCCATAATTTTTTAACTTGTAAAGAGGTTTTTAAGAAAGTTGAAAAACACTGCACTAGATTATGGACGCAACTTCTGTATGAGCTATCTCCATTCCAAATCTGTTCATTCGGAAAGCAGATTCTGCTTCTAATAAATATTATCAAAATATGTTTAATATGCTATGAGTCATAGCATAACCTGTGAGTGTATTATATGTATATTTTGTTTATTTAAATCTATAATACATTTTTATGTAGTACCTACTGTTATTTGAATATATTTAGAATGTACTTTGATGTAATTCAATTGTAATTTCCCGTATCCTTTAATAAAATCCTTTTACATAATTATTATAAATAATGTCACTTGGAGAAGATGAGTTAAAGCAATAAGACGAAGAGAATAGTTTTGTTTTATTGTAAACATTAAAGCGTAAGTAAGGTAGTGTGTTAAAACTATGTATCTAACTGTCTGTAATAATATATTATTAACATGTAACCTAGGTATTTTCTCCCTATCAAAATTTAACACCCTCTCACATCAAGAAACTCACAAGTACCTGGATATATACCAGTCTATTAGCATAGCATGCATAAAATATGAAAGTGGAGAGAAATAACCTGTAAGCTGGCATTAAGCAAAATTTAAGTTGCCTAGCGAGATCCCAGGTGTGTTGGTTGCGTTCAAAATTAATTATACCAATATACATATATTGGATACCGCAACTACGAGATTACAACTACTGCAATTTATTTTTACTCTCGAAAAATAACAAAGGACGATACTACTTTTACAGACGGACTCAGGACACTGCAAAAATGGCGTCGGAAGTAGAGAACACCTCCCGCCTACGTTGCGTCCGCGCGACCACCAACCAATTAGAAGTTAATTGGTTTCTAATTCCCAAATTACCTCTGTCAAGAATCAAATCCGAGCCCTTCCTCTGAGTCCACAGAACCACTGCGACAAGGAAGTCGTCAATAATCTATTATTTTTAATTTTGAACTAGTATACGCGACTTACGCAAGGTATACGCGCATTACGCAAGGTATACGCGTTCATATCTGTAATCCTACTTCAAAGCTGCAAATTAAAATAAATTAATTTTGTTCCAGGCGAAGGAGATGAGGCAAAATGAAATACACAGAATCACTCTCGAGGTGTGCACGCGGCCCAAAACCACCCAATCAACTCAACGACCCTCGAGGAATAATCCAAAATGAACTCGCGAACGCACCAAATAACTGAGATGGATGAAAAAATATGTGGGAACCAATGTCAGAATATATCGAAAATAAGCGCGTTTACCCTACGGCCGCCAGATCCTAGTGATGTAGTTAACCGAACTATAATAATAGTTTCAGAAGACCGAGGGAATGATACATTTGTGAACTATTCAAATCTCTATTTCAGTGAGTCGTTCAGTGATTTTGACAGAACGTTGAACGAAACCTTTTTGAATTCTACGTACAAAAATGGAACGTGTAGTGATGTGCACTATAATTTTTGGGCGTTGTCGTTGATTGTTTTTCCTTTGTTAACGTTATTTGGGAATGTTTTAGTGATTTTGAGTGTAGCTAAGGAGCGCAGTCTACAAACTGCAACGAACTATTTCATAGTGAGCCTAGCGGTTGCTGATCTGTTAGTTGCTGTTGTGGTGATGCCGTTTGGAGTTTATTATTTGGTAAGTATTAATAATTAAATATTGCCACCTCACCTATCTCACCAGCCCCTCGATTGTCTGAAAGTTGCCGATCAAAATCGTATTCATTCGATCGCATTATCGTCAAACTAAAATAAACCATAACAGCATTAAATTAGAGCTCAATTTCGTGTATGCATTCTTATAAGTTTAGGTATGTACCATACGCTCCATAACGCTCCATGTTAAAATCGGTTGTACTGAATTTGTGACTTTAAAACAATACACTCAAGGAATATTTTACTTTGACGCTAATGCCATCAAATGAATAAGATTTTGATCGGCAACTTTTGGACAATCGCACCTCAGATTGTAAGTGACGATGCAGTCTAAGATGGTAGCGGCCCAACTCGCAAAGGGTATGTCAGTTTAGACTACCCATACTCCTAATAAGTTTCTACGCGCCATTGTACCACGATAAATTGCTTGGTAGCACTTAACTACCTTAACCACTTAACTACACGGCCAAAGCCTCCCACCAGACGAATTCAGAAATCATAAAATCCTAAATTTAAACTAGGAGAGGTCGTCAAAAATTAATCGATGTGCCTAACTTTAAATTAATTTAAAATTATTTATTTAATGTAGGCTACGTTCTGGCTCTTATGATATGCCAAAATGGAAAGCAAAGCAAGCAACCAAATATCTCAGCAGTTGTTCTTTTCAAAACGCAAAGTATCACAAAGCTATGTTAATGATATGTCATCATAATTATGTAGATAAGTCTTACTTAACTCTTTACTATGTAAGCACTAGAAAAAACATAATAAACTGAAGCTTAAAAAATAAACAATTTTTAAATCCCGCGGAAAAATACCCTCTGATGCATTAATTTTTCATCATCCTTATTTTTTTCATTCGCACCCCTGTCATTTATCATCACGAGGCTCCGTCCTCCAAATCCGTATTTTTCCCAGGAAGTGTATAATATTTAAGTCCCGAAAAATTATATAAACCTTGCACCATCGCAAAGGCTAAGGAAATAATGCTGTGCATAATTTGGATTGCTAATTTTCGAATATTTTTATACAAAACCGCTAATCACAGTTTTACTTGTTGGGGTTCTGTACTCAAAGGGTATCAAGGGGACCCTATTAACGAAACAGCCTCCGCCGTCCGCCTGTCAACAGGCTGTATCTCTAATAATGTAATATTTATATCATGAACCGTAATAATTAGATAGTTCTCACAGAGTGTGTATTTCTATATAAAAACAAAATATAATCAAAATAAAAAATTAAGTAAGTACATAGTGTTAAATCTTGTACGTACGTAGGATGTAACTTTCTCGTATCATACATAGAGTACCATCCCCAAAATAAGACTGCTCCATAATACGTCGAATTAAGAGAACCTCCTTTTTTAAAAGTCTTCCGTTAATTTCAGTCATTCATCTCAATTATCAACACATTGCCGACCCATCACTGGGCACATGTCTCTTCTCAAATAAGAAAGGTTTAGGCTAGAATCCATCACGCTGGCTACAGCTTTGAGAATATTTTGGAGAACTCTCAGATTAGCAGGTTTCCTCACAATAATTTCCTTCACCGTGAGGCCCTTTTCTGATTATTCAGTATAGCAGCGGTGCGACAGCAGTACGCTCGCATATCGAAAGTAACTATACCGCGCTGCCTACACTTTCGCACATGTCTGCAGAAAATTATACAGAGCCACTTGTGTCGTCGTGAAATAATACTCATTTACGTAAAAATTAATGGCTTCATCCATATATCGAAAATAATATCAATTGTCGTGTATTTGTTGCGGCTAAAGAACTTTTGCATGATGGCGAAAAATTTGTATCCATGTACAGAATGAAAAAAAATATATATCAAGTGCTTATATAAATAATATTGCCCCAGCAATAATTAATCAAGCAAAATTTATAAGGGATACTTTTCAATTTCCAGTACGAACGCAACATATTTCGCCATTTTGATACGTCCTGCACGGTAAAATGTCGGGCGGCTACTTGACGTGCATGCAGAGACGCGGCAAACCAAATCTGTACCGCACTGCTGCTGCCGCGCTTACCGCACCAATCAGAAACGCTCCATAGCAATATATAGGCGGTCGGTAAGTTTTTAGTACCGCGTATACCGAGCGTACTGATGTCGCACCGCTGCTATACCGACTAATCAGAAAACGGCCTAAAAATAACCGTAAAAGCATATGTTACCTATATTTAATTGCTTAAAACGCACAAAACTCCGTAAAGTCAGAGATAAAAGTTCGTTAAAAATGTACAATGAAATTGCTCTTTTTACTGAATCGAAAAGCGAAGTCCTCTATCATTCTTCCCATGAATTGTTTTGAAGGATTATATTTTATTCAGCGCGAGCAGAACTTATCAAACTTTAGATGGCTGTGCTTGTTGAAATCTTCCGGCTGACGGACGGATTTAGAGTGATTTAGCGAAGTGTTTAATTTGGTACGAGATCTTCATTTTCAACCACCGACGCAAAAAGAGAGGTGTTAGAACGTAGTTCCTTATCGCGCGGTGCGGAAGGGGGCTAGACGGAAAAAATGAAGACAAAATTGAACCGACACTTTTTTGAATGTGTATTTGGCATTGTGTTCAATATTTTCACAGTACTAAATAATACATTAATAATAAAAATAAATTATTTTTATTATTAATTTTATTAAATAATAAATTTATAATAAAAATAAAAAAAATAATTAATCGAAAGTAACTTCGTTCCATCCGGGTGTCCCTTGACACCTCTCAAGTTTTTTTTATAAGTTTAACGTGGGTATCTGTTTATGAGTCCATCTGTGTGTCTTTCTGTTCCCTTGTAGCAGCCTCCCCAATGGACCGATTTTGATACGGTTTTTTCGTTCGAAAGCTAATCTAATCGAGGTTAATCTTAGCTAAAATCTATGAAGAACTGCTCAGGCGTTTGAAGATCATCGGCACATTTCCAACTTGATTAAGGGCTATTGTGCACTTAAACGTATTCGATTCATAATCGTATTGGTAAAAAAACGATTCGAAGTGACCGTCATACAAAACTAATACGGATCCGTCAAAATACCACGCTGGCCCACTGCGAATTGGCAGACTTCATACACCTTCGAGAAAATTAAGATGGAGCACCCTCAGGTGTGCATGTTTCCTGACTATGTTTTCCTTCATCGTTATAGCATGTGATGTTTATTTGCTTAATCGCACACAACTCCGAAAAGTCAGAGGTGCGTGCCCGGGATCAAACCTTCAACCTCCGAATAGGAGACCACAGACCTAATCACTAGGCTATCACTGCTTTACGTATTCACACTTACCTACAAAGAAACTAAATCTCTCTCTCTGTCACTCTCTCCGGATCTCTATATCTATTCCTCATTGCTGATGATCGTGCTTGAGCTTTTTTGGGATAATAATGCCGTGGGTTTCCAATTTCCAGACCCTTCTGCATATACGACTCGAGTCTCGACTAACGAGATTTGGACCCTTAAGTTAACCATGGTTATTATCACATGATAATCATAATAGCCCGGACCGACGGCTTAACGTACTCTTCAAGGTTCGAAGGAAGCGACACCTAGCGTCGGTCACCCATCAATTTACAGACCGGGGACAACGTAGCTTAACAAGCGTGATCGTTTGATTTGCGCTGTCGCAACGAGACCGCACGTCCCTCAATGTTATAACACTAGGTGCCTTTTTTAACCGACTTCAAAAAGAAGGAGGTTCTCAATTTGTCGGAATCTTTTTTTATGTACGTCCACCGATTACTCGAAGACGCCTGAACTGATTTGGAATTTTTTTTTTGTTTCAAAGGGTATACTTTGGGTCCCATTTAAATTTTATCGAAATCTGTAAAGCTGTTTTTGAAAAATCAACAATAAATTATATTCTTTGTAATGGCGCGGGCGTTTGAAGTCAGTTTTTTGAAAAGTTTTTTTTTTTTAATTTAACTATATAAGCTACTAAGGGCAGATTTAATTTTCCGAGAGCTCTGAAATTCCACAAGACACAATTTTTAATCCTGCATAGACTATGTAGATTTCAAGGTGTCTCTGCAGTACCCATACACGAGAGTTGATCATCAAAGTTACGTTTAATTCGTCTCTCCCAACCATTCATTACCCACACATGAGTTGAGAACCTTTGATGTCTCGGTAAACAATACTTATTAATTTGATGAACACTGAGCGCGCTCAACCGCTATGATGTGCCATAATCCGAATCGATTTTACTCGTTGTACTCTAATTGTTTTGAAATAATAAAAGACCTAAAAGGAAAAAAAGTAATACGTTAGAGAGGCACTTGGAGGATTTAAAAAAACTGGCCAAATGCGTGTCCGTGTGTAGGGTTCCGTAGTTGCAAGTCACAAAAATTATTTCTGACCTAGGATAGGGCTTTTATTTTATTTATGTATATTGAATAAATATTAGAGTTCCATGGTTTAAATACTATAATATACTACAAAATATGCAACTTACACTACGTTACCTACGAACCTAGAAAAAACAGATATAACTCCTTAACTTATGAAACCTACTTAGCCGTGATAGTTTTCCTACTAAAATTCTTTATATTATACTACTGCTGTGAATTTTTTCACGTATCCTATAAACAACCATTTAGCTGGCAGGGGGGGGGGAATATTTCACAAACGGCAAATACACTAAAAAATATATTTTTCACAATTTTATTTCACCACTTGATCACCACGTGATTTATATTTTTACTTTTGTCAAATTACAGTTTTCTAGTAGGTACTAATAGTCTCTGAGCTAAACCGCGGATGGACGGACGGACGGACATGGCGAAACTATAAGGCGACGTTTTAGCATAGGCGTGGCGTCGCGCGGCGCGTGCGGCGTCGAGTCGCGCGTGAAGCTCAAACATATGGCGAAGTATGAGAGCGTTTACAGAGAGGCGTCGGCGTTGAACGCGGCGGAGCACGCGGCGTCGCACGCGGCGGGCGCCGACGCGGGCACCGCGGCGACGCACAGTGGGTCGAAACAGCTATATGAGGGACATAGGATTTTTTGTTACAAATTCCATTTAAAAAAATATTTTTCGAAAGACCTTGTCATTCTGATGAATAATTGTTATTAAACGTTTTTCTCTAAAACTGATAGTTTGCCCGGAAAAAAATATTTTCAGTTTTTGTTGTATGGAATGAAACAGAAACTGCTAAAATTTGGCCAAGTCTTGAGAGGTCTTGCTTTAAAACTACTTTATTCTTATTTTTGGCTTGTTGGCTATAACTCTATGCTATCAGCTTGCACCCAAACTTGCCCGTTTAAAAGTTATAAGAATCTGGATTTTTTTAAAAAATATGATTTTTATTGATTCTATAATGTCGTGGATTATCAAATATTTGACCAAAATAATGTGCTGAATGAAAATTCTATGAATAAATATTGAAATTAACTTTAAATCACTAGTTCATCGAAGAGAAACTTATAAGTTAAGCACTTAAAAAAGGATATTTCATAGATAAAAACTGTAAATTATATTAAAACTAGCTTTTGCCCGCGGCTTCGCTCACGTACGTTCGATTTTTCAAACCCCTATTTTACCCCCTTAGAGGTTGAATTTTCAAAAATGGTTTCTTAGCGGTTGGTTAGCTCACGTTAAGTTAGATTTTTATTGGTAATTAAAATCCAACCTAACGCGATTCGTATCTCCGTAAAAAGCCAACATACCAAGTTTCATGGATATTACTTGAAAACTAAAATTTTTCCCTATAATAATAATAAGTCGCGGGCATCAGCTAGTAACGTATAAAATTAATGTGCCAACAAAACATTCATGTTGTTTTGTTTCAGTAGATCAAATTGTATTATACTTCCTGAAAGATGTCTAACTATCGGGCTATCGTAAAATTATTATTGTGTAAATGTTTATTAAGTAGATAATAAATTCTTCTTCTTATCAACTGACGAAAAAAAAGAAGAAACTTATAAGTTATAAAAAATTAGGGAAAGGTTCCACATGTAGAAATTGTTTAAAATAAAATTGAAAATGGAAAATTCGGTCTGTCGAGCTGGGATTCGAACCATCGACCTTTGGCTGTCCGGCGACTGCAGAAGCCACAAGGCTACCGAGACCCATTTTTGTACCGCGAAAATACCGAACACAATGCCAAATTAATTAATCGAAAGGAACTACGTTCCATCCGGATGTATAAAAAACTTGAGAGGTGTCAAACCTCTCAAGTTAATACAAATTTTCATCCCCTATTTGAAGTGTTTGGGGGTGGAATTTTCAAAATTTGCGAAACAAGTATTTCTTATTTTTTTATCGAAAGCCCAAAAATTTAAGTTTCATGGATATTACATGTAAAATAATTTGATAAATGACGGACTTTTATACAAACTTTCAACCCCCATTTAACCCTCTTGGGGTTGGAATTTTCAAAAATCCTTTCTTAGCGGACGTCTACGTCATAATAACTATCTGTGTGCAAAATTTCAGCCCGATCCGTCCAGTGGTTAGAGCTGTGAGTTGATAGACCAGTCAGTCAGTCAGTCAGTCAGTCAGTCACCTTTGCCTTTTATATATTTAGATGAAAGCTAAAGTACCAAGTTTGATGGATATTACTTGAAAATTAACTTAAAAATCTGGATTTTTTATACAAATTTTCATCCCCTATTTGAAATCTTTGAAGGTGGAATTTTCGAAATTTGCGAAACACGTATTTCTTATTTTTTTATTGAAAGCCCAAAAATTAAAGTTTCATGGATATTACATGAAAAATAATTTGATAAATGACGGACTTTTATACAAACTTTCAACCCCCATTTAACCATCTTGGGGTTGGAATTTTCAAAAATCCTTTCTTAGCGGATGTCTACGTCATAATAGCTATCTGTGTGCAAAGTTTCAGCCCGATCCGTCCAGTGGTTAGAGCTGTGCGTTGATAGACCAGTCAGTCAGTCAGTCAGTCACCTTTGCCTTTTATATAATTAAAATCCAACCTAACGCGATTCGTATCTCCGTAAAAAGCCAACATACCAAGTTTCATGGATATTACTTGAAAACTAAAATTTTTCCCTATAATAATAATAAGTCGCGGGCATCAGCTAGTAACGTATAAAATTAATGTGCCAACAAAACATTCATGTTGTTTTGTTTCAGTAGATCAAATTGTATTATACTTCATGAAAGATGTCTAACTATCGGGCTATCGTAAAATTATTATTGTGTAAATGTTTATTAAGTAGATGATAAATTCTTCTTCTTATCAACTGACGAAAAAAAAGAAGAAACTTATAAGTTATAAAAAATTAGGGAAAGGTTCCACATGTAGAAATTGTTTAAAATAAAATTGAAAATGGAAAATTCGGTCTGTCGAGCTGGGATTCGAACCATCGACCTTTGGCTGTTAGGCGACTGCAGAAGCCACAAGGCTACGGAGACCCGTTATTGTACCGCGAAAATACCGAACACAATGCCAAATTAATTAATCGAAAGGAACTACGTTCCATCCGGATGTAAAAAAAACTTGAGAGGTGTCAAACCTCTCAAGTTTTTTATACAAATTTTCATCCCCTATTTGAAGTGTTTGAGGGTGGAATTTTCAAAATTTGCGAAACACGTATTTCTTATTTTTTTATCGAAAGCCCAAAAATTTAAGTTTCATGGATATTACATGTAAAATAATTTGATAAATGACGGACTTTTATACAAACTTTCAACCCCCATTTAACCCTCTTGGGGTTGGAATTTTCAAAAATCCTTTCTTAGCGGACGTCTACGTCATAATAACTATCTGTGTGCAACATTTCAGCCCGATCCGTCCAGTGGTTAGAGCTGTGCGTTGATAGACCAGTCAGTCAGTCAGTCAGTCAGTCAGTCACCTTTGCCTTTTATATATTTAGATGAAAGCTAAAGTACCAAGTTTGATGGATATTACTTGAAAATTAACTTAAAAATCTGGATTTTTTATACAAATTTTCATCCCCTATTTGAAATCTTTGAAGGTGGAATTTTCGAAATTTGCGAAACACGTATTTCTTATTTTTTTATCAAAAGCCCAAAAATTAAAGTTTCATGGATATTACATGAAAAATAATTTGATAAATGACGGACTTTTATACAAACTTTCAACCCCCATTTAACCATCTTGGGGTTGGAATTTTCAAAAATCCTTTCTTAGCGGACGTCTACGTCATAATAGCTATCTGTGTGCAAAGTTTCAGCCCGATCCGTCCAGTGGTTAGAGCTGTGCGTTGATAGACCAGTCAGTCAGTCAGTCAGTCACCTTTGCCTTTTATATATTTAAGATAACGTGAATTTAAACAAAGGATCTACAAAAATAAAACTTTCAAAATATAGCTTTCTTTATTTCTTTTTAACAATTCATTTTATTATGTATCTAATGTATCTTATGGCACGTACGGGACGTGACCATACATACCTCATAGCATATTTTAATTCCGCGATAGTTACCTTGTAATTTATTTCAACAAACTTATAATAATATTAGTTCAGCAACTTTTGCACGTACGTAATATCCAAGCACACCTTTCCCCACCTTTTACTTATAATTTTAATTAGTATAAAAGACCTTTGTAAATATGTAATATATGCCACTACCATTAGACACTGCAATCTGTGTTTCTTTATTCCTTCACCGGTCTCTCTGCAAGAACACGCTGTTACTGCAACCATTGCAGTAACGCAACAGTGGTGACCCCGACGTGATTCTGCTCCCGACGTGATTCTGCTTTCCGACCGTGAAAAAACCTCAACGTGATTCTGCTCCCCGACGTACGAAGCAGTGATCCTCAACCGAGTCATCCGACGCGTTCATCCGACGAGATCGTACCCAACGTGTCCAACTTACCAACGAGATCGGCCAACACATCAAGACATCCTCATCATTGTGAGTCATATTTTTTCGTCATCATGGCTCGTCAAACACCTGTCAAAGGTTTCGGCGCTGGCAACTCTACAGACGAACAACTCAACGGCAGCACAGACTTAGTGGCATCAGTCTCAATAGCAGAGAGGATTCCGCAGTTCTGGACGGATTCACCGCGTCTTTGGTTCTCTCAATTTGACGCAATTGTGGCTCCGCAGAAGCAAGGTGATGAATACAAGTTCAACGCGGTCGTATCAAAATTACCAAAAGACGTCATCCATCAAGTCAGCGACATTTTAACGAGTCCGCCTTCAGAGAACAAATACCACTGCATCCGGGAACGACTCATCAGCTGTTATGAAGAAAGCGAACATCGGCGATTCCATAAGCTTTTGTCTGAGATGGACCTCGGAGATCAAAAGCCATCTCAACTATTAAGAAAAATGAAAGACGCTGGCTGCGGCAAGATTAATGACGACACACTACGTTTATTATGGATGAGACAACTTCCTCCATCCGTAACCTCCTTGTTAGCGATTTCCGAAAATTTGGCACTGGACAAGCTAAGCGAAATGGCTGATCGCATCTACGAGAACAGCCGCTGCAATACGAACATATCGTCTTCGGCATCAGCTGACATAAATTTTTTCACCCAACTGACGTCACAAATTGCAACGATGCAGTTAGAAATTGCAGCGCTACGCAATGACCGCTCGCGAACAGTGCATCGACGCAGCAGTTTTAGTCAACCTCGGTACAATAGACCTAGGTCAAGTTCACGCCTGCAGTCACGATCGAAACAACGAAGCAATTTTTGTTACTATCATAAAAACTTTAAAGAAAAAGCTCGAAAGTGTGAAAAACCCTGTTCTTGGGTAAACAAACATTCGGAAAACTAGATTCAGCACAGCGTGCGGCGAGACTCTGTGCTATTCTTCCCTCAAATCGCCTAACGATTACCGACTCTAACAGTGGTTATCGATTCCTCGTGGATACTGGGGCGAACATTTCAGTCATTTCAAAGCCATCACAGAGCTCAAAAAAGGCAAGCGAGTTGAAATTATTTGCCGCCAACGGAACCATTATCAATACGTATGGAGAAAAAACCCTAACCTTCAATTTGGGGTTACGCCGCCCGTTCATCTGGACCTTTGTTATTGCCGACGTCAAGATGCCTATATTAGGAGCTGATCTCCTAGACCACTACCAGCTTTTGGTAGACATACACGGGAAGACTTTAATCGACAAAACGACTGAAATCAAGAAACCGATGAATTCTATACGAGTAAATATTCCGTCTGTCCGCTCCATCGACTACAACTTGTCCGCTTCTCTCAAACAATTACTAGAAAAATACGAAAGTATTACAAGGCCAACTTCAATGAAAGGACCTACGCAACATAATGTTCAACATCACATCATCACGGAAGGATTTCCAGTATGCGCCAAAGCTCGTCCACTTCCTCCTGACAAGTACAAAATCGCCAAAAAGGAATTTCAAGAGATGATGGAGATGGGAATTTGCAGACCATCCAGTAGCCCATGGGCCAGTCCATTGC
The DNA here is from genome assembly GCA_029955525.1 of Oeneis ivallda. Lineage (NCBI taxonomy): Eukaryota > Metazoa > Arthropoda > Insecta > Lepidoptera > Nymphalidae > Oeneis > Oeneis ivallda. The sequence continues at coordinate 22,690,203 of JARPMR010000018.1, read as the reverse complement.
ACATGGTAAAAAAGAAGAATGGTGAATGGAGACCTTGCGGTGACTACCGCGCCCTTAACAAGATTACTGTTCCAGACAGATACCCGTTGCCAAGGTTACTGGATTTTACATATATCGCAAACGGGAAAAACTTATTTAGCAAAATAGACGTGCGGAAGGCTTATCATTCTATACCAGTAGCGGAACCCGAGAAAACCGCGATCGTTTCATCGATCGGTTTATACGAATTTTTAAGGATGCCTTCCGGTTTACGTAACGCAGGGCAGACCTTCCAGAGATTCATGGATTCAATATTCCGAGATTTAGACTACGTTTTCATTTTTGTCGACGACATTTTAATCGCAAGCAAGTCCGAAGAACAACACTACAATCATTTGGAAACAGTTTTCAAGAGATTGCAACAAAATGGTATTACAATTAACATGAGCAAATGCGAGTTCGCCAAACAAGAACTAGATTTTCTTGGTTATCATATAACGAGCCAAGGAATGAAACCAACACAAGAAAAAATTCAAGCAATCATCGATTATCCCAAACCCAAAACTGTGAAGGAACTTCGTCGTTTCCTGGGCATGGTCAACTTTTACAGACATGCAATCAAGCAATCCGCCAATCATCAAGCTCCACTCAACATATTTTTAATAAATTCAAGGAAAAACGATAATACGATGATTAAGTGGAACGCAGAGGCCGAGCGTGCTTTTCAACAATGCAAGCAAGATTTGCGTGACATTGCAACGATAACATTTCCTGATGAAAACGCACCGATCGCAATAATGACCGACGCTAGTTTAAAATGCGTCGGCGCAGTTTTACAACAAAAGGTCAAGCAAAAATGGATACCTATTGCATATTTTTCAAAATCCTTATCGGATACGCAAGTCAAGTATTCAACTTATGATCGAGAGCTACTCGGAATTTATATGGCGGTAAAACATTTCCGACGACTGATAGAAGGTCGCATTTTTACGATTTACACCGACCACAAACCATTGGTGCACGCCTTCGACAAGAAGCCGTCACTAGATGACACTCCGAGGAGAATAAGATATTTGGATTATATATCACAATTTAGCACCGATATACAGCACGTAAGCGGGAATCACAACGTAGTGGCTGACGGCTTATCTCGAGTTGTGGAAACTATAACGTTACCCACCGTTATCGATTATTCTGAGCTAGAAAAATACCAAGAAGGTGACATCGAGCTACAGCGACTCAAACAAAATAGGTCATTATACATGACGCGAGTAGCAGTACCCAATACAAATAGCAAGATTTATTGCGACATTTCTACCGGAATTACGCGACCATACATTCCGAAGCAACTTAGAAGAACTATTTTTGACAGCTATCACAACTTCAGCCATCCGGGCAAAAATACGACACAGAAATTAATCGGAAGAAATTACATTTGGCCTAGCATGAACACAGAAATAAATCAGTGGTGCGATTCGTGCTTACCATGCCAACTATCAAAAGTGCATAGGCACACAGTATCGCCACTCGGGAAATTTATGCCTGCACAGCGTTTTGCGCACATACATATTGACATCGTCGGACCATTACCTACATCACAAAACAAAAGGTATTTAGTAACGATGATCGATCGATGCACGTCATGGCCAGAAGCTTTTCCTGTATCTGATATTACAGCCACCACTGTAGCCAGACTGGTGTATGAAGGATGGATTTGCAGGTACGGGACCCCTATCCATTTAACGTCAGATTTGGGGCTTCAAATGGAGAGTGAGATACTTAAAAGTCTCGCAAAATTAATGGGAATTGAGAAGATTCGGACCACACCTTACCACCCACAATCTAATGCGAAAGTTGAGAGATTACACAGGACGATAAAAACAGCATTAAGGGCTCGTGCAAACACAGCGAATTGGACAAAAGAATTGCCATCAGTTCTATTAGGCATACGTTCCAGTTATCGACAAGATACTGGCTATAGCGCCGCAGAACTCGTTTATGGCACAGCTATTCGGTTACCGGCAAGTTTTTTCGGCGACAAGACAGAGACCACATACCCCGAATTCGTTCAAGATATCAAAGAAAACATAAGTCGAGCCACGAACATTCCGCAAAGAGAGAGTTCAAATCGAAACGTTTTCGTCCACCCGCGCCTGTCAGACTGTACGCACGTATTCCTGAGGTGCGATAGACTACGTCCATCTTTAACTCCTCCGTATGAGGGACCTTTCCGTGTAATCAGACGAAACGATAAAGTCTTCTCCATTGAACGAGACGGCAAAGAATACAACGTATCAATAGACCGGATCAAGCCAGCATTTCTGATGAACGAAGAGATCGACGAGCGTAACAACAGCAACAAACGTGACATAGCAACAGATCACAGAGAGATTCAACAGCAGAAGGTTACGCGTTCAGGACGCATATCTCGTCCTACAGTTCGTTTTCAACAATGTTAATTAGTAATAGTTTTTCTTCCCTTTTGATGTATACGTCATTTTTTCCCTAAAGGGGGGAATATCTATGGCACGTACGGGACGTGACCATACATACCTCATAGCATATTTTAATTCCGCGATAGTTACCTTGTAATTTATTTCAACAAACTTATAATAATATTAGTTCAGCAACTTTTGCACGTACGTAATATCCAAGCACACCTTTCCCCACCTTTTACTTATAATTTTAATTAGTATAAAAGACCTTTGTAAATATGTAATATATGCCACTACCATTAGACACTGCAGTCTGTGTTTCTTTATTCCTTCACCGGTCTCTCTGCAAGAACACGCTGTTACTGCAACCATTGCAGTAACGCAACATATCTCCTTAGCTAAACTGTCTTTGTTGTTGGAAACTAATTACAAACAGTGAAAAATTAGCTGATCATACTTAATATTATAAATGCGAAAGTGTGTTTGTTGGTTTGTCCTTCAATCACGCCGCAACAGAGCTACGGATCGACGTGATTTTTACATGGGTATAGTTGAGGACCCGAGAGTGACTTTTTATCCCGGAAAATCAAAGAGTTCCCGAGGTACTTTAAAAACTAAACCCATCAGCATCAGCTTATTATTAGCAAATTTTAGCAGTTTCTGTTTCATTCCATACAACAAAAACTGAAAATATTTTTTTCCGGGAAAACTATCAGTTTTAGAGAAAAACGTTTGATAACAATTATTCATCAAAATGACAAGGTCTTTCGACAAGTATTTTTTTTAAATGGAATTTGTAACATAAAATCCTATGTACCTCATATTATAGCAGTTTCGACCCACTGTGCGTCGCCTCGGTGCCCGCCGCACGCGCCGCGCAAAGCCACACGTTTCCAATTTTTTACTGCGGATTATTTTATTTATTTACAGGATTTATTTTATTTTCTATTTAATTAAAATTGGAATTACTAAAATGTAATTACTGCAATATAGTCAATCTAACCGATGTTAGGCTAAGACTGGTTATATCTAGATCTTAACTAATAATAATGCGTCGGCTTTTCCCCTAATAAACAGTTTTCAGCGATGGTAGGGTTTGCAAAGTCGGCGATCTTCGTAGGGCTGCCACACGTAATTAAACTTAAAACGAATTTACTGACTCCAAATGCCAATTTATTATACGCGTCATGTATAATAAATAGGATTAATTTCCTAATTTTCCATACTTTGAGATGAAAGCTTTTTCGAATTTAAGTAAATCCTCTCTCAAATTTAAGTGATATACCCTCGAAATATTCTAGCCTAACTCTAGCCTATACAATGAAAAATAGGAAAGTAATTATTTAAATCGATTCACAATCTGCAAAGATTACCTATTTCGTAAGTAGTAGTAGAAGTACCTATTTCGTATGATAAACCTTTGAAAAAATAATTAAAAATAAATAGTTTAGTAAACTCGCCATAAGCGATTTCATTTTTTTTATGCGATCGAAGGTTGCAGAAGATTTATTATGGTTAGTACCATTACCATCTTATTACCAACTTAGTAACTTAGTTACTTGTAACTACAAGGAACGTTTTTACAGTGGAAAGAATTGTGGTTTGTTTTGAGTTGAGATTTTAATATATATCTGGCTTAGTTTATATCTTCTTTGAGCAATCAGAACGAAATGTCAAACGAAAAGTTGTAATATTCAAATGAAATCCTAACATTGATATCTCGAAGAAAAATTCGCATTATTTTTCCTATAACACAGATAGACAAAAGACAAAAGAAACTAACAGAAACTTTATCACAGCTCAATGATTTGTATAGTCTGTTCAAAATAACTATGTACCTGGAATTGGAGGGCGCTGTTGTGCTTATTTACCTTTTTTGTTAGGCGGGCAATACAAAAGCCAGCTCGATTCCGTAACTTCGGCATCAAATCACTGCATCAATGTCAAAGCCATAGATTTAAGATGTTCGTTACTAGATACCGCCCTTCATACAAACAATAGCTCCATAAATACGGCATGCATCGTAATATAGTCGTATCATCGTAGTTTGTGTGAAAACAACAAACATTAGTTGCTATGAGACGATGTGGGTACGCCAGTTCCGGCGTACTATGAATTGCTGCCATTTCCTAATACGTTGACAGTATCTAGCAGCGACTAAGTTATCAATCCTAAATCTATCGTGAAAGCATGGTTTTCGTAGAAGTTTTATTAGAATATTTTTTGGCAGCTCAATGTTACTAACGAAAAAAATTTGTATTTATTATGCGATGTGACTGCGATTTTGCAAGAGTTTTTAAGTGGCTTTTCCTTTCTGGATCTCGACAAAAGTTAAGTTAAACTATTAAGTTAAGTTTCATTGAGACAACTCGAGAGATGTTAAAGCTATAGCAGTGACATTAGCGATCTCAAAGAGAATCTTCGTGGCCAAAAAGTGAAGTAACGCTACGTGTTTTACATAGCAACCTACACGCACAACTTGACATATAACAAACACAGCTGTCATATCAATTTACGTGTTGTTTAAAGTTGTTATTGTTTAAACAAAATGCCGAAAGCTAGAAAAACTTTAAAATATAGTTCTTCTATGGAAATAATATTTAATATTATTCAGTTTTGCCAAAGGGAAAAAGCAGCGCAAGCTCCTATTTTGGACATGAAAAAGGTTACAGACCGTGTAGCTGCTATGCCAGGTATAGGGTTTTTGTTGTATTTTTATGATTGCTCATATCTAACATCGCAAAATGTGTTTAAATTCAAAATTAAATCTTGTAAATAAGTGATAATGGTCTGAACCGAAAATGTCTGGTAGCGAGATTAAAATATGATTTTGATACTTTGTACGCATTCATGAGAGTATGTATGCTCCTTGCTATTCATGATGAGGTGTCAAACTTTGGTATTATTTTCAGGCATTCATAAAAACAGTGTATTAAAAATAAAAAAAGAAGGTGCTACAAATAATGGTGTGTGGCGCTCACCAGGAAAAATACGTAAAGGTGGACCTAAAAAAATTAAACTAGATGATTTTGACAAGTGTGCCATTCGAAACAAAATTCGTCAATTTTATGCTGTCAGAAAGGAAGTACCTACTCTTAGAAAACTGCATCGGGTACTAAAAGAAGATTTAAACTTTTGTGGAGGCGTTACTAGCCTCAGTAAAGTTTTGACACAACTAGGATACAAATATAAAAAATGTGTTTCAAACAGAAAGAGGCTTATAGAAAGACACGACATTGTGGTCTGGCGTGCCAATTATCTAAGAACCATGAAGCGTTTCAGAGAATTAGGAAAGCCAATTATATATTTGGACGAGACATATTATATTCATACATCACATGAAGTTAACAAGTGTTGGCAAGGCCCTGAAGAACCTGGTGTGACAAAGGCAATCTCTCTTGGGCAAAGGTATGTTATCGTTCATGCTGGTTCAAGAGAAGGATTTATTGACAATTGTTTACTCGCCTATAAAACCAAAAGTTTATCAGCAGATTATCACCATGATATGAATAAAAAAAATTTTACTAAGTGGGTAATAGAAAAACTGTTGCCAAACCTGCATCAACCATCCGTTATTGTATTAGATAATGCATCGTATCACAGTGTACGCCTAAACAAGCCTCCAAATGGCAATGACAAAAAAGATATTTTGAAGAAGTGGCTAGATGATAAGGGTATAATATATCCAGAAAATGCTTTAAAGGAGGAACTTATGATTTTAATAAAAAAAACAAAGGCGAGCCAGTTTATGAAATAGATAAATTGGTTGAGGCTCATGGTCACACTGTTGTCAGGTTGCCGCCATATCATTGTGACCTCAATGCCATAGAACTGATCTGGAGCTTGGTAAAAAGACAAGTGGCAGCAAAAAATGTTAATGTGTCTGACAAAGAACTGCTGCCTATTATAAATGAGTGCTTCAATAGTATAACTGCAGAACATTGGCAAAAAGAATGTGACCATGTTTTTCATTTGGAGCAAAAATACTGGGAACAGGATTGCTTAATGGAAGACATGCAAGATTTTTTCATAAATGTGACAGATTCTGACACATCAAGTTTCACATCAAGTTCAGAAGACAATTTTGATGCAGACCTCTCGGGTATCAAATATTTGGAATCAGATAACTCGGACTAAGTGCGATCCCAAGCGTATTACCTTAACATAACCTGATCATCCCAATGTTTTATTTTTTTATTTAATACTAGCAACCCGGCTTCGCACCGGTAGTATAGGTAGCGTATTAGGTCTATGCTTTACAAACTCCTTGGAATGTTTTTATGTTATACCTTGAACACTCGAACAATACGTAGGCTTTTAAAAGAAGTGAAAGAAGTTTAAAAGAAGAACAGTGCGGCGCGGGGGTGGGGGTGGATGGTGTAAAGAATTATCATAATGTGCATGAAATGCTTATGGTAACTAACGTATTTAAGTTGATAAGGATTACTGTATCCGTCTAAATAGATTTCCAATTACCACATAGTACGTGATCATTTTCTTAGAAGTTAAAAAGGGTATATTAGGCTATGCTTAAAAGATAGATATATGCCATCGCGGACTTTTATAATTGAATGAAAAAATGAAAAATGAAATATTCTTTCTTGTACACCAAAAGAAAACAACATACATAAGTAGGTAACTTAGAAGAAACAGAGTACAATAGGCGGCCTTATCCCTAAGAAGCGATCTCTACCAGGCAACCCAATGATAGTTTCATGGATATTACATGTAAAATAATTTGATAAATGACGGACTTTTATACAAACTTTCAACCCCCATTTAACCCTCTTGGGGTTGGAATTTTCAAAAATCCTTTCTTAGCGGACGTCTACGTCATAATAACTATCTGTGTGCAACATTTCAGCCCGATCCGTCCAGTGGTTAGAGCTGTGCGTTGATAGACCAGTCAGTCAGTCAGTCAGTCAGTCAGTCACCTTTGCCTTTTATATATTTAGATGAAAGCTAAAGTACCAAGTTTGATGGATATTACTTGAAAATTAACTTAAAAATCTGGATTTTTTATACAAATTTTCATCCCCTATTTGAAATCTTTGAAGGTGGAATTTTCGAAATTTGCGAAACACGTATTTCTTATTTTTTTATCGAAAGCCCAAAAATTAAAGTTTCATGGATATTACATGAAAAATAATTTGATAAATGACGGACTTTTATACAAACTTTCAACCCCCATTTAACCATTTTGGGGTTGGAATTTTCAAAAATCCTTTCTTAGCGGACGTCTACGTCATAATAGCTATCTGTGTGCAAAGTTTCAGCCCGATCCGTCCAGTGGTTAGAGCTGTGCGTTGATAGACCAGTCAGTCGGTCAGTCAGTCACCTTTGCCTTTTATATATTTAAGATAACGTGAATTTAAACAAAGGATCTACAAAAATAAAACTTTCAAAATATAGCTTTCTTTATTTCTTTTTAACAATTCATTTTATTATGTATCTAATGTATCTCCTTAGCTAAACTGTCTTTGTTGTTGGAAACTAATTACAAACAGTGAAAAATTAGCTGATCATACTTAATATTATAAATGCGAAAGTGTGTTTGTTGGTTTGTCCTTCAATCACGCCGCAACAGAGCTACGGATCGACGTGATTTTTACATGGGTATAGTTGAGGACCCGAGAGTGACTTTTTATCCCGGAAAATCAAAGAGTTCCCGAGGTACTTTAAAAACTAAACCCATCAGCATCAGCTTATTATTAGCAAATTTTAGCAGTTTCTGTTTCATTCCATACAACAAAAACTGAAAATATTTTTTTCCGGGAAAACTATCAGTTTTAGAGAAAAACGTTTGATAACAATTATTCATCAAAATGACAAGGTCTTTCGACAAGTATTTTTTTTTAAATGGAATTTGTAACATAAAATCCTATGTACCTCATATTATAGCAGTTTCGACCCACTGTGCGTCGCCTCGGTGCCCGCCGCACGCGCCGCGCAAAGCCACACGTTTCCAATTTTTTACTGCGGATTATTTTATTTATTTACAGGATTTATTTTATTTTCTATTTAATTAAAATTGGAATTACTAAAATGTAATTACTGCAATATAGTCAATCTAACCGATGTTAGGCTAAGACTGGTTATATCTAGATCTTAACTAATAATAATGCGTCGGCTTTTCCCCTAATAAACAGTTTTCAGCGATGGTAGGGTTTGCAAAGTCGGCGATCTTCGTAGGGCTGCCACACGTAATTAAACTTAAAACGAATTTACTGACTCCAAATGCCAATTTATTATACGCGTCATGTACAATAAATAGGATTAATTTCCTAATTTTCCATACTTTGAGATGAAAGCTTTTTCGAATTTAAGTAAATCCTCTCTCAAATTTAAGTGATATACCCTCGAAATATTCTAGCCTAACTCTAGCCTATACAATGAAAAATAGGAAAGTAATTATTTAAATCGATTCACAATCTGCAAAGATTACCTATTTCGTAAGTAGTAGTAGAAGTACCTATTTCGTATGATAAACCTTTGAAAAAATAATTAAAAATAAATAGTTTAGTAAACTCGCCATAAGCGATTTCATTTTTTTTTATGTGATCGAAGGTTGCAGAAGATTTATTATGGTTAGTACCATTACCATCTTATTACCAACTTAGTAACTTAGTTACTTGTAACTACAAGGAACGTTTTTACAGTGGAAAGAATTGTGGTTTGTTTTGAGTTGAGATTTTAATATATATCTGGCTTAGTTTATATCTTCTTTGAGCAATCAGAACGAAATGTCAAATGAAAAGTTGTAATATTCAAATAAAATCCTAATATTGATATCTCGAAGAAAAATTCGCATTCTTTTTCCTCTAACACAGATAGACAAAAGACAAAAGAAACTAACAGAAACTTTATCTTATCACAGCTCAATGATTTGTACTTCTCTAGTAAGTAGGTACATTGTTTGCATACGTCGAGCTTTTCTTACTTTGAACAATCAGAATATTACTATTCTTACTAATATTATAAATGCGAAAGTGTGTTTGTTTGTTGGTTTGTGGGTTTGCATGGGTATAGTTGAGGACCTGGAGAGTGACATAGGCTACTTTTTATCCCGGAAAATCAAAGAGTTCCCGAGGGATTTTAAAAACTAAATCCACGCGGACGAAGTCGCGGGCATCAGCTAGTAACGTATAAAATTAATGTGCCAACAAAACATTCATGTAGTTTTGTTACAGTAGATCCAATTGTATTTTCTACTTCATGAAAGGGGTCTACTATCGGGCTATCGTAAATAATAAATTCTTCTTAGCAACCGACGAAAAAAGAAGAGGTTCTCAATTCGGCGTGTATGTTTTTTTTACTTTCAGTTTATCTTACTTTTACTGAAGTGGCAGTAGGCGTCCTAGTTGGCCCTAAAATCCGATGGGCATTGGGGTCCCAAGGCGCTGGATTGGCGACCCCATACCGAGAAGCCCTAGTCTTGTACTTGCTCGGTCACTAAGCGTTCCGACTTCTAGTACTAAGGCGACGTTTTCGCATAGGCGATTCGCCGCGCGATGCGCGGTTCGGCGTGTCGCGCGAGCCGTCGCGCGATATGGCCAATATCGTACAAGGTATGAGGGCGAGAGAGAGCGAGCGAGCGACGCACCGCGCGTCGCGCGGCGGTTCGCCTGTGCGAAAACGTCGCCTATGAGTAGGTACAGTAGTTCCGAGTCAAGCGACGAAATACTAAATGAACGATGTACCTTAATTTTCTGATTCCTTGTTTCCCGTTCGTTCAGAGCCGAGCGACGAAGTACTAAATGAACGAAGTACTAAGCATACGTACTAGTTCGTTCTCGTTCAGTGTCAGGAATTCATCATCATCATCATTAGCTCACTACTGAGCGCAGGTCTCCTCAGAGAAGGGTTTAGGCCATAGTCCACCACGCTGGCCCAATGCGAATTGGCGGACTTCACACACCTTCAAGAACATTATGAAGAACTCTTGTTTTCCTTCACCGTTGAAGCAAGTGATATTTAATTGCTTAAACGCACTTGACTCCGAAAAGTCAGAGGTCGTACCCGGGATCGAACCTGCGATCCTACAAATAGGAGACCACAGTCCTAGCCGCTAGGCTATCACTGCTTATCACACTCAGGAATTAGTTCCTATTAATTAGTAGATACTCAGTACAATGTACTACACAAGAATAGGAAGCACGTCTTTGGTAGACACCACAAGGTGTTCGGATGTTTTTTTTTATTGCGAGAGACTCGCGCTTGACGACAATCAATGCTGGAAAGCACTGATGACGTCTAGGTTGGAGCGCGCTTGCCTAGATGATGCCTTTTGAGTAGATACTTAAATGACACGTGGCTGGGAATACAGAAGAGAGAGAGAGAGGTGGGTGGAAGAGCGTTCCACACCATAGCGATACGTTTCAGAAACGTTGGACTAAAGTGTTTCATGCGAGTGGTTGGATTTCAACCACGTAAGGGTGCCAACGCTCACGACTCCTCGAATTTCTGTGGTGGTGGTTCTGTGGTAATTATCGAGTCAATCACAGTAAAAATCAATCATCAACTGTATGCTGAAGTAAATAAAGCTTAGGTTGATTTGTTCAACTCTGACTCAACTCAACTGGTCTGCGCTGGACGTCACTTAAAAAAAAGACATGAATGTCCCCGTGATGCTATGCAAATTGTTAATTGATATTGACACTTGTCCTTTGTACGCTCCATTAAATAGTTACTAACAAGCCCTTATCCGTACCTACCAACTCGACTACAATAGGTTAAGGTATGATAGGGATAGAATGTGAGAGCCATGAATAGTAGACCCTTGACCATTAGGACATTCACAATAATCCTTAGAGTCTAAGCACACTCGATTATTTTTAACTTTCGACGGAAAAAGACTTTTTTATCTATCAAAATGACTGTGTGTGACTATCCCAAATGGATGAATATTTGAAAGAGGCTTTAACTGCGATAGTTCTTTGATCATCATCATTAACTCAAACCATCGGCAGTCAAGTACTTGGCACTGGTCCCTTCTCAGAATGAAAAGGTTTTAGACTATAGCCCACCACGCTGATCAATTATGGATTGGTAGACTTCACTCACCTTTGAGAACATTATATTATAGAGAACTAGCTTTTGTCTGACTTCATCATCGTTCGTTTTTTAATAATCCCTCGGGAACCCTCTGTTTTTCTGGGATAAAAAGTAGCCTATGTCACTCTCCCAGTCCTCCACTATCCCAAGCAAATATAACGTCGATCCGTTGCTCTGTTGCGGCGTGATTGAAGAACAAACCAACAATAACTTTCGCATTTATAATACGTATTAGTAAAGATTCTCAGGCATGCAGGTTTCATTCAGATGAAACCTGGCGCCTCCTCTAATGCGTAGGGTGCTGTTACTGGAACGGATATTTATTATTAATCTTTTAAAAATATATTGACGTCATTATTCGCCATTTGATGCTGAGTGTATCGAGTGTGTTAGCGCCTTTAAGTGTATCAAATGCTTTTGTTAACCAAAGCTTCATATAATATGTATATGTGTAGAAAGATTAATCTTTTAAATGGCCTATTTCTTTTGAATGAAGGAATAAGAGAGTAAAATATTATGGTATTTTTTTGGATAAAAGAAAAAAACTCGTCCAGATACGTTGGAAATATGGTTTGATATTTTGTGAATAGAATACAAATATTTATACCGACATAACTTGTAAAGAATAGCCTTTTTGTACGTGTTTGTATTTTTTATACGATGATCGGTTTTGTGTCTGTTGACTTTCCTTCTTCAGTCGAGGAGTTAGTCTTAAGCGGGCTAACCTGGAAGGGGTATTGTAGTGCCCTAGTATACCCCTAGAAGGGTTAAGGGGTTTAAACCTGCGATCTTTTCGCTTTTCAGTCCGTGCCCTGAAACATTGCGCAAGTGAAGTTTTTGAATTACCCATTCCCCTAGGTACTCCTACTCTGTTGCTAGCGACATGCTACCGATACCGTAAGGGTAGGTTTATGCACACGCGGCGGCACCCGCGTGCGCCACCGCGTTCAACGCAAACGCTTCTGCAAGAACGCTCTCATACTTGGCCATATGTTTGAGTTTACCGCGCGTCACGACACACCACGCGCCGCGCATATACGTACCCCTTGACGCACGTACTATCGCGATCTTGGTTATTAGCCACGACCGAAGCTAAACGATGTTTACGTATTCAGTCATAAAGATACATTTATTTTTAAGCTATTGCATAGCTTTTATCGCGGGCTTTGAACTAGGACAAACAGTTTGAGCGCGGCGACCGAATCAAGAAATTCCGTAATGAAAAAAACCTGACACCGTCGTTCAGTAAGCGTTCAACATTTTAGAGGTTCTCAAGTAGCTCTATTTGGCGCAGTGGGCAAGCGGCCGCTTTCTTTGTATGATGTCGCAGGTTCGAATCTCACTCGCGAAGTAGTGACAGTTCGCTTTTCTTGTTTGTTTGTTTTTTAATTTTTTTTTGCATAAATTTTAGTATGCAAGAACATTATGAAGAACTCTCAGGTGTGCAGGTTTCCTCACGATGTTTTCCTTCACCGCTGAAGCAAGTGATAATATTTAATTGCTTAAACGCACTTGACTCCGAAAAGTCAGAGGTGCGTCCGGGAGGTGAGGTCCGGGAGAAAACCTGGGATCGAACCTGCGACCCCCCGAATAGGAGACCACAGTGCTAACCACTAGGCTATCACTGCTACCTTGCAGTTTTCTTGCCGATGGGGAAATATGCCCAGTCATAAAGATTGCTGCATGACTTCTGTTTTGTTTATAGTTCAACGGCGTGTGGGGCCTGCCGCCGGTTGTATGCGACTGCTACATCGCCATCGACGTCACATGCTCCACTTCCAGCATCTTCAACCTCGTCGCCATTTCGGTGGACAGGTAGGACGCCTCGTACTGACAATCTTCTTCTTCTTTATCAACCGATAGACGTCCACTGCTGGACAAAGGTCTCTTGCATGGACTTCCACAGGCCTCGGTCTTGCGCCGCCAGAATCCAGCGGCTCCCTGCGACTCGCTTGATGTCGTGGGTCACCTGGTGGGGGTACTGACAATACTGCAGCCTTATCCCCAGCAGCAATTTTCGTTGGGGTATTGTAGCCAGCGGTAGCCAACAGTTGGGAGATGGTAGTGGCGATGCTGTCTTAGTCCTTCGTAAGGCCAACCACATCACGCTTTTCTACGGTTTGGCCCCACGATTTTTAGGAATGACAAGTCTTACTGTTGGCCAACCTAACTAGGGACAAAGGCCCAACTAACAGCCAACGCAAAGTGCTACTAGGGATGTTGTCCGCCTCTCTGTCCGTTTTGCATTCGTTAACAATGTAGCCTATGATTGCAAACTCATCTGATGAAATGATGATAAAAAAACTTGAGAGGTGTCAAGGGATACCCGGATGGAACGAAGTTCCTTTCGATAAATTAATTTTGCATTGTGTTCAACATTTTCACACTACAATATTAGATCTCCGTAGCCTTGTGATTTCCACAGTCGCCAAACAGCCAAAGGTCGATGGTTCGAATCCCAGCTCGACAGACCGAATTTTCCATTTTCAATTTTATTTTAAACAATTTCTACATATTTTTCTATTACAATTTCTTCAAATAGAAAATTCGGTCTGTCGAGCTGGGATTCGAACCATCGACTTTTAACTGTTAGGCGACTGCAGAAGCCACAAGGCTACGGAGACCCAATATTGTACCGCGAAAATACCGAACAAAATGCCAAATTCACATTCAAAAAAGTGTCTGTTTCAAAATAGTGTCGATCCGTCTAGCCGCGATAAGGAACTACGTTCCAAAACATTGTATGATTAGTAGTGGGCAAATTTGGAAAGAGGTAAGTCAATTATTAATACAGGCTAAGATAGTAGCAAATGATGAAACAGTCTAAGATAGTAGCAGGTAAAGAAAAGGGTTAGTAAAAATATAGTAACTGATGATACAGGCTAAGATGGTATTGGGCAAACAGGGTAAGTCTCACTCATATGTGCCCCTAATTGATTTCTACACACTACTCTACACTAAGCCGCTTGTCGATACATCTTTAGCACTACTATCAAATTAGCCAATGACAAACCTTTCCACCAGACCAGAGACAATTCAAAAACCATAAATCCCCAAATTGTCCTTGACGGGAATCGAACACGGGACTTCAATTATGAGATATCAAAGCTCACCACTGCGCTAGTGAGGTCGTTTCTATTGTTCTCTCACGGGACAAAGTCCAAACCCTGCGCGGGACAGGACAATTTAGTGTCCAACACGTAGAGGTCTTAAGAGATAATTGATCCGAATTGTGCGAGGAATACATCAACCGGATCTTACCCTTCAGGCTTCAGTGCATCGAGGAATAATGGAAGAAAATCGCGGGTGGATAAGAAAATCCCCAGTAGGTGTTTATTATTGACTGGCCTTTTCAACATAATTTTATCGTTAAAAAAATTATGGGACTACCCCGCAAGCTTATTACTCTGTCGATTAAAAAAATCGGCCAAGTGCGAGTAGGGCCTCGCTCTTTTAGGGTTCCGTTAAAAAAATTAAATAAAAATATTTCCATGTACCCATGGAAATATTTAAATTTAATTTTTTTAATTTAATTTAATTTTTATTATTTGTTGTTATAGCGGCAATAGAAATACATAATATGTGAAAATTTCATCTGTCTATCTATTACGGTTTACGAGATACAGCCCGCTGACAGACGGACGGACGGACGGACGGACGGACGGACGGACAGCGTAGGCTTAGTAATAGGGTCCCGTTGGTACCCTTTGGGTACGGAACCCTAAAAAGCACATTGCTAATAGAATAGAATAGAAATGTTTTTTATTCAAATAAACTTTTTTACCAGTGCTTTTGAATCGTCGATGAGTCTACCACTAAACAATACCATAGTCTACTTTATTTATTTTTATGAACAGTACTGCATAGCCACATATTATACACGCTTATTTTTCATCAATACAACGTACTGTTACACCCTGGCTCTGCTAGATTTAATGGTGACGCATGCTGCACCCGCATCAACGGGCTTGGCCGCTTGCAAGCGAGGTGCCAAGGAGGACCATCAAAGCCGCTACATGGCAAACCCATTTTATAATCATAATTTAATATAATGGTTTTATAAATCCTTTTTTTTGTAGCTTGCATTTGTTTTTTTTGAAAACCCAAGTTACGTAAACCCTTCTAACAGTACGTACAGTCATCATCATCATCATTAGCAACCCATCAACGGCTCACTACTGAGCGCAGGTCTCCTTTTCAGAGAAGGGTTATAGGCCATAGTCCACCACGCGCGCTGGCCCAATGCGAATTGGCGGACTTCACACACCTTCGAGAACATTATGAAGAACTCTCAGATGTGCAGGTTTCTTCACGATGTTTTCCTTCACCGTTGAAGCAAGTGATATTTAATTGCTTAAACGCACTTGACTCCGAAAAGTCAGGGGTGCGTACCCGGGATCGAACCTGCGACCCCCCGAATAGGAGACCACAGTCCTTAAACCACGAGGCTATCACTGCTTCTGGTTATTACGTACAGTGCATACGACTTATTATACATATTTACTATCGTCAAAGATACAACGCTATGAACTTATTTATACCTCCATTATTAGGTATATATTTTTATTCATCAATTCAAGAATTTTTTTTTCAGAAATATACAGTTTCCAATGGTTATTTTTCCTCCTCCGATTTAATTATGCAAATCACGAGTCTCCTTTCCTTTTTAAATTTTTATCTTGACTGTATAATAAATTCACATTGATAAGAAAACTCTTCAAAATATTTCAACCCATTCTGTAGAGAGCTTAGGCATCTTTTTCTTCTGATCTTTTTTAATCTTTTAGACTACAAGACTATTGAAGCATTTAAAAAATAAAAGCCTTGAGGTATTCTGGGACCTTTGACTGGGTTCACCTTAACACGACATTGCACTGCACGTTTTGTAGCAGTATTTATCTTAACGAATTATTCAATGACGCATATATGGTAAATCTATTACATATAACAATTAGTGTAAATTAAAACTTTAATTTTTAAAAACAAGCTTCTAGTAGCTGGACTGGATACATCGTCAGACCTGGATATCATCTAAGACCAGAGTACGTCGTTTCTTTACTGAGTTCCTATGACCACCTTCCAGCTCCATCATCAGATCAGACCCTGGTAACCCTCTAAAAACAAAGTACTCGTCAAAAAAATCATACGAGCCGAAACTCGATGGGGTTGCGTCGTTTCATTACAGAGTTCCTATGGCCACCTTCCAGCTCGATCATCAGACCCTGGTTACCATTAAAAGACAAACTACTCGTCAAGATGATTTAAACGAGCCCAAACACGTTGAGGTTGTGTCGTTTCATTGCGAAGTTCCTATGGCCACCTTCCAGTTCCATCATCAGATTAGCACCATGGCATCATAATATTGCATTGTCACGCGATTTACACATGTATGCAAAATTTCAGCTCAATCGGTAATAGGGAATCAAATTTAATTTGCAAGATTTGATGACAAACATCGGGATTGGTGAAACTAAATAAAAGCTTGTAATAAAACTGTAACAGGTCCAATGCTGTACATTGAAGATATTTTGAATTTTTTTTTTGATGGCAATCTTTAATCGATACTGAAGCCAAAACATTTTTTTTTTAATTTTTTGTCTGTCTGTCTGTCTTTCTGTCTATCTTTCTGTCTGTCTGTCTGTATCATGGCCGCACATCACGCCGAAACTGCTGAATAAAACTTAGCATGATTTAAGTTCATACTACGAGGATAGGATACTTTTTATCCCGAAATTCAGCACGGTTCCCTTGGGAGAGGGGATGAAAGTCAAAATGTGTATTTAGTTGTAATTCATTAAGGCGTATTCCGAATTCATTCATTCTTTTTTTGTTAGAAAGGAGCTACTTTAGAGATTGTCCTGTAATTATTTCAAGGTCGTTTGTTTAGTAGTTCAGAAATTATAGAATCACAATCCTCAGTACTAGGTTTAAAAGTCCGTAATTTTATTTTTGCAAGTAATATCCTTGAAACTTGGTATTTCGGCTTTCGATAAAAACGAAAAAATACGACACGTATTTTGAAAAGTTTTCATCATTTTCATCAGCTAGTTCGTAATATAGAACCTTTTTGTGCTACAAAAAACTTACTAGCTATAGTAATGGCTAGTTACCACCCTACCTTCAAAGACCTTTTGGCGACCTCCCTGGCGCAGTGGTTAACGCTGTGGTCTTATAACTGGGATGTCTCGGGTTCGATTCCCGGCGGGGTCAATTTGGGAATTTTTTTTTAAATCTTAATTTTTTAGAGGCTTTCGTCCGACACGGACACGCCAGCCCCATCGTAACCTAACTTACATTTTTCTAAAATTAATTACAATAAAATTCTGGTGGAATGTAACAGAAACCACTGAAGCAGAATTCACTGCCTGCGCAGATATATCAACATAGATTTAAGGCCTTCTGTAGGAGGAAGACAGAGGAGGCTAGTGAAAGCACCTACGTCATATCTATTGATGTTATATCTCTGCACAAGCACTTCCCGCTGTACGCTGTATCTGCTACACTCCACCAGTACGTGCTGGACATCATCCATCGTACCGCAAATATCGCAATGAACAGAATCAACTTTTTTCATAAGAAAGGCAAACTTCTTCGATGGATAATGTCTAGAACGCAACCTATAAGCTAATACAAAATATCTTCTACTTAACTTAATATTAACACACCAGGGGAACCGAGGAGGCTGACATTGGATAGTTTTGTACCATATTCCCTTTTTTTTACTTCTTGTGTCAAAATATTCCTTAAATTTATCGTAACATTTAATTGTGAAATTATTTAGAATTTCTGTGAAATATGGTACAATGGGAGTCTCTATGCCAACTGTCACCGCTAATTTTGCTAGTCTATCAGCCTCCTCGTTTCCTCTTAGGCCTATATGGGACGGAACCCATTGCAATCTCAAATTTATATGTCTAAAATCATATATCTGTTTCAATATTTCGATAGCTATCGGTAGACCTCTGCTATAGCCAGAGGCGCATCGAGCTATGTGTTGTAGGGCGCTTTTGCTATCTGAAAAGATAACAAAATTTCGCCCGCTTAAACCTGCAATATATTTTAGAGCTTCTGAAATTGCAACAAGTTCCATCGTCATAATAGAAATTTGTTGGTTTGTTTTGAACATGGCTGATTTTCTTTTACTAAAATGCCACATAGCTGCTCCCAAACCTATACTATTTTTTGATCCATCTGTGTAAATATGTACCCATCCCCCATATTTTTCGTGAAGTTCATTTAGTACTAAGTGTTTAAGACAGCCAGGTTCAAAGTCTTTCTTTGCTAACACAATACAGTCTAAATTTGCTCTGATAACATTATATACATTTATATAAGACACCCATATACCTAATTGGTATATTTGTAAAAGATCAGTAGAATATATGATACATTGTTTGCAATCATTATAAGTTGTTAACAATAACGGCTTCTTTTTCGACTGCCAATATCTGTCGTAAGAGCTAGAGCCAAGATCATTTAAAAGATTGACGGTGACACTATTTGACCAAGTCAAACTTTTCACTACTATATTTATACGCAAGATACAGACGTCGTAAAAACAATGGTTGGATGCACAACTCGCTCTCCATAACGTGGATAGGTGTACTTTTTAGGGTTCCGTACCCAAAGGGTACCAACGGAACCCTATTACTAAGCCTACGCTGTCCGTCCGTCCGTCCGTCCGTCCGTCCGTCCGTCTGTCAGCGGGCTGTATCTCGTAAACCGTAATAGATAGACAGATGAAATTTTCACATAATATTATGTATTTCCATTGCCGCTATAACAACAAATAATAAAAATTAAATTAAATTAAAAAAAAAATTAAAATATTTCCATGGGTACATGAAAATATTTTTATTTAATTTTTTTTAACGGAACCCTAAAAGAGCGAGGCCCGACTCGCACTTGGCCGATTTTTATAAATCCACCAATAATTCTAAGGGCCTGATTCTGAACTCGATCAAGTTTCGACCAATTACTATTTGCACTTACATCATACAAGAAGCTCGCATAATCCAATCTACTTCTAATTAATGATATGTAAAGATTTCGCAAGTGCTTAGGGTGAATACCCCAACCGGGACCAGCCAATACCTTAAACAAATTTAAGAACTTTGATAACTTCTCGCCTAGCTCTTTAATATGTTTATTCCATCGCAACGATCTATCTAACCACAAACCTAAGTATTTAATATTTTCATCTATACTTATTAAATTACTATTGTTAATAACTAACTTTATCTGTTTTCTTCTGTAACCTCTACTGAAAATGCACAATTTTGTTTTGCTTGTCGATAACTGAAAACCTATTTCATCTAAACTTATAACCATAGAATTTAGAGCTTCTTGTAAATTTTGTTCACAAATATTTAAATTCTTATGATGGAGATAAAATACAAAGTCATCTGCATATTGTGAGACAAAAACTTTTTTAATATGATGACAAATCATATGTGTGGTTATATTAAAAAGTAATGGTGACATGGGGTCTCCCTGAGCTAGACCTCTATTTGTATGTCTAACCTCACTTAATTGATTATCATTAGCATATTTAATCATTAATTGCCTATCACTCAAATATGACCATAAATATTTGCAAATTTGTTTCCCTACACCTATTTCATCTAATATTTCAACTACTTTATCAACTAAAATATTATTATAGGCATTCTCGATATCCAAAAAACAAGCTGCTGTAGATATTTTCTGTGTAAAGCCTACCTGAATATATGTTACAAGTCTTGAAAGGCAATCTAGACTAGATTGGGCCCTCCTAAAACCAACAGTATGTGGAGACAATATCTTACGTTTTTCAACGAACCATTCAATTCTTTTACCTAACATGTTGTGAAATATCTTACAAAGACAAGAAATAAGAGCTATCGGTCTAAGTTTCGGTTCAATATTTGCATTAGTGTTTGCTTTGGGAATAGGCACGATCAAGGTTTTCCGCCATTGCACGGGTACGACCCCTAACATAAATATAGCATTATAAATATTTAAAAGATGTACCTTACCAGCTATAGGTAAATTGAATATCATCGAATAAGTTACCCCATCAGTACCAGGAGAAGTATCCTTCTTTTTCAAACAACATTTTAACTCTTGCAGTGTAAATGGTCTCTGTAATAATTCATTATTAGAAAAAAAATCGGATCGGCAGTTAATGACTGAATCTGGAGTTAAGGAATATAACAATTCTTTTGCCTTTTCGTTGGATGGACAGAACTTTGATTTTCGGAATCCTTTGTACCAACGCATCTTGTCCCACATGATTGATGTAGAAGTCGATTCATTAATATTCGTACAAAATGTCTGCCAATTCAACGATCTAGCTTTCTGTAATAAAATATTCGATTCGCGAGTTTTCTCCTCTAACTTATTAAGGTTTTCCGGGGTAGGATTTCTTCGAAAGGCTTTCAGTGATAATCTACGTTCTGCTACACTTTTAGATAGTGACGGACTCCAATATTCTTTGGGCTTAAATTTACTCGTCGGATTCATATAAAAAATAATTTTAGGAATATTTTTATTAGCAGAAACATTAATCTTTTCTACTAAATTATCGTAATGTACTTGCACATCCTTTGCTGTACAGCAAGAAATATCAATATGAGGAAATGCATTAACTAAATCATTATTATATGATTTCCAATCAGCATTTTTAAAGTTAAGTTTTTTGGAATAGTTTAAAGTATCTTGATAACTTGTTGACATTTTAATTAAAAGGTGGTCACTGCCTAAATTTTCATTAAAAACATGCCATTCGAAGTTAACTGCTATATCCGATGACGCGAAACTTATATCTGGGGATGATCTTTGAAGAATACCGTTTACTAATTTAACCCTTGTAGCATCGTGATTATTTAGTGATACAAATCCATTATCTAGCGTAGCATCAAATATATTTGCTCCTCTTTGATCTGTTTTATATGACCAGTTAGTATGATGACCGTTGAAATCGCCAGCTATAAGTGTTTTCCTAGATTCTGCTGAAAATATACTATCCCAGTCTGATTGATGAGTTTGAACAGAAGAAGGACAATAAATAGATATAATATATTCCAAATATTTACAGTTCAATAACTTAATCTTAACAGCTTCAATTCCCTGATTGTTGACATGTGCAGCACAAATGTGTGATCTTATAGACTTATGAACAACAATAGCAACTCCTCCATAAGAATCAAAACGATCTTTTCGATAAATATTATATCCACTAATATGAAGCGCAGTATCTGCATCCAACCAAGTTTCAGAAATAATGCCTATATGTATTTTTTCTTGGTGCAACAAGTTTTCTAACATTAATAACTTAGGTTTCAAACTTTGTGCATTCCACTGAATAATATTTAAATTAAAGAGCTTATCCATTAAAAATAATCTTTGAAAAAATGTCACATAAATTTCCTTCCCTCAAAAAATTAACTATAAACAACTTACATTCTTCAACAATAGCCATTACTACTAACATCACTTTATCACACCAATTTTGTTCAGATATCACAATTTCCTTAATTCTATTAAGCAAATTCCGGAAATCAAATCTTCTTTGTCTTCTTTTACTATCTTTTTCTGTAGAGTTCTCTTGTTTATCCAGATCACTTTCCTGACTTCCATCATAATCAAATCTCTTGTTCTGGAAATCATTATCAGTGTGATTCTCTGATTTCTTAACTTTTTTTTTCTTCTTGTCCTTATTATTGATTTGATTCTTTGTTTTCTCATCTAAGGTATCTTTTTCACTTTCATGTACAATAGCTGTCGTTTTAAGAACACTGCTATAGGTTCTAGCCGTCACATTCACTGGTACATGATCTGTATAGCTTGTATCTAGATCTATATTAACTTCTTGTTTTTCCTTATTTTCTGTCTCTTTTTTCTTATTCGTCAAATATATCACTAATCCTATTTTATAAGTAACATTGTATTCACTCATTATACGTCGGATTTCTTTTTCTTTCTTAAAGAAAGGACACATCTTATCAAGTGCCATATGAGGACCTTTACAATTAATACACTTAAATTCTTGAGTTTCACAATTGTCATGAGATTCACCACATTTTGGGCAGATATTTTTATTCAGCTTACAAAATTTCTTAATGTGGCCAAAAGCCCAGCACCTTGAACACCGAGTAACTGGGAACTCAAATCGTTCCACGTCAAATCTGAATCCGTATGCATCTATCGACGAAGGCGCAACAGGGTTTCTAAAGCATAATCTTATAGTTTCGCTTTCAACCCACTTACCCTCCTTATTCAAACGTCTCAATCGTTTGGCTGAAATTATGTCATAATCAGACTTCAAACTTTCTAGCAACTCCTTTTCACTTGTGTCTAAATCAACTCCTTTAATAATACCGTAAGACAAATTTCCTTGATTTGTAAATTGAGCTCTTATGTCCATCTCAACTAGCTTCTTTAAATTTAAAAGTTTCTCGGCCTGACTTTTGTCACTAAATTGTATAAAAATTTTATATGGACTTTTATACTTTATTTTTGTAACGCTTGAAATATTTTCATCTCTTAATAACCTAGCAAAAGCCATCTGTTTTGGAAGAATTTTTAATCCAAATAAACTCACTTCATAATAAGTACCATCCATGATTTCATTATTATCATTAAAAGACCTATCTCTTTCGCACGACTCGCTTCTAACATGTCGCCTGGGTCTTCTTCTCGACACCGTCGTAAATCCGTCCTCACTACTATCTTCGGTCTCCCGCGGCCTCTTTTCGACTTTTTTCAGCGTTGACTCCGCATTTTCGCACGCACGATTTTGTACTTCACATAATGTACGATCACCACATATTTGAATCACATTACTATCACAACTCATAATATTTTCCTCCATAGTAATAAAAAAAAATACTATAAATGTGGGTAGATTGATATAGCACTTTACGTTGCCGCACAAAGTCACTTGGACACTCGCGCTCGCTGACGCGGTTCACGCGCGACTGTGAATTTGGGAATTTATAATTTCCGAATTGTATTTGATCTGGTCTGGTGGTAGGCTTTGGCCGTGGCTAGTTACCACCCTACCGTCAAAACCGTGCCGCCAAGCGATTCAGCGTTCCGGCACGATGGCGTGTAGAAACCGATTAGGGTTATGGTTTGAATGTTCACTGCCATACCCCTTACAAGTTAGCCCGCTACCATCTTAGACTGAATCGTCACGTACCATTAGATGAGATCGCAGTCAAGGACTATCTTGTCATCGAATAAAAAAAAACCTGACGCCAAGCGATTTAGCATTCTGGCACGATAGCGTGTAGAAACCGAAGAAGTACGCGTTTAATTAAAAATTTGATTCTAAAAGGTATTGTTTTCATTATGAGAAGATAATATTCTCATGATATTGTTTAAATAGGTATCATAATTATAATTTATTAAAAGGAACTTCGTTCGTCACGCACGCTTTTTACAAGCTCTTATTTAACTTGCAATGTTTGTTTGGGTCAAATCTTGCAAGATGAATTAGACCCCCTTCCCGGTTTCTGATCGAGCTGAAATTTTGCATGTATGTGTAAATCGGATGACAATGCAATATTATTGTGACATGGAGCTGATCTGATGATGGAGACGGAAGATGGCTATCGGAACTCTGTAATAAAACGACGTAACCCCATCGAGTTTGGGCTCGTTTGATTCGTCATAACAAGTACTCCGATCCTAGATGATATCCAGAGTCTCGTGATGTAGCTACTAAAAGCTTGCATTTAAAAATAAAATTTTTAATTTACACTTGTTTTTATGATAATAATGTAGCCTAAAATATAAGCAATGTGTCCTTTCACAGGTACATAGCCGTCACCCAGCCGATCAAATACGCGAAACACAAAAGCAACGCTCGTGTCTGGGTCATGATCGCCGTGGCCTGGCTCGTGTCTGGAGCCATCGGGTCTCCGGTGGTCTTAGGCCTCAACAACACGCCAGACAGAAGTCCCAACCAGTGCTTGTTCAACAGCACCGACTACGTCATCTACTCCTCATTGGGGTCTTTTTATATCCCTTGTATCATCATGATGTTCCTTTACTATAGGATTTTTGAGGTGAGTTCTAGCATCAGATTATTATACTTATAGGCCAAATATTGAGACTGGATGGTGCATTGGGTCTCAAGTGGTCTTAGGCCTCAACAACACGCCAGACAGAAGTCCCAACCAATGCTTGTTCAATAGCACCGACTACATCATCTACTCCTCACTGGGGTCTTTTTATATCCCTTGTATCATCATGATGTTCCTTTACTATAGGACTTTTGAGGTGAGTTCTAGCATCAGTTTCTATTATACTTAAAGGCAAAATATTGAGATTGCATGGTGCATTGGGTCCCAAGTGGTCTTAGGTCTTAACAACACGCCAGATAGAAGTCCCACAGAAGTCCAAGTAGGGGTTACCATAGAATAGAATAGAATAGAAATATTTTTTATTCAAATAAACTTTTTACAAGTGCTTTTGAATCGTCTGGCTCTACCACTGGTTCGGAATGCCCTTCCTGCCGAGAAGAACCAGCAAGAAACTCGGCGGTTGCTCTTTTCAAAACAAATTTACAATACAGTAAATACTATGCTATATATGCAGTATTTCCACAATGTGGGAAGTTCCAAAAATGCATACCGACTAACTTCTATCTTAAGATGGGCAGACATAAAGTAGCCCCATTCCCGCCGGTGGGACCCGTTCACGAGCATGACGCATGACCCAGCCATTGCTTCGCTCAACCATATTTGAGGGAACGTAACAACCCGCATCTCACATAGTCTATAACACTATCCAAGAATGGATTAGCAGACTTCACACACCTTTGAGAACATTATGGAGAACTGTCAAGAATCGCTTCCGTTTTTCGAACTAACTTTGAGTTGGGCTCCTTTAAATCAATAATGAATAGGCATCTTCTAGGCAAGCGCGCTTCATCTTAGACTGCATCTTCAAGTGAAGATACCGTGTAATCTCAGTCAATCACTGGTCATTATTGTACTCTGGTCCTAGATGATATCCAGGATTTGATGATGGAGCTAGCAGGTGGCTATAGAAACGGTAATAAAACGACGTAACTCCATCAAGTTTGGGCTCGTTTGATTCGTCTTGACAAGTAATTTGGTCCAGAATGATATCCAGGGTCTGATCATGGAGCTGGAAAATGGCTATGGAAACTCTGTAATAATACGACGTAACCCCGTCAAGTTTGGGCTTTTTTGATTCGTCTTTTTTTTCGTCTTTACAAGTACGCTGGTCCAAGATGATATCCAAGGTCTGATGGTGTAGCCAGCTACTAAAAGATTTATTGAATTTTTAACTAACAACCATAAATGAGATTATGCGATGTACGACAGACAATTTTATTTTTATTTGTATCTAGATTTGTTCCAAATGTTGTTCTAGACGACTTGCTCTATATGCAAATGTTTATCTAAAGATTTTCGATTTCGCTTACAAGATTTTCCTTTATTACTCCATTTTCCGGGGTCACGTCGAGATACCTTTTCGAATTTCCTCCTAAGACTATATTTTCTGGCCACTCAGCTCCGATACACATCTTCCGCAATTTCCTATCCGGAGGATAAACTTGCTCCAACTGCAGTTGAATTCCGCTTATCTATTTAGTTTACTAGGTACTAGAACACCATCTTAGAGGGGTACATTATATGAAAGGAGATTGGCGAATTCCATAGAGTTTCTGACCCAGACGAACTGAACTGAACACTGAACGCCCGCGTTCACGAATCGAACTTCTCATAATTGTTCTAGTAAACCAGACTAACAAAAAATTAATCAAAGTCTATCAAATAAAGTTGGGAGAAAAAAGAAAATTCACTTGTACATATTGCCATGTAACGGTTATTTATAATGTGTACTTGTGAATAATTATATTTTTGATCCCCAACTTCTAAAATTATGCGGTTTACACAAAAAAATACTCTGAAAAATATTAATTACAATTAAATGTTTTCTGAATCTGAACGGTTTTTAAAAATGCTGGGTCAAAATTTGCCAAACTCCTTTGGAACGAAGTTCCTTATCGGACGGTACGGACTTGGCGGCTAAGCGAAAAAAGTGTAAGAATTTTTCCGTCACAATCTTTGTGTGTTGCCTTCGTTTATTACACACGTTCCGTCATAGCTTTGGTGGCATAGAGGCTAAACAAAGGAGTGAAACTATCGGTTCGGGGGGGTACGAATCCTGACTTCAGATTATTATTATTTATTTTATTTATTTTTATTATTCATTTATTATTAAAAGAAAATTTGTTCCAATTGAGTGTTCCACGACACTCATTATTTTAAGACTTAATTTTCACCAAACTTTTAAACTTTATTACAAAGAATACGAGTAACTACCTATACCACCTATCTTACAAGGACTTCAAATGTAATAAATTGTTTTCGTATGACTCCCGTCTCTCATACTATAAAATGAAATCACTTAATGACCGTAGAAAGATTGCGGACATCATTTTTCTGGTGAAACTTATGAGGGGTCACATTGATGCGCCTGAGTTACTTGAACGCTTAAAGTTCGTTGTGCCTCGTCACGGTAGCCGCTTGCACAATCGTAAGACTTTTGTTTTACCTCAAGCCAAGAGCAACCTGGGACAACATAGTCCCTTGTATAGAATGCAACTTCTTGCAAATTGTTATAGAGATACTATAGATATCTTCTGTGATAATATACCAAGTATAAAAAAGACATTAAGTAGACGTAAGTTAAGTTAGTATGTAATCTATTCACCTTTTTTGTTTAGCTGTTCTATTTTTATTTTGTTTTGTTATCTTAGCCTCATGTTGCGCTGTAGTTGTTACTTTTGTACCCTTTTCTTACTCATGCCGCGTCCACATCTAGAAGACTTGATTGTAAAACTAATAACCTCATATACATATTGAATAATGTCTGTTTTAAACAATTGTAGTCAGTTTTGTGGACTAATAAAAAAAAAAAAAAAAAAAATACCTACCAGAAACAATTCTATGTACTCCATATTTACTCCTGGATGATGGTAGTGATTTACTCGTGCGTAGTGATTTTAATCCCAGAATAAGCTTTGGTGAATAATATATATTTTGGTGAATATTTATGAAATTGGCCCAAATTCATACACGTTGTCTTAAGTCTATACCAAAAATTTTAAACTGGATGAACATTAGATCTTTGCATTGGAAATCTATCAAATTGTAATTCCGTTAGAAACCATTTAGAAACATACATAAAAGCACAAAAATATATAGAGATAGAACAATTATTTTATCTGTTTACCTACTAACTAGAATTCACGAGTGTTTATTTCTCGACAAAGATTGCTGTTGTTGAAAATGAACACTCCCTTATGAAATGCCTCTTTCTTTCAGATTAAATTCCAAGCGTTTATTTATTTAATTAAATAGTGCAAAATAGCATTTATCTACTCCAAAATCGAAAAGTTCCAATTTCGAGTTTGACAGCTGAATCGAAATGAACCCTCTATCGGTTTTGCTTCTCATTTCGATGCAGCTCGTTGTATGGGAGCTGAATCGAAATGGTTATCTTCTTAAAATAGGATACCTAAAGCTAAGGCTCTGAGTTCTGGCACTTTGGTACCGTTCATATGACAGAGGCGCCACAGGCGGCTGGTGGCGGCTTACGGAGTTACTTTTTGTTGACAGAGGCGCCACAGGCGGCTGGTGGCGGCTTACGGAGTTAATTTTTGTTACTTTATTGAGCCTACGGCGTATTTTGTTAATGATTTTATTTTCCTTGTCGTAGATAAAATCTTGTATGCAACTGAACGTAATTAGTCATTTTAATTCTCGTACTATCCTATTTTGATACTCGGCAAGCCTCGTATCAAAAAACAGCACTCGAATTAAAATGACCCTCATTACGATGCAGTTGCATAAATAGCTATTACACAGGTTTATATTTTAGTCAACTGTTGCACCATACTGCTAATTGTTGGAATGCGGGCTTCACCTACTTTTCTGTTCTATCTTGATAAACATTTCTATGCGACGAGTTCACACGTCTTGTTCAAATTTTTGAGGAAAGACCGCTTAGGGCCATCACCTAGTGTAGACTATAAGACTACGCTTCGGCGCAACTCGAGTCTATTTGTATGCCTTGCGCCTTAGCTTAGAAATACAAACCTATAAAAAACTGTCTGGTACAATAATTTTGATGTACTCGTAACATCGTTACTTCAAAACAAAGCCAATACTAAGTCAAGCTCTTCAGTTAGATAACAGTTTCTTTAACGATTCTTCTCGAACCTTGGTCAAAGAGGATTCAGTATTCATCAAAGTTAAATAGCCTCTTTCTTGTTAATCCTTTCAAAGTTGACTTAATCTCTTGATAGATAATGTACCCGTTCTCTCATTCAAGGTCTTGAATTAAATTAATTTTGAATGGGATTAATTTCTTTCAAAGCTTACTACATTCGGAATTAAAGGTATACCTAGACTATTTATATTATAAAGAAAACGATAAAATACGGTATAGATATTTTCCCTAGCTATGTAGGTGTTGATTAAGATACGAGATAATTATCATAAAGACAAAGTAATACTACGTTTAAGGGTTACAGTATTTTGATAACGATTACTAGTGAAGCGAAAACTACGCGGAGTGTTCACTGGCAAGTTAACTTTCGCAATTCCGTAAATTTTTTCGCGGTGCATGTGTTTTGTCGAAGCTAACTTCTACTACTTTTATTGCTAGTGGACATTGAGATAGAAAAATTCGGTCAGGGACCACGATATGTCTGTACAATCTACAATATCATTTGAAAAAACTAAATTTTAACAATTTTAGGAGCCTTATGTGTAACCAAAATAAATTTATTTCAGTTGGCCAATCTGTGGCTCTTATGACAAGCCATGACTCTAACACTGGTTCGGAAAGTAGACCCCTTCTAATAACTTTTTTGTCCACCAGGCTATACGTCAACGCGCGAAAAAGCAGCGAGTGGCAAAGAAAACTTCTGCAGTAAGTTGCGCGGTATCCAGTGGCACAGCAGCCGTAGTCATTGAAAACCTTGGGCATACGCATCACTTCGTCGACGTGCCGGAGGACAAACCTACCAACACTGCCTCTGGGAGCAACGAGGACGATGATGATAAGTGAGTAGATGAACTAGACATTGTTTATAATGGTGATGCAGATAAAAGCTTCGCAGTGAGTTGCGCGGTATCCAGTGGCACAGCAGCCGTAGTCATTGAAAACCTTGGGCATACGCATCACTACGTCGACGTGCCGGAGGACAAACCTACCAACACTGCCTCTGGAAGCAACGAGGACGATGATGATAAGTGAGTAGATGAACTAGACATTGTTTATAATGGTGATGCAGATAAAAGCATCGCAGTGAGTTGCGCGGTGTCCAGTGTAACAACAGCCGTTGTCATTGAGTCATTGTCAACACTGCCTCTGGAAGCAACGAAGACGATGATGATAAGTGAGTAGATGAACTAGACATTAGTATTAATAATGGTCATGCAGACATAAACATCGCAGTGACTTGAGCAGTGTCCAGTGTAACATAATCCGTAGTCAGTGAGAACATTGCGCATACGTATCGCTACTTCGACTTTACAGAGGACAAACCTACCAACACTGCCTCTGGAAGCAACGAGGACGATGATGATAGGTGAGTAGATGAACTAGACATTGCTAATAATGGTGATGCAGACAAAAACATCGCAGTTAGTTGAGCAGTGTTCAGTGTAACAACAACCGTAGTCAGTGAGAACCTTGCGCATACGCACCTCTTCGTCGACGTGCCGGAGGACAAACCTACCAACACTGCCTCTGGAAGCAACGAGGACGATGATGATAAGTGAGTAGATGAATTAGATGTTGTTTATAATTTTGTTTGATATAATTTTGACGTTGGCCTCTAAGCTGGACAGCCCTCTCTGGAGGACCTGGAATGGTGTGCACATCGGCACTAGGTGACAGCGCGTACGCTGGTGGCCCTGAAATGGGTATAGGTAGATTATAAGACATAGAATAAGTAATTGTTACTAACACAAATTATACTAACATAGTTATCTATACATATAATAAAACTGTAACTGGAAGATTTCTGTACATTTAATATATTTTGAAAATTTTTACTGGGGGATGCTTTATTATCGATACTGAGCCCAAAACAGAAGCAAAATTTTTTTTGTCTGTTTGTTTGTCCTTCTTTCACGTAAAAACTACCGCACAGATTTCTACAAAATTTTACACCGTGGTAGCTTATTACTCGGGTCAACATCTAGGCTACTTTTTATCCCGGAAAATCAAGGAGTTCCCGAGGGACTTTAAAAAACTAAATCCACGCAGACAAAGTCGCGGGCATCAGCTAGTATATAATATAAGTTAATTGTTAGTAACTAAATATGGACGTAAGTCTGAAATAAATTAATATTATTTTGTTAGTTCTATAATATAGTGTCCAGTGTAACAATAGCCAGTGTACCTTAGAAGCAATGAGGATAATGATGATAAAGATTTATGCCCGTTTTCACTGACCATACCTAAATAATCCCCTACTTAGGAGTTTTTTTACATAGGTAGCCTCTAAATACCTCTAAACACACTCCCTTACCCAATGTCATTTCACCCTTAAGCGTCCCCTAAAGGTTCGTGAAAACAAAATTGACAGAAAGCGTCAGTTAACTGAGCTTAGACAGGCCGTAATAATATTATTTGTATATTAAGTTTAATTTACTTATTTCTCTTTGAGGATTGCATTAAATTATAATTAATTTGAAAGCCCGGCAAATTAAATATAAGCACCTACGTAGGTACTCCAAAGCCTTATGAAACTGGTGTGTTTATAACACCGTACGTTATTGCGAGAAAATATGAAAATGGCCTGTAATTTACAGCTAAATATAGAAATAGAGGGATTTCGCGTGGCCTAGTTATGACAGCGCGTTTACTCGATTATGTTGGTTAAGCAACAAGTAGGTAACTTGATTTTGTGACCTTCTTTGAGGTCCTTTAGACCGTCCCTTCGTGTCTCGTAAAGCAATTGATCTTGATTGGTATTTTACAAATGTCAAAGTGTTTCTTGATTTGTTCGTTTGTCCTTCAATCACGCTACAACAGAGCTGCGGAATGCGGATCGACGTGATTTTTTGCATGGGTTTGGGTATAGTTGAGGACCTGGAGAGTGACTTTTTTTCTATTATCTTCTGTGTTTCTTGCCGGCTCTTCTCAGCAGAATCCACTTTCCGAACCGGTGGTAAAGACATGACGTGTCACAGAAAGAGCCACAGGTTGGCCTACGTGAAATAAATAATTTTGAATTTGAATATGCCGGAAATACAAAGAGTTTTTATAACTAAATCCACGAGGATGGATTCGCGGGCATCAACTTGTCTGGAGATAAGATAGGCAAAGTTTATATTTTTAAAAAGTCCATACAATTTTTGAGGATTAACAACGTTGTAGGTAATTTTGGAATAACAGATAGATTGAATAGGTATAACTGGCCGTTAGACAAACCGACTGAGACTAAATCCTTGTCAGCTGAATGACTCTACCTCGGAGCTAAGCACGCCATTACGAGCTAATGGTAAAGCTCTAGACCCTCAATAATGTCCACATTATTATATCACGATTCAGAAAGAGCTAAAAATAGTGGCATTTTACTTCCGTACACCTATCACAATTCTCAAAACACTCAAAACACAATCCCAAGAGTACTGTCTTGACTTATATATTCCATAAGCGGACATACTCTTGGCTTACTTGCAATTTATGACCGTCTTGTAGAGACTGCTGTCCACTTTATTTTGTGGCTTAGCGTTTGTGCGGGAAGACATTTACTTTTAGTTCCAGCTTTTTATTATTACCAGATGCTCTTCTTTGGCACTTACCCACTCAAGTTGCATTGGAAACTTTGTTTTTATTCGATGAGAAATGAAACGATTGACTGTGATTTTTAATTAACCGACTTCAAAAAAGGAGGAGTTTCTCAATTCTTCGGAATCTTTTTTTTTTATGAATGTTCACCGATTACTCGAAGACGCCTGAACCGATTTGGAAAATTCTTTTTTGTTTCAAAGGGTATACTTCTCAGGGGACCTGGGGCATTTAAATTTTATCGAAATCGGTCGAGCGGTTTTAAAAAAATCAACAATAAATTATCTAACATTGTATATTTTACCTGTAGGTACAAACTAATTTTGAAGTCAGTTTGTTTTTAAAAGAATTTTTATATAAAATTATACCTGTTGTAAGTGATGATGGAAACGCGATGCGATATCAAACCCTGAGGGCGTTTTTCAACGACACGGCGCGATAAATTGCGGAGACGACTCCGAACGACATATATTTCTATTAGCTCATGCCCGCGACTTCGTCCGCGTGGATTTAGGTTTTAAAATTTTCCGGGATAAAAAGTAGCCTATTTCACTTTTCAGGTACTCGACTTACCGACAAACCAACAAACAAACACACTTTCTCATTCATAATATTATTATGATTTCTGTGCGGTCCGTTGAATGATTAAGGGTCCATAGAAATGTAGGAAAGTATACATAATATGTACCTATAACTCAGTAAAGTAACTCATA
The DNA here is from genome assembly GCA_029955525.1 of Oeneis ivallda. NCBI lineage: Eukaryota > Metazoa > Arthropoda > Insecta > Lepidoptera > Nymphalidae > Oeneis > Oeneis ivallda. The sequence continues at coordinate 22,657,184 of JARPMR010000018.1, read as the reverse complement.
CTTCTTCTTAATCAACCTTTAGACGTCCACTGCTGGACAAAGGTCTCCTCCATAGACATGGAGGAGACCTTTGTCCAGCAGTGACACACAGCAGACTTCCACAGGCTTCGGTCTTGTGCCGCCTGGATTCGGCTCCCTGCGACTCGTTTGATGTCGTCGGTCCACCTAGTGGGGGGGTCTGCCAACACTGCGCCTCCCGGTGCGGGGTCGCCACTCCACCACCTTCGAACTATGTGCCCTGCCCATTTCCACTTCACACTTTGGTTCTCCTACGGATCTCCTCATTTCTGATTTGAACTCGCAGGGATACTCCAAGCATAGCTCCATCGCTCGCTGAGTCACCCTGAGCCTACTTATGAGGCCCTTAGTTAGCGACCATGTCTCGGATCCTTAAGTCATCACTGGCAACACGCACTGTTCGAAGACTTTAGTCTTCAGGCACTGAGTAACTCATACAAGTGATTATAAGTACTGCAACTCATACAATAACCCTAAAGCTCGTGCGTGTAACCATCTCGAGTGTAAATGGGTTAGTTTTAACCCTTGCTAAGTAATCTATTGTAGAACTAAACAAAAATAATGATCGAGCAGTTGGCAAACCGCAGATCCCGTACGGTCCATTAACTTTCCAATCAAACTGCTTTTGGCCAATACGAGTAAACTTAGCGCCCGAGTAATTTGATGGTATGCCACTAAACCCGGATACTGTAACTTTATTAAGACTCTACCAATATAAGAGATTTAATGAATTGAAAACTAATAATTATACCTACCAACCTTAAGGTTGAATACAAGGGTGTGCCCGCGAAATTCAAATTTAATTTGGTTTTTCGCAATTTGTAAACTAATACGACAAAGTAGGCTTATGGCATTCTAATTGCGACAATGGCAGTAGGTATCATTTTCACAGGTTTATATAAAAAATTTTACTTGAAAGTGTCCAGTTTAAGAAATTAATCAAAATATCGACTAATTTGTGAGTAACTCACGTCCAACTCAGTATTTTGATTAATTTCTTAAACTGGTCACTTTCAAGTAAAGGTTTTTATGTAAACCTGTGAAGATGATAATTCTACTGGCGCAATTAGAAGGCCGTAAGCCTACTTTGTCGTATTAGTTTACAAATTGCGAAAAACCAAATTAAATTTGAATTTCGCGGGCAGACCCTTGTCTTCAACCTTAAATAAAATTTCAGTGAAAACGTCGTCAAAAAGTCTTGACCAGTCTAGACCATTAGAACAGTCCAGTTCAGACCAGACCAGTAGGCTATTTTCTACTTTACTGGCTATAGAAAGTTGCTGACTTAGAAGTGTCAAACTTTAATGTGTTACGAAATGCGGGCTTAACAATTCTTAGTTACTAACTTTCCATTATTTTTCTACTAGTTGCCCGCGAGCCAAAGTTCGCTGCACTATATGGCGATGGACAAACTTTGGCCCAAATAGGCCCCAGAGCCCCATATCGCAGCCCCAATTTGCATAAATTATTCGGCGATCGTCGTCTCCTTCCCAACTATCGGGAGCATAAACAATCGGGACCCCATAACAAACAATGGGGACAGCTAAAATAAGGCTGCAACTTCGAGTATTTTGGATCTCTTCCCAATATCATCTAAGTCGCAGCGTTTTGATCCCTTGTTATAACCCCCATAATCACCCCTGTCAGATCACCACTGGTTTTTAGGGTTCCGTACCGTAAAGGGTGCCAACGGGACCCAATTACTGACCCTCCGCTGTCCGTCTGTCCATTCGTTCGTCTGTCAGCGAGCTGTAACTCGTAAACCGTAATAGGTAGACAGTAGTATTTTCACAGAGTATGTATTTCTGTTGCCGCTATAACAACAAATTATAAAAAATAAATTAAATTAAAAAATAAAGGACAGGAAAAAGAGTCGAAATAAAATTTTATTTTTCACCCTGGTATGTGGGGGTGTCATTGTCTAGAACTCATTAAGTGGAGTTCAAATATATTTTTTATAATTTTTTTAGCTTCAAAAATGAAGAAATGGGGAGCCATCAAAGTTGTGACCAAAACAAGCGAGCATTTTTATCCCCATAATATACATAATATATTCTAATTAAGTATCATCTAAGAACTAAGATATCTACATATGTATCTACTTTAAAAAAAAGTGATTTGGTCATATGTACGGAACCCTAAAAGAGCGAGGGCCGACTCGCACTTGGCCGATTTTTTCTTATCTCCCCTTATAATATAGGTATGAAATTGTTGTTTCAGTTTCGATAGATCAGAAATGGGGGTGTATGTGGAGGAGCTGGCCAACACGCGCTCGACGAGATTCATGCTCGCCGCTGTCGTAGAAGAAACTGGCCTGTGAGTAGCATTAAAATCATTTTTAGGGTTCCGTAGTAAACAAGGAACCCTTATAGTTTCGCCATGTCCGTCCGTCTGTCTGTCTGTCTGTCTGTCTGTCCGTCCGCGATTTAGCTCAAAGACAAAGGTACTAGAAATCTGTAATTTGACAAGGGTATAAATATTAATCACGCCAACAAAGGAGTGAAATAAAATTATGAAAAATATTTTTTTTAGGGTGCCTCCCCTACATGGGGATGAATTTTTTTTTCTCGTCTATCCCATAGTGTGGAGTGTCGTTGAATAGGTCTTTCAATAATATTGTGGGTGTGGGAACACCATTTTTCAATTCAGGGATCCGTTTGTGAAATATGATATTTTAAAGTGCTAAATTTTATTAGAGTCAAGTGTTTGTCCCCCCCTTTCCCCCCTCTGCCAGCTAAATGGTTGGATAACGGATGCATGATAAAATTCACAGCAGTAGTATAAATAATGAATTTTAATGGAATACTATCACGGCTAAGTAGGGTTCATTAGTTAAGGAGTTATATCTGTTTTTTCTAAGTTAGGTATTACACGTAGTGTAAGTTGCATATTTTGTAGTATACTAGTGGTTCGCCCCGAACTGAGACCTCGCGGTAACGGTTTCCCATAATTACTTATTCATTCAATAGATACATGACGATCAAAATTGACATTATTATTATGTCTGTTTTCACCAACCATACCTAAATCATCCCCTCTGTAGAAGTCTCATTACGTAGGTAGCCCCTAAATACAATCCTAACATCCCAATGTCAATTTCACCTTTAGGTATCCCGTAGAGGTTCGTAATAACAAAGTTGACAGAAAGCGTCACCTAACTTAACATAGGTAGCCTGTAAAGGTTAGGGAACTGTAGTGAAATCAGGCCTCAATCAAACTTTGGTATAGTTTTTTGGAACATACAAATTAAATTATTTGTACACAGCGTCATCTATCGACACGATCAGAAAACATGTAAAAACAAACTGCAACGTGAAGTTTTATTGATGTTTGATATATAACTAAATAATAATTTTGATTGATTTTACTAGATTTGATAAACAATTTTGACATATTAATTATTATTATATTATTTTATTATCTATATAATTAAATGTGTACTGTGAAGTGTGAACTATCCAATTTTTAAATTTAATTGTATAATTTTCTATTGTTATTGCACACCATTATATTGGTAATACACTACGGCCAACAATCTATTGTACCTACCATCTCTTGTATACTACTAGTGTATAATGCAATAAATAAATTCTGATTCTGATTCTGATTCTGATTCTGATTGAATAATATGTTATTATATTATGTATTAGTACTTTTCATACAAAAGGGGTTGCAAAATGAGATGGGAGCGCCATCTATTAACATCATTGTGAAGTTCTGTTAAAAATACTGCAGCTCATTAAAAATTAAATAATTTAGTTTCCTTATTAAATTTATCTAATTTTAGTGTTTGCTGTTCAAGTACATGATATAATGCTAATAATTATAAAAGTTTCAAGCCCGGCTTTTCAACGGTTAATCCGTTCTGACGTTAAATATAATCTCCACTTTGAAAGCCCCATTTCGTCAATTTTAGGAATAAAATTAAAAAAAAAATATTTTTGTACTCTGTTCCAAATTATCTTAAAAATGATATATTGCAACCCTATGAAACGCTATAAAAAATATTTTACTTCGCATTCGCTTCTATGAGAGCTTCTTCCTGAAATAAAGATATTTATAACTTTTTAAGCCATTTTCGGCTGGAGGCCAGTAATTCAGAAGTTATATGGCTCTGACAGACGGACGGACAGACGGACGGACGGACAAGTGCAAATTCCCTCAAGTAGACTCAGAGACCTGTGCTTTGTTCGGTCAATTATAGTATTTAAACCAGAGAACTCAAAATATATTCAATATTCAATAAAATAAAGCACTATCCTAGGTCAGCAATAATATTTGTGACTATCAACTACGGAACCCTACACTGCGCGTGGCCCGACACGCACTTGGCCGGTTTTTTAATAGCTTTAAACTCCGCGACTTCGTCGATTTAGGTTTTTTTTTGCTATGGGAACCCTTTGCTTTTCCAGAATAAAGCCTAGCGTATGCCACTCTCCAGATCCTCAACCATAGCCATGCAAAAAATCGCGTCCATCCCTTGCTCCGTTGGCGCATGATTGAAGGACAAACCAACAAACTAACTTACTTTCGCATTGATGATAATATTAATAATGACCATAAAGCCCTCATTATTTAATGGTACTTTCACGATTCATTTCGACTGCGTGGATTTGAGTTTAAAAAAAAATCGGCCAAGTACGAGTCGGGCCTCGCTCTTTTAGGATTCCGTACATATGACCAAATTACTTTTTTTTAAACCAGATACATACCTATTACCTATTTAGATATCTTAGTTCTTAGATAGTACTAAATTAGGATCATATTATGGGGGAAAATGCTCGTTTGTTTTGGTTACAACTTACAAACCGCATTATAAATCAGTGTTTTCAGTATTTGTTGTTTAAATACACTATATAGCACATAATATGCCAAAATTTCAAATTCCTAACTAGTTTAGTTTTTGAGATAGACCCCCCTAACAAAAATGGTCTAAACCGACAACTTCGGCCCTCCATTTCTTCATTTTTGTAGCTAAAAAATTCGACTCCTTTTCTATGTATGGGAGCCCCCTTTATTTTTTAATTTACTTTTATTTTTATTATTTGTTATTATAGCGGTAATAAAAACACACAATATGTGACAACTTTCTATCTATTACGGTTTACGAGATACAGCCCGCTGACAGGCGGATGGACAGAAGGACAGCGGAGGCTTAGTAATAGTGTCCCGTTGGCACTCTTTGGGTACGGAACCCTAAAAAAGAGATAAGGTTCTTTTTACGTTTTTTTTGTAGCAGGCCCCTGTATTTAATCTTGCACGTTTTCTTTCCAGCATCATGGCCAACCTGGCATCGCCAATCCCAATGATGGATCCCAACACGAACAACGATTCGGGATACGTTCCATCCAACATGGAGATGGATAAAGAGCATACACCACCGCTCTCGCCCAAAGAAGAGACGAAGAAAGATGAGAAAGAGTTACCCAAAAAACCTGAGCTCAAGTAAGTGATGACTGCTATCTACCTGACTGCGGTCTCCTATTCGGGGGGTCTAAGATTCGATCCGGGACATGCACCTCTGACTGTTCGGAGTTATGTGCGTTGCAATTAAATATCGCATGCTTCAGCAGTGAAGGAAAACATCGTGAGGAAACCTGCACACCTGAGAGCATTGACTTATATGTATATTATATAAGTCAATGCATTTATTCATCAATGTTTATGACGTTATCACGTAAAACTATCGTCCGTAAACCGACTTTACAGACAACCAATTTTTTTTTAGATTTATTCCTTTTTACAAAGCAACGTGTATCAAGATTCAAGAAAAATGGGATTTTTATCGTCTATTGCGATAAATCGGAACTTATTTTATGACCGATTTAACGATATTGATATTATAATACCACTTGAACTAGTTGTCATAAATCCTTATCACTGTAATAGCTCTATCATAAACAGAGATACATAAATATCCGGTGAAGGTAAAGCAAGGGGACATAATTATGGAAAACTTGCCGATGTCCGCGACTTCGTCCGCGTGGATTTCGTTTTTAAAATCCCACGCGAACTTTTTGATTTTCCGGGATAAAAAGTAGCCTATGTCACTCGTCGATCCGTAGTTCGTTTGCAGCGTGATTGAAGGACAAACCAGCAAACAAAGACACTTTTGCATTTATGATATTGGTAAGAAGAAGATTTATTTATTGGATTATCATCTATTATCAATCTAAATTCTCTATGAAATCATCAACGTACCAGTGCCGCCAGACCTAAGTTATTTTCTCAGCAATTATTTGTATACGATAGAGTACTGTTCGAATGTCCTTTCAGTGTATGCTTACCAGCTAGATTGTGCCGACGGCCAATTTCCAGATACCAGGTGCTAAAGGTAGGTAAAAACTAGAATAACTTATCTTAAATTCTCAGGGCTGATTTTCATATATGTTTTAAAGAAGAATATTGTAAAAATTAATAAATTAATACTGCCAGACGCTTACCGCCGGCGGTAACTTTAGCCAGACGCTTTGAAGCTCCCAAAAAATATATAATTTAAGTTAACTTATATTCTCAGTTCTGATTTTTATACATGATACTCAGGGAACTATTGCGATATTATCTGTAAGCTGCCAGACCTATTGGAAGGGTCAAACATCCCCCCAGACACACATTATGCGTCCCCATATATATGTATGAGCGCTAGAACATGATTCACTTGTTTAAGTGTGTGAGAGATAATATCATCATACTATAATATTATAAGTGTGTTGTGTGTGTGCGAAAGTGTGTTGGTTTGTCCTTCAATCACTCTGCAACAGAGCTACGGATCGACGTGATTTTTTGCCTGGGTATAGCTTAGGATCTAGAGAGAGAGAACTATTGCAATATCTTCTGCAAGCTGCCAGACCTATTGGAGGGGTCAAACATCCCCTCAGACCACACATTAAGTGTCCCTACGAGTATGAGTGCGAGAGTGATTTGATGGTTTTATAATACATAATATAACTTTATTAAACTTTATTACGGGTATTATCCAATCCAATCCAATCCATCAGCCTGTATTCATCCACTGCTGGACATAGGCCTGTCCGAGAGCGCGCCACCAAACACGGTCCTCCGCTTTCCTCATCCAACCGCTTCCCGCCACCTTCTTAAGGTTATTGAAGTAGTTACTTAATTAATAATTAATCATAATAAAAATAAGATTGGAGGGTACTTAATTATCGATACTGAGCCTAATCTGAAAATAAAGTATTATGTGGCTAAAAAAAGTGCCCTCCAAATAAAATTTTCAAAATATATTTAAATGTATGAAATTCGTCCAGTTACCTACAATTTTACTGTATAGAGTGATTGAAGGACAAACCAACAAAGACACTTTCGCATTTATAATATTATAGTATGATGATATTATCTCTCACACACTTAAACAAGTGAATCATGTTCTAGCGCTCATACATATGGGGACGCATAATGTGTGTCTGGCGGGATGTTTGACCCTTCCCATAGGTCTGGCAGCTTACAGATAATATCGCAATAGTTCCCTGAGTATCATGTATAAAAATCAGAACTGAGAATATAAGTTAACTTAAATTATATATTTTTTTGGGAGCTTCAAAGCGTCTGGCTAAAGTTACCGCCGGCGGTAAGCGTCTGGCAGTATTAATTTATTAATTTTTACAATATTCTTTAAAACATATATGAAAATCAGCCCTGAGAATTTAAGATAAGTTATTCTAGTTTTTACCTACTTTTAGCACCTGGTATCTGGAAATTGGCCGTCGGCACAATCTAGCTGGTACGCATACACTGAAAGGACATTAGAACAGTACTCTAACGAACACAAATAATTGCTGAGAAAATAACTTAGGTCTGGCGGCACTGGGATCTTGGACCACTATGAAATATTATTGTGTTGGGTAATAGTGATTTTTGAAGGAATATCGGCCAAGCTGAACTTGCCTAGTATTCTCCTCTCCCCTCCAAATAAGCGGAAAGCTTGTATTTGGGGTGGGTACGACGTGGGTACGACAATAGTGCAACGGGTGGGGATCGAACCTGCGACCTTTCGGTTTTTAGTCAGCAACTTTAACCGTTGGGCTATGGAGGCTATTAATATTGGAAATAAGTTTTTAAAAACTATGTTTGAAAACCTTAATGAATTGCTTTAATTTTTTTGAAAATGAAAAAATAATTTATTAAGTTGCCTTGCAAGTCTTCATACCCGCTTAGTTTTTTTAATGGTAAAATTTGATTTATGCTCACGTCTCTGTTAACTTGTATTATTGCCATCTCATTATCTCATTCGCGGTAGAACAATGAATTTTATCCTTCTCACTTCTAAAAATCAGTTACGTTTTCTATCATCATCATCATCATCATCATTAGCAACCCATCAACGGCTCACTACTGAGCGCAGGTCTCCTCTCAGAGAAAGGTTATAGGCCATAGTCCACCACGCTGGTCCAATGCGAATTGGCGGACTTCACACACCTTCGAGAACATTATAAAGAACTCTCAGATGTGCAGGTTTCCTCACGATGTTTTCCTTCACCGTTGAAGCGAGTGATATTTAATTGCTTAAACGCACTTGCCTCCGAAAAGTCAGAGTTGCGTACCCGGGATCGAACCTGCGACCCCCGAATAGGAGACCACAGTCCTAACCACTAGGCTATCACTGCTTCCTACGTTTTTAGGGTTCCGTACCCAAAGGGTACCAACGGGACCCTATTACTAAACCTACGCTGTCCGTCCGTCCGTCTGTCAGCGGGCTGTATCTCGTAAACCGTAATAGATAGACAGATGAAATTTTCACATATTTCACATATTTATACATATTTCTATTGCCGCTATAACAACAAATAATAAAAATTAAATTAAATTAAAAAAATTAAATTAAAATATTTCCATGGGTACATGGAAATATTTTTATTTAATTTTTTTAACGGAACCCTAAAAGTGCGAGGCCTGACTCGCACTTGGCCGATTTTTTATAACCCATCTTATTTAATGTAGAATTTAGTTATATTTCTTTATTTCGTCACTGCATTCAAGCGGCTCGTTGGTCTAGGGGTATAATTTTCGCTTAGGGTGCGAGAGGTCCCGGGTTCAAATCCCGGACGAGCCCAAGATATTTTTTGTTTTTCTCAGTCATAATCTTATCCAGCCCTCAAAAAGTTTTAGGTTCGAAGTAGTCAATCAGTATAATAAGTGACATAATGTTGCTTTGGTTTTTTCCATAAATATTAAATATAGATAGAGCCACTGTCTCCACACACTTTTAGCGCGCGTTCACACCTAGCGTATTATTAGCCGCGACTGTGAGTAGCGTTAAACGCAGATTATTGATTGATATTTAATGTATTCATATTCAGCTTTTCGTTCACACAACAATTAGAATAGAATAGAAATAGAAATGTTTTTTATTAAAATAAACTTTTTACAAGTGCTTTTGAATCGTCGATGAGTCTACCACTGGTTCGGAATGCCCTTCCTGCAAAGAAGAACCAGCAAGAAACTCGGCGGTTGCTCTTTTCAAAACAAGTTTACAATTCAATAGATACTATGCTATGTATGCAGTGTTTCCACAATGAGTTCCACAAAAGCATACCTAATTATAATTCAACACATGTTAAGACGGGCACACAGAAAGTAGCCCCATTCTGACGGGTGGAACCCGTTCACGAGCATGACGCATGATCCAGCCATTGCCTCGCTCAATCATATTTGAGGGAACGTAACAACCCGCACCACAAGACACCACCACAGAAATGTTTAAAGAGAGCGTGACATACTTAGGCTACCCATGTTAAGGCATTGGTTGATAAATAATTATTTATCAACTTGGATGTAGGGGTTTACTGTTCAGCTATTTTTGTTCATCATAATCATCAGCAGCAGCCCATCAACGGCTCTCTACCGAGCGCAGGCCGTAGTCCACCACGCTGGTTAAATGCGAATTGGCGGACTTCACACACCTTCGAGAACATTATGGAGAACTCTCAGGTGTGCAGGTTTCCTCACGATGTTTTCCTTCACCGTTCGCTATGTGATATCTAATTGCTTAAACGCACATAACTCCGAAGAGTCAGAGGTGCGTGCCTGGGATCGAACCTACAATCCCCCCGAGAGACCACATTAATAACTAAGTACTTTAAGTATCACTACTTTTTTATTCTTCGTCTTCTTCTTTATCAACCGATAGACGTCCACTGCTGGACAAAGGTCTCTTGCATGGACTTCCAAAGGCCTCGGTCTTGCGCCGTCTGAATCCAGCGGTTCCCTGCGACTCGCTTCATGTCGTCGGTCCACCTAGTGGGGGGTCTGCCAACTCTGCGCTTCCCGGTGCGGGGTCGCCACTCCAGCACCTTGGGACCCCGACGACCATCAGCTCTTCGAACTATGTGTCCCGCCCATTTCCACTTCAGGATCGCGACTCGCTGAGCTATGCGGGTTGTTGCGTTCCCTAAAATATGGTTGAGCGAAGCAATGGCTGAGTCATGCGTCATGCTCGTGAACGGGTGCCACCAGCGGCAATGGGGCAACTTTCTGTCTGCCCGTCTTGACATGTGTTGAATTATAATTAGAAATAATTACGTATGCTTTTGTGGACCTTTCCCTCATTGTGGAAACTCTGCATACATAGAATATCTGTTAAGTATATTGTAAAAGTATTTTGAAAAGAGCAACTGCCGAGTTTCTTGCTGGTTCTTCTCGGCAGGAACGGCATTCCGAACCAGTGGTAGACTCATTGACGATTCAAAAGTACTTGTAAAAGTTTATTTGAATAAAAAACATTTCTATTCTATTATGTCAGTGACTCTGGTTCTCCTACGGTTCTCCTGATGTCTGATTCGATCCCGCAGGGACACTCCGAGCATAGCTCTCTCCATCGCCCGCTGAGCGGTCCTGAGCCTACTTATGAGGCCCACAGTTAGCGACCATGTCTCGGATCCGTAAGTCATCACTGGCAACACGCACTGTGCGAAGACTTTAGTCTTCAGGCACTGAGGAATTTAGAACGAGAAGACATCGGAGCTTCCCGAAAGCTGCCCAGCCGAGTTGGATTCGGCTTTTTTGTTCAAACCAATGCCAAAATTATTAGGGGACCCCTGGATTATTGGATCCTGGGCCAGAGAAGCCAATGGAAATAACGGGCCCTTTGAATCCGCTCACACTGGGTTTCACAGTGACCCTACGCACATGCGTGCGGTGTCTAACAATGCGCTAGATGTGTACGCGCCCTAATAGAAAGGATAAATGGATTCTCGTCCAAAATTACGAGGCTGAGTGATCTCGTTCCGTTCGACTGACGACATAATATTGTCCGTGAAAACTGAAGTCATTTTTTGGGTTCAGTATCTTTCGTATGACCCGGCCATCATGCGTAACAGATGAACTACAAGTATGTATATACTTAATAGACTTATAATATAGTCTTTACTGGCTTTTGCCCGCGCTTCGTCCGTGTGGCGTTAGGTTTTTATAATCCTTCGGGAACCCTTTGTTTATCTGAGATAAAAAGCAGCCTATGTCCTAAACTATACCCATGCAAAAAATCACATGCGTTATTGAAGAAAAAATAAACAAAAAGTCACTTTCGCATTCTTGTAAACATTCGCGCTCGCTTCGCTCACGATCAATGTTTATTATTATTATTATGATAAATGTTTATTGCTGATCGCTATTGTTAGCACTAATAAGTATGGACTACAATTAAATGCTATGTATGCAGTGTTTCCACAATGAGTTCCACAAAAGCATACCTAATTATAATTCAACACATGTTAAGACGGGCACACAGAAAGTAGCCCCATTCTGACGGGTGGAACCCGTTCACGAGCATGACGCATGATCCAGCCATTGCCTCGCTCAATCATATTTGAGGGAACGTAACAACCCGCACCACAAGACACCACCACAGAAATGTTTAAAGAGAGCGTGACATACTTAGGCTACCCATGTTAAGGCATTGGTTGATAAATAATTATTTATCAACTTGGATGTAGGGGTTTACTGTTCAGCTATTTTTGTTCATCATAATCATCAGCAGCAGCCCATCAACGGCTCTCTACCGAGCGCAGGCCGTAGTCCACCACGCTGGTTAAATGCGAATTGGCGGACTTCACACACCTTCGAGAACATTATGGAGAACTCTCAGGTGTGCAGGTTTCCTCACGATGTTTTCCTTCACCGTTCGCTATGTGATATCTAATTGCTTAAACGCACATAACTCCGAAGAGTCAGAGGTGCGTGCCTGGGATCGAACCTACAATCCCCCCGAGAGACCACATTAATAACTAAGTACTTTAAGTATCACTACTTTTTTATTCTTCGTCTTCTTCTTTATCAACCGATAGACGTCCACTGCTGGACAAAGGTCTCTTGCATGGACTTCCAAAGGCCTCGGTCTTGCGCCGTCTGAATCCAGCGGTTCCCTGCGACTCGCTTCATGTCGTCGGTCCACCTAGTGGGGGGTCTGCCAACTCTGCGCTTCCCGGTGCGGGGTCGCCACTCCAGCACCTTGGGACCCCGACGACCATCAGCTCTTCGAACTATGTGTCCCGCCCATTTCCACTTCAGGATCGCGACTCGCTGAGCTATGCGGGTTGTTGCGTTCCCTAAAATATGGTTGAGCGAAGCAATGGCTGAGTCATGCGTCATGCTCGTGAACGGGTGCCACCAGCGGCAATGGGGCAACTTTCTGTCTGCCCGTCTTGACATGTGTTGAATTATAATTAGAAATAATTACGTATGCTTTTGTGGACCTTTCCCTCATTGTGGAAACTCTGCATACATAGAATATCTGTTAAGTATATTGTAAAAGTATTTTGAAAAGAGCAACTGCCGAGTTTCTTGCTGGTTCTTCTCGGCAGGAACGGCATTCCGAACCAGTGGTAGACTCATTGACGATTCAAAAGTACTTGTAAAAGTTTATTTGAATAAAAAACATTTCTATTCTATTCTATTCTATTATGTCAGTGACTCTGGTTCTCCTACGGTTCTCCTGATGTCTGATTCGATCCCGCAGGGACACTCCGAGCATAGCTCTCTCCATCGCCCGCTGAGCGGTCCTGAGCCTACTTATGAGGCCCACAGTTAGCGACCATGTCTCGGATCCGTAAGTCATCACTGGCAACACGCACTGTGCGAAGACTTTAGTCTTCAGGCACTGAGGAATTTAGAACGAGAAGACATCGGAGCTTCCCGAAAGCTGCCCAGCCGAGTTGGATTCGGCTTTTTTGTTCAAACCAATGCCAAAATTATTAGGGGACCCCTGGATTATTGGATCCTGGGCCAGAGAAGCCAATGGAAATAACGGGCCCTTTGAATCCGCTCACACTGGGTTTCACAGTGACCCTACGCACATGCGTGCGGTGTCTAACAATGCGCTAGATGTGTACGCGCCCTAATAGAAAGGATAAATGGATTCTCGTCCAAAATTACGAGGCTGAGTGATCTCGTTCCGTTCGACTGACGACATAATATTGTCCGTGAAAACTGAAGTCATTTTTTGGGTTCAGTATCTTTCGTATGACCCGGCCATCATGCGTAACAGATGAACTACAAGTATGTATATACTTAATAGACTTATAATATAGTCTTTACTGGCTTTTGCCCGCGCTTCGTCCGTGTGGCGTTAGGTTTTTATAATCCTTCGGGAACCCTTTGTTTATCTGAGATAAAAAGCAGCCTATGTCCTAAACTATACCCATGCAAAAAATCACATGCGTTATTGAAGAAAAAATAAACAAAAAGTCACTTTCGCATTCTTGTAAACATTCGCGCTCGCTTCGCTCACGATCAATGTTTATTATTATTATTATGATAAATGTTTATTGCTGATCGCTATTGTTAGCACTAATAAGTATGGACTACAATTAAATGCTATGTATGCAGTGTTTCCACAATGAGTTCCACAAAAGCATACCTAATTATAATTCAACACATGTTAAGACGGGCACACAGAAAGTAGCCCCATTCTGACGGGTGGAACCCGTTCACGAGCATGACGCATGATCCAGCCATTGCCTCGCTCAATCATATTTGAGGGAACGTAACAACCCGCACCACAAGACACCACCACAGAAATGTTTAAAGAGAGCGTGACATACTTAGGCTACCCATGTTAAGGCATTGGTTGATAAATAATTATTTATCAACTTGGATGTAGGGGTTTACTGTTCAGCTATTTTTGTTCATCATAATCATCAGCAGCAGCCCATCAACGGCTCTCTACCGAGCGCAGGCCGTAGTCCACCACGCTGGTTAAATGCGAATTGGCGGACTTCACACACCTTCGAGAACATTATGGAGAACTCTCAGGTGTGCAGGTTTCCTCACGATGTTTTCCTTCACCGTTCGCTATGTGATATCTAATTGCTTAAACGCACATAACTCCGAAGAGTCAGAGGTGCGTGCCTGGGATCGAACCTACAATCCCCCCGAGAGACCACATTAATAACTAAGTACTTTAAGTATCACTACTTTTTTATTCTTCGTCTTCTTCTTTATCAACCGATAGACGTCCACTGCTGGACAAAGGTCTCTTGCATGGACTTCCAAAGGCCTCGGTCTTGCGCCGTCTGAATCCAGCGGTTCCCTGCGACTCGCTTCATGTCGTCGGTCCACCTAGTGGGGGGTCTGCCAACTCTGCGCTTCCCGGTGCGGGGTCGCCACTCCAGCACCTTGGGACCCCGACGACCATCAGCTCTTCGAACTATGTGTCCCGCCCATTTCCACTTCAGGATCGCGACTCGCTGAGCTATGCGGGTTGTTGCGTTCCCTAAAATATGGTTGAGCGAAGCAATGGCTGAGTCATGCGTCATGCTCGTGAACGGGTGCCACCAGCGGCAATGGGGCAACTTTCTGTCTGCCCGTCTTGACATGTGTTGAATTATAATTAGAAATAATTACGTATGCTTTTGTGGACCTTTCCCTCATTGTGGAAACTCTGCATACATAGAATATCTGTTAAGTATATTGTAAAAGTATTTTGAAAAGAGCAACTGCCGAGTTTCTTGCTGGTTCTTCTCGGCAGGAACGGCATTCCGAACCAGTGGTAGACTCATTGACGATTCAAAAGTACTTGTAAAAGTTTATTTGAATAAAAAACATTTCTATTCTATTCTATTCTATTATGTCAGTGACTCTGGTTCTCCTACGGTTCTCCTGATGTCTGATTCGATCCCGCAGGGACACTCCGAGCATAGCTCTCTCCATCGCCCGCTGAGCGGTCCTGAGCCTACTTATGAGGCCCACAGTTAGCGACCATGTCTCGGATCCGTAAGTCATCACTGGCAACACGCACTGTGCGAAGACTTTAGTCTTCAGGCACTGAGGAATTTAGAACGAGAAGACATCGGAGCTTCCCGAAAGCTGCCCAGCCGAGTTGGATTCGGCTTTTTTGTTCAAACCAATGCCAAAATTATTAGGGGACCCCTGGATTATTGGATCCTGGGCCAGAGAAGCCAATGGAAATAACGGGCCCTTTGAATCCGCTCACACTGGGTTTCACAGTGACCCTACGCACATGCGTGCGGTGTCTAACAATGCGCTAGATGTGTACGCGCCCTAATAGAAAGGATAAATGGATTCTCGTCCAAAATTACGAGGCTGAGTGATCTCGTTCCGTTCGACTGACGACATAATATTGTCCGTGAAAACTGAAGTCATTTTTTGGGTTCAGTATCTTTCGTATGACCCGGCCATCATGCGTAACAGATGAACTACAAGTATGTATATACTTAATAGACTTATAATATAGTCTTTACTGGCTTTTGCCCGCGCTTCGTCCGTGTGGCGTTAGGTTTTTATAATCCTTCGGGAACCCTTTGTTTATCTGAGATAAAAAGCAGCCTATGTCCTAAACTATACCCATGCAAAAAATCACATGCGTTATTGAAGAAAAAATAAACAAAAAGTCACTTTCGCATTCTTGTAAACATTCGCGCTCGCTTCGCTCACGATCAATGTTTATTATTATTATTATGATAAATGTTTATTGCTGATCGCTATTGTTAGCACTAATAAGTATGGACTACAATTAAATGCTATGTATGCAGTGTTTCCACAATGAGTTCCACAAAAGCATACCTAATTATAATTCAACACATGTTAAGACGGGCACACAGAAAGTAGCCCCATTCTGACGGGTGGAACCCGTTCACGAGCATGACGCATGATCCAGCCATTGCCTCGCTCAATCATATTTGAGGGAACGTAACAACCCGCACCACAAGACACCACCACAGAAATGTTTAAAGAGAGCGTGACATACTTAGGCTACCCATGTTAAGGCATTGGTTGATAAATAATTATTTATCAACTTGGATGTAGGGGTTTACTGTTCAGCTATTTTTGTTCATCATAATCATCAGCAGCAGCCCATCAACGGCTCTCTACCGAGCGCAGGCCGTAGTCCACCACGCTGGTTAAATGCGAATTGGCGGACTTCACACACCTTCGAGAACATTATGGAGAACTCTCAGGTGTGCAGGTTTCCTCACGATGTTTTCCTTCACCGTTCGCTATGTGATATCTAATTGCTTAAACGCACATAACTCCGAAGAGTCAGAGGTGCGTGCCTGGGATCGAACCTACAATCCCCCCGAGAGACCACATTAATAACTAAGTACTTTAAGTATCACTACTTTTTTATTCTTCGTCTTCTTCTTTATCAACCGATAGACGTCCACTGCTGGACAAAGGTCTCTTGCATGGACTTCCAAAGGCCTCGGTCTTGCGCCGTCTGAATCCAGCGGTTCCCTGCGACTCGCTTCATGTCGTCGGTCCACCTAGTGGGGGGTCTGCCAACTCTGCGCTTCCCGGTGCGGGGTCGCCACTCCAGCACCTTGGGACCCCGACGACCATCAGCTCTTCGAACTATGTGTCCCGCCCATTTCCACTTCAGGATCGCGACTCGCTGAGCTATGCGGGTTGTTGCGTTCCCTAAAATATGGTTGAGCGAAGCAATGGCTGAGTCATGCGTCATGCTCGTGAACGGGTGCCACCAGCGGCAATGGGGCAACTTTCTGTCTGCCCGTCTTGACATGTGTTGAATTATAATTAGAAATAATTACGTATGCTTTTGTGGACCTTTCCCTCATTGTGGAAACTCTGCATACATAGAATATCTGTTAAGTATATTGTAAAAGTATTTTGAAAAGAGCAACTGCCGAGTTTCTTGCTGGTTCTTCTCGGCAGGAACGGCATTCCGAACCAGTGGTAGACTCATTGACGATTCAAAAGTACTTGTAAAAGTTTATTTGAATAAAAAACATTTCTATTCTATTCTATTCTATTATGTCAGTGACTCTGGTTCTCCTACGGTTCTCCTGATGTCTGATTCGATCCCGCAGGGACACTCCGAGCATAGCTCTCTCCATCGCCCGCTGAGCGGTCCTGAGCCTACTTATGAGGCCCACAGTTAGCGACCATGTCTCGGATCCGTAAGTCATCACTGGCAACACGCACTGTGCGAAGACTTTAGTCTTCAGGCACTGAGGAATTTAGAACGAGAAGACATCGGAGCTTCCCGAAAGCTGCCCAGCCGAGTTGGATTCGGCTTTTTTGTTCAAACCAATGCCAAAATTATTAGGGGACCCCTGGATTATTGGATCCTGGGCCAGAGAAGCCAATGGAAATAACGGGCCCTTTGAATCCGCTCACACTGGGTTTCACAGTGACCCTACGCACATGCGTGCGGTGTCTAACAATGCGCTAGATGTGTACGCGCCCTAATAGAAAGGATAAATGGATTCTCGTCCAAAATTACGAGGCTGAGTGATCTCGTTCCGTTCGACTGACGACATAATATTGTCCGTGAAAACTGAAGTCATTTTTTGGGTTCAGTATCTTTCGTATGACCCGGCCATCATGCGTAACAGATGAACTACAAGTATGTATATACTTAATAGACTTATAATATAGTCTTTACTGGCTTTTGCCCGCGCTTCGTCCGTGTGGCGTTAGGTTTTTATAATCCTTCGGGAACCCTTTGTTTATCTGAGATAAAAAGCAGCCTATGTCCTAAACTATACCCATGCAAAAAATCACATGCGCTATTGAAGAAAAAATAAACAAAAAGTAACTTTCGCATTCTTGTAAACATTCGCGCTCGCTTCGCTCACGATCAATGTTTATTATTATTATTATGATAAATATTTATTGCTGATCGCTATTGTTAGCACTAATAAGTATGGACTACAATTAAATAGTGGAGTAGTGCAATTGTAAAAAATTTCGCGACGAAGACACGAACACAACCGATTTTCAAAAACTATTCATAAAAGTCGCGGGCATCACCTAGTATACTTATAATAGTACGAATTCGTATGGTTGAACTCCTTGGAAGGATTTTAAAGTCACATGGATAAATTGAGAGAGAAAACTAGATTCCAATATTGTTCGAAGTACTCGTGAGTACTAGCTTTATAAATATGCCCCCAGGCTTGCCGTATTCCCTAAAATATGTCCGACCGGTAGTAAATATAATACGTCTGTGTCCGACACACTCTCGAGTCAGCGAGAGGGCGGCTAATGGAGTGCGTGATTGAAGGACAAACAAACCCATAGATTCCAATATCGTTGGAAGTACTCGTGAGTAAGTACTTCTTCTTCTTTATCAACCGATAGACGTCCACTGCTGGACAAAACTCTTGCGCCACTTGAATCCAGCGGCTCCCTGCGACTCGTTTGATGTCGTCGATCCACCTAGTGGGGGGTCTGCCAACACTGCGCTTCCCGGTGCGGGGTCGCCACTCCAGCACCTTGGGACCCCGACGACCATCAGCTCTTCGAACTATGTGTCCCGCCCATTTCCACTTCAGGATCGCGACTCGCTGAGCTATGCGGGTTGTTGCGTTCCCTAAAATATGGTTGAGCGAAGCAATGGCTGAGTCATGCGTCATGCTCGTGAACGGGTGCCACCAGCGGCAATGGGGCAACTTTCTGTCTGCCCGTCTTGACATGTGTTGAATTATAATTAGAAATAATTACGTATGCTTTTGTGGACCTTTCCCTCATTGTGGAAACTCTGCATACATAGAATATCTGTTAAGTATATTGTAAAAGTATTTTGAAAAGAGCAACTGCCGAGTTTCTTGCTGGTTCTTCTCGGCAGGAACGGCATTCCGAACCAGTGGTAGACTCATTGACGATTCAAAAGTACTTGTAAAAGTTTATTTGAATAAAAAACATTTCTATTCTATTCTATTCTATTATGTCAGTGACTCTGGTTCTCCTACGGTTCTCCTCATGTCTGATTCGATCCCGCAGGGACACTCCGAGCATAGCTCTCTCCATCGCCCGCTGAGCGGTCCTGAGCCTACTTATGAGGCCCACAGTTAGCGACCATGTCTCGGATCCGTAAGTCATCACTGGCAACACGCACTGTGCGAAGACTTTAGTCTTCAGGCACTGAGGAATTTAGAACGAGAAGACATCGGAGCTTCCCGAAAGCTGCCCAGCCGAGTTGGATTCGGCTTTTTTGTTCAAACCAATGCCAAAATTATTAGGGGACCCCTGGATTATTGGATCCTGGGCCAGAGAAGCCAATGGAAATAACGGGCCCTTTGAATCCGCTCACACTGGGTTTCACAGTGACCCTACGCACATGCGTGCGGTGTCTAACAATGCGCTAGATGTGTACGCGCCCTAATAGAAAGGATAAATGGATTCTCGTCCAAAATTACGATGCTGTGTGATCTCGTTCCGTTCGACTGACGACATAATATTGTCCGTGAAAACTGAAGTCATTTTTTGGGTTCAGTATCTTTCGTATGACCCGGCCATCATGCGTAACAGATGAACTACAAGTATGTATATACTTAATAGACTTATAATATAGTCTTTACTGGCTTTTGCCCGCGCTTCGTCCGTGTGGCGTTAGGTTTTTATAATCCTTCGGGAACCCTTTGTTTATCTGAGATAAAAAGCAGCCTATGTCCTAAACTATACCCATGCAAAAAATCACATGCGTTATTGAAGAAAAAATAAACAAAAAGTAACTTTCGCATTCTTGTAAACATTCGCGCTCGCTTCGCTCACGATCAATGTTTATTATTATTATTATGATAAATGTTTATTGCTGATCGCTATTGTTAGCACTAATAAGTATGGACTACAATTAAATAGTGGAGTAGTGCAATTGTAAAAAATTTCGCGACGAAGACACGAACACAACCGATTTTCAAAAACTATTCATAAAAGTCGCGGGCATCACCTAGTATACTTATAATAGTACGAATTCGTATGGTTGAACTCCTTGGAAGGATTTTAAAGTCACATGGATAAATTGAGAGAGAAAACTAGATTCCAATATTGTTCGAAGTACTCGTGAGTACTAGCTTTATAAATATGCCCCCAGGCTTGCCGTATTCCCTAAAATATGTCCGACCGGTAGTAAATATAATACGTCTGTGTCCGACACACTCTCGAGTCAGCGAGAGGGCGGCTAATGGAGTGCGTGATTGAAGGACAAACAAACCCATAGATTCCAATATCGTTGGAAGTACTCGTGAGTAAGTACTTCTTCTTCTTTATCAACCGATAGACGTCCACTGCTGGACAAAACTCTTGCGCCACTTGAATCCAGCGGCTCCCTGCGACTCGTTCGATGTCGTCGATCCACCTAGTGGGGGGTCTGCCAACACTGTGCTTCCCGGTGCGGGGTCGCCACTCCAGCACCTTGCATAGAATAGAATATTTTTTCTTCAAATAAACTTTTACAAAAGTGCTTTCGAATCGTCAAAGACCATGATCATCAGCCCTTTGAACTATGTGCCGCGCCCATTTCCACTTCAGTTTTGCGACTCGTGAGTTTTAAGTAAATATGTCCCCAGGCTTAGCCGTAGTCCCTAAAATATGTCCGACACACTCAAGTCAGCGAGAGGGCGGCTCGTCCGGAGTTAACAGCTCTCAGTAATCTTTCCCCTCTACAGATACTATATCTACTTAGTGATACTGTTTAGAACATCTTTTTTGTGTGTCGATATCGCCTTTAAATCAATCAAAGTCTATATCCAGAAGTGATTATATCATCATCATGAGCAACCCATTAACGTCTAACTACTGAGCGCAAATCTCCTCTCAGAGAATAGAATAGAATAGAAATATTTTTATTCAAATAAACTTTTTACAAGTGCTTTTGAATCGTCTGGCTCTACCACTGGTTCGGAATGCCCTTCCTGCCGAGAAGAACCAGCAAAAAACTCGGCGGTTGCTCTTTACAAAACAAATTTACAATACAGTAAATACTATGCTATATATGCAGTGTTTCCACAATGAGGGAAGTTCCAAAAATGCATACCGACTAACTTCTATCTTATGATGGGCAGACATAAAGTAGCCCCATTCCCGCCGGTGAAACCCGTTCACGAGCATGACACATGACCCAGCCATTGCTTCGCTCAACCATATTTGAGGGAACGTAACAACCCGCATCACACGACACCACCACAGAAATGTTTAAAGAGTGCGTGACATACTAGGAAGGATTATAGGCCATAGTCCACCACGCTGACCCAATGCGAATTGACAGACTTATGTATATATCTGCTGTAAGTTACTGAGGTGTTGGGTATCCCTCAGACTACTTGATGCTGCAGTATCAATTCAAGGTTACCATGCCTTGAAAATAATCCGAAGTAACAGTACACCAAACGAATCAATCGCACCAGTGAAAGTTTGTAAGACCCTTTAATCAAGTAGAAAATGAGTTGTTGTACCTCCCCTTTTTAGGGGGGGCGTTAAAAAATACGAAAGAATACTAAGAGATACTTTACTACGAAGCATGGAGCTTGCCAACATTTCTTCGGCTTTAGTATTTTTCAGATTAAATGCATTTTACAGGGGACAATTTTGAAAGCACAGATTTTTTTATTTTTATGCCGTTTCAAAACTACTAACGGTTCTAGTAACCATATAATATTATTATACCTATGTTTTTTTGTGTCTACAAAAACTTGAAAACTATTAAGGTCTTATACTATTTTACTATTTTACCCCCTACTAGGGGTTGAATTTTCAAAAATCCTTTCTTTGCGGAGGCCTACGTAATACATATTAAATAGCTAATATGCCCAGCCCCTAGCTCAATCCGTCCAGTGATTTGAGCTGTGCATTGATAGATCAGTCAGTCACCTTTGTGAACTTAACTCTGTCTGAAAGCCTTACAAAAGGCTTCACAAATGGAGCGCGCTTTATAAAGAAACCCTCAATTACGAATGAATTTATCAGTAAAGTGGGCCCCGACAGACGGCGACCGAATTCTCCTTGAAACCACTCGCCACTCGCCAGATGTAGGTATAAAGGGGTATAACTGGATATAACTGGGTATAACTGGATATAACAGGGTATAACTGGATATAACTCGGTATAACTAGGTATAACAGGGTTTAAATGAGCCATGGCGTGCTTGGTATAGCGTTGAAAATGGGCGAAAACACAATTTGTATTATGAATAATAAACATCTGGTAAAACGATAATAATATTCTTTATAGGCATTTCATAATAATTTTGATGACGAATATTTTTTGGTCTCGTCATATTATTGCAAGCAAACAACTGGGATTTTATTATTTGGGATATTATTATATCTCATATCTCATTTATATTATTTTATGCTAGCCGATACCCGCGACTTTGTCCGCGTGGATTTAGTTTTTAAAATCGCGCTGAAACTCTGATTTTCCGGGATAAAATATAGCGTGATTGATGGGCAAACAAACACAGATTCGCATTTATAATATTAATATTATTTATATTAGCTGATACCTACTATACTTCTTCCTTTGACATTTACGAACTGTAGCTGAGCAGTTTCCTAAAATTTTATATAACGAGCCCAAATTCGATGGGTTTACGTGGTTTTATTACAGAGTTCCGATAGCCATCTTCCAGCTCCGTCATCAGATCAGATCCATGTCACAATAATATTGCATCGTCATCCGATTTACACATAAATGCAAAATTTCAACTCAATCGAAAACCGGGAAGTGGTTCTAATTCATCTTGGAAGATTTTACCTAAACATACATACATAGATACATACATATATTGCAAGTTAAATCACCATCATCATCATCAATAACCTATAACAGTCCACTGCAGGACTCTCCTCTGAAGGCCTCTCCCAAGGGGAGGGTTTGCCCATAATCACCACACGGGGCAGACGAGTTGGTGATCGCAGTAGATGGCAGTAGTAGCACAGAGGACGCTGCTGCCCGTTCTCCGTTATACTCCCTTAGTCGCCTCGTACGACACCCGCGGGAAGAGGAGGGGTGGTGACAACTGTTCTGATCTGCCGTCAGAACACGGCATTAAAATATATCATCATCATCATCATCATTAGCAACCCATCAGCGGCTCACTACTGAGAGCAGGTCTCCTCTCAGAGAAGGGTTATAGGCCATAAGTCCACCATGCTAGCCCAATGCGAATTAGCGGACTTCACACACCTTCAAGAACATTATGAAGAACTCTCAGATGTGCAGGTTTCCTCACGATGTTTTCCTTCAACGTTGAAGCAAGTGATATTTAATAGCTTAAAAGCGCTTGACTCCGAAAAGTCAGAGGTGCGTGCCCGGGATCGAACCTGCGAGCCCCCGAATAGAAGACCACAGTCCCAACCACTAGGCTATCACTGCTTCCTAAAGACTAGGCTAAAATATACATATTATACTTAATATAAAAGCTTGTAAAAATACTTTTCTTCAGAAAAAAAACAAAAAAATTAAAAAAATTGGTTGTCTGGCAAAGTCGGTTTATGGACGACAGTTTTACGTGATAGCGTCATAAAGATGAACAGCGTGCAGCTAGAACTAGCTCGCGACACGCTCTCTAGTCACAAGCCAACGCTCTCTATCGCTTGTTTCGCGCTCTCGCTTGCATGCACAGGCTCAGGCGAAACGTGACACTTTTTCGTGCGTGCAGCCGGTGTTCGTCGATTTATAAGACGTTATCACGTCAAAAATATTAAAAAAAGTCTTGTAAAAATACTTTTAAGATATTGCATAGCTTTTATCGCGGGCTTTGAACTAAGACAAACATTTTGACCGCGGCGACCGAATCAAGAAATTCCGTAACGAAAAAAACCTAACACCGTCGTTCAGTAAGCGTTCAACATTTTAGAGGTTCTCAAGTAGCAGCTATATTTGGCGCAGTGGGCGAGCGGCCGCTTTCTTTACCGTATGGTGTATGATGTCGCAGGTTCGAATCTCACTCGCGAAGTAGTGAAAGTTCGCTTTTCTTGTTTGTTTGTTTTTTAATTATTTTTTTGCATAATTTTTAGTATGCAAAAAAAATATTGCATAAATATTATAATTGCATAAGTTGATAAAAAATGCTATGCAATAGCTTTACCGCGGCAGTCCCCGAGTGCCACTTCATTTTGTTTTTCAGAAAAAAGCTGAGCCGCCTCAGCAACAGCTCCCTGATCTCGACTCCGCGGCGCCGGTTCCGGTCGGCCGCGTCCGCCGCCCGCTTCACCATCTTCCGCGCGAACCGCGCCGGCAAGCTGCGCGCCAAGTCCTTCGCCAAGAAGGAGAAGAAAGCCACGCAGACGCTGGCCATTGTTCTGGGTAACGTAGCTCATATGAGGACTTTTACATTTCGCATCCCCACATTCTAATATTTTCGATGATTGTAAAAATCACAGATACCTTTGACAAAATGTCATCTAAATGTGGTCAACTAATTATCTTCGACGATTGAATTACTGATATTTTAGATACTAACTTTGTTTGTCCTATTTCAAAGCCCGCGATAAAAGCTATGCATCTAATAATCTTAATATATATAATCTTAATATATATAAATTACGTGTCACGTTGTTTGTCCGCGATGGACTCCTAAACTACTGAACCGATTTAGATCAAACTTCGTAACTATCTGTAATTTATTCCAACTTGAAAGATAGGATAGTTTATTTGTTTTATTCATATAGATAAGTTGGCGGTACGAAGATCGCCGGGTCAGCTAGTATTATATAAAACTTTTTAAAAAACCGATTTCAAATGCCACGACAAAGTATAAAACCATTTTATTTGTACATGTAATGTTAATGTTGGTAGCCTACATGAAATAGGTACTTAAATAATTTTGAACAATATTTACATCGTCTACTGTAATTAAGGTAATGGTACTTTGCACTCGCAAATCTTAATCAGCGTAGGTTTTTTGCGACTAAAAGCCATGCATAGTGCGAGTGCATTAAGTAAATTACAATTCCAAGTGTAGGCACTTACTTGTGGATCATAATTCATACATCTACGAGCGACCATCTCTATGCGATACTAACGGTTGAAAACTGAATCAAATTAACAATTTATCAAATTATTAGCTCTGAATTCAAAATAACGCCCTCGGGGAACACAAAATTTCTTTGGCCCCATATAACACAAATAACTATTTTCACAATTTTATTTCACCACTTTGTTGGCGTGATTAACATTTATACCCTTGTCAAATAACAGTCATCTAGTACCAATAGTCTAAGAGCTAAACCGGACAGACGGACGGACATGGCGAAACTATAAGGGTTCCTTGTTTACTACGGAACCCTAAAAACGCTCGACGGTGCCATGGCGTCGATCGTGACGTAACCTCTATGTTTTTTCAAAGTAGTTTGTCACAAACAATCAAACTTTTGCATTTATAATAACTATCAGTAAGGATGTAAAGAAAAACCTTATTTGTATTGTATTTATTTGTATTTATTTTTATTTGCAAGAAACATTGTACGTAAATAGATGTTAACATAATATTCAATGACCAGTATGTTTCGTCAATTGACATACAAAATATAATTATTTTAGATACTTACTACTAAGATACTTTAGACTATACTACTATAATTAAAAATACTACTAAAATTAAAAATACTGAAGGGTAGGTATGTGTATCTGTAAAAATAATCATCTTTA
Source organism: Oeneis ivallda (assembly GCA_029955525.1). NCBI lineage: Eukaryota > Metazoa > Arthropoda > Insecta > Lepidoptera > Nymphalidae > Oeneis > Oeneis ivallda. Next base: position 22,631,297 of record JARPMR010000018.1, on the reverse strand, counting down.
TATCGTTGTCCACAGGTGTCTTCCTATTCTGCTGGGCTCCTTTCTTCACCTGTTCAGTTCTGGACGCCATCTGCACCAAGTTCGGCTTCGACTACTCCCCAGGAGTCACCGTCTTCATCCTCACCACCTGGCTGGGTTACATCAACTCGTTCCTCAACCCCGTGATCTATACAATTTTTAACCCGGAATTCAGGAAAGCTTTCAGGAAAATCCTTAATTGTTCATAGCCCCAGGACATTTATTTGGTCTATACCTAGACTATTCTTACCTAATAAATCATGGTGAGGCAATCGCAATCATCTGTGATTGGCCGTTACTCTCTCTACGTCATCCTGTTGTGCTGGGCTCTGTTTTGTCACGTTTTCAGTTATTAATGCCGTCTACACTAAATTCGGCTTCAACTATTCCCCAGGAGACACCGTCTTTATCATCACCACTTGGCTAGGCTATATTAACTTATTATTATTTTATTATTATATTAACTTATTGAAGCAGTGATAGGCGATAGCCTAGTGGGTACAACTGTGGTCTCCTATTCGGGGGGTCGCAGGTTCGATACCGGGTACGCACCTCTGACTTTTCGAAGTTAAGTGCGTTTAAGGAATTAAATATCACATGCTTTAACGGTGAAGGAAAACATCGTGAGGAAACCTGCACACCTGAGAGTTCTCCATAATGTTCTCGAAGGTGTGTGAAGTCCGCCAATTCGCATTGGGCGAGCGTGGTGGACTAGGTACGACCCTTCTCTGAGAGGAGACCTCGCTCAGTAGTGAGCCGATGATGGGTTTATAATGATAATGATGAGATACCATCTTTTACCCAGAATTCAGGAAAGCTTTCAGGAAAATCCTTTATTATTCATAAACGATTTCGTCTAGACCTAATGAATGATGGTAAGGCTATCGCAATCATCTCTGATTGGCCGTTACTCTCTCTTCGTCTTCCTATTGTGCTGGGCTCCGTTTTTCACCTGTTCAGTTATGAATCCAGTCTACACTAAATTCGGCTTCGACTATTCCCCAGAGATTCCCCGTCTTTATCTTCACCACCTGGCTAGGCTACTTCAACTCATTCCTCAACCCCGGAATCTATACAAATACCATCTTTAGCCCAGAATTCAGGATAGCTTTCAGGAAGACCCTTCATTGTTCATAGCCCAAGGACTTTTATTTGGTATAAACCTATACTATCCTTACCTGATGAATGATGGTAACCTTACCTTATGATTGGGCGATACTCTCTCCTCGTCTTCCTATTCTGATGGGATCCGTTCTTCACGTGTTCAGTTCTGTTTAATTTATGTTTATAGCCTTTTATTTTGGTATAAGAAAATTATCCTCTGACTAGGATCAACTTCTTGGATGATGCTTAGAGTATTTTCAAAACTTTTTTAACTTGAATATGGCTTAGTCTAATAATTTATACTAATTATAATAATAATAATTGAAACTAAGCCATATTTAAATCGAGTACCCAAACCTCAGTGCACTTTAAAAAATTCAAGCTTCTCCAGTGATAAGCTGATGTTGTCTGCCAATCAATCAGTGCAACAATTTATATTTAAAAAGATAATAATTATTATAAATTAAAATTTGAATACGGGTTCTTGCTTTACTGGTTGTGTATTAATAACATCTTGTCATAATTTATAAGCTTAAAAATGTAAATGGTTTATAATACTTAAATAATTAAAAAGTAGATTTAAGTAGATAAAATTAATGTACTTACGCTTATGAATCTAACAGCATCAATGTTTAAAATTAAGCTCAAAGTGTAAATATTATAAAGATTTAATATTATCGATATTATAATGCGATTTATATCTGTCTAGTTGTGTACAAAGCACTGTAATAATTAATTTAGGAATTTAGATATTTAGCATTATACTTACATCTTGTAGGATCAATTTGATCTACTAGTTAAAAACCATCTTTACTAGTGCGAAAGTGTTGTTGATTTGTCCTTCAATCCCTCTGCAGTGCTACGGTGACGTGATTTTTGCATGAGTACAGTTGAGGACCAGGAGAGTGAAAATTGACATAATATTATAGGCTACTTTTTACTCCTCAAAAAGAATTCCCGCGGGATTTTAAAAACTAAACCCACATGGATCAAGTCGCGGGCATCAGCTAGTTTAAAATAATAGATTTTTTATTTAAATAAACATTACAAAGTGGTACCGATGCATGGTATCAGGCAGGGGCCAGCAAATAAGCTTTCGGTTACCTACCCTTCTAAAAAATCATTATTAAATTATGTTGAAACCTTTTGTATTTGGGTCAGTACTAAAGTGGGACAGCGCTTTTAAAAATACAAAGGGCTATCTGAACCCAGGAGGTGCTCGTATCACCAATTTGGAACATGATTCCCATGTCAGTTAAGAGAAAGCAGAAAAACAATAATTAGAGCTTTGTAAATATTTTTCTTGTAAGCAGCTGAGTAAAAATGTACTTGTACGGGTTGTATGTATGTATTGTATGTTAGAATTGTGTACAATTTAGAGTTCGTTGTAAATAAATTATTGTAAAAAAACTTAAGAAATGAAATTGATGTTGAAATAAACTGAGTATAAAATTGGTTAATTTTTATTTATCTCACATACCAATTTTCCATGTGCGAAGGTCGGTACTCTCAAGGGAGGAAACCACTGAACTTTAGTTGTCTTCATGACAAGTTATCCCTTGACTGCGACCTCACCTGATGGTAAGTGACGATGCAATCTAAGATGCAGTATCGGGCTAGCTTGGAAAGCAGTTTTAACTCATAATCAGTTTCTTTTCTACATGCTATCGGGCCGCAACGCTAAATTGGTTGGCGGCACATACTTGGCGGAAGGACGGTAACTAGCCACAGCCAAAGCCTCCCACAAGACCACACCACACACACAGAAATTATGAATTTCGAAATTGTCCCTACCGAGCATCGAACCCTACACCATTGAATTTAAAATCCACAGCGCTTACCAAAGCGCCAGTCTCTTACATTTTTTTTTATATCTGATACCTATAAATCTACTTATAATAAAAATACTTAAGACTAAACCAACATACAAACACTACGTGGTTATGGCTGGGAGGCGTAGATTTAATTACAGTATTATCTTTAATAGTAGATTATTAACCAAGGGGATAAAGCAGTGTCTTCTGTCGCGAGTGACGATTTAAATCGCGAGCGCAACGAAGTACTCGAGGTTTACTCCCGAGCGTAGCGAGGGTGTTAAAAACTTAAATCACGAGCGAAGCGAGGGATTTAAGACGAGTCCTGAGTGTAGCGAGGGATTTAAGTTCACCCAAGACTAAGACAGCTTTATCACCGAGGAAAATACTCTACTTTTCGTACCATTTGCGAAAAAATTAACACAATAGTAATATGAGATAAGCATTTATTAAAAATAATGACAATTAAAAGTAAAAGTTTACATTCGAAACATTGGTCCAATTATTGATAGAGAGAGTTACATTTTTGTATGGTACATTTATTGTTGAGTTGATTTGAGTATTTCTCTGTTCTTGCGTCTGAGCATTTGCACTGATGGAATCCGACAATTCACTGTCACTGTCGCTTTGATTTAACATCATAACGTATTTTTAGAACATTAACTTATTTATAAAAATAAATTAAAATAAACTTAACGTTTATGTATTTGAAGAAAACAAAAACGCGGCAAATTCCTAGACTAATATTTTTTGTCAGAAAAGCAAAGGCATCAAGCTCATACGACCTCGTCAGTTTTCGTAATTTTATTTAATAATCATAACTGCATAATAAATGCGTATTCCTTTTTTAAAAAGATGTATAATGCTTTATATACAAACTCAATGGTGTAAACACAGATGTAGTTCAGTATAAATTTCGGTAAGTATTCCAAATTTAAATCACATTCTCCCCCTAGAGGATGAATAAAATTCAGTACAATTTTCTTTCCCTGTTTTTAACAGATTAAAAATGACTATTGTTATGTTCGCTTTTTGTGGCACAGAATGTCACTTTATTGAGCAAGTGGTACGAAAATGTATTTTTAGAACATTAACTTATTTATAAAAATAAATTAAAATAAACTTAACGTTTATGTATTTCAAGAAAACAAAAACAAGGCAAATTCCTATACTAATATTTTTTTGTCGGAAAAGCAAAGGCATCAAGAATCAAGATCATACGGCCTCGTCGGTTTTCGTAATTTTATTTAAGAATCATAACTGCACTTTGAGTATATAACTGCATAATAAATGCGTATTCCTTTTTCAAAAAGATGTATAATGCTTTATACATATACAAACTCGATGGTGTAAACACAGATGTAGTTCAGTATAAATTTCGGTAAGTATTCCAAATTTAAATCACATTCTCCCCCTAGAGGATGAATGAAATTCAGTACAACCTAGGGACCACCTAGTAAGTATACCCTTTCACACAAAAAAGAATATTCCAAATCGGTTCAGGCGTCTTCGAGTAATCGGTGACCATATAAAAAAAAAGATTCCGACAAATTGATAAGCTCCTCCTTTTTTGAAGTCGGTTTAAAAGAATATCAGCCAAACTGAAGTTGACTAATATCCTCTAAATAAGCGGAAAGCTTGTGATAGGAGTCAGTACAACAAGAGTGCAACGGGTGGCAATCGAACCTGCTACGTTTTGCTTTTCAGTCTGCACCTTTAATCGTTGGCCTATTGGCTATATTTTCGAAAGCACTTTATAAAAGTTTATTTGACTAAAAAAAACTATTCTATTCTATTCTATTCTATTCTATTGAGGCTTTAGTCAACTCTGGTGATTGGACGAATTTATGGCATTTCTTATTCGTATTTTTTTTAAACGCCACGCTTGCTTTAGGTAAAAGTAACTCCTGCAAATCCCTTGTTAAAAGTTGGTTCTGGATTTTTCAGACTTCTAGTAACTGGTATTTGCTGAAAAATTTGTTCATTTTGGCGCTTGATGGAATAAAACGAACCAATCGGATATAAGCTAAGCATACACGCACGGATCTGCCCGGCAGATCTGCCTGTCAGTTACGCTTCGCGGGCAGATCTGTTAATGTATGGTGAAATTCAGGCACAGATTTGCCTGCCGGATCTTGCCTGCTGCCCGTGCTCAAAACTTACGGATCGGGCACGGGGCAGGCAGATCCGAGCATCAACAGTGCGTGTGTGCGTAACGATAGATGTGCCCGCCAGATCTACATAAAGATTTTGCTTTGAACGAGAAAATTGCAGACAACCGTTTATATTAAACTCGTGATTGCAACTGATACCTGGGATCGTGTGTGCCGAAAGTCACAGATCAGATCCGATACACGTTCAGACGCGACTGTCGGGTAAATCTGTCCGTGTATGGCTAGCTATACGGATCAGTTCTATCCGATCATACAGTGAAGGGAACTAACGAACTATTGTTTTGTTCTCATTTTCCGAGAGAGATTTGATGTTGCCTTTAGGTACATTACATTCGCTCTAATATTTTTACGCAAAAAGATTATAAAATTATTATGATATCTAACAAGCTAAGAGTTGTACTGAATTTTTTCTATTGATTGTAAAAACAATTGTACCATAATTATTTCAAGAAAAATTATTTTTTAAAAATCGGCCAAGTGCGAGCCGGGCCTCGCTCTTTTAGGGTTCCGTTAAAAAAAATTTCCAATTAAAATATTTCCATGTACCCATGGAAATATTTTAATTTAATTTTTTTAATTTAATTTAATTTTTATTATTTGTTGTTATAGCGGCAAAAGAAATACATAATATGTGAAAATTTCATCTGTCTATCTATTACGGTTTACGAGATACAGCCCGCTGACAGACGGACGGACGGACGGACGGACGGACAGCGTAGGCTTAGTAATAGGGTCCCGTTGGTACCCTTTGGGTACGGAACCCTAAAAACCGACTTCAAACTTCCGCGCCACTATACAAAGTATATAATTTACTGTTGATATTTTAAAAACCACTCGACCCATTTCGATAAAATTTATATGGGACCACCTGGGGAGTAACTATACACTTTCAAACAAAAAAGAATTTTCCAAATCGGTTCAGGCGTCTTCGAGTAATCGGTGAACATACATAAAAAACTCATATTTATGTTGTATATTTGAAATTTTTTTAGCACACGAGAAAAACTTATTCTGTGTGAACGAGGGCTAATAGTCTGCTAACTGAAAAAATATAATTTTCCTAAATAGACATTTTTTGAACCACTAACGCCATCTAGGGAAAGATCAGACAAATAGAAGTAACATTTAATACATAAATCCTTTGAATATGTAATGAATCATCAACTTTATCATAATTACACTTAATTAGTAATACATATAACACGAAACAATGTCAGAGAATATAAATTATAATTAATAGTGCTATTCGTCATAGATTCGTTTCTATTTACTAAGCTATGAACCCGGGTATGAACATATTTCCCGCATTTTCCGCAAGATGGCAGAACAGTCTATTTTCTTTCAATTTATCACGCCCAAACATAATAATAAAATAAGTACCTATAACAAAACTGCGCTCAACTTAATGATTACTCGATATTGTGAAATAGAATGATAACTAATTTAACATTGCCACTGTTTCCAATTCATCACATTCAAGTAAGTTTTTCTGTTTATGTATTTTCCTTTGATATTATTATTGCATCAAGAAAATGACATTTGTTGTTTCCAGTCATGTTTCAATTCTTCCAATGTTCCAATTAAATAATTCAATGTTGCCGTCTCTTTTTCACACCCACATTGGCCGAGCGCGTTGAAAAAGAATAGTAGTAGTGAGTCAGTTGCGCTTGAATGAGAACATTTTTCGTATCAGCTGACAACCAAAGCAAAACAGTCGGTGCGCGACCATCTTGTCAAAACTGGAGTCAACATACAACAAATGTATTTTAAAATGTCCTAAATCATGTAAGTAATGACTTAACGATAGTTTTGTATCAATTCAAGTGTAGTGCATAGGTGATTCCTGTTGTTTTCGACTCGTTTGCTGTACTGTTCGCTCAAAAATTCGGGTTTGTGGTGCGTCAAATGACGTCATGTGCATGATACACGTATCGCTGCCGAGTCCGTAAGTATTTTCCTTTATTACTCTATTAAATTATTGGTTTGAGGACTTATTATGTGTAGCTTAGTGTCCGCCCGACGTTGGTTTCATTCATGATTCGCGGGGAAACTCTGTAGGAAGTCGGGAGGAAGCTCCATACTGTTTGAGAAATTGGCAGACCATTATGCCCTTGAAAATTATGCAGCAAAAATCACATAGTCGCTAAGCAAATTGAGTGATTAGCATTGTACCATCGCTTTCTATAGTGGTTTCTATTATGATTGTGGGTCTCGCTTTAAGTTATCATTCAGGAATTCGCCTACATACAACGCCTAGCAACAATCACGTAGATGTACTTACTAAAAATGGAACTCTCTCGACACTAGAAAGTATTGTTTTGTATTAAACATTCAATTATATTGTTCTCCCAAACGTTCATAATTCGTGAAAATAACAGTGTACGTGTTTAATCGACGCTTAATTATTATTTTAAAAGTGGAACAGTGTTGCTTTAGGTTGTTAAACCGTGCCAAACGCTCTGGTTTACAAATCTTTTGCATCTATAAAATTTAATTAGGTAGGTAGGTAGCTACGATGTTGTTTTTCTGTTTTCGTAGAGCGTCATGATTACTTATATTATGTAGAAGCATAACTTATCGCTTTCGTAGCCTGCGAAGAATATGTTGCTATAATTTGTAGGTGTGAACTAATTATAAATATTATGTAAACATAACTAATATGAATAGCTACTTAGCTATTCATATTAGGTTATAGCGTTGCCATCGATGTCTAGTTATTTCTGAATATCAACTTTATTTACGATCAAAGATAAAATCGCTAATCGTGTAACAAATTGTCTAGGTAGGTAGGTACTTTCCTAGTTCCTACTAACTAGATAGCTTTGCGAATGCTTTTTTGTTTCATTTTGTCGGTACCTACCGCACTTACTCACCTAAATAGGTACTTATTATAAGTACATTTTTCTTCTACCAAAGTCGGTAGGTAGGCACCTAGGTTACTCTAGGTTAGGTCTGATACTGTTATTTCAATACATAATATCATGTTGGTTATTAATTAAGCCATTATTCGTTCAACAATAATCATGATTGATAAACAAGAACTAGTTTTAACAAAACAAAGTATAAATAACTCTACATAATATATTTAACGTATCTCGCAAGTCTCGCAACTATTAAAATCCTGTATCCATCATGGCGGATACGTTTATTGGTCACGTGCTAAAAATGGCGAACAATTTAACGCGATTGGGAAACGGGAATATTTTACAGGTGCCATCCATTCCAAGCGGCTGCAATCCTTACAATCCTACGCGATCTGTACCTGTTAGTAGCTAGTAGCTATTAGTAGGTAGCTATTACGAAACTTGTCATTACATTGCCGTCACCATTTTTGTTAATATTCATTGCTCGATAAGAACGCATTCGGTGCCATAGGCTGTGGTGGATTGTGGGGAGATATTTTTTCAAAAAAAAATTGGAAAAAAATCTTTTACATGTTAAGGTAGGTTTTCACTGATTCAGTGGCTATAGACAGTTAACTGTTGCCAGTGAATGCTAATTCTCAATCGAGTACTCCTCGAGTATTGACGACCTCCCTGGATCAGTGGTGAGCGCTGTTGTCTTATAACTGGGAGGTCTCGGGTTCGATTCCCGGCGGGGAATTTGGGAATTTATAATTTCTGAATTGTCTCTGGTCTGGTCTGGTGGGAGGCTTTGGCCGTGGCTCGTTACCACCCTACCGTCAAAGACGTGCCGCCAAGCGATTTAGCGTTCCGGCACGATGGCGTGTGGAAAACAATTAGGGGTATGGGTTGAATGTTCACTGCCACACCCCTTCCAAGTTAGCCCGCTACCATCTTAGACTGCATCGTCACTTACCATCAGGTGAAATCGCAGTCAAGGACTAGCTTGTCATTGAATAAAAAAAAGAGTATTACGTTACGTATATTACGTAGTCGATCTATCATAGGTACTATTCGATCGAGCGCTGTCAGACTGCGCCAGACTGGCAGCAAAAAGTGTTTATACAGTGCCTATACCATGCCAGTAGTAATTGACGCTGTCAATAGTCATTGTGGATCAATGAAAACCTGCCTTAATAAGAACTGCATTCGGGGAAAAATTTTCACTTCATAGTAATGCCGATGAAAGACTATGCCGATTTCACCAACGTTGAGTAACGTTTAATAAAGATGTTTTTGGCAGATTTCCAATACAAAAACTGCAGTCAAAATGCCACGTTAGTGAAATCGGCACAATAGGTTAAATAATTAATCACGCCAAGAAGGCACGAAGGTAGTACAAAACATGGTTGTACAGTGAGATAACTGCAATGCGCGTAAGCTGTATGAAGGTTTTAGGGATACCATTACATTATCACGTCGTTTACCCATAAAATAATGGGAAAACACTAATCATGTGTGATTTGAAGTTAAATATTTATATACCGAAATACCTCAGTGCCTGAAGACTAAAAACTTCGAACAGTGCGTGTTGCCAGTGATGACTTACGCATCTGAAACATGGTCGCTAACTATGGGCCTCATAAGAAGGCTCAGGGTCACTCAGCGGGAGATGGAAAGAGCTATCTATGCTCGTGTATCCCTGCGAGATCAAATCAGAAATGAGGAGATTGGTAGGAGAACCAAAGTCACCGACATAGCTCCCATAGGGGTCCCAATTCCCGCTCCCAACGTGCTAGAGTGGCGAGCACGCACCGGGAAGCGCAGTGTTGGCAGACGCCCCATTAGGCGAACCGATGAGCCACTGGATTCAGGCGGCTCAAGACCGAGGCCTGTGGAAATCTATGCAAGACACCTTTGTCTAGCAGTGGACGTCTATCGGTTCATAGAAAAGAAGAAGATTTCTATCAAAATATAGGCAAGTTGTTAGTCTTAAGTTGAAAGGCCTATTCGGAGAAAATGTGTCGTCATCAAAGCATTCCGGATGCGGGAGATTTGAAAAAGTCTCACAAGTTAAAATACACGTATGCCTAAAGCATTTCATAACTTGAACAATAGTTATGCTTATTATTTAACTTTTCCAACTATTACATCGATGATTGCGGGTAATTTCCGAAACCTCGGTACCTTAAAATCGTTTGGAAACATGTCGGAAACTATACAAGCGTAATCGAAAACGTCCGTCAGCCGTAAAATAATAATTAATTTAGTTACGTTTTTGTTTATTTATTTTTTTACTTCTCTCGAAAACTTCTGTAAACACTAACCATATCCCCAAATTCAAAATTTTTGCCCTTGGTGAATTCTGACTTTTTTCCAAAGAAGAGGCTCACAATTTGCCGCGAATCTTAAGTCTTATCTGTAACTGCAGATGAGCCACAGCTTTTCTGGCAATTTATTTAAATCTTCTCCTTGAATAAGCTCATATCAAAGTTTCAAGGGTACCTACTATACTTACGTAAAGCCTAACCTCACTAATAGAAGAAACAGATTCAAACATCAACACAAAAATGGATCATTAGTCATTAGGTACCTACGCCAGCGATGGAATTAGAACTACTAAACTCATTTGAATAATTGCAGACTTAGAAATTATAACTTTTTAATTAAGTAAGTAGGTACACAGTGACAATACAGGCGTTATCAAATAGGTAGGTACCAAACTAAAATACTATCGCATTATGTTTTAATTAAAACTGATAAACTATATGGGACATTAAGTTGCTTGTTACCACCCAATGTAAGGTTTATTAAATTACCTAGGTACTAGCTAAATAGAATACTAACTACATAAATTAATACTAGCAAGCAGTGTTAGCCTAGTGGTTTGGACTGTGGTCTCCTATTCGGGGGGTCACAGCTTCGATCCCGCGTACGCACCTCTGACTTTTCGGAGCCAAGTGCGTTTAAGCAAGTAAATATCACTTGCTTCAACGGTGAAGGAAAACATCGTGAGGAAACCTGCACATCTGAGAGTTCATTATGTTCTCGAAGGTGTGTGACGTCCGCCAATTCGCATTGGGCCAGCGTGGTGGACTATGGCCTATAACCCTTCTCTGAGAGGAGATCTGCGCTCAGTAGTGAGCCGTTGATGGGTTGCTAATGATGATGAAATATCTACTAATTAAGTTTTATTACAATCCAATAGGAACTCGGGAGTAAAAAGTAACCGTCAGCTTCTGAAATCCCTGTGCCCTTTAAGATTGGTAGAGTTACACACACACTATTGTCCATATTGATTGGCTGAGTTTTCGATATTCTTACTGCAACAAAGATTTTAGCCAATAGTCAGAGAGTATCGGCCAATCAGAGATGATAGTCGCACTATAGGAATCATTCTTACACAATCTCTGCACAATCTATCTCATTGACATTGACATCTTGCAAAAGCCTAAAGCATCTTGTGACGTTTTCGACGCTTCATTCAAGAGCTATGTAGTTTGACGTCATAAATTGCCGACTGCGGTAATGAGTGAACAATCTGAATGTCGTAACAGCAGCTTTTAGACAAGGTCTTGAGTCATTGAGCATAGCCATGTCTCTCCGGTCGTTCATTGATTTAGATGTCTAAAATCGTAGCGGATTAACTTGGAAGGGGTATGGCAGTTTTAATGGAACCCCATACCCCTAACTATGATGATGTTATATGATGGTCGTTGGGGTCCCTAGGTGCTGGAGTGGCGACCCCGCACTTTAGTTCTTTGGCGAATTACTTCGTTTCTGATTTTATCCCTCCAAGAAATTCCGAGCACAGCTCTCTCCATAGCGCACTGAGCAACTTGAATTTTGTGAACTAGCCTCTTCTTTTTAAGCCTCATGTAATCCATCGTTGGACATAGGCCTCCTCATGTGCACGCCTTTCTTCTCGACGTTGTGCTAGTTTCAACCAAGATTTGCCCACAAGCTTGACGATGTCGTCGGACCAGCGCGATGACTGCCTCCCCACATTTCTCTTGCCGGTACGTGGTCTCCACTCAAGCACCAAACGGGTCCATCGGTCGTCTGTTGTCCTCGCCACATGCCCCGCCCATCTCCACTTTGACCTGGTCACTTTCAAAACAATATCCGTCAGTCCAGTTCTTTCACGAATTGTGGTGAAATACCCTCACTGTATTTGTTTTGGTATCATTTGAGTAAGAGTGAATTGGCATCTTCTAGGGGAACGCATTCCACCTTAGGTCATATGACACATCATCACTTTCCATCAGGTGTGATAGTAATCAAGCGTGTGCCTATAATGTATAAAAAAACCGTAACCATCATTGAAAAACATATCCAGCAGCAAAACATCAATAGCGGGGCTATAAATTAGCTTTTGATTAGAAGCGTCAGAGAGCTACAATGACGGGGATTACCCGACTCATATAATATGCTATCAGTACCACGATATGATGAGTTCTGAATGACTGAATTGACTTAGTCACTTGAAATAACGTTCAGTTGATCAGTTCATATCATAATTAATGGCTACTTCTGTTGTACAGTCTGTAAACTAAACTAAATTGACAGGTCTAGTTATCCCATTCATAATTCTTCCTGCGGAAAAGGACAGAACTAGATTTATTCCTTTCAATTTAATTTAATGTACAGATGCTGTACAACAGAATTAGTCGCAATGTCTATAAAATAACTAAGAGACTCTTCAAGAACTATTTGATGCATGCCCGCTTTCACCAACGTTCCCTAAATTTTACGGACTTTAATGAAGGTGGAAATGACATTGGTTAAGGGATTGTATTTACGAAAACTCTTGACTCCTACTTAAGGGATGATTTAGGTATGGTTAGAAAACGGGCACTAGTTCCAACGTCAGCCTTCTACCTGGCTTGCAGTACGGTGCATGGACACGAACTAAGCCCTTTATTTCCTCGTTCCTAGTACGCACCGCTAGCAATGCCGTTCCGGCTTCAGTTTGTACTTCTTCTTTATCAACCGATAGATGTCCACGGCTGGACAAAGGTCTCCTGCATTGACCTCCACAACTTTCGGTCTTGCGGCGCCTGAATCCAGCGGCCCCCTGCCACTCGTTTGATGTCGTCGGTCCACCTAGTGCGGGGTCTGCCAACACTGCGCTTACCGGTGCGGGGTCGCCACTCCAACACCTTGGGACTTTCCGGCTTCAGTTTAGCGCGCTACATTTAAGACTGCATCACAACTTACCATCTCTGCTTGGCCGATTCTTTCGGTTCTTAGAGCTATGTCCCCCAATGTCATTTCAGCTTTGCTTAGCTATAATATGCAGAATAAACAATACTGAATATTGTATCCAAAATTCCGAACGCACTACAGTATCGGTCAGCCAACATAATTCCGAAGATTCATCATCATTAGCAACCCATCAACGGCTCACTACTGAGCGAGGTCTCCTCTCAGAGAAGGGTTATAGGCCATAGTCCACCACGCTGGCCCAATGCGAATTGGCGGACTTCACACACCTTCAAGAACTATGAAGAACTCTCAGGTGTGCAGGTTTCCTCACGATGTTTTCCTTCACCGTTGAAGCAAGTGATATTTAATTGCTTAAGCGCACTTGACTCCGAAAAGTCAGAGGTGCGTGCCCGGGATCAAACCTGTGACCCCCCGAATAGGAGACCACAGTACTAACCACTAGGCTAGCAAGAAAAGGTTAGAAATATCTTCAGTTATTGTATTCAAAACATAAAAAAACCCTGTTCTCGGTCGTCTAGGACAATACAGCATTGTAAAGTCGACATCTCCTGAGGATGCTCCGGTGTCGGGGCGAAACGTGCGTCGAGAGTAGTGTAAAAGTCTTGTGTGGTGGTGCATGTGAGTGGTGGTGGCATTGCTTGCTTGGGAACTTGGCTTTTTTGCTTGGCTGGGTAGGTGAGTGGTGCTTAGCTTTTAATTGCATGTTTGACCATACAGATTTTTTCTGTTGGCGGATTATAGCAAAATAATTCTAACCTTTTCTTGCTAATCATGAACTTCCGCAAAGTAACGCCTGCTTCTATCCAACCACTAGGCTATCACTGTTATTCCGAAGATTATACCTAGCAAATTGGACTCTGAAAGCGACTAGACCTTTAGCAGTCAAGCGCTATAAAATGAGGTGATCCAGCTATGAGATTGTCTGGAAATGACGGGATTGTATAAAATTGCTACAGTGACAATCGCTATCACCTCTGAGGCTGAATTCATGGCGTTCTTATTGCATCAATGCATTGCAACCAATAGCAAGAGAATACCAACCAAACAGATGAGATAACGATCGTCACATTGTAGCAATCATTTTCAGACAATCTTACAGCGGTCAGTGATAGCCTAGTGGTTAGGAGTCTGCGGTCTCCTATTCGGGGGTCGCAGGTTCGAGCCCGGGCACGCACTTCTGACTTTTCGGAGTTATGTGCGTTTAAACAATTTAATGTAACATGCTTCAACGCAGAAGGAAAACATCGTGAAAAAACCTGCACACCTGAGAGTTATCTATAATGTTTTCAAAGGTCTGTGAAGTCCGTCAATTCGCATTGGGCCAGCGTGGTGGGCTATGGCCTATAACCCTTCTTTGAGAGGAGACTTGCGCTCAGTAGTGAGCCGTTGATGGGCTGTTGTTGAAGTTAGATTTCATATACACCCCTCACTTCGCACCTTATCAAAGCCTTTTTGCAAGTTGCAACCAGGTTGTCTTCAGTTATTGTATTCAAAACATAAAAAAAACCTGTTCTCGGTCGTTGAATCGATGTTTTCTAATTATAGACGGATCATACTTAGTGTCTCTAATTTGAGCTAATGACAATTTGCGAGCACCTCGCGAACAAAATATAGATATGCTAATACGTTCACCTACCATTACCATCTCTGTCAGATGCCACGTTTTTTTTAGGGTTCCGTAACTACCTCATAAAGGAAAAATGGAATGCTATGCGTAATGCGAATGCGTGGACAAACAAACATACATACATATTAGGTACATACATACACATAAAATTTTGTATATTTGATTGGCAGCCATATCAGATTATCTTATTATGTGAATATTTTGCAGTTCCAATAATATTACATACACACGTCGAATTGATAACCTCCTTTTTTTGAAGTCGGTTAAAAATGGTAACTGAAAGACGCACAAACACTCACCCCAAACGCATATACCTTACCAACTCCGTTCTGTCGTACCTAGTCAACATTACGTAGTATCTATACCTAATCTAATATATAAAATTCTCGTGTCACAATGTTAGTAACCTTACTCCTCCGAAACGGCTGGACCGATTTTTATGAAATTTTGTGTGCATATCGGGTAGGTCTGAGAATCGGCCAACATCTATTTTTCATACCCCTAAATGATAAGGGTGACCAACCACTAAATATTTTTGCTGGCGGTACGAAGTTCGCTGGGTCAGCTAGTTTAATATAAAAATTATTTTTAAAAGACCGACTTCTAACGCC
This sequence comes from Oeneis ivallda, assembly GCA_029955525.1. NCBI lineage: Eukaryota > Metazoa > Arthropoda > Insecta > Lepidoptera > Nymphalidae > Oeneis > Oeneis ivallda. The sequence goes on along the minus strand of JARPMR010000018.1, from coordinate 22,615,877 downwards.
CGCGCCACTACAAAGTATATAATTTATTGTTGATATTTTAAAAATCGCTTGACCGATTTCGATAAAATTTAAATGGGACCTGGAAAGTATACCCTTTAAAACAAAAAAAAAGAATTTTCCAAATCGGTTCAGGCATCTTCGAGTAATCGCTGAATATACATAAAAAAAAATAAAAAACAGATTCCGACGAAGTGAGAACCTCCTTCTTTTTTGAAGTCGGTTAAAAATAACACAGTTTAGGTATATAATTATGTGCCCATACTTATTCAATCAGTACGAGCATAAACATAGTATTACTTACTACCGGTAACGAGTATATTGTGTACCACCACATTTTAGATAACCGTCTAACCAGTTTCCTCTATCGATAACAAAAAACCACGAAAGCTTTTTATGTTCATAATATTATTGGTGTTTTTGTTTCATATCTATTACTAGTGGACCGGCCCCGGCTTCGCACGGGTGGGCTTCAAAACAAACACAATGGTACAAACACGTGGGCCTGGAGGTTAATGATAGTCGATTTGTAGTTAATGCCTGTGGTTACAACCCTCATATATTATATGGTATGCATGTATTCGATCGTTGTCTCTTATGCGAGTGACTTGCTGCTATCCGTGCAGAGTTATGTCCTCTATCTCCTATAATATTTATCAGATCTTCATCATCAAAATAAGACAAAATAGACCTGATAGTCTAGTCTTTCAAATGAAAAAAGAATTAATAAAATCGGTTCAAATTTGACGGAGTTTTACGACGAATTAGTAAAATCGGTAAAAACTTTAATCTCCTATCACGGAAGAATCTTATCAGGATAAAAACTATACCATATTATGTTGACCCAGAGTATCAGCTACCAGTATACCAAATTTTATTTAAATCCTTTGAGTAGTTTTCGCGTGATGCTTGGACACACAGACAGACTTTCAACTTACGAGTTCTTCGATTTTCTTCTTTATCAACCGATAGACGTCCACAGCTCAACAAAGGTCTCTTGCGTAGACTTTTTAACTTGGGAGTTATCAATTCACAGCTATTGCAAATCTTTTTTATATGCAACTATGTATGTGCGTACTTTCAAAAATCGAGTTTTTTTATGAAACAACACGTACAGACCGTTCACTATAACTTGCCCCTTGCGGTCATGTTGGTACTATTGCTTATTCTTAAGGTTGATTATATGGGTCTGCCCGCGAAATTCAAATTTAATTTGGTTTTTCGCAATTTGTAAACTAATACGACAAACTAGGCTAATGGCATTCTAATTGCGCCAGTAGAATTATCATCTTCACAGGTTTACATAAAAATCTTTACTTAAAAGTGACCAGTTTATGAAATTAATCAAAATACTGACTAATTTGTGAGTAACTCACGTCCAACTCGGTATTTTGATTAATTTCTTAAACTGGTCACTTTCAAGTAAAGATTTTTATGTAAACCTGCGAAGATGATAATTCTACTGGCGCAATTAGAATGCTATAAGCCTACTTCGTCGTATTAGTTTGCAAAATGGGAAAAACCAAATGAAATTTGAATTTCGCGGGCAGACTCGTATAGCCGCTGTCAGGGTTTTCATTGTGTGAAGCAATAACGCCAACATGACCGCAAGGGACAGGTTATAGTGAACGGTCTGTAGTCGCAGAGAGCCGATGTGGAATACCAAACAGCAGTGTATGTTCAGGACAAACAAACAAAACAAAAGCGAAACGACCTTCGTTCGTTTTTTGCGCGGCGGCCCGGCAACAGGCGTCTGTCAACAAACAGGCTGGTTTCGAATCGCCAACACAACCTTGGCATCGACATCAAGTTTTGGCGTGACCTTAACGGCTATCGCATACGTACTGTTGTGGTTTTACCTCACTGTGAGACTCAAGGTATAATTATGGTCGAGCGAAGCAACGGCTGGATCATGCGTCATGCTCGTGAACGGGTGCCGCCAACGGGAATGGGGCTACTTTGTGTCTGCCCGTCTTAACATGAATTGAATTGTAGTACTTTTCTTTTTTTTTTTTTTGGAACTTCCCCTCATTGTGGAAGTATTATATTTTATTCTAACAAAGTTGCATAGGTTAAATCGGCTTGGCATCCAGCTATCCACAAGATAGTATAAAAAACTTATTACAATGTATTCTATGCTTCATAATAATATTGTAAAATGATTATTTTGAACTGCTGAGTTTCTTGCCGGCTCTTCTCAGCAGAATCCGCTTTCCGAACCGGCGCCGGCGCGGTGGTAGAGTCAACTCATGACTATTCATAAGAGCCACAGGTTGACCTACGTGAAATAAATAATTTTGAATTACATCAAAGTTATGCCCAACTCGATGTCAAGGTCACGTGATCGATAATGATGACGTCACAGATCGATGGACTGAAATGTATCGGTATTCCAAAGCTGCGATACGTTTGACTGAGATGGCTGATCTCTATTGAATAATAATTAATCTGAGATTAACTGGATTGACTGTTCCTATACAAATGACAGATAATGGATCAATTTGAAGCGCCACATTTGACATACGAGTGTCTCTGGAACTAATAATATTGCAAATGGCGCAAAGATCGATGAAATCTTAGATTAATTTACTGTAGAGGTCTATAGTAATTATTTTATGAAATTATAAATTACTTAAAGCGGTCGATGGGCACTTTGCAGTAAGTATATTAGTTCCAGAGACACTCGTATCTCCAATGGCGGCAATGAAGTAAATCCAAAAAAATATGACGGCAGCCTCTCCAGTGTTAAACATAGATAGAAAGATTAAGGGCCTTTATTACCACCTTCTAAGTGTCGGATAGCCTAACCGTAAAGTTTGTCACTTTCTTACTTTATGTCAAGTGACAAAGACAAAATATGCGAGTAAGCTATCCGACACTTATCAGAAGGTGGTGAAAGTGGCCCTAAATATAAAGTTCAGCTGGACTGATATGCAAAAGCTATCGGGCTGAAAAACGGCTAGGCATTAAAAAAAGGCCACTATCCAAAGGAAAGAAAGAATATCTATCCGAATATATTTCATAGGATGAAGATAGGCGGGGAAAATCGACTTGAGAAAGCTATTGGCACACGTAGGGATGTATCATGTAGCGCCGATGATCAAGATTATAATTTATACCCAACTTGTCACCAGATAAAAAACTATGTTGCCCCCACATTTTGTATTAAATGGTGTTTGGTGGTATTTGGGCTATTAGAAATTCCGTGGGGCGTTGGGAACTATTTAATTCCATTTTTTAACCGACTTCAAAAAAGTAGGTGGTTCTCGAATCTCAATTCGTCGGAATCTTTTTTTATGTATGTTCACCGATTACTCGAAGATGCCTGAACCGATTTGGAAAATTCTTTTTTTGTTTTAAAAGGTAGGTATACTTCCCAGGTGGTTCCATATAAATTTTATCGAAATTGGTCGTGCGTAATGTAAATTCGTACCTACCTTGTCATCGATCATCTCAGTTGAATTAACGCATACCTAATACATCTATCTAGGATAAGGAAAGAGGAAGTGCAGATCGTTTTCAAACATAAATATATTGACTTTTGTGCTTTTAGTCCAGTCAACAAGTTCTAAGACGTTCAAACTTCTTAATATATGTGCGATAGCTCATTCGATTCTATTTAATAAATGTATTTCTAGCTTGAAATTTTTTATGTGCTAATAAATTAGTACATAAAAAATTGAAATTGTTTTTAACAAAATAAGAAGGTAATAAAAAAGATATTTAGTTTTTTATTAATAATTCATAAACTATTAATATACTGCGATCGAAGGCTCAAAGCTCGTGCTTTCTAAAAGAAAGTCGAAACCTTTGACTCGCTTTAGAAGCTTCTCCAATATAGGTACCATATTTTACTTACCACAGGAATTCCGTTTTGTTTCCGTTTCCAACGTTTCTATAACTATTTTACTATTTTCTGCTAATTTTGCCTTATATAATATTAACTAGCTATTGCCCGCGACTGCGTCCGCGTGGATTTAGTTTTTAAAAATCTCTGGGGAACTCTTTAATTGTCCGGGATAAAAAGTAGCCTATATCACTCTCCAGGTCCTCAACTATACCCATGCAAAAAATCACGTCGATCCGTAGCTCTGTTGCGGCGTGATTGAAGGACGAACCAAAAAACAAACACACTTTCGCATTTATAATATTAGTATGAAGTATGATATTAAATTCGAAAGTGTATATTTTTTTGTATGTTTGTAGAATTTTTGGTTTGCTGATTAGTCCTTCAACCACGCAACAACAGAGCAGCGTTATGTTAAGCGGTTTTTACACCGGCGGCGGTTGTCATTTGATCGCCTTTGAATTGACGAGGACATTGAATGCCACGGAATCGGCATTACGCCGCAATGTCACAATATTATCGGTAATATAAATACAGTGCCACAAGTATATTATGTTGGAGGTGGCGTTTTGAGGAACTAATTCGGTCATCCAATTTTTATACTCCATGGCCATCTTGAAAATTCACTATTGGATCTCGTTGTGTGCTGTTGCTTTTATCGAAATGTTTTTTTCCCAAAATTAGTCTCATGTTCTATACAATGACAATACTAATGTTGAGCACGCACAGCCGCGCCAAGTTATACTTGTCGCACTGTAAAATCAAACGCATCGCCCAAACTAAATATGGTTAGGTACCTACGTAGTTTAATTACAGAGTGTTCATAACCACCGTTCAGCTTCATCATCACACCCTGGATATTATCTAGGACCAGAGTACTTCTTAAGACGAATCAAACGAGCCCGAACTCCAATGGTGTTACATCGTTTTACTACAGAATTCCCATAGCCATCTTCCGCCCCCATCATCAGGTCAGCACCATGTTACAATAATAATGCATTGTAATCCGATTTACATGTACATGCACATTTTCAGCTCAATCGAAAACCGGGAATGGTTCTAATACACCTTGCAAGACTTGACCTAAACACACATTGCAAGATAAATAAAAGCTTGTAAATATAAGATGATAAATAGAAATTTGAAAAAAAAAATATTGAAATCGGTTAAGATTTCAGGGAGATATGGAGTAACATTGACAAAAAAAAATACGCGTCGAAAATGAGAACCTCCTCTTTTGTATTTTTTTAAATAAGTTAAATATCTACAATAAATTATATACTTTGTAGTGGCGCGGGTGTTTGAAGTCGGTGTTTATAATTTTTCATATAACATTTTTATATGCACTTCATCCGCATAGAGTTTAGTTTATAAATCACGCGGAACCCTGTTTTCCGGGATAAAAACATACCTGCACACTTTCGCATTAAGAATATTATATTAAGGATAAGGAATGTATTATGTAATCCGAATAAAAAAACGTGTTACGGAACTCAAGGAGGCACTCCAGAGGTACTCAGTGCGGCCTTGAGTGAAAAGTGTGCCGAGGTTGCGGGGGCGACGGCCCTCGAAAGTGCAAACCGCGCGCTGCGGGCGGCGCCTTCTGCCGACCGATGGCCGCGTGTATACCGGCGAGTACCGAGGCAAGTCGCCAGGGAAAAAACCAACAATTTTAGTAAAGCTGGTTCTTTAGTATAATATCTTTCTCTATGCTCTTCCGAACAGCGTAAAGTTAGCGATAGAAGTAAATACTAGATTTGCTAATAATTAAACACAAATATAAAAAATAAATAAATAAATAAAATCTTCTTCGCGTGCCTCTCCGACTAGCGAAGGTTGGCAGTCAGCTTCGTAAATTCAACTTTGTTCTTCGCGAGGCGATATAGTTCTGCCGCACTCGCGATCTCCACTCTCGGATGTTGCGCAGCCAGGACTTTTTTCTGCGACCGACGCCTCTTCTTCCGGCGACTTTTGTCATCATGATGAGTTGTAGGAGTTCGTACCTCTCGTGCCTGAGCTCGTGCCCCAAATATGCGACTTTCCTCATCTTGATGGTTTGCATAAGTTCGCGTTTTTGAGTGACGCGCCGCAGAACTTCCACATTCGTGACCTTGTGTGTCCAGCTAATGGCCAAAATAAATAAAAATAATTTAAAAAAGCGCACTGTCACGTTTCGTGAGTGAGATGCGAACCTGCGACATCAATCATCATACATTGAACGGCAAGGAAGGCGGCTGCTGGCCGACCGCGCTGTACAAGGTTGCTTGATGATCTCTAAAAAGTTGAACGCTTACTGAAATCTCCAGGTGACGATATTGGTGACGGTGACGATTTCGCGAAATCCATGTCTTTTGCTAACCCAAAAAAGTGCTCAACGTGTCTAAAGAAGTTTTCACTTCAACAAGGAAAAGTAAAAAAAATAACCTTCATCATCATCATCATCATCAACCACCCATCAACGGCTCACTACTTAGCGCAGGTCTCCTCTCAGAGACCCAATGCGAATTGGCGGACTTCACAGTTCACACACCTTCGAGAACATTATGGAGAACTTTCAAGTGTCCGTTTCCTCACGATGCTTTCTTTCACCGTTGAAGCATGTGATATCTAATTGGCTTAACTTATCGTGCTTAACATATAACTCTGAAAAGTCAGAGTGCGGGATCGAACCTGCGAGTACAATTGACAGACAATTTAAAAATCTGGAGTAAAAATACGTACCTATACAATCACAATCTTATTTGAGGTTAGCCTTTATTTTGGACGCATCATTATCAATATCAGTGTGCCACTGTTATCAATGATAATTTTCTTTGCCAAGTCCAACTGAGTTCATCACGTGATACGACGTGATAACAGGGTCAATGACACTGTTTACATTGTCGGCAGGTGCATTGATAGAGGAGACCTAGAGCACACGAGTAACCGAACAGAGAGGAAGCTTCCTAACAAGGGCGAAGAAGTATACCTATTCTGCTAGGGTTGTCACCTGATGCATGTCAACAATTTAAGAAAAATATAATTTAAAATTAAAGTTTGTATAATTATGTATAATTTCAGTTAAATCCTGAACTTGAACAACAAATACTTAAATTAACAAAAATATAAAGAAACGATTTTTTTAATGAACATCAGTATTTTTGCCATAACTTCACAATTAATGTTAATAGATGGCATCGTCATTTCCTATCGACTATTATTATTATTACAAGCTTTTATTTAACTTGCAATGTATGTATGTATGTATGTATACATGGGTATATGTATTAAACGTACATACATACATGTAAACATACATGTATCAAATCTCACAAGATGAGATAGAACCACTTTTCCGGTTGAGCTGAAATTTTGCGTGTATGTGTAAATCGGATGATCCTGCAATATTATTGGGATATGGAGCTGTTCTGATGATTGAGCTGGAAGATGGCTATAGGAACTCTATAAACAACTCGCTAACCTCATCAAATTTGGGCTCGTTTGATTCGTCTTGACAAGTACTCTGGCCTGAAATGACCTTCAGGGTCTGATAATGAAGCTGGAAGGTGGTTTTGGCAACTTTAGTAATAAAACTTTATGTACTTTAGTAATATAACTTTATTAATAACAAGTTTGGGCTCGTTTGATTAATCTTGAAAAGTACTCTGGTCCTAGATGATATCCAGGTTCTGACGATTGAGCCTTAAGGTGGCTATAGGAACTCAGTAATTAAACGACGTAACCTCATCGAGTTAGGGCTCGTTTGATTCGTCTTGACAAATTCTTTGGTCCTAAATGATGGTCCATGGGTAATGTAGCCAGTTACGAAAAGCTTGTCTTGTAAAAATATTTTTTTTAATTTACACTAGTTTTGTATGACAAGTATTAATAATTATGTTATTCAATTATCAAATATCAATAAAACTATTAATAACTTCACGTCGTTATTTTTGCAAAAGTTTATTCGTTACAATTTATAAATAATTGAGTTTGTGTCGATAGATGACGCTGTGCACAGATAATTAAATTTGAATTGGCGGGTCCTTTGTTAATGTTCCCAAAAATTATAAGTATGGGTCAATTTTGGTCGTCATGTATCGATATAATATGATAAAATATCAATATTAATACAGTAACGCATACTGCACATGTGAGAAAACGGAGTTTGGATTATTATAAAAAAATCTATATTCATTATTAATTACATTTTACTCATTCAATAAAAAACAATGTTTTTGCTTTACATAGGTAACAGTTAATAACTAACAATATACTAATCCTGACGATAACATACTTAAAATAATATATAAAATATATCGCAACTACTGTAACAATTTTAATTAAGAAACTGAAACGTGTACATGAAAGGAAATTATTACTATATTTCTTATCTTGTGTGCAAGAGTTTGGCATTTTTACACTATTACATACATATACATAAATAAATCTAAACTCACAACAAACAAACACTCACTCTTCGTCTATTTATTTCCACTAAACGCACGATCGTCAGCCCTTACGTCCTGACCCTGACTTACCCTGAGCGGCGCGCCGCGGCGTGTCGGTGAATGTGTCGGTGAGAGCTCACGCACACAGCGTTGCGCTATGTATGGGTGAGCCCGCCGCGAGCCGTTTGTATGTAGCTTCCGCTCTGTTACTTTAATATACCTACTCTGTGCCTAGAGGTATTCAAGTTTACTGTAGGTACTTATTGTCATTCGGTACAAAAATATAATAACGAACTTATAAACAAGCAAAAACCAAAGGCTGATGATAAACTGTTTGATGATGCTCGGGAGTATCTACTATTTCAAAAAAATATCTTATTTTAGTAAAAAAATCGGCCAAGTGCGAGTCGGCCCTCGCTCTTTTAGGGTTCCGTTAAAAAAAATTAAATTAAAAGATTTCCATCTACCCACCTACCCATTTTAATTTAATTTTTTTATTTTAATTTAATTTTTATTATTTGTTGTTATAGCGGCAATAGAAATACATAATATGTGAAAATTTCATCTGTCTATCTATTACGGTTTACGAGATACAGCCCGCTGACAGACGGACGGACGGACGGACGGACAGCGTAGGCTTAGTAATAGGGTCCCCTTGGTACCCTTTGGGTACGGAACCCTAAAAAACAAAAAAAAATTGGTAGATAAAATTGCCATTTCAATCTTAAGTTTTAAAATTCACGGAAAGACGCTCGACGGTGTTATGGCGTTGTTCGTGACGTCACCTCTATGTTTTGTCAAAATATCAAGATAGATGTGACGTATTTGATTATATAATGCAATCCAGTATGACGGATTTGCTGTATTGAATAGTTTTATTTTATCAAAATAAATATCTCGATCAAAATGGATTATAATAATACTATTTCGTTAGATAAATTCATAATTTCATTATTTACATAAACATTACTTGCTTTAATGGCGAAGGATGACATCGATCGCAAGGAAACTTGCATGGAGTGATCTCCTAATGTTCTCAAAGGTGAGACTGATACATATTTTTTATCCATTGAAGGTTTGCTAGGAAAATATTATTTTTATTTCATAGAAAACCTTCAATGGACAAAAAGGATCATCATTCAGGCCTCTACGTCTGTTCTAGACGATTTAAATATTGTCTCGGAGGCATTTTCTCCGGTGACTGTGGAGACCGATCCGTGAGCGACAGTTACGTCCGCACTTGCTGCAACAAAACCCGATGACCACAGACGCAGTCCCGGCGCTGGAACGCCTTCTTGCTCTCCTGTGCGCTAACACTTTAAACCAAGCATCGTCAACTCTACACTCCTCACCCACGCTTCTCCTCCAACCGTTCCTGTCATCCGTCAGCTTCGTGGCTATCATTTTTTGATAGGCACTGAGCTACAGAATCGGGGCTTTGGTCTTCTTAACTTTTTCTAATCTCTCCATCTCTGTCTCCCTTGCAGATAGTAAAGCATGCACGAGCAGGACGGCGACGGCGAGCCGGCGCACCACGCGCGTCGGCCTATGAACGCCTTCCTCATATTCTGCAAGCGACACCGCAGCGTCGTGCGCGACAAGTACCCCAACTTGGAGAACAGGTGACTAATAATTATTCTATCTCTCTTTTTCTTATCTAATATCTTTAAACGAGCAATTCTTGTATATATATATATATAATCTGAATCTCGGAAACGGCTCCAACGATTTTCATGAAATTTAGTGAGCAGGGGGTTTCGGGGGCGATAAATCGATCTAGCTAGGTTTCATTTTTAGAAAAGGTCGTTTTATCCGTGTTTCAGGCACTGAAACACGGATAAAACGACCCTTAAAATATCATTAGAATACGAAGGTAAATTTCGCCATCTTCTATGAAATTTCTTTGGCTCGGAAAGTCGGGCAGTCCCGAAACCAGGACCCCCGTTCCAGTCCAGACGATTATTATATTTTCCCCTATGATATCTTTTTTAATATATACTTTCCAAAAACACGACTTACCAAAAAAATAACCCAGATATTAGTTATTAAAGCGCGCACGAGCAGGAGCGCAACCTGGCCAGGACCTAACTAGTAACTACCCTAGCACAAGTTCTCGACAACGTCTATCGATTTCGAGTATGGATACCCTATAACATCAAAGTAAAATACACCTAAACAGCCTTGTTTTAGGGTTTGCAATCGATTAAGTTAGCCACTTCATCAAGGTGGTTTTATTCCCTTCTGTAGGATTAAAACCACAGTTAAAACTTTGCGCTCATTACGCTCGCCATAAGTATATGCCCAAGCAAGTTTTTTTTTTATTTGGAGATAGGCTTACGCTTGACAAGAATCAATACTGGAAAGCACTGATGAGGTCTAGGTTGGAGCGCGCTTGCCTAGAAAATGCCTATTCACTCTTGCCTTGAAGGTACTGAGGTTATACGTAACCGGAAATATAGATGTTGGAAGTGCGTTCCACACTTTAGCGGTTCGATTCAGAAACGTTGAACTGAAGCATTGATAACTAAAACTAAAAACGTTATGGCTGCCTGTAGATAAGGAGCATTATATTTAAATGTTCAAAGAAACCGGTTATCCAAGTTCAAAGCCATTACCAAAGTATTTAGAGTTTTGGATTTCGGATACTATGTTCGATTTTAATGACACTTTAATTATCTCAAAACCACGTAGCCTAACAAAACCTAATATCGAGTTAAAAAATACGTACGCTACATATTAAGTAGTAGCAACTCATTTACAGTTTAAAATCCTTTGTTCCATATTATAGCTATTTATTATTATGACGCGGGCAATTCAGTTAAGCTAGGCGTAAATATAATTTAATATAAAAAAATATTTTTGATATTTTAAAACCGCTCGACCGATTTCGTTAAAATACCTGATAAGTCCCTTTGAAACAAAAAATAATCTTCTAAATCGGTTCAGGCGTCTTCGAATAATCGGTGAACATACATAAAAAAAAAGATTCCGACGAATTGAGAACCTCCTCCTGATTCCGACGAATTGAAAACCCCTCCTTTTTTACAGTCTGTTAAAAATGATCAATTTGACACTTGCAGGTCTATAACCAAAATACTCGGCGAGTGGTGGGCCAACTTGGAAAAGGAAGAGAAAGCTTGCTACACAGGTCTTGCTAAACAGGTAACGTATTTGCATAATACTTTGTGTAGAGCTTTACATCGTTGCACATGTTTTAACAATTAAATGTTTCTTCTTAGTACAAAGACGCGTTCTTCAGCGCTAACCCCGACTTCAAATGGTACAAGTTGCCTGCTCCGCCGCTGCGCACGCTCTCCTCCCGGCCGAGAGAGACAAACGACAAGCTACAGTCCCCCAACAACGAATACCACGAGAGCGAACTAGAAAAGACAAACAACAACTCCACTAAATACGATTACAACAAGACGCCCATCGAGGATGACTCCGACGCCGACCCCAAACCCCTGTCGATGTTCACGCCGGGCAAGTTGGCCGACGAAGCTCACATGGGAGGTCTCAGCAGCCTCCTAGCTACCAAGACTGAAGTTCAAACTCCGAACCCTTACTACTCACCCCCCACGTATAAATTTAACACGATCTCAACCCCAATCGAATACAGATCTCATAGCCTCATAGAGAGACAAAAACCCAATGTAGACAATAGCATAAACGAGCTTCAGAACGCTCTCTCGGAGACGACCAAATTGTTCGAAGAAGACTTCGACGAGCGACAGTATCGTTACAGCGATCAGTTCACGAACCAAGATGTGATAGACCAAATAGTTGATAAGCGATATTCTAACGACGAGGGATACCAGAGAAACTGGTCTGATGACGAAAGGAATAGATCTGGAAGGTCGTGTAAAGGTAAAAGGTACCAGGAGTTCATGGCTGTTGGAGGACTGATAGTGAATAAGAGGCAGAGGAGAGATTGCCCCGAGCGGTTGTCCGATGAAGGATATAGCGCTTCGTGCAGCTGCGACCCTGGTTCCTCGCGCGAGGAATCTACGGTCACCGACGACTCTAAACACAGCTACGTCGACACGTCCGCCGAAATCGAACCAAAAATGGATCAAATCGACGCGCCCGAACCTGACAATAATTCAAACAAAACATTCAAGGCTGCCGACTTCGATTTAGACGCCAAAATCAGAGCACTACCCTCCCTTAGCTTAGAGAAGTTCCAGCAGAGGAAACGCGAAAACAAGCGCAAGAAAAAGACGGTGCACATCAAACCGAAGGTTCCCGAACCGTCGCAGATCATAAACTCCGTGCCGCGACATATGATGGACGAGAGGCGCGAAATGGCCGAAAGTTGGAGGGAGACCGTCATAGGGAGCCAGAAGAGGAAACCGAGGAAGATTAGTATTACGAGGCTGGAGATTAACAGCATGGTTTCCAGTACCGATATGAACGGTGGGCACAAAATCAGTCCGGAGATCAAGATAGCTACGGAAGCTCCCTACACAGCGGTCCAGGCTATGGACATGTGCAACAGCAGCGTGGACATGCTGGCCCTGGCCACGCTGGCCGAGGTGGCCTCCAACACGTCCAGGATAGAGGAGATCAAGGAAACGACCGCCAAAGCGAGCGCCGACGCTTCCAAGGTATAAAATACCAACAGTTAGCCTTAAACCAGATATTCCAAAAATTATTTACTTTATAATAATCAGATAATATTTATATATAGATATATAGATATACTTTTACATTGTACGCATAAAGATTAATATGATTGTACACTTTTAATTGTAGGTTTTATAAAAAAAATTAGAGATAGAATTTATTTATATTAATTAATAAATAAATAATAAAAATAGAGAACTATATTATAATTATATACTTAGGTTGATTTTGATCGAGTAGCCTGCGATTATTTGCTTGTTAGGAATTTAAAAAAAAACTGGTGATAGATAGTTTACGCTAATATTAAAAGATGTATATCACAGGAATAAAAAAAGCATAATCTATTTTACGTTTAATATTTGTAATCGTAATAAAATGAGTAGTCACATTTTTGTACATTTAAAAGAAAACTCGGTATACAGGATGTCTTTTTTAACAAATGGTCAATTAATGAAAATTGGTTAACATAAGATGCTGTATTCCGGCCAATCATCACAATGTATAATTTTTTGAAAAAAAATGCCAAAAAATACGTCATACACATTTATACAATATAAATTGTATATTTTAATATCCTCATTACGAATATAGATAGTATACTTGGATCGCCTTAACTAGAAAGTTAATCAAACTTAGGACACCATGTGCATAGACTGCATTGCATTTTGGAGGTGATTATATTATTAATTATTATTATATTATAGCTGCAGAGATAGTGGACAATCTTAAGGAGGTGCTTTGTAAAAGTAGAATGACTCGCTTGTGGTAGTCCGTCCACATAGTGGAGGGTCTCCCATCGTGAATCGCTTCGTTTCCCAGTGGGCGACTGCTATTCAAACAGCTTACTTTTAACTAAAATTCGTGATTGTGTGTGTGAGACCTAGGCAGGTAAAGGTAAACTTAGAGGTACGTACTCTAAGTTTACCTTTACTAGGTCTTGCAGGATTGGCGATCGGAGCACGTCTTGAGTTCAAGCGTTAGCGTACCATTAGCGCGATATCAGATTAGTTAACCGGTATCATCAACCAAGCATCTCCTCAATATTTCCCACGATCTCTTGCTACTATTATTTTGTTTTTAACATTGCTGTGTGCAATCGTAGTTTTATAATATATTTTTATATATATTGTGATAATGATGAAATGTGTGGTTTCTAAGTTATTGGAAACGACAGTTAATATGTCCTGGACACATAGTACGAGTTTTTACAATTCGGTAAAGTTCGATGTCGTTGATGGTTTTTCAAGGATTTCAAATATCGGTGCGCTAACGTCAAAATAAAATTCACCTCTCTATAAATGGTGTCGAAATGTGGAAACTCGTACTAGGGAACCTAGCCTCGAGTGTAAATTTTTGAGGATAGAAACTTATGGGACAGTGAACACATATCTAGTATCCTATTCAATTGCTAACATGCACAATCCCACTAACTTCACTCACAAACAATAATGTTTGTAACTTGTGGGTGAAGTTAGCAGGAAGTGCATATTCATGCCTTTTAGCATTTGAATAGGGTAAAACCATAGTAATTATAGAACTCTTGCTAACTAATTGGTGGCATTTCATAATAATTGCGACTGCCACAGATGTTATACAATACAGTACAAGACCCATTGACAGATTGATTATTTCAACTATTTACACTCAAGGTTAATAATAATAATGATTCTTAGTTTAATCCAAGTATCAAGACCATTGATATTATATTTTGGTATAAAATGAATTGTGAAAGATATGTATATATATATGGCGTTAGATAGCCGTTTGGAGGGCCTCAAAGCCTTATATTATGTTTGCAAGTTAAACTTGCGATGAATCCCTTGTGATAAATAGTTTTAGGGCTCTCACGGACTAAAAACTTTTGATTGGACGATATTTTTGTCGGTTGCTTAGTAGAAGAACCGAACTGTACACCTACCGAAAAGCATCTTTTAATAACGTATCTTCAGAGATTCATATACAACGCTGCCGGCTCCGTCTTAGATTGCATCGTCACTACCAACAGGTAAATAAGAGCTAACTAAATTGCTTTATTTAAAAAATCGAAGCAAAATTTTAAGGTCAAATTAAATTATAAATAATAACCATCTTTATTTAAGAGCTTAGTTAACAAAGTAGTCGCCAAGTTATTAACGCCGATGACAGATCGCATCCGAATTGTTAAATGTCAAAATAGTCTACAAATAATCTTGAACTCGACCCGACTAAACAATTGACCGATTTAAAGTCCGCAGTTTGTGGGAGTCCTTAGTCGAAAAACTACCCGTTTTTCCACATTTTTAATTTATCTTTCAACACTACCACTTGTTAATGTGTCAAACTACTATCTTCAAAGTCTTTGAAAAGAAAATGTCTGATTCGCTTTTTGTAAGGAAGTGAATGTTGTCCCAATTAGGTACCTGAAGTTTTATCGAAAAGTTTTCGCGAATTTCACTTTTTAAGAAAATCATTGCATCGTTTTTTTTATATAAAGCTGCATTGACACGTTGCAAGTTTGCTAACATCGATGGACTATTCTTCTATTAAGATTGAACAAAACAGATTAAAGATTCCAAATGCTTATTCGAAGGTTATGTAGATATACCTACTTTGAAATGAGGTAATGGTGAGAATTATTTAATAAAATAAATCTGGCAGGTAGCTTTAACCTACGAGAGTTCTAAACCGCCCACTTCAAAGTCAGCTGAATAAGAGTGAAGAATAAGAAGCGTGACTCAATTGCAAAATGTTAGTGTCAATTTGTTTTCAAACTTGAAGATGCAATAGCGTCACCGCTATTGTAACCGTTTTCATTGCCTTGATTTATCAGTTTTTAGTGTTAAATTTCTTGTTCTAACTTATTGTAATCTGCTACTAACAGCGAATCAGTCGTCATTTTGAAGACACTGACGTACTTGATGAAACTGACATATTGTGTCCACATTCCAAATAAATTCGCATACAAGCTGACTCGTACGAGCCAACTCGTTTCCAACACTCGCATCGTGTCGACACGGCTTTAAAGATTTTCAAACACTCTTTAATTTACACCATTCGTATAGTTTAGTTATAATTATTTTGTGGAACAGTGTTTCTCAAATTTTGTTCTTGTTTGTTTTATTTAATGAATTTTTAAAGTTTCTGTGATTCTATTATTATATTTCCTACATGAAGTTGTTTATTAATCGGTTAATGGTGCGAAGCTTTCGTTTGCTGGTCTAGTCTAGAATAGTATTTTAAAGGACATATTCAAGTACTAAAATTCAAAAAGTGCACTTATATTATTATTTAAAGTACGGCCAACGTGTGATCTGATTCTTGACAGTTGAGTCCATCCGAAAACATTGTCTGTCAAATCGGAAGTTTTCCAATCGTCAAATAAACTTTGATTTACGATAAACTTAACTTTTACACAGTACATTTCCAATTGCGCATAAAAATGGCCCCGTAGAGTAATGAGTAAATCTAGTTAGTCAATACAAGAAAGTAGTCCCTTTGCGTATTATTATTTTTACATAAACTCAGAAAAACTAATAATGAAAGTTAAAATCCGTCTGAAAAACTCCGGCTAATCGGAACTGCAAAAATCTGCTTACTTTCAGTAGTTTGGCGACTGGAAAGCTCGTTATCATTATTAAAAGGTATTGAACTGTCAAAAGTCGGATTCGTTTATTATGTTGGCCTGTAAAATTACAACAAATGACACAAGCCATAACGTGACATGCTCATCCAAAGACCAAATGTATTTAGTGTAAGCAAGCTAGGCTGTAGGTTTACCATACATTTAATAATAAATTAATGTAAGTGTATCATATTATTATAAATGCTATAATTATGTTATATTAATATTATTATGTACTATAGTATTTTATTATGCCCCGTTATGCTATTTTCAAAAATATTACGTCCGAACGTCTACAATAGAATTATATTTGACATGTGCTTACACTACTGTTAAAAATTTTGTACTTTGGCGTACTAATGACATGAAGCAAATAGTATAATGGAATGTGGTATGCATGCTAAAGGTTTGGCATTCCGGTACGGTGGATTTTTATCCTATTTCTTATTTTACAATGTTGCATTTTGCCATTTTGTTGAAAGTTAGTCTTGGCTCAACGAAGTTTTAAATTACATTGTTGATTTATATTATTATTTTGTAATTTTATTAATTGTTGCGTAGATAGTTATTTTCTAAGCGGTGTGGTTTAGATATTTCTTTAGAGATCATCCATTGAATTATGTATTAAAAGGTTCCATAACTTGTCGTTTTGAGATTTTTTTTCAGAAAAAGCTGAGCTTTCTACAGCAATATTCTATATTTATTTTTGATCAAAAACAAAACAATTGATCATCTTATGAATTTGTTTGCCTTGTTGAGAACAGAGCCTTATTTTAAAAAGGATATTAGTATTAAGGTATACGGGGCATCTAAAGAATATTGCGACAAATCTCTGAGCCAAAGTTTAAAACTTAGTTCAAATAAGTACCTAGATCCAAAAACAATTAAATATCGATTTCAACTTTATTTTTTATTGATTAATGAACCGATGGCCGATGGGGCAGACGTGTTCTGGAGTGGAGACCGCGTACCGGCAAGCGCAGTGTAGGACGCCCTACAGCTCGCTGGACCGATGACCTTAAGAAGGCGGCGGGAAGCGGTTGGATGAGGAAGGCGGAGGACCGTGTTTTGTGGCGCACTCTCGGAAAGGCCTATGTCCAGCAGTGGATGAATACTGGCTGATGGATTGGATTGGATTGGATTTTTATTGATTAAAAAAAGAATATCAGCCAAACTGAACTTGACAAATATTCTCCTCCCCTTTAAATAGCTTTCGTTCGGAGTGGGTACGACAATAGTGCAACGGGTGCGGGTGGGGATCGAACTTGCGACCTTTCAGTTTTTCAGTCCGCACCTTTAACCATTGGGCAATTGAAGCTGAAGCTATATAATTATATTAAAGCTATATATAAGCATTGCTTTACGTCAGGCATGATCGTCAGGCGCAGGCCTATTTCCCATAAAAAGAAGTCAATCGATAGTCTTTTAGTTGCGCCATACTTTTCTCGGTGGGATTCCCTTTGGTATAGTTATATGTCTAATACCTATTATAATAGCACGCATGCGCTCCGAGAGCGTTTGGACTTTTCTACTTAAAGAAAAGCGAACGCGTAAAATTTCTAGTCAATCCATCGACTGCCCACTTTTCGAGTTTTGTGGGCGCAAATATAATATGGAAGCTGAATTTTTGGAGTTTACTCCTTAAGAATCGATTTTAGGCGCCCGGTAGGAGAAAAATTCGAGGAGTAAAATCTACTTATGAATGACCTTGTTACGTTTTTCACAACGATGCAAATTTCTACCCTAACTTTGAGTAAATAAGGTTGGTTTTCGCTTGAGTTGTCGAATGCCCTCGTTACGTTTTTCACAACGATGCAAATTTCTACCCTAACGTTGAGTAAATAAGGTTGGTTTTCGTGCGAAAGAGCTTTCCGAGGGAAGCCGTGACCTCGTTACGTTTTTCACAACGATGCAAATTTCTACCCTAACGTTGAGTAAATAAGGTTGGTTTTCGTGCGAAAGAGCTTTCGCTTCGGGAAGTCGAGCGCGTACCGATCGGGTCCGAGCGGCGCCTAGACGCAGCGAGCGCCGCGAATGCATTACGACGTTGTAAGGAGTAAACTCCAGTCGTGCGTCGGAGCTGACACACACACACACTTTTTTATATCTAAAGATATTATAGGTAATATCCGTTGGTAATAAGTAATAACTACTACCGATTCAGAGGTTTGTCACATAATACCTAAAGCCCTGTATATACGACCAAGGGGCCATGCGCTAGAAGGAATTCAAATTTAACACGTATAAATACGTATATAAATAATTTATAAATATTATATTGGTTATAATATACACAGTATAATGTATCTACTTGGAAAAGAATATTTTAAACTGAGCTTAAAGTTTAACTTGACATATACTAAGGGAAAAAGATGGAAAATCTTTATTCATAAGTGAAGCGATTTATGTCCTAGTACCTATCTTGTCACTGAATTATTTAAAAAATCCAACAAATGAAACTTCTATAAATATTAAATACTACGAGTGGAAATCTTATTCGCTTAGGAAATCAAAGTGAATTCAACAGAGCGTATACTTAATATTGCATTATTTTCATCTTGCGAGAACCTGCGGTAGGCACTACGACATTAAATCGTACAACGTATGTAAATCACTCTACTTCTAGCTTTAACTTTACGCAAACCTACCCAGTTGAAGAGGAAAGGGGTAAAGAAAGTCGAAAAAAGTTGAAAATGCTTGGTGTAAAATTCGGCACTTGCGTGTGGTTACGTTTACAATATCAAATGCCTCTTTCCTATAATTTTCGTCTTTTTTCCATTAGTTTGTATTAAAGCTAAAAGAGATCCTATGGGATGTTTTTGAAAAAAATATGGTGCTGGCAGATCTGCGTTACTTTAAGGAAGATAGGAACGTACCCCGTTGGTGGCGTCCTAAATTGACGGGGGACAATATTTATGATAGTAAGTAATTGTAACGATTTTCATGTAACTTTTAAGAATTTAAGAATAATATTAATTACTTCAGCTGAGAGAAAAGATAGACGGAGTACGAATAATCTCGATATAATAAGTATTGTGGTCCGTAGAGTTCTAAGGGCCCCTTAACGTTATAAGAATTTCTTTTAAGATATAATTCGTCTATGCAGTATTTATTATAAGCACGTCGCTCTATCTAGACAAGCATTTCTTACCATGAATTTTGATTTTTAGGAAGTTTTTAAAATGAGCACGAGCAGTGAGCGTTGAATTTAAGTTTTAAAGTAGGTACACGTACATATTTCAACGTTTATACTGTTCTATACTAAGTGAAAGATTTACGCGATCCGCTTTGAAGCACTAGTTTAATTACTTGTATTCAAGTGGCTATGAGTGTCATATCGGCTTCTCGGACCGGCTTCTTATTCTCGCGGCTTTTCCATGCACCGTCTATCTTTTGCCTTTGATCCGAGTAAATAACTAAATAGTGGGATATCTATGTGGTTTGAGAAACACTGGTCTGTTCGTTATAGGGCATAATAAGTCGGCACCCAAAGTGTTTAAGTTGACTCCCAAAGTATTTTGTTGAATGTTTTGTTACAAGCGAACGCGATGTTGTTCCCTATATTATATCCTTTTATGTAGTAATAAAGTTTATTCATATTAATTTTTTGTACCTACTCTTATTTCACCTCCATCACAACAATAAAATTAAGAAGGATGAAGATAAATCTTTAACATGAGTGGAAATATCTTTACCTCCATAAATGTTAAATTTTATCAGACTCTATATAAGGTTCTCTGCATGGACTTCCACAGGTTTCGGTCTTGCGCCGCTGGAATCCAGCGGCTCCCTGCGACTCGTTTGATGTCGTCGGTCCACCTGGTGGGGGGCCTGCCAACACTGCGTTTCCCGGTGCGTGTGCTTGGGACCCCAACGACCATCAGCTCTTCGAACTATGTGCCCCGCCCATTTCCACTTCAGTTTCGCGACACGCTGAGCTATGTCGGTGACTTTGGTTCTCCTACGAATCTCCTCATTTCTGATTTGATCTCGCAGGGATATACCGAGCATTGCTCTCTCCATCGCTCGCTGGGTGACCCTGAGCCTTCTTATGAGGCCCATATAGTTAGCGACCATAATATGCAGATATAATAGGTACTTAAATATATGCACCTATTTTTTAGAAATAAAATCGTGATGGTAATAATATCTACCTACCTAAAACTACATTATCAGACCAAAAACTACCTTAGCCTGATATTACTTACTTCGGGATCCACGTATCTACTATTTACAGACATAGCCTACTTATTCCTATGGCCTATTTTAGAAATTAATAAAAGCCGGCCAAGTTCGAGTCGGACTCGCGCACCGAGGGGTCTGTACTCCAAAAGTAAAAGTAAAACGATAATATTATATTAATTTGCTTCTTCTTCTTCTTTTCGAGCCTCATGTAATCCATCGTTGGACATAGGCCTCCTCATGTGCACGCCATTCTGCTCGATGTTGTGCCAATCTCAACCAAGTTTTTCCCACAAGCTTGACGATGTCGTCGGACCAGCGCGATGGTTGCCTCCCCACATTTCTCTTGCCAGTACGTGGTCTCCACTCAAGCACCAAGCGGGTCCATCGGTCGTCTGTTGTTCTGGCCACATGCCCCGCCCATCTCAACTTTGACCTAGTCACTTTCAAAACAATATCTGTCAGTCCAGTTCTTTCACGGATTGTGGTACCTATTAGGTATACGGTCAATGAGCGATATACAGAGCATGGCTCGCTCCATTGCCCGTTGTGCCACTTGTAGTTTTGTTATTAAGAGTAGTGTCTAGTGACGAAACGCGACGCGAGTAGGTATTTTCCAAAATGCTATCTGTTTCACAACGCTTCGCTGCCCGACCCGCATCGTGCGATAGAGAGAGTTGCAAGTCCAGGAGTTATTTGCCTAAATTTTATTCTTGAAATATTGTTTCGGGTCATAACGTTTTTACCCCCCTAAACGTTTACAAAATTAGTCAATTTTGGTCTCATTAGATTCAGTACACCTTAATCTAGGCTCGTACGTTTCATTTTTTTAGTATTTCAGTTTAGTTAAATTTAAAAAAATAAAATTAGTCGAGGAAGTTTTTTAGTCAAAAATATGGATATTTAGTCACTATTAACTTTTAACATAAGCAATATTTCTTTAAAATTAAAACGTACGGGCATAGTTTTTCATTGTATCTGCAACATTTCAAAAAATTATGAACATTGGACAACATTTAGGGGTAGCAAAACGTTATCGCTTTTTGTATGAAAATTTTCAACTAGACACTCCTCTTAATTGTTTTGTCAGTGTCCAGGTTTCCGAACCGTAGGTCATGACGGGTAGCACGCACTGTTCGAACATTCGACGTTTGAGATAAGTGGGGATCTTCTTGTTTCTTAGGACGTCGGATAGTTTACTGAAGGCAGCCCATCCGAGTTGGATTCGACGTTCTACTTCTCTCATTTGGCTCTGCTTATCCAAGGTCAATATTTGTCCTAAGTATACATACCTACCTATTCATCGACCTTTTCAATCCGTTGGCCTTGGATAGCAATGTGGTCCATATCCGTATTTTGACACATGAACTTTGTCTTTCCTAAATTCATTTTTAGTCCGACAGCAGACGAAGCCTTCTGCAGTTGTTCGAGCACTGTCCGCAGATCTTCAGGTTGTCTAGCGAAGAGAACGATGTCATCGGCAAAGCGTAGATGCGACAGCACTCTTCCATTAATGTTCACTCCCTTGTCAGACCAGTCAAGTACCCAGATAGCAATTTAAACTTGCATCTCACTTGTAACAAGTTTGATTCATCAAAAGTGAAGGTTTGTGACAAACTTGTCATGACAAGTATATACACTTGCGGCAAGTTTAATTCAAACTTTCTAGTTTAAGAGCAACAAATTTGAATTATGTTGGTTTTTGCAAAGTATAATAATTATTGACATAACATACTTGGACAGTACAGTACAGGATGTTTGTATTGCAAATTATATAAAAGGTTGACACAACAAACTTGCTGCTTTTGTGTAATTAAGAGCGTGGGACATATTATATCTATCTCCTGTATTTCAGCCTTCAGGAGATAGTCCCATCAAGGTGGAAGCAGCACTTGCCACGGTATCGCAGTAGTGCGAAAGAACGAACCAACATCGGTTAGTCAGCCTATAGTCTAGATTTCCTTACTTGAGTATTCGAGTAAACAATAATGGCCGAATGTTAACCAAAGACAATTTATAGGGTTGCGTAGTTATCGCATGAGCGATTGAACGAATGTGAAAGCATTATACAACTGAATGATTTTTATCCCAACGGATCATTACTACAAATACGGTCATATAATATTATGTGTACCATTACTACAAATTTGACGTAAAAAGTAACTAAACAATATCTTTTTCGTAATTATATTGTAACGGTGTACTACGAGCAGGTTGGTAAAGAAACCACTTATTGCTTCATGTCGAAGAGTCGAATAATAATTTAATGGAAATGCACTCTCAATTTATACAAACAGGCTTAAAACTAATCACCAATAAAAAACAAGATTAAAATATTTACAATTTTCGTCCACCAATCAGAACGCTTACATAAAATCAATTAGGGCGTTCGCGCTTCCAGGAAAATCTATTTTTAGACACAGATCTTGTTTCGTAGAACTTGCATTCCTTAGCCATGACGTAATCCTACATAACTCGGCGCGCGAGGGGGCGCGACGCGCGGGGAGGCGACGCCGGCCGCGCACGCCAGTTGCTATCGGCGGCCGGCGCGAGTCGCGATGTTAGTCCAGCTTCGACCGCCACCAGCGGCGCGCGCGCACCTCGCCGCTCCGCTCGTTCAAAGTGAAAATTCCCGCGAAGTTTTTTTCGTAAGATGGCGCCAACTTGAAGAATTTTTCCTGGTGACTTCTTCTCAGGTGAGTTTTCTTTCAGTGTCATCGATGATCACACAAATGTGCAGATTGGTTCATTGAGGAGCCTTTTTCGAGGCTAAATTTTCCTTTTTCCGAAATGAACTCTGCTTGCTCCCGTTCACGAAGAAACGACATCTTCTTTACGTTCACCACGTGAGCTCTTGTCTTTTTCAGGGCAACCTCACACCTTCCATATCCATGGTGTTCGTATAGAAACAAGCGATGTCGATAAAAAGTTATTTACATACAATCTGTGTTTTATTTCTCTCCTTTAATAAAGTGAATTCCTTGTGTACTAATTTCTCTCTTATTCCTTTCCTTGCTCCCGGTAATTGAGATAAATCCCCGGTAATATTAATGGGGATCGGTAACATGGTAACTGTCCTGGTATTTGTAAAAAAGGTAAATAAATAGGTAATAGGTAAATAGGTATTTGGAAAAGGTATGTATAAGGTATGTTTTAAACAAAAGGTATTTTTGGCGGGAAATGGTGAGCTGCGGATGACGTCAGCGTAAGTATCGTAAGTATTATTACCTATATGTGCTAGGTAGGCACAATATTAAAAAGAGGAATATACAAGAAAAAAATAACGTAGATTTACTACAAATCAGATTTTTGTCCTATTCCAAAGTATTCATCATATCACTATGATATCACAATGTTACCCACAAGGGTAACATTGTGATACAAACAATTTTCTTGAAAAAAAAAACAGTAGTGTATTTTTATTTACCTTTTCTCTTTAGTAAATAATAATGGCGGAAAGATAACGAGACAATGAATAGGTTTGGCAATTTATTACATCAATGACTTCATCAACAGACAACAACAACTCAACATCAGCAGTATATAACTCAATAATTATAGTATTTATAATGTTAAAAATAACGTTGATCATAACGTTAAAAATAATTTTAACGTTATCATCAACGTTATTGGCAGGTTTATTGTATTATATACATACTTAACGTCGTCTAGATATCGTTAAAGGCATAAGGGTGATAGTAAAATATGATTTCCTTAAAAAGATTGAATCTTTTTAACGCTTTCTTAAAACTATCGGTAATTCATACATAACGTATGGTAAGAGTATTGTTTCGATACCGGTATGGGTATTGCAATTTTCTAATCCCTGGCAGACTGAAAATATAGTAAGTTGACAATACTACTACTGGGGAGGTGGGTAACATTGGTATCACAGAGGTCGTTTTTAGGATGCCAAAAATTTGCGTAAGTATGGTGTGCAATTGTATATTTTGTGCAATTGGGTATTCCAAGATGTTATTAGGCAATTTAAAGGATTAAAATTACCTAGACAATTTTTAAGCAAATTTATATTAAATAGGAATCTTCATTTGTTAAAGTTAACCCTACTGAGGGTAACATTGTGATATAAATAATTATTTTTAAAAATCAGTAGTAATAATAATTTGGATAAAATTAGTGTCTAAAAGATGTTGTTTAGATTTCCAAACTATGAAGAAAACAAAATATCAATCAATCAATTTCGTTATATATGGGTAATTCCTTGTTCCATGGATTCAATCCATTCATATAAGGTCACTCATTCGCCTGTCCCCACCTCAACGATTCATAGACAATCTAGGGTTACGAAATGTCACTTTCTCCTAATCTGTGCAAATGAGTTCTGCTAATATTTCGTTTTTGAGAAAATAAATATCTTATAATGGTTCATTCGAAGCAATTTTTGGTGTAAATCGTAACGAACGTGTCTAGTGAACAGATCTAGACAGTTATACGTAGTTCAAAATGTGTGGTTGGTGTGTAAATAAGTGATATTCATATCAAGAGGTGTTTGTTTACTCGAATACTCAAGTAAGGAAATCTACACTGTATATGATCTGGGCGCCGTCTTCCGACCCGCGAGTTAACCGTCGTGCAGCGCCATCTAGTTCTCAGGTGGGAAACTAACCACTACCGTCCCTAAATTAATAAATTTGCAGCAACATTGTCACAAACTTATCTTTCATATTTGGTGACAATTTATAATCAAACAAAAATCAAATTTGCCGCAAACTCAGTTGCTATCTGGGTAGCTTAAAAACGTCTTCTAAAGCGGCAGTGAATAGTTTTGGAGATATGGTGTCGCCCTGACGCAGTCCTCGTTGGATACTAATTGGCTCGGAAAGTTCATGAAGCCTTACTTGGATTGTAGCACCCCTGTATATTTCCTTAAGCACTTCCACGTATCTACTATCCACAAGGCATCTCTGTAGCGAGTGGAATATAGCCCAGTGTTCGACGGAATCGAATGCTTTTTCAAAATCAACAAAAGCCAAGCACAATTCTTGATTGTATTCAACACTCTTCTCTATTAGCTGCCTTACTGCAAATATGTGGTCTATATTGGAGAACTTGCTTCGGAATCCAGCCTGTTCAACTGGCTGTGCATGGTCAAGTCTATTAGCAATTCTGTTAGTCAACACCTTCGTAAAAGTTTTATTTATGTGGAGGAGGATCGCTATGGGTCTATAATTGGCTAAGTCTCTTTTGTCGCCTTTTTTAAAAATCAATGTTACCACAGCGTTCTTCCACTTTTTGGGTGTGACCCCTTCAAAGAGTACTGTGTTGAATAATAGTTGCAGCTCTTTTAGTACACGTATACCACCTGCTTTCAAGAGTTCTACTGGTAAGTTGTCTTCACCGGGAGCTTTTTGGTTTTTCATTTGTCTTAAGGCTTCTTTTATTTCATATAGACTTATTTCTGGCAGATCTTCCGTATAGTGACGTGTTAATTTTGCTCTAGGGTCTAAACGCGAGATGTTAGGTTCTTTGTGCTTAGTACTGTATAGGTTTGTATAAAAATTTTCAACCTCCGTCATGACTTCTTTAAGATCTGTCGTTACCCTGTTTCCATCTACTTTAAGTTTATATATCTGAGACACGCTTCCACGCAACTTCCTTCTGAATACCTTCGGACCACGGTATTTCATTATAGTATCAACAATTGTATCAACAATTGTTTCATGAGTGTGATTTCGCAAATCTCGTCTAATGGCTTTTTTAACTTGTTTATTTATCCTACTAATTTCTGTAGACTGAGGGTCAGGATATAGGTGTTCTTTACGTTCCTATATGAGATGTTTTGTTTCTTTTGTAAGAATTGATTTTCGATCTCGGGTATTATTTACCTACCATCAAATTTTTTCCAGCTTGGTGGATCGCTGTTGAAAGACGATTGTTGATTTCGTCTACGTCATCAGCTGTTTGGTCCTTAAGTAACTGAACTACTGACTTTTGATATTCCTCCTTATTTAAATTAATCAAAGAATAGTCTAATTTTTTGGCTCTTTAGTGGTAAGTTTTTTACGTTCAACTTTTAAATTAATTACGATTTTTGCTCTAACAATCCTGTGGTCGCTACCAATATTTACGCAGTTTATGACGTCGACATTTTTACATATATATCTTTTGTTAACCATAATGTAATCGATTTGATTTTTCGTATGTCCATCTGGACTTAGCCAGGTCCATCGTCGGCAAGATCTTTTTTGAAAATAGGTATTCATTGCATAAAAGTCATGTTTTGCTATGAAGTCTGCCAGCATTTTGCCTCTTTCGTTCCTTCTTCCCAATCCGAACTTTCCCACGTTTCTTTCTGAAACACTTGAAGAAATCCTTTGGCCTAATTTTGGGTTTAAATCGCCCATAATAATCGTGTAGGAGCAAGGATTTTCTTGTAACGCCTTTTCAACCTCATCATAGAACGTTTCGATCTCTTCTACGTTGCTTGTGCTGGTAGGATGCGTAAACTTGCACTATTTTAATTTTCGATAGCTTGTTAAGATTGAATGTACCGTAAATTACCCTTGGTGAGATTCCTTTCATACCTTAAAGTTTATCAGCGAAATTTTTGTGCACCATCATGCCTACTCCTCCTTCTGCTTTCTTATCATTCCCCTTATAGAAAAATAGATGTCCGGACTGTAGTTTCAAAAGGTCTTCACCTTGACGTCGGGTCTCCGAAAGTCCCATTACAGTCCATTTTATTTGATTTAAGACACTATTCTCTAGGTCCAGTAGCCTGTCGTCTGTTCTGAGAGATCTTACATTAAACGTAGCCATATACATCGTTGTTTGACAGCTGGATCGATCCCAGTGATTCTTAGCACCCCCTGTCCTGTTGGTGCCCTGGCTGCTGTCGTAGCCAGACCAAGCAGGACCGCTGGGAACTAGGGGCCTTCTATTGTTTTGTGCTTTCATGAGGGGTACCTATAATAGCCTTGAGACACCACGGTCCACGTTGGCTAGTGCGGATTGGTGAATACATTCTTTTGGAGGCATTTACTCTCCAGGCTTGTGTAAGCCTCCTCTGGCTAAGATCTTGGTGCCATAGTAGTCAGGTTGTTAACCGTCGCCTGATACTCGACGTTGTTGCTCTTTAGCACCAAACGGGGGACACGTGTGATGGGTTTCAAAGGGTAAGCACCTACGGACGCGAGCAACTTTCTACCGCCCCCCAATTAATTTGCTTATTTATCGTTAACTTTGTTTGTAGAGGTTTATTGTTAGTATAAAAAAAAACTATTTATAGTTATTTATTTCAGATTTTTCGATAGGTAGAGTAACATCGGAGATAGGGGGGGGGGGTATTTTTTTCGACATTTTGGCCGATTAATCAAAAAGTATTATATATAGAAATAAATAAAAATCTGTTTTAGAATGCACAAGTAAAGGCATTTCATATGATACCCCACAATAATAATTTTCGATTTTTCTTTATTCCAATGATGTTGGGCCACTAATATACACAACTATGCCAAATGTCGATAGCTTTAAAAGGGTATTTTACTCCTAGTGAGAAATAACCTAAAAATATAAAAATAATAGGCAATAAGGAATCGGGAAGTGGAAGTTTAAGTTCACAAACTTATAAAATAAATTTATTTAATTTCAAAGTTTTCACTTTTTTGTCTATGCTACAATTATGCGAAACGCATCGAAACGTCAAACAGTACCCGTTAGTTTCCGCCATGGTAGGTAGGAAATACCTACCATGGTTTCCGCTCATGGTTTCCGCCATATTAGTGTTACTGGTCTGTGGTTTCCGCCTCCAAGTAATGTCACATTGACAGCTTGACGTAAAAAAAATCATAGAAAAAAATTGACAATATAGGTAATCTGACCGGCTGACCCATGGTAGGTAGGAAATCGGTGACGGCTCGTTCGTTAGGAACAAAGAGTATAATAATATATACGGGTTAGGAATACCCTTCGTGCCTCGTGGTCTATGGTTTCGATTTTAAATCGGCTCGGCTTCTCTTTACTTGTGTAATTCCTAATGTGTACAAATAAAGGTGCAATTTAATTATATAATTTTAATAAGTGTTATGAACTCTATTCTTACGTGAAAGTGTTAACATAATATCACTTCAAATCTGGACGACAAAACAATGATTGCGGCTTCTGAACCTTTGGTTAGTTTGTGTTATTTTCATCATTTTATTTTGGTATAATATCTCTGTTTTTATTTCTTGAAACAATGTATTTTATAACAAGAACTATGGTATTACTGTACTGAAACATTGAAATACTTTTGTCTGCTGGCAAAGTATGCCAAAAATTCATGTTCATCTCAAGTACTTTTTTTTTTGTATATCAGAATAATGCTTATTACTGTATTCTCTATTCTATTATCTCTATTTATTCTATTGAATTGTAAACTTGTTTTGAAAAGAGCAACCGCCGAGTTTCTTACTGGTTCTCGGCAGGAAGGGCATTCCGAACCAGTGGTAGGCTCATCGACGATTCAAAAGCACTTGTAAAAAAGTTTATTTGAATAAAAACATTTCTATTCTATTCTCTCAATCCTAATGTAGGTTGATACTGATCCACTATCCAGTTTCTGTTGATGATTCCCCTTAACTTTACCCTACCATTTGTTTTAATTTTATTTATTCATTTTATGGAAACATACACTATTCTATATAAATGATAGTTAATACAGATTTATAATCATCATCAACCCATCAACGGCTCACTACTGAGTGCAGGTCTCCTCTCAGAGAAGGGTTATAGGCCATAATCCACCACGTTGGCCCAATGCGACTTGGCGGACTTCACACACCTTTGAGAACATTATGAAGAACTCTCAAGTGTGCAGGTTTCCTCACGATGCACCGTTCCTTCACCGTTGAAGCAAGTGATATTTAATTCCTTAAATGCACTTGACTCCTAAAAGTCAGAGGTGCATACCCGGGATCGAATCTGCAACCCCCCGAATAGGAGACCACAGTTCTAACCACTAGGCTATCACTGTTTCTTATGATTGCACTGCTGCTTCATGATTTCAGTCGAAGGGATAATACTTAAACCCTAATTAGTGTCTCCAATGAAACAGTAGCACTTATTTCATGATTATATGCCTACACAACTAAATAATTAGGTATAGCAGCATATGAAAACAAGAATGATATGTAGGTTACAACTTATTAGACAAAAAAATATCAAAACCGACTAGTGTATAGTGCATCAGCTAGTAGTTCAATAATAAAAAGCTTAAGTGGCACTTGGGGACTGCCGCGGTAAAGCTATTGCATAGCATTTTTTATCAACTTATGCAATTATAATATTTATGCAATATTTAAAAAACAAACAAACAAAAAAAGCGAACTGTCACTACTTCGCGAGTGAGATTCGAACCTGTGACATCATCAAAGAAAGCGGTCACCTGAAGACCCCTCCTGTCCAGAGTGTGGTGAGGAAGAGACCAGCTTCCACTTTATAGCTGAGTGCCCTATGTCACAATAGAATTATAACCAGTACTGAAACTACCTACAAACGCTCGAAACGGCCTCACTCACACAAACATGCGCATCGACGAGCCAAATAGCGGGCCTCGCGGTGCTGTCAGTACTGAGGACCGGTATTTGGTCTCGTCGATGCGCATGTTTGTGTGAGTGAGCCGTTTCGAACGTTTATAGGTAGTTTCCATACTCTATCTATATTTACTCTGCCTATGTACTCATTGGTAAGATGGGAACTACAAGGTAAGGTAAGGATAGATTAAGTGAAGAAGACCTAACAAACCTTTGAATAGGAGACATCGTTAGGTTTACGAAAGCTACAGGTAGGTTTGAGGGGGGGAGGCTGCCTGGGCACCAGTAACTTGTGTCCAAACACGGGGAATTGGGTGGAATAGTTCCGACACAGGACTGATCACCCGCATGGCGTTAGCAGGCGTCCCCTCCACAAATACAATACAAGCGGTCGCTCGCCCACTGCGCCAAATAGAGCTACTTGAGAACCTCTAAAATGTTGAATGCTTACTGAACCACGGTGTTAGGTTTTTCGTTACGGAATTTCTTGATTCGGTCGCCGCGCTCAAACTGTTTGTCCTAGTTCAAAGCCCGCGATAAAAGCTATGCAATAGCTTAATACAGTTAACATTGTGTCTAAGTACACTCTTACCCATACTCTTTAATCTATGAATGTTTTCAGGAGTTTGTACCGCATGGAAGAACAGTACTTGCCAAGCACCCGGGTCAAATATACAGCAAGGGCCACAATGCATCTGCCTCTGAGAACTCTCTGTTGTACAAGTTGACCAACTTCGCAATAAAGGATGAGAGCCTGCTGGAGAGCAAGGAAGAGGAGGAGTGGTGGACTATCAGAGAGGTGTACTACAGAGTTGATGGTAAGTATGGCTTTCGCATGAGGAAATCCGAGAGTCAAAGAAAAAAATCGAGAGTTCTCCATAATGTTCTCGAAGGTGTGTGAAGTCTGCCAATTTGCATTGGGCCAGAGTGGTGGACTATGGCCTACAACATTACTCTGAGAGGAGACCTGCGCTCAGTAGTGAGCCGTTGATGGTTTGCTGATGCTGATCATGATTGCCTTACTTCCATCAGTTTTGATAATCTTCCTGGCATAGTCGTGAGCGCTGTGGTCTTATAACCGGGAGGTGTGGGGTTCGATTCCGAGTTTGGCAATTTGGGAATTTATAATTTCTGAATTGTCTGTGGTGGCTTTGGTTGTGGCTACCTATCGTCAAATGGGTTGAATTTTCACTGCCATGCACTGTGAAACACAGGGTTGGGAGACCCCAAACCCCAAATAGTATAATGTTTAAGACACTGAATGAAAATCAAAAGCTAGTCAGTTCAAAACCCACAAAGTGCACTATGGTCGTGCCCACTCCTAAAACAAGCTTTATGCTTAGTTGGAGGGGACAGAGGAATATCAGTTATGTTCTTCTTCTCCTTCTTCTTTGTCAGACGTCCACGGCTGGACAAAAGTCTCTTGCATGGACTTCCACAGGCCTCTGTCTTGCGCTGCCTGAATCCAGTGGCCCCCTGCGACTTGTTTGATGTAGTCAGTCCACCTAGTAGGGGGTCTGCAATCACTGCGCTTCTCAGTGAGGGGTCGCTCGTCCAGCACCTTGGAACCACAACGACCATCAGCTCTTTCGAACTATGTGCTTCAGTAATGTTCGGCGTGACAATTATTTATCCATTAAAAGAATTTTTTTTAACCAACAACCAAAAAAAAGAGGAGGTTCTCAATTCATCTGAATCTTTTTTTTTTATGTAAGTTCACCAATTACTCGAAGACGCCTGAACCAATTTGGTAAAATTCTTTTTTGTTTTAAAGGGTATACTTCCCAGGTGGTCCCATTTAAATTTTACCAAAATAGGTCGAGTGGTTTTTAAAATATCAACAATAAATTATATACTTTGTAATGGTGCGGGCGTTTGAAGTCGGTTTTTTAAAAAGAATTTTTTATATTAAATTGTTGTTACAAAAAATTGATTCTCTTAAAATATTTTCAGATATTAAGAACTCATTGCAAGAAGCCCAAAAAGATCCAAAATGCGAATACACGGACTCTTTTCGACCACCAAGCCGTTTAAAAAACGATTTCAACATGTCTATAAAATCGGAATTATTGAGCGGCGTGAGGCGTGACGACTTACTGTCAGCGGGACCTTCAAGGGGCGGAAGTGCCAACAGTTCTAGCAATATGTCAAAGAAGTTCAACCTTAACTGCAGTCAGAAGAAGAAACCTAAGAAAAGACCCTTAAATCCTAAGACAGACTGCTATTATGAAGAAGAGCTGTATGTCAAGGGGTGCACTGCCGTTTGGTCTAAAGGTAGCTATTTCTCCTCATTTCATTCCTAAGTTCTCCGGGTCATGACACGTTTTTTTCTATTATTGCCACAAATTTTTTTTTTGAATAATTGTCCAAATTTTACCTGTATATATCGCCTTTCAAATTTTAGTATGGTTGAAAATAAAAACTATAAAATTCACAATTAATTATTTCACACAGGCCAACCTGTGGCTCTTATGACACGTCATGACTACCTATACTAAACCTACCTACAATAACTTAATACATAACAATTTAATTTATATAATACTAGCTGATGCCCGTTTATTCGTCCGCGTGGATTTAGTTTTTAAAATCCCTCGGGAACTCATTAATTTTCTGGGATAAAATGTAACTTATGCGTTGGTGTGAGCTATCTTTGAGTTGCGGCGTGAAGGAGTAATATCTATCCATCCATCCATCCTCACAAACTTTCACATTATAATATTAGTAGGATATATTATTATTTATCTTAATATATATAAATTATGTGTCACTATGTTTGTCCGCGATGGACTCCTAAACTACTGAACCGATTTAGATCAAACTTCGTAACTATCTGTAATTTGGTCCAACTTGAAAGTTAGGATAGTTTTTTTTTATTAAGATAGTTTATTCGTTTTATTTATATATAGGTAAGTTGGCGGTACATAAACTATAGAGCGGAAACTACAGTACTTAACAACATAACAAACAGCAAAACAAGTGTTGCCATAGCAAAACAAGTGCTGCCACAGCAAAACAAGTGTTGCCACAGCAAAACAAGTGTTGCCACAGAAAAACAAGTGTTGCCACAGCAAAACTAGTGTTGCCATAGCAATATAAAAAATACCAAAGATGGAGAAAAGTATGGAAATCCTATTGGCAAAATTAGATGAAAAGTTAAACCAACAAACCAAACTTATAACAACTTCAGTAACACAAAATGTCATGGCAGCACTAGACGAAAAGCTTAAAGCGATCACCGAAGAAAACGCCCAACTCAAAAATAAAATAAGTGAGCTTGAGTTAAAACTTAAATTCGTTGATAAGGATAAGCGCAAAAATAACCTTGTCTTTTTTGGCATCGAGGAAGGAAAAGCAACAACAGAAACGGAGCTAGTAGACTACATAAAAGACATTATAATAGAAATGGGAGTACATTTTGAAGCCTTCGAAATTAATAATATTTACAGAATCGGTAAAAAAGAGCTTGATAAAAATCGCCCTGTTGTAGTCTCATTCACAACTACGTGGAAAAAACATATGATTCTGCGAAACAGATCTAACCTGCAAGAAGGTGTAAATATCAAAGAGGATTACCCTAAAGAAATAATAGAAAAACGTAAACAACTACAGCTGCAAGTTGAAGAGGAAAAGAAAAAAGGGAATATAGCGTTCATAAAATACGACAAGCTGATAATAAAGAAAACACATGAAAGCAACAGAGAAAAAAGGAAAAGAGAGACTTCAGGATCACCTAAAATACCATCACAAAAGAAAGTCAATGCACGTAATACCCAAAGTACATTGACCACCTTGAACAACAACCCCTCTAAAACTGCGATAAAGGAAATAATCAGACCAAATATACTGAACTATGTAGAGCGCGGAAGATCAGCTTCATTATCAAATCTCTCAAAAAACTAATATGCGACACCCGGATCCAAATAACCCCAACAAGCACATTACCAAACACAACACTCATAAATTGCACCCCAAGCCGGCTTGTCACCGTGGGGGAAGAAGACAAACACCCTCCATATAAATCAAAAAATTATAATTCGAAACACCCTAAAGCAAACCTATTTAGAAAAAATATGCACAAAAAGAAAACAATACAGATAAAACAAGATAAAAAGATCACTGAACATATACATGTCTGCACGCTGAATACTCGGACACTAAGAACAGAAGTGAGCCTAAAAGAACTAGAAATAGCCATATCCAACATAAAATGGGACATATTAGGCATCAGCGAGATGAGAAGGCCAGGAGAAGGGATAGAAGAGAGGAACGACTATATCATGTTCCACAAAGGAGAACACACGGGACAAAAAGGAGTAGGTTTCCTTATTAAGTCTAAACTGAAGAACAACATTATGGGATTTGAAGGAGTTTCGGACAGAATTGCGGTAGTTCATTTAAAATTTCCGGGTTACAAGAAAAACTGGGCCATCTTCCAAATATACGCCCCAACAGAACAAGCGGGGAAACCAGAAATAGAATATTTCTATGAGAGTATCTCAGAAGCAATAAAACCTCATTACAACAACAACATAATAATCATGGGCGACTTTAACGCACAGGTTGGAGAAAGGCAAATGGGAGAAGAACCCTCAATCGGGAAGTTTGGGCATGGCAAAAGAAGCCAAAGTGGACAGAAACTAGTAGAATTCATGATGGAAAATAACCTTATCTTAATGAACTCACGTTTCTACAAAAAACCTAAAAGCAAATGGACGTGGTCCTCCCCAGGTGCAAAATTCAAAACTGAAATTGACTTTATTATAACCAACAAAGCAAGCGCGTTCACAGATATCAACATAGTTAAAAACCTCAACTTTAACACAGACCACCGTATGGTAAGAAGCTGCCTGAGCCTAAACCAACCCAAAAGATCCAGGAAAAACTTAGTAAATAGTAATAAGCTGTATCAAATACCAGAACACAGTCATTCCACTTATTCCCGCACAGCAGAATCATTCAAGGAAATTATTACCTCCGATGCAGAAACTGGGATTAAATACAGGAAATTACAAAACATATTGAAAGAGATGCTAGTCAGCAAACCCAGAAGCAAAGAAAGCTATTTAAGCAAAGAGACACTAGAACTACTAGACGAAAGAAGAACACTAATATCAAATAAAGGGGACACAGAAAGACGCCAAAAAATTGCAAATCTTAGCAAGGAAATTAAGGAGAATATGAGGAAAGACCGTAAGGAGAAAAGAAATAGAGTTTTGGAAGAAAATATAAAAAGAACAGGAGGAACAAAAAAAGCTATGAAACAACTAAGCGAACATGGGAAAGAATGGATACCGAAACTTAAGCTACGCGAATCTTACTTAACTAATCGACTCTCAATACAGAAAATAGCTACGGACTATTACCGCCTATTGTATTCTGATAAATTCGATTCAGGGTTGGCTACAATTCCGGAAGTAAACGTAGAAAAAGAAAACAAAGTAGACGAAGTGCCAGAAATCCTTGCCTCAGAGGTAATCAAGGCAATAAAATCCCAAAAACTCGAGAAAGCCCCAGGGCCGGACAAGATACCTAATGAAATGCTCAAGGGAACTTTAGAGGAAATCAGTCCTGTGCTAGCCAAACTTTTCAATGAAATCTTACAGACAAGGCAAATTCCAGAAGAATGGACAGAGTGTCACATAATTCTATTACATAAAAAAGGCCCTAGAGATGAGATTGGGAACTATAGGCCAATTTCTCTAATATCAAACATATATAAAGTATTTGCTAAAGTGATCCTGGAAAGAATATCTTTAATACTAAACGAAAGCCAACCCGTGGAGCAGGCAGGATTCAGAAAAGACTTCAGTACAATAGATCACATTCACACAATAAAACAGTTGTTACAGAAGTATAACGAATACAACAAACAAATCTACTTGGCGTTTATAGATTATTCAAAGGCATTCGACAGCCTTAGGCACCAATACATATGGCGGAGCCTTGAACAGCAAGGGGTTCAGAGCAACTATATAGAAATACTTAAGAGTATATACAAATCTAGCAAAGCCAGTATTAAACTAGTATCAACAGGAGAATCATTTCCTATCAAAAAGGGCGTACGCCAAGGCGATCCTCTCTCCCCTACGCTGTTTAACGCCGTACTCGAGCACATCTTTAGACAACTAAACTGGGACCACTTAGGTCTGAATATTAATGGAGCTCGCTTAAACCACCTAAGATTTGCCGATGATCTGGTGCTTCTTGAAGAGAATCCAGCAGCATTAGAACAAATGATGCAGAGCCTAGCAAATATAAGTAGAGAAGTTGGTCTGGAAATCAATGCCAGTAAAACAAAATTGATGACAAACTCAAGGGAAATAGATGTTATGGTAGATGGCAACAAGATAGAATATGTCAAAGAATACATTTACTTAGGACAGATAATATCCCCTTCAGATGAAATGACAAAGGAAATAAACAGGAGAATAGCTCAAGGATGGAGAAAATACTGGTCACTGAAGGAAATAGTGAAAAGTAAGGATCTAGGCAATCACATAAAAAAGAAAACATTCGAGACCTGTATCCTACCAGTTCTTACTTATGGCTGCGAAACTTGGTCAATAACACTTCAACACAGGGAAAGGCTAACAAAATGCCAACGTGCCATGGAAAGAAGCATGCTAGGGTTAAAAATCAAAGACAGAGTCAGGAACGTGGACATAAGAACAAGAACAAAACTCACAGACATTCTTACCCGGATAGACATCCAAAAATGGAGATGGGTTGGACATATGCTACGCCATCCCATTAATAAATGGAGTAAGCAAGTCACCCTCTCGCAACCAAGAGACGGCAAAAGAGGTAGGGGTCGTCAAGTCAGGAGATGGGAAGATGACTTGAAACAGACAGCGGGACCATTCTGGTTGAGAGTAGCAAGGGACAGGACACATTGGAAGGAATTGGAGGAGGCCTATGCCAATAGGCACACCGAACTTAGGGACCTCTTGTAACCCTATGTTTAGGAATAAAAGGCTATTATTATTATTTTGCTATTTATTTCGACTCTTACACCCGCGTACAAAATAAATATATATTAAGCCAAAGTAGAAATATAATAAACATAAACATAATCGACCGAGCGAAGCGAAGGTCTTTGAGTTAACTAGGGCGATTTGCACTTGTCCGTCCGTCCGTCCGTCCGTCCGTCCGTCTGTCAGAGCCTTATAACTTTTGAATTACTGAACGTAATTACTTCAAATTTAGATATAATATGTAAACCGATGGCCTCCAGCCGAAAATGGCTTAAAAAGTTATAAAAATCTTTATTTCAGGGGGGCTCTCATAGAAGCGAATGCGAAGTAAAAAAAAAAAATCGCGTTACATAAAATTGTTACGTATCATTTTAAAGATAATTTTGAACTGAGTACAAAAATATTTTTTTTTTAATTTTTCCCTTAAAATTGACGAAATGGGGGGCTTTCAAAGTGGCGATTTTATACGCTCGCTTGAAGACGCTCTCTAGAAAAATCCGCTATGGATTTTCAAACTGATTTTATGTTTTTAGGTCACTTATATCCTGTACTTGAACAACAAATACTAAAATTATATGAATATTATAAAGAAACGAGATTATTTAATTTTTAATGGGCGTCAGTAATTCATATAGCATCAACATAGCTTCACAATAATGCTAATAGATGGCGCAGTCAGTAACTATTCCCATGGAACTACGAGTTAAATTCAATGTTTGATAAATAATTCAATGTTTTCACTAACGTTCCCTAACCTTTACGGGCTACCTATAAGTTAGGTGATTGATGTTTTCTGTCAACTTATTTATCACGATCCTGTACGGGACACCTAAAAGGATATTGGGACGGATGTTAGGACTTAGGATTGTATTTAGGAGCTACCTACGTTAAGAGACTCCTACTTAGGGGATGATTTAGGTATGTTTGGTGAAAACGGGCATAATAATAATGTCAGTTTTGGTTATCATGTATCGATTGAATGAATAATCATGGGATACCGTTACCGCGAGGTCTCAGTTCGGGGCGAACCACTAGTATATACATATAATAAACTTACATATAGATTACATAAATAAATACTTGTAGCGGGCGGAGGATTACGCCCCGGCAGGGGAGACCAGACGGCCGGGGGTCAGGGCGACAGGCTGAGAAACCGACGGACCATCCTAGCCGAGTCTAGCAACACCGCTTTCTGCATCTTGGCCGCGAGCGAACTGCCACGGAACCCCAGTCGCCTCAGATGGTGAGCGAGGCTGACTGGGATCAACCCATTCGCAGAAATGACGATTGGGATGGTTTCAGTGGACTCCACATGCCACATGCCAGTAACCTCGTGAGCCAGATCTAGATACTTTCGTTTTTTCTCTGTCTCCGCTCTCACGAGGTTCTCGTCATGTGGGATGGTGATGTCCACTAAAAACACCCTCGACTGTGCCCGGTCCATCAGCACGATGTCAGGCTTATTCGCCAGAATCGTCCTGTCCGTGATGATGGACCGGTCCCAATAGAGCCGGACTCCGTCACGCTCAAGTACCGGCACCGGTGTGTACCTATAGTACGGCACTCTCTCATCCAGGAGACCGTACTTCAGAGCAAGCTCTTGGTGAAGGATTTTGGCCGCTTGGTTGTGTCTGTGCAGATACTCAGTGTTAGCAAGAGCGGAACATCCCGAGAGCACATGCCTGAGTGACTCACCGGGATGGCGACACGCTCGACAGATGTCGTGAGTGCCATCCTTCAGGATGTACTTTCGGTAGTTCCGCGTCTTAACCACCTGATCTTGTATTGCACACACAAAACCTTCGGTTTCCCCAAAGAGGTCACCGAAGCGCAGCCATTGCACGGACGCTTTTTTATCTACGTGAGGCTCATTAAGAGCTTTAAAAAAGCGTCCATGCAACTCCCTCTCCTTCCATACGGTCTCCCGGTCAGAGGTGCTTAGTACCACCGGTTTCTGCCACTCGAGTTTGGCCAAAGATAGGGGAGTGAGTCCTTTATCACATTCTATGACATCTCTATGCATTGGACACTCCCTCTTCGTCTCAAAGTAGGTTCTGAGGCTGGATATCTCCCGATTATGCATGGTCTTGACGCTTAATACGCCTCGACCACCACATTTTCGGGGTATATACAACCTCATAACAGACGATTTGGGGTGGTGCATGCGGTAGAGAGTCATAGTCGTGCGGACTTTTCTATCCAGTGCGTCTAGTTCGGTCTGAGTCCATCTGAGTACGCCAAAGGTGTACATGAGAACGGGCATGACCCAGCCGTTATATGCTCGGACCTTATTGGCGCCCGAAAAATAGCTTTTACAAACTTTTGTCAGGCGGCCAAAAAAGACCTCGCAAACTGACTGTTTCACGTCCGCCTCCTTCACCCCCACGGATTGTGACATACCCAGATACTGGTATGACTCAGTTTCAGAGAGGGTCCTGATGTTGGATGGCTCGAGATTGATCTCGGCCGAATGAGTAACCTGTCCCCTCTCCACATGTAAGACCGCACACTTGTCTAGTCCAAGCTCCATCCTGATGGAGTTGCTAAACTCAGTGGTGATATTCAGCAACTCCCTCAGGCGGGTGGCATTGGGTGCTAGCAGCTTGAGGTCATCCATGTAGAGAAGGTGAGGCACTTTTGTTCCTCCTCTCCGAAACTGAAAGCCTGTCCCTGAACTCTCTAGCAAAGAGCTGAGAGGGTTCAGCGACAGACAAAACCATAATGGACTCAGACAATCGCCCTGGAAGATACCCCGCCGTATCTTGATCCGGTCACCCGCAGCCGCCAACCGCTCGCCATGGAGACAAAGGATCGTACTCCATTGCCCCATACACTCTCCGAGGAAGTCTCGAACTGTACTATCGACTTTGTACAGCTCAAGGACCCTCAAGAGCCATGAATGGGGCACCGAGTCGAATGCCTTTTTATAGTCAATCCAGGCGGCAGAGAAATTCCGGCGATTGCGTTTGACCAGTTGGCCCGCGACGGAGTCGATGAGAAGGAGCTCCTTAGTACCACGACCACCGCCCCGACATCCGTTCTGAGCCCCAGACATGATGTTGTTCTCGTCTACGTGACGGGAAATCTTAAGGCTCAGAACGGATGTCAATGTCTTATAGATGGTAGTAAGACATGTGATGGGGCGGTACTTAGCTGGGTCAGCAGTATCGGTTGACTTAGGAGCTAAATGAGTGATCCCGGTGGTGAAAAGGCTCGGGAGTGCCCTTTGCTCGAGAGCATCTTGGAATTGTCGAGCCAAAGTAGCATGGCAGAGCGAAAAACCCCTCAACCAGTAGTGATGCAGCCCATCGGGTCCCGGACTTTTCCAGTTCGGGGCCCGGCGCACCGCACCAGCTACATCCTCCGAAGAGATGGCAACGGGGTTCATCGGCTCTATTGAGGCACATGCTTCCTCAACCGCCGCAATCCAAGGGCCCTCCTCATGCTCCACCTCTCTTGACCATACATTTCGCCAAAAGGCGACGAGGTCAGACGGGCTCGGCCGCTGAGAGGTAGAACAGACTGCTGGGCACTCCAGTTTTTTATAGAACCTTTTCTGATCACTCGAGAAGAGGCGATTTTGCTGAAAGCGCTCGACTCTTTCCGAGTATCGTCGAATGCGGTTCCCCCATGCAGCGATTTTCTGCTTCAGATCGTCGATGCGCTCCGTTAGTTTTTGGGCTATATCGGGCTGATCTAGCCGCACCCCGAGCCCATTAAAGGCTATTCTAACGGAGCGCACAATCCTTGGCCTAGTGTTGCCCGATCTGAAACTCTGCAGTCTGCCAATGAGAGCTCTGGCCAGGGTGATACGGTGTTCTATTCTCCTTTTCCAGGCTGGTTCCGTGCTGCGCCTTAGAGTAGCGCGTCCACGTTCCTGGGTCTTGACACCCATGAAACGGTGAACAGCTAAGGCCGCACCAATTATTATTATTATTATTTATTATTATTTACATTTATTTCATTTATATCATATAATTTACATTTTTAAATATTTGATTATAAAAAAAAACATTTAAAAATATAAAAAATAGCGGTCCACCGGCCTCGGGAACAGGGTCCAAGCAACCGGCGGTCAGGGCCCCAGAGAGAGGAACCTCCTGACTATGCGAGCCGTGTCCAGGAGAACAGCCTTCTGGATCTGGCCCTTGACCCAGCTACCCAACGAGAGCCTCGAAAGATGTTGGTCGAGGCTCTTGGCTATAAGACCATTAGCGGTGACGACTATCGGTACAATGATTGCTGAGTCTACATTCCACATGGCGACAACCTCGTGCGCCAAGTCGAGATACTTGGTGAGTTTCTCTTTCTCGGCTTTCACGAGGTTCTCGTCATGCGGGACAGCAACATCAACAATCATTGCACGGCGCTCTGATCGATCTATCACCACTATGTCAGGCTTATTGGCTACAATAGTCCTGTCTGTAATGATAGATCGATCCCAGTACAGTGTGATATGACCATTTTCAAGAACTGGGTCGGGCACATACTTGTAGTACGGTACCTCCGATTCCACAAGATTGTATTTCAAGGCAAGTTGCTGGTGGATAATCCTGGCCACTTGGTTATGTCTGTGTAAGTATTCGCCGTTAGCCAGATGAGAACAACCAGAGACAATGTGACGGATAGTTTCTCCAGGACGGCGACATGCCCGACATATGTCTACCGTTCCATCCTTCACTATGTATTTTCTGTAATTGTTCGTCATCATGACCTCGTCCATAATTGCACACACAAACCCTTCGGTTTCCCCAAAGAGGTCACCAAAGCGCAGCCAGGCCACGGACGCTTCAAAGTCAACATCAGGCCCATGGAGGGCCCGATAAAAGCGTCCGTGAAGCTCCTTACCTTGCCATACAACCCTGCGGTCATCGGTACTGAGCACCACAGGTATGCGCCAGTTCTCTTTAGCCAAGGAGAGCGGCGTCAGACCCCTGTCCACTGCGACCACATCGCGGTGCATCTCCGTC
The DNA here is from genome assembly GCA_029955525.1 of Oeneis ivallda. NCBI lineage: Eukaryota > Metazoa > Arthropoda > Insecta > Lepidoptera > Nymphalidae > Oeneis > Oeneis ivallda. The sequence goes on along the minus strand of JARPMR010000018.1, from coordinate 22,573,717 downwards.
TCGGCGTGGAGAAAGTACTCCCTGAGACTGCACACCTCGCGGTTGTGGAGGGTTTTGGCATTCAAAAGGCCTCTTCCCCCACACTTCCGCGGGATGTACAGCCTCATCACCGAGGAGCGCGGGTGATGCATCCGATATGTGGTCAGCAGTGCACGAACTTGTCTGTCCAGGGCGTCAAGCTCAGTCTGAGTCCACCTGAGTATGCCGAAGGAATACATCAAGACCGGCATGACCCAACCGTTGAAGGCGCGCACCTTATTGCCGCCCGACAAAAGGCTTTTCAGCACTTTCTTCAGGCGGCCAAGGAAACGCTCCCTCACCGACTGCCTCATGTCGGCCTCTCTGATACCTAACGCCTCCGCCATGCCCAGGTATTTGTAGGCTTCAGTTGGGGAGAGCGATCTGAGGTATATGGAATCCGAGAGCTCAACACCCTCAGATTCCACAATCCTCCCTCGCTTTACATGCATGACCGCACATTTTTCCACACCAAATTCCATCCTAATGGAATCACTAAAGGCTTTAGTTACCTTTAGTAACTCTAGTAGATGTGATTTGTTGGGGGCAATGAGTTTTAGGTCATCCATGTAAAGGAGGTGTGATATAACCTGACCACCTCTCCTCAACCGGTAACCTAGCCCTGAATTCTCCAAGAGAGTGCTCAGAGGATTCAGAGCCAGGCAAAACCACAAAGGACTGAGGCTATCGCCCTGGAATATGCCTCGCTCAATCCTTATAGGCTCCGCGTTCCCCAGGGTCCGGCGACACCCTGGATAGTGAAGGACTGTCCTCCACTGCCCCATACACGTCTGTAGGAAGGCGCGTAGTACTGTGTTTACTTTGTACAGTTCCAGCACCTTCATGAGCCATGTATGGGGCACAGAGTCGTAGGCCTTCTTATAGTCTATCCAACATGTCGACAGATCCTTTCGGGAGCGCCGAACCTGTTGACAAATGGCCATATCAATGAGGAGAAGCTCCTTAGTACCACGGGAGCCATTCCTACATCCGTTCTGAGAAATAGACATGATGGATTTTGTATTGATATGATCGTTAATTTTTGTTCTCAGAATGGATGTAAGAAGTTTATACAATGTTGGTAGGCACGTAATCGGCCTATAATTTTTGGGCTCCGTGGTACTACCTGACTTATGGAGCAGGAGGGTAATACCTGTTGTCAGAAACTGGGGTAGCGACTCTGACTCTAGAGATGATTGGAATTGGGATGCCAAACGAGCGTGCGAGCTGCGTAGCCACTTTATCCAAAAGTTGTGCAGCCCGTCCGGCCCGGGGGATTTCCAATTGGGCAGGGGACGGGCTGCAGTGGCCACGTCTTCAGGGGTGATAGTAACTAGGTCCATTTCTGGAATTTGATCGCACGCTCTTTCTACATCCCACGTCCAACCACCCTCAGTGTGAGCGACAGGCGCCGACCAGATGTTGCGCCAGAATGAGGTCATGGCTTCATCATCCGGTAGGCGCGTATCGGTGACACATTGGTCAGGGTGTTCCCAACCTCGGTATACCCGCCTCTGATCGCTTCGGAAAGTGCGATTCAGGGTATATCTCTCGACCCGGCACTTGTATCTGCGAATACGGCTAGCCCATGCTGAGACCTTCTGTTTCAGGAAGTCAATGCGCTCAGTGACGCGCGCCTTATAATCTTGAGGGCTGATATCAGTCCCCAAGAAAGCGCGCCTCACAAAGCGCATGACTCTAGGGCGAGTGTTGCCCTCCCTGAAGCAGAGTAGTTTGCCAATGAGTGCCCGAGCCCCATCAATACGACGTTCGATCCTGCACTGCCATGCTGGTGCGGTAGGCTTCGGTCGTGTTGCTGTATCATTATTAATAAACTTTACATTAGCAACACGACATGCCGCAACAGCCGCGCAGTACAGAATCGAATGTGTGTCGGAAAGGTCTTCGCTGCTGTCAAAATAACTCGGCAGCAGTGAATCCAGGGCACCCATTAGCGCTTTGTTCTTATTTTTCATGGGCATCCGAGGTAACCGCGGTCTAAACTCGGGTGGTGAAGATCTATATTCCCGAATAGCACTCTCCAAAGCACTCCTCAATTGTTCACTACACTGGGTACTTACATGTGCAGCCCCGCTATCCTGTCCCTCACCAGCCTGAGTGGGCTGCAGCGAAATCGCATGAGCAGTTTGCGATTGTGCTGGAGCTTGCGGTGAGGGGGGGGTAGCGCGGTTACATTGCAGTTCAGAGCGAAGCCGATCAAGCACGGCGCTGTCCAGCATGTGATTACGCTGAATAACCCGCACCTGGTCCGACAGTCGCTGAGCCGACACATTAAGAGCTGGTTCAAGGACCTGAAACAAAGCATGCATCCTAGCACGGTACGCGGTCATGTTGGTTCCACCCTCAGTAGCCCCTAAGTATGCGCGCATGACATTTTCATTAATGGATGTTGTCCACCTCATGCGCGACACACTACCGCCGGATGCGGGGACCCTATCAGAAGCCGGTGGGCCTCGGGATCCCAAGCAAGTCGGTGGCCGGCCTCTCCCACGACGATGTACTGGTGGTGGCGACGTCGGCGGGGAGAAAAACTCGTCGCTCGAACTCGACGCAACTGCAGCATTGGGCGTGGTCCCGGGTGGCTGCGAGGCGGAACTGAGCGACGAGTCCGGGGGTGGCGTTTGTGCGTTCCGTGCTCTGGATCGTGTCAGCATTCTACATTATTAATTCGTGCAATTTCTTTTGTAGTCTTTCAGGCATCTAATGACAGGTTGTGTCAGTTATGTTTCGGACTGTTTTGATTTTCTTTGTTTGCTCTTTCATGGTTTCTTGTTCTAATTAGTTTTCACTATGGTAAATTTATTGAATTAAATCGAAAATTCTGTTGAGATCGGTTTTATAATATTTATTTCGGCAAAAATGTAACGGCGAAAAAATATGATGTATGCTGACATTCAGGGTTGCCAGGTTATTATTATTATTATTATTATTTATTATTTAAGTTGGCGGTACGAAGTTCGCCGGGTCAGCTAGTATTATATAATATTTAGGGTCTACCATGTGTCATGCCGATGAAAAGGTCCTAATTTAGCTAAATGCTGTGGATACAGAAGTAACTACGAAGTTCTTATAAAATAGGAAATTAAACAGAAATTAACGAAAAATTATAGTGATACATGTATCTACTTGTTGGTCCTTACTTTGTTGTTGTTTATTGTTCTTAATGTTATTAAAAAAAACAAAACAAGTCTTTTATAATAAAGCTTATATTTTTATTTAATTTCTACAGGTTTAATCTCATCGCCAGCAACAAAGTTAACTGGGCCTGAGCATCGGGAAACCATCACATGTTTCACCATCGACAACACGATCAAACACGCTGCCTTTGTAGACTTTCACGTTGACATAAACAACACAATGCTCATAGACGCTCTAAACTCACAAATCGGCGATTTCAAGAAGAATATCAAAGTGGAAGATAGCACAGAGCATATAGAGAGCGAAACTCTGCCCTCTATACTTCTCATAGACAATAAATGTATGAGAGTTTACGCAATAGATGGCAGAGAATACATAGCAAGCATTCCATTCCAAGTTAAGAAAGTATGGCCTATGAAATATGGTGTTTTATTAGAAAAAGACGCAACACCATTGTTACACAATCCCATACTACCTTCCTCATTTTTGAAACTTAACGAATCTCACAATAGCTCGTATTCAAAATCGCGTAATTTCCCATGTAGTATGAGTGCAAGGTTACGTCAAGAGTCCATTTCAGGTTACGACCAAGAATACCCTCTACCTACTTGCTTTTCTCTATCCCATCCGTTAGATGACGTTATACCGATCCTGATGAAATCATCCGCGCAAGGTCTCCAGTATTATAACGATGGGGATCTACAAATAATTTTCGTCAGCACAGACCCAAGTATAATACTGCTGTACGATTGGAAATTGCAAACTCATTCGTTATGGAAAATTCGCAAAGCCGCCCGTGACGAATGCTTGGCCATGTGTCCAAATTTAAATTCTTCGTTCAACCAATCCTGTGATTTTGTTGGCAGTCCGATGCGTAGTATGAGGAATCCTAGCTTTAATGGGAGTCCGTATCATTTGAAAAAGGGTCCGGAAACACCAAATCGTTCGAGGCATAACAGTCCTATGGCCAATGTTTTCCACCAACAAGGTTTGTCACCACACTCCTCAGTTGACCAAGCCAGTTCAACGACAATGATGTCAAATACAATCGCCAATACTCCACCTTCGTTGCCATTGTATCCAGATATTTGTCTCGATCATATTTGGACTGATAGCCAAGTTATAAGAAGGGACCCAGTCAAAAGTCCAAATGACATAAAAGCGTTCCTCCACACAGATTTAGTGGGACACGATTATTTATGTTTTATGGTAAAGGTGAATGGGGTGACGAGGTTACAAATAGTGAGGTTGCAGAAGTCTCACTCTCACGGGCAACTGTCTAAAACTAATGTAATAGTTGGTTCAATATCCTCGGTACTAGCGAAGGATGCAGTTGTTTTGAACCATTTGAAAATGATCGCGTTGATCGATGAAACTGGGAACATAATTTTGCAGTCTGGGAACAGTTTTGTTGGGAAGGTATGTTGACTTTAAAATTTTCATTTTTGGTATTAACTCATTCGAGTCTTAGATAAGATCTAGCGATGGGCGATTAATCGAAAACGAACTATTCGATTGTTCTGATTATTCGGTAACTATCGAACAACAATTGAACTATCAAAAAACTATCGATTTTTTGAGTTCGATTGTTCAACTATAGAACTATCGAATCGATTTTTTTCGATAGTTGTTCGATTTATTCGATAGTTTTTATGAAGACTAATAGATAAACAATCGATAGTTTAATAGTTCAATTATTCAATTCATTTGATTGTTTTTTTTTGCAACTACCTATCGCCCATCGCTAATAAGATCTGAGCCAAGCTCTACAAAAAATTAATCAACCTTTAACCCTTGTAGGTCCATGTTGGGGGTATTTTGGCCAGACTAATAGACTCTCCATACACGAAACAGTCCAACTTCCAGTCGCCTTTTCCGAGACGCAGTAGCTTGTTGCCAACTCGATGCGATGCGACGTCCTTTGACGACTCAGCTTTACATTTACTGTCTCCTGTACTACATTCATCCGTTTCAAGATTGGAGCCAAAGGAAAATTTAGGTAAGTTGAAACAAGAGTCAGGAGCAGAAATATAGTCAAATTGTAATAAAAAAAATAATAGGTATATGAAAATTACTAGATGATGCCCGCGACTACGTCCGCGTGGATTAAGGTTTTTTGACTCCCGCGGGAACTGTAATTTTCCGGGATAAAATAGGGTGCTAATCCTGGGTATGAGCTATCTCCATTCCAAACAGACAAATCGGTTCATTCGTTGTGGCGTGAAAGAGTAACACACATCCATCCATACATCCTCACAAACTTTCGCATTTACAATATTAGTAGGATCATCTGAATCCACAGTTTTTCAGTTCACTTTTAAGTAAATTGGAATGTTGGATTAACTTTCCTCCACCTACACACACATTTAAAATTTTTCGTATACATATTTGTAAAAATAGATACGGGGCAAAACATTTTTCTGTCAGAATTGTGATATCCACACAAAAGTGCGGTTTTATGTTCAAAGTTTAGCTAAGAAATTTTGTAAAGTAACCTTGAACTTAGATGTCCATTATAAATGTCTTCTTCTTCTTCTTTATCAACCTATAGACGTCCACTGCTGGACGAAGATCTCCTGCATGGACTTCCACAGGCTTCGGTCTTGCACCGCTTGAATCCAGCGGCTCCCTGCGACTCGTTTGATGTCGTCGGTCCACCTAGTGAGGGGTCTGCCAACACTGCGTTTCCCGGTGCGGGGTCGCCACTCAACCACCTTGGGACCCCAACGACCATCAGCTCTTCTAACTATGTGCCCCGCCCATTTCCACTTCATTTATAAAGGTCACTTCACACTAATTAGGTATACGCAGCCTGTGCGACGCAGCCGGTGCTCGTGTGAGCGTTCGCTCGGAAGCCGGTCAGTTGTATCGCATCGCGTTACCCGAACACATTTGTTCACCGCTCGTCACACGATGTTGCGCTGCCTTTACCACTGCGCTACCTAAGGACATCACTATGCAGGTGATAACATTACAATTTACAAAAGCAAAAGACCACCCCCATTAATATTCAAGAACACTTAGGGCCATTTTCACCACCTTCTGATAAGTGTCGGATAGCTTATTCGCATATTTTGTCTTTGTCACTTGACTTAAAGTAAGAAAGTGGCAAAATTTACGGTTAGGCTATCCGACACTTATCAGAAGGTGGTAATACAGGCCCTTAAACACATAAACTTATAGTTATGGCAACAGCAGACATGAAAAACTAGGTATTAAAATATAATAAAGTACAAAAATTCCAAATGTTTTGTTTCTTAAGGTCAACCTGTAGATCTTCATTCTAATCCAAGGCGAGAGTAAAAACTTTTTTCGTAATATAAATTTACGAGAGTAAATTCTTCCGAAAGGAGCCAGTAAATCTGCCGGCACTTTATAATAAAAAAAATATCAACTAAACAATTGCTGCCCTGCCTTTTCATATTTTAATTCATCTAGACTTAGATTTCTCCTCCATAGCTCAATGTTCTGACGTCATTCGGACATTAATTTAAATTACTTACCCCCCCTTGCAGAAACGCCGAATTATCCTTTTAACCCAGAGTTAGCTGCTACTTTGACAGATTTCGTATAAAGCTTCTGTCAAAATTACAACTTTATCCCTGGGTTAAACCTAACCCGGCGTCTCTGCAAGCGGGCCTTATATAATATTATGGTATCATGATAATTTTTTAGGTCATTATAAAATGGTACGGCGTCCGAAACGCCCCAGGTACACAAGACATAACACCGGGCCAAGAGTGGGCAATGTTCTCCAACTTAATACTGTCCTTAATAGGCTACGACGTAGAAAGGCTCTCCCAAAGCCGACAAAACGAGGAAGAACAAGTTGAAGTGGTCACTAAAAAGCAAAGGACATCCAGCGATGGCACGCAAGATGACTGGGAGTATCTCCTTAACTCAAAAATGCACAAAACCATTGGCAATTCACTCGCAAGCATGTTAAATCTACACCAATTACAATCAGAAACTAGACATTTGAGAGCAAACGAAAAGAAAGACGAAGAACCCGAAAAACCATCACAGTTTAACACGAATTCCTTACTCTTCCCCTACACAGTGCAAGTTTTCTACGCATTCCATTTATTATATGAAGATCTGAAGTTAAATACGCTTTTAGCAAGCGATCTGAAACCTATATCGGAGTTTTTATACCAAATATCGAAAGATTTATGCTTGGAAAACTATGTTAACCACTATTGGCTAGATTTTCCTACAGACTACAGCTTCGAATACGATGAGAGTGAAAGTCAAATGAATGAAGCGATTTTGAAGAAATTAACCCAACCCAACTATTTTAATGTGGAGCCACCTAATATATTCAGCTACATAAACTCTATGTTGAAGGATGAAGATGTGGGATACTACCCGTTTATGTCTGATGTGAATAATATGTCACGTGATATTATCGAGGTAAATTATATTTTTTTCCTTTTCTCCTCGTACTTAGTAACTTGTATTCTAAAGTTCTCATTCTACAGTATTTTGTTGCTCTTCCACAGCGATTATCTACTTAATTAGCATATTATTTTTGAAACCAATTGTGAGCTCAAGTTAAGGCGCACTAAACGGATCTGCCCGCGAAATTCAAATTTAATTTGGTTTTATAAAGATAGATATATAAAAATCTTTACTTGAAAGTGTCCAGTTTAAGAAATTAGTCCAGAGTATCGAGTTTGACGTGAGTTACTCACAAATTAGTCGATACTCTGACTAATTTCTTAAACTGGACACTTTCAAGTAAAGATTTTTATATATACCTGTGAAGATAATACTGCCATTGGCGCAATTAGAATGCCATAAGCCTACTTTGTCGTATTAGTTGTTGATATAATATATCGTAATTTTCTTAATATTTTAATAACATTGAGGTCGTGAATTGTTGTCCCTTGTCTGTATTGATCGAACCAGGAGCTCCAATTTCAATGTTTTTTAACAGATCCTAGCGACAGTCGGCTGTGGGTCCAGCGCCGGGGTGCAAGCTCTTAGTAGTCGGGATACCGTAACTGCCAGTAGCACCCCACGGCCCCGAGACCAATCTCCGCTGTACACGCCACATGCTAGGGCCGTGTTACTAGCTTGTGATAGAGGTGAGTGCTGTAAGATAGGGGTACTGGTGGCTGTTAGGGAGTGTAAGGCACGACTGCTAAGCACTTTGTCCCGGTATAGAATAGAATAGAAATATTTTTTATTCAAATAAACTTTTTACAAGTGCTTTTGAATCGTCTGACTGTACCACTGGTTCGGAACGCCCTTCCTGCCGAGAAAAACCAGCAAGAAACTCAGCGGTTGCTCTTTTCAAAACAAGTTTACAATACAATAAATACTATGTCAGCAGTGTTTCCACAATGAGGGAAGTTCCAAAAATGCATAACTACCAGTTACTATCAACGCAATAACTTAAGTATATCTTAACACGGGTAGACATAAAGCAGCCCTATTCCCGCCGGCGGCACCCGTTCACGAGCATGACGCATGACTCAGCCATTGCTTCGCTCAACCATATTTTTATCTTATAAGTAGATGTAGATAGATACAAAACAATTCAATTTTTACAATATTCGCTTACACACGTAAGTAAAGCTATTGCATAAAGTGAACAAATAAGGCTCCTCACTCAGCACAAAGCTGCAGCAAGCTGCAACACTGTGGTTTTCAGGAGGAACTTTAAAGTGTCCATAGACGTGTTCCCGTCATATAAGCCTCTTATAACTAAAAAAACTTGAGAGGTGTCAAGTTCCTTTCGATTAATTAATTTGGCATTGTGTTCATTATTTTCACAGTACAACATAAGATCTCGGTAGCCTTGTGGTTTCGACAGTCGCTAAACAGTTAAAAGTCGATGGTTCGAATCCCAGCTCGACAGACTGAATTTTCTATTTTCAATTTTATTTTAAATAATTTCTACATGTGGAATTTTTAAGTTATAAAAAATTGGGGAAAAATTCCACATGTAGAAGTTATTTAAAATAAAATTGAAAATAGAAAATTCAGTCTGTCGAGCTGGGATTCGAACCATCGACTTTTAACTGTTTAGCGACTGTCGAAACCACAAGGCTACCGAGATCTTATATTGTACTGTGAAAATATTGAACACAATGCCAAATTCACATTCAAAAAAGTGTCGGTTAAATTTTGTCTTAATTTTTTCCGTCTAGCCCCCTTCCGCACCGCGCGATAAGGAACTACGTTCCAACATACTATTATTAATGACTATGCAGGTATAACTCCTCGAGACATAGACAACCTTCCGCCGGCCCTGGCGCTGGCGCTCGTGACCATATTCAGCCGCTGCAAGAGCGACCCTCCCGCGGACTGGCCGGCCGAGGCCTACACCCTGGTGATGCGGGAGGACCTGGCGCTGCAGGCCGACATCGCTGACACCATCAAATCCGCCGACGAGTATATGGAGTGTGAGTTTTATATCCGACTACTGCAAAGTCAGTTGCCGTGTGGTGACGGCAGATCAGAATACAGTTGTCACCACCCCTCCTCTTCCCGCGGGTGTCGTACGAGGCGACTAAGGGTGGAACCACATTTGTGAGGATCGTTTCGGATTTCGCCCATACAAAACTGTCAAATTCCATAGAAACGTGTACGGATCAAATCGGCTTTTCGATGCGTAAACGAATGTATAGAAAATGACAGTTTTGTATAGGCAAAATCCGAATCGATCCTCACAAATGTGGTTCCACCCTAAGGGAATATAACGGAGAACGGGCAGCAGCGTCCTCTGTGCTACTACTACCATCAACTGTGATCACCAACCCGTCTGCCCCGCGTGGTGATTATGGGCAAACCCTCCCCTTGGGAGAGGCCTTTAGTCCAGCAGTGGACTGTTATAGGCTATTAATGATGATGATGACTGCAAAGTCAAAAGGGAGGTTTTTTTTTATTCGGTGACAAGATAGTTTTTGACTGCGATCTCACCTGATGGTAAGTGACGATGCAGTCTAAGATGATAGCGGACTAACTTGGAAGGGGTATGGCAGTGAACATTCAACCCATACCCCTAATCGGTTCCTACACGCCATCGTGCCGGAACGCTAAATCGCTTGGCGGCACGTCTTTGACGGTAGGGTCGTAACTAGCCACGGCCAACGAAAAGCCTCCCACCAGAAAAGATTATGATTTTAACAGTCTACTAGATGATGCCCGCGACTTCGACCGCGTGGATTAATGTTTTTTGATTCCCGCGGAAACTCTTTACTTTTCCTGTACAAAATGTAGCCTATGTGTTAATCCAGGGTATGAGCTATATCTCCATTCCAAATTTCAGCCAAATCCGTCAAGTAGTATTCTGATTAATTTCTTAAACTGGTCACTTTTAAGTAAAGATTTTTATATAAACCTGTGAAGATGACACTGCCATGGTCGCAATTAGATTAAATTTGAATTTGCGGGCAGACCCGTATAATCAACCTTAACGGCATTTCTAAACCTATGACTTGATAGGCAATTCATTTACAGCTTTAGCCTTAGAAGTATTAGAGAAGGAAACAGCTTACACACAACTGCCTCAACAAGGCGAAGAACCTCCCCTTAAGACAGACGATGAAACCAATACAGGGATGGAGCATTTGAACACCAAGCTTTTGAATCTTTTGTACCCGAAGGACCATCGGTGAGTAGTACCTTATACTTTAGCTTATTACATAAAAGTTTTAATTTTAATTTAATTTATTGCACACATAAAATAACAAAAATTTACTAGAAACACATTAATTACAAATTTTATGGAAAAATAAGTGCTTTCTTAAACCACTTTTTATCGATAGAGCTGCTCTATAGTCGGAATTTTAATTCGATTCCAGATTTGACAATTTCAGTGTTGCAACGTTATGGACAAGTACTAAATAGTGACGTTACGAAATTATTCGATACGGAAATGGAATATTTCCGAATCGATTCCTCTCGTTTATAGTAGTATATCTAAACAACTACTACTTTAATAGAAACTAAGTATATCAGGAAATTAAATATTTCTGAACGGATAATTTAGTTATGACGATTAATTTTATTAAGGATCTGAGAGTTTTCTTTAATAATTGTGTGTGAAATAAATAAAAAAATGTGATCATGAAGGAACATGAGAAATAAAACAAATAGATGTATTATGGTAATATTTTATTTTATAAATCGTCGCCGTCTTCGCTATCGCTATCGCTGTCACTTTCTGTAACATGTATTATAAATGTGTCTGTGATATTGTCAATTAAAATATCTAGCCTTCTCATTTTTTCCTCTTCTTTGACAACATGGGATACGCATTTAGACCATTCGGTAGCCGTAATTTTTTGAATGCCTTCCTCAAATAAATTTCTCACGTCTGTCAATTTGAAGGTTTTATTATTTTGAGCTACATGCCCCTTTACCTGCGCCCATATCAATTCGATAGGGTTCAGCCCGCAATGGTAAGGGGGCAGTCTTAAAACCGTGATCCCATGTTGTGCTGCCATTTCGTCTACAGCGTACTTATTAAAAGACTCGTTATGTGGAATCAGTTCTAAAAGCGTAGCTTTAACCATATCTGGTTCGTAATGAATATTTTTATTTAAAAGCCAGTCTTGAATGGCAGCTTTTTTCCAGCTCATTTTTGGTGCCGTTTCCAATTTTCGGGAGTGGTAAGGTGCATTATCCATCACCACAATTGAGTTTGGTCTTAATTTTGGTAAGACTCCAGCGAACCACTCCTAAAAACAAACTGCGATCATCTCATCATGGTAATCTTCACAATTTTTCTTTGCTTCAAAAATCATGAGCCCCTTTTCCAGGAAGCCTTCTTCACTACCTATATGGCTAATTATGAGACGTTTGCCTTTTCCAGATGGATTTTTTAATCCACTGGTCAGTCCCTCCAAAAACGCTTGCCGAGATGATGTGACTTTCTTGTCCACCCAAGTTTTTTTTACAGTATGACCTAAAAATAAATATAGTACATTAACATTCAATATTACTATTAAATTTAATGTAAAATGTATATAAATTCAAAATGTTAGCCTTACCTGCGTCAACCCAAGTTTCATCTTTATACTATATATGTCTACCTTCTCGTCTCGTCGAAACTGACATATAGATCGCAAGTAACGCTGGCGCCATGTTATGATATCATTTCGATCAATAAGTGTGCTCTTGCGTGACCGTGCAACAAATTTAAAATTAAGATGCTTCAAAATTTTTCTGAGGGTGTCTTTGGAAACCTTGGGCATTTCTGGATCATCGTTCATCACTTGTAAAATCTGAAATAGTAAATTTTATAATAGTTTGGAATCATTACTTATATATATAAAAGATGTAGGTATAAAATAATACTGTCTGACTGATTGACTAACCTTTGCAATCGTTGGAGGTTCATTTCGGTAAAAGAACTGATGAACAAGTCTTCGTATTGCGGAGAATGTAAATTCATCAATTTTGTCTTTGAAACTTCGCTTTGGTCCAGTTTTTTTAGGAGGAGTTGGCGCCGCACCTTTATTTACTTCCTTTTTCCTAAACGTTACAAACAGAGCGTGAGGTTATTCCCAAATCCCAATATGTCAGCAACTTTGCTCATACATTCATTTTCTTCCACTACTTAAAGGCCTCCAATTGCGCAGAAGTTTCATTTTTCACGTACTTGTAGGTATTGCGGATCATTACTTTTTCAGTAACAGTGAAAGCTTTTCGTGGACGTTTTTTTCTTGGGGACAAGAAAACATCCACGTCTTTTTGTGATGTACTTGGCTGAGGATCCATTTTGATGGAAAACCAAAACAAATAGATTCACTCAAAGTTCACAAAAAAACTATAAACGTAACAACAAACACAACGTAACAAAACTTTAACAAAAACCCAACAAAATAACAAAATATCGATTCGCAATGAAACAAGATATTCGTGCAGTCAGACTGGGAGAATGAAGCCGAATGACAAGATAAACAAAATGGCGATAGATGCACGAGCGCGCACGGGTTGCCAATACAGAAAACTATCTATAGTACAGATTTCCTTACTTGAGTATTCGAGTAAACAAACACCTCTTGATATGAATATCACTTATTTACGCACCAACCACACATTTTGAACTATGTATAACTGTCTAGATCTGTTCATCAATCACATTTGTTACGATTTACACCAAAAATTGCTTCGAATTTACCATTAAAAGATATTTATTTTCTCAAAAACGAAATATTAGCAGAACTTATTTGCACAGATTAGGAGAAAGTGACATTTCGTAACACTAGATTGTCTATGAATCGTTGAGGTGGGGACAGGTGAATGAGTGACCTAAAGAATGGATTGAATCCATGGAACTAGGAATTACGACTAGTCTTCCTACTTCAATGACTTGAATCATTGTTACAGTAGAGGTGAGTAACTTTAGAAACGTAAAATATAATGGATATTGATAAAAATAAATCACTAGCAGAAAATGTTTGTAATGGTTGACTTAAATAAAACTAGATATATTATTATAAAATAAAATATAGATAATCTTAATCTATATTATTTCCAAACTATGAAGAAAACAAAATATCAATCAATCAGTTTCTTTATTTGCATATATACGGGCACAGACAAGGTGTTAAACATACCCATACCGGTATCGAAACAATACTCTTACCATACGTTATGTATGAATTACCGATAGTTTTAAAAAAGCGTTAAAAAGAATCAATCTTTTTAAGGCAATAATATTTTACTATCACCCTTATGCCTTTAACGATATCTAGGCGACGCCAAGTGTGTATATATAATACAATAAATGTGCCAATAACGTTGATGATAACGTTAAAATTATTTTTAACGTTATCATCAACGTTATTTTTAACATTATAAATACTATAATTGAGTTACATACTGTTGTTGTTGAGTTGTTGTTGTCTGTTGATGAAGTTGTTGATGTAATAAATTGCCAAACCTATTCATTGAGTCTCGTTATCATTCCGCCATTATTATTTACTAAAGAAAACAGGTAAATAAAAATACACTACTGTTTGTTTTAAGAAAATTGTTTGTATCACAATATTACCCACAAATGGGGGATACTTTAGAATAGGACAAAAATCTGATTTGTAATAAATAAATCTTCGTTAATTTTTTCTTGTAAATTCCTCCCTTTAATTTAATTACGAAAAAGATATTGTTTAGTTACTTGTTACGTCAAATTTGTAGTAATGGTACACATCTATGACCATTGCAGTTGGGATGAAAATCATTCAGTTGTATAATGTTTTCACATTCGTTCAATCGCTCATGCGATAACTTCCCAACTCTATAAATTGTCTTTGGTTAACATTCGGCCATTATTGTTTACTCGAATACTCAAGTAAGGAAATCTGGACTATAGGTTCTTTTATTATAAGTTTTGTTTTTAATATAAAATATCAAAAATATTAACTTTTTATAAAATAAAGCAGCGGTTACTAAATAATTATTATGAGTAATTATGTATTTATTTAAATAAAAATCAATAATTTCGTCTTTAATTGGCACACCAATATTATGATTACATAAACATAAATCGCGATTGTTTATCGATTTTTGTGTTCATCACTACACTATTATATTATGTGGTATCATTATTTTACAAAATGACAGTAGCTAATGTCAAACGTGGAATCGAATTATAATTCCGACTTTAGTGAATGTATAAACGAACCATTAAAGATAGAGCACGGTGGTTTGTCTGTGGTTACTTGATATTTTTAACCGACTTCCAAAAAGGAGGAGGTTCTCAATTCGGTTAACCTTCAACTCCTCAAGCCTGATGCTGCAGGCATATTGCTCACCTAAAATAAAGAGATTTAGGAAATGTCGATTACGAATTATTATTGTAGGTAACAAGTATGGACTACATCATGGAGCTCCAGGTCCTAGCTCCTCAATCATAGGATACTACACTTAAAAGCTTAAAATAAAAATTCTTTTCAAAAAACCGACTTCTAACGCCACTACAAAGTATAAAAATAATTTTAGTTTGTCCACGTTTGTTGAAGTCGGGCGGGCCTAAAATACAAACTATGAAACCGACTCGCGATGCTCGCTCGACTTCTACAAACGAGTCTCTCATATTGTGTAGCGTCGCGCATCGGTTTCATAGTTTGTATTTAGGCCCGCCCGACTTCAACAAACGTGGACAAACTAAAATTATTTTTATATTTTGTAGTGGCGTTAGAAGTCGGTTTTTTGAAAAGAATATTTGTACCTGTCAAACGTCAATCAAGTTTCTACTCTTTCTCTTTGGCCTGAATAGACACGATTTATATGGGGAATATTCCCCAGGTGGTCCCATATAAATTTTGTGGCGCGGGAGTTTGAAATCGGTTTTGGAACGAAGTTCCTTATGGCACGTTGCGGAGGGCACCCTAGCCGGCAAAAAACGTCCGTAACGTTAAATAAAAAAGCGTAAGATTTTATACATTTTTGATGGCCTAAAAATCTTATGTAATAATTTCAATGAGTTGTGCATCGCCTCCGTGGCGCAATCGGCTCGCGTGCGGCTGTTAACCGAAAGGTTCGTGGTTCGATCCCACCCGGGGGCGCCCAATGTTATTTTAATTTTTACTTTATAAAATTATTTTAATTTTAATATAATTTTATAAAATCGATATTTAGGCTTCCCTGGGTAATTTTGATTTTTATCGATGTAAATGTATACCAGAATAATTATTTTCTTTATACCCCGAATAGAACTTGAAATTAATATTTTTATAATAAGGAACTTCGTTCCTATCTGGTGGCCCACGACACCACACGACTTTTTAAAAAGATTTTTTTAATTTTTTTTAAATCGGTTTAAGCGTCTTCGAGTAATCGGTCAACATACGAATTGATAACCTCCTCCTTTTTTGAAGTCGGTTAAAAAGATAATATTACAACACATTTTCCAGAATGACAGAAGTGTTCAGTCTTCTTCAGTCATCTATCCCAGTGACTATCAACCTTACGCAGAGGCCGGAGGTGTCTGATCACGACTTCATAGAGGAGCAGGAGAAGCATCTCTACGCGATCAGTACCAGGACTATGGCGTTGCCGGTCGCAAGGTATGAGTTGATACAAACATACAAAAGAAGAGCCTCAAGAAAGTCCGAATGTCGTTTGTGGGAATGGGCGTGACGTCCTATAATAAAATTACACAGTAAATTTTAGAGTTGCTTTGACACAAGTTTGGGAAATCTATTAAGGGCTGCTTGCAGAGACGCCGGTTTAGGTTTAACCCAGGAATAAATTTGTAATATTGACAAGCTTTATGCCAAATCTGTCAAAGCACCAGCTAACTCTGGGTTAAAAGGATAACCCGGCGTTTCTTCAAGTGAGCCTTAGAGTACGTCTATTAAAGTCATGAAAGAAGAATATTAATCAATTGAAGATTTTATATATTGATGTTGAAAAAAGCGTGGATTTAACTTGTTCCAACATGATTTGACACGGTAATGGCTGTAAACTGTACACAACATAATATTATTGTAATTTTTAACGTGATAACGTCTTATAAATCGATGAGCACCGGCTGCACGCACGAAAAAGTGTCACGTTCCGCCTGCGCCTGAGCGTGCAAGCGAGAGCGCGGAATAAGCTATAGAGAGGAACGATCGGCCCAAGCGTTGGCTTGTGGCTAGAAAAAATTGTAATTTTCAATTAACTCCTTCTTTGTATTAGACAAAATAATGATAATTCAGTGATAATAATTCAATTAAATTCATAAAAGTATGCAATTTTTCAACAATGTTTCTTTATGACGTTATCACGTAAAACTATCGTCCGTAAACCGACTTTACAGACAACCAATTTTTTCAAAGAGCAACTGCTGAGTTTTTTACTGGTTTATCGAAGCCCAAATGGCTTCGAAACCCACTTTCGTAACTCGTCTACTGTTCTTCAATGACCGTTTTCCGTTTTGAGACTTGCGGAATCTGCGGACTCGATAGTCAATCTAGTTCCTAGTCTCTTTTAACTACTTAATCGTCGCTTAAGTTCTCACGCAAGTCATTTTGGGGATTTTAGCATTTTGATGCCATTCACTAGAGAATCGAGAAACGCGTCGTTTTATATAACCAGAACCAAGAAAACGTCCAACAGAAAATCTTATACCGATAAAAAGTAACAGCTTCGTACCCATCAAAAAATACGTAAGCCCTTGGAAACGTTAACTTTTACGCTAATTTTGACTTACGTGGTGTTAGAACTTAAAAGACTATATTGGATATCGTGTTTGAATCAGCAACCCTTAAATACCGTAAAAACAACCAGTTTTTCTTGCCAGGGGCATGGTAACCCTCCGCAGCCTGCCCTGCTCGCCAACGGAACCCTTAACCCTGCCGAAGTTGTGCGTGTCCGGGCGCGGCCCCCCTCCGCGCTGCAACACCATCACGCTGGGCGGGGGGGACACGCCCCCCCACTGCCTGCTGTGGCCCACCTTCCACAACGGCGTGGCGGCGGGCTTGGCGCTCGTGCCCATGACCGGCACCAGCATACACTCCAGCTGGATCATCTACAACAAGCCGAGGGTGAGCGTTAGCATGTAACCCTGCCCAATAGACCAGGGTAGATAATTTTAGAAACCAAAAAAAAAATAGTAGGATGAAACCCATTGGAAAAGGAAGAGCATATAACAAAAATGAAAGGAAAAATAATTTGTACTACACCTGCTCGGAAAGTACCTTCTGATTTGTGTCATATCGAAAAAGAGCGAGAAAGAAAATACGTCTTTACGTGGAGACAAATCTGCGGGCTGAAAAAATGTATGAAATTTCATTACTTACGTGTTTTAGCGGGCTGAAAAGTTGTATGAAAATCCATTACACACGTGGTTTTTTTTTAATTTTTGATGAAATCAGTTCAGTAATACCAATACTTAAAAAAATTATATAAAAAAAAATAGAAATCTGTTTCAACAAACAAGACTCTTTATTTTCATAGTAAGTATCTAATAAATAAATAATTAGAAAAATGTATAAAATAGTGACTAAATTATAACTAATAATAATCTTTATAAAGAGGATTCTTTAAACTATATATCAGTAAACGAGGTTCCATATTTTATTACATACTTATTCTATGAAATATAATAAAACTGATTACAAAGTTAAAAAAAAAACAAATTGTTATCTTGTTGTTCCTGGTCTGTGGTTACTGGCCACTTGCGTTTTCTGCAAGTCATACCTACGTATTTTAAAAAAATGAAAAATTTCGCGCGAGTCGCATTACTTTGTTATATCTAATTTTATAAAATTACTTACAAGCTTTTAGTAGAAACCATAAACTTTACTCTATATTAAGAACTCAAAATGTCTATTGGTGATAGCAGTGTGAATTCAAAATGTCTGTGTATAGTGAAAAATGAATGTCCCGAGAAATCTAAAAATCGATAAATACAACAAAGCATTTTATGAAGATTTACTACAGTGGAAAAGCGAGAAAAAATTCTACCATGAGTTTTTTAGAGTTGAGTTGAGTTTGAAAATTGTAAAAATTTTAATAGATATGAATTTCAATTAAATGATTTTTCTATTATTTTCCTCGTAGGTGTAGTATAAAGCACTATGTATCACTCGGGAGAAAGTGCGATTCCTTACTCGGGTGTATTAAGGCCCTCGGCCGCGCCTCGGGCCCCAAATGACACCCTCGTATGTAATCGGTCACTTTCACCCCTCGTTGAACAATGTACTATTACGGGCGATCTCAGATCGGGAAGGGGGGGGGGGGCTATGGAAAAAAGTTAAATGGCAAAGTTGTAGGTAGTAAAAAAGATCTCAAAGGCTTCTGCACTGGTCTACAAGCTGTACGTGTCCGGGCGCGGCCCCCCTCTGCGCTGCTACGCCATCACGTTTGCACCATCATTTAAATGAATATCTTTGGAGTTATCGCAAAATAAAAACGAACGCGCGCGGAAATAAATCCAGCTGATGAAAACAAAACAAGCTGATGCAACCCCACGACAGACAATCAATATTATTGCTCTTAATAGTTTTCTGGAGCTAAGCCACGGATAAAATCTAGCTTCAATATTTCCATCGATAAGATAGCAGAATGTTTCCTTCCCAGGGTACCCAGGACATGTCGACGGAGCACGCCGGTTTCCTGCTAGCCCTGGGCCTCAATGGCCACTTGAGGGACATGCCCTTTATGAACAAATACGAGTACCTCGTCAAGTGTCACGAGATGATCAGCATTGGTCTTCTCTTGGGATTGGCTGCTACTTACAGAGGTAAGTGAAAGAGGTATAGAGAAGTGGAAACAAGTGTGAGTGGGAGAGAGAGAGAAAAGAGGTTTTCTGCTAGGTCTGAGTCTCAATGGCCACTTGAGAGACATGCCCTTCATGAACAAATACGAGTACCTCGTCAAGTGTCACGAGATGATCAGCATTGGTCTTCTCTTGGGATTGGCTGCTACTTACAGAGGTAAGTGAAAGAGGGACAGAGAACTCGAAACAAGTGTGAGTGGGAGAGAGAGAAAAGAGGTTTTCTGCTAGGTCTGAGTCTCAATGGCCACTTGAGAGACATGCCCTTCATGAACAAATACGAGTACCTCGTCAAGTGTCACGAGATGATCAGCATTGGTCTTCTCTTGGGATTGGCTGCTACTTACAGAGGTAAGTGAAAGAGGTATAGAGAAGTGGAAACAAGTGTGAGTGGGAGAGAGAGAGAAAAGAGGTTTTCTGCTAGGTCTGAGTCTCAATGGCCACTTGAGAGACATGCCCTTCATGAACAAATACGAGTACCTCGTCAAGTGTCACGAGATGATCAGCATTGGTCTTCTCTTGGGATTGGCTGCTATTTACAGAGGTAAGTGAAAGAGGGACAGAGAACTCGAAACAAGTGTGAGTGGGAGAGAGAGAAAAGAGGTTTTCTGCTAGGTCTGAGTCTCAATGGCCACTTGAGAGACATGCCCTTCATGAACAAATACGAGTACCTCGTCAAGTGTCACGAGATGATCAGCATTGGTCTTCTCTTGGGATTGGCTGCTATTTACAGAGGTAAGTGAAAGAGGGACAGAGAACTCGAAACAAGTGTGAGTGGGAGAGAGAGAAAAGAGGTTTTCTGCTAGGTCTGAGTCTCAATGGCCACTTGAGAGACATGCCCTTCATGAACAAATACGAGTACCTCGTCAAGTGTCACGAGATGATCAGCATTGGTCTTCTCTTGGAATTGGCTGCTACTTACAGAGGTAAGTGAAAGAGGGATAGAGAAGTGGAAACAAGTGTGAGTGGGAAAGGGAAAAAACCATCAGTTTTCTGCTAGGTCTAGGTCTCAATGGCCACTTGAGAGACATGCCCTTCATGAACAAATACGAGTACCTCGTCAAGTGTCACGAGATGATCAGCATTGGTCTTCTCTTGGGATTGGCTGCTACTTACAGAGGTAAGTGAAAGAGGGATAGAGAAGTGCAAACAAGTGTGAGTGGGAAAGGGAGAAACAGGCATTTGGCCACCACGCTGGCCAAATGCTGATTTTCATACGGGTCGCAGGGAGCCGCTGAATTCAGGCACGGCAGGACAGAGACCTGTGGAAGTCCATGTTCATCATCATCATCAGCAACCCATCAACGGCTCACTACTGAGCGCAGGTCTCCTCTTAGAGAAGGGTTATAGGCCATAGTCCACCACGCTGCTGGCCCAATGCGAATTGGCGGATTTCACACACCTTCAAGAACATTGTGAAGAACTCTCAGGTGTGCAAGTTTCCTCACGATGTTTTCCTTCACCATTGAAGCAAGTGATATTTAATTGCTTAAACGTACTTGACTCCGAAAAGTCAGAGGTGCATACCCGGCATCGAACCTGCGACCCCCCGAATAGGAGCACTGTCCAAACCACTAGGCAATCACTGCTTATGTTACGTTACATGAAGTCCATGTTACGTTCTCTCTAATATGGTTGAGCGTAGCAACGGCTGAGTCATGCGTCATACTCGTGTACGGGTGCCGCCGGCGGGAAAAGAGCTACTTTCTGACTGCCCGTCTTAATATGTATTCAATAATTGTAAGTAGTATGCATTTTTGGAACTTCCCCTCATTGTGGAAACACTGGAGTATCTATTGTATTGTAAACTTGTTTTAAAAAAACCGCCGAGTTTCTTTGCTGGTTCTTCTCGGCAGGAAGGGCATTCCGAACCAGTAGCAGACTCATTGACAGTTCAAAAGCCCTTGTAAAAAAAATTATTTGAATAAAAAATATTTCTCTTCTATTCTATTCATGCAAAATACCTTTGCCCAGCGGTGGACATCAGCTATCGGTTGATAAAGAAGAAGATGAAGACATCAATGTGGATTAAATGGAAAAAACTTGACTCTCAAGACTCATGACTTAAAACAGACTATAACGTAACGTAACGTTTTAGGTACGATGGACGTACAAGCGACCAAAATGATGAGCATCCATTTGGAGCCTCTCCTGCCGCCCACTTCCATCGAGCTGGATATTCAACAGGTACCTAATCAAACACGTTCCTATCTATATTTATACTTTTTATACTTTAATATATAAAGCTGAAGAATTTGTTTGATTGTTTGCTTGAACGCGCTAATCTCAGGAACTACTGGTCTGATTTGAAAAATTCTTTCAGTATTATTTAGCCCATTTATCGAGGAATATATCATCACGCTAAGACCGATAGGAGCGGAGTACCAATGAATGAATAATGCTTCAAAATCGAGGGGTTTTTTCAATAGGCTTCTTGCAGCGTGAAAATTTATCTTTTTATAATCCCATAGAAAATCAGTAATTCTACGCGGACGAAGTCGCGAGCGACCGCTAGTGTTTCATATTACGTAAAGTTCCCTCAAATATGGTTGAGCGAAGCAACGGCTGGGTAATGCGTGATGCTCATGAACGGCTGCCACCGGCGGGAATGGGGCTACTTTCTGTCTGCCCGTTTTAACATGTATTGAATTGTAAATAGGTATACATTTTTGGAAATTCCCCTCACTGTGAAAACACTGCATATATAGCATAGTATCTATTGTAAACATCAGGAGCAACCGCCGAGTTTCTTGCTGGTTCTTCTCGGCAGGAACGGCATTCCGAACCAGTGGTAGATTCATAGACTATTCAGAAGCACTTGTAAAAGTTTTTTTTTTAATTTGAATAAAAATATTTCTATTCTATTCTATTAGTAAGGGTGTACGAGTACGTGTTAGTAGGTCACGTAGTAGATCAAGGCTCAGGGTTACTCAGCGGGCGATGGAGAGAGCTATGCTTGGTATATCCCTGCGTGATCAAATCAGAAATTAGGAGAACCAAAGTCACCGACATAGCTCAGTGAGTCGCGAAACTGAAGTGGAAATGGGCGGGGCACATAGTTCGAAGAGCTGATGGTCGTTGGGGTCCCAAGGTGCTGGAGTGGCGACCCCGCACCGGGAAACGCAGTATTGGCAGACCCCCCACTAGGTGGACCGACGACATCAAACGAGTCGCAGGGAGCCGCTGGATTCAAGCGGCGCAACACCGAAGCCTGTGGAAGTCCATGCAGGAGACCTTTGTCCAGCAGTGGAAGTCTATAGGTTGGTCTCGTGGTTGGCTCGCGATTTCGTTTAAGGCTATGTCTGAAAATCAGCGCTCAGCACTTTAATGTTACTTAATTATGCTGAGGCAGTAGCCTTTTCAGCTTTAACATTTAAGAACAATTTATTATTAAATTATTTATTGATTAAGTTTTTGTCTGTATATCATTATTCTTAAAGACCTTCTTGTTATAAAAGCTGTATAAATGTTTATTTATTTATTTATTTATTTATAAAGAAGAAGAAGAAGTAAGGGTGTATTTATGTGTATTACAGGGGGTGCAAGTGGCTGCGCTGCTTGGTGTGGGGCTATTGTACCAGGGGACGGCGCATGCGCACTACGCGCAAGTTCTGCTTAACGAGATTGGTAAGTTGAGCTGACTTTTCCCTTTGGGATATAATAATAATAATTTATTTATTTAAATAAAGTTTCACACTTGCAATAATTCTTACAGTAAAAATACATAAGCATACAAAATATGATCATAAAGCTTTTTCGCTTCTCTGAACTCCCAAACTAGGAGAACCCGTGTCTTGGGAGTCAGTTTCTTTCCAATTAGTTCATAGTTGTGCAATGTACAGAACAACAGAAACATCACAACATAAGTTCATCAAGATTATATATGTACATTTGCTTATAAATCGTTAAGTTAATAAATTAATAATTAATAATATAAATTGTATCCCCAAATATAAATTACATCCCGCGATTGATGTTTACACTATGAGATATATTTATCGTCTAGTTCAGTAGCGATCGTCACTGAATTCGCCAATCAAATAACGCGGCCGCGGGTCGCAGGGGCGTGAGTGGTGTGCGGGGTGCGGGAGATATATTATTCATCATTCATTAGTAACGCATTAACGGCTCACTACTGAGCGCAGGTCTCCTCTCAGAGAAGGGTTATAGCCATATAGTCCACCACGCTGGCCCAATGCGAATTGGCGGACTTCACACACGTTCAAGAACATTATGAAGAACTCTCAGATGTTTACACTATGAGATATATTTATCGTCTAGTTCAGTAGCGATCGTCACTGAATTCGCCAATCAAATAACGCGGCCGCGGGTCGCAGGGGCGTGAGTGGTGTGCGGGGTGCGGGAGATATATTATTCATCATTCATTAGTAACGCATTAACGGCTCACTACTGAGCGCAGGTCTCCTCTCAGAGAAGGGTTATAGCCATATAGTCCACCACGCTGGCCCAATGCGAATTGGCGGACTTCACACACGTTCAAGAACATTATGAAGAACTCTCAGGTGCGCAGGTTTCCTCACGATGTTTTCCTTCACCATTGAAGCAAGTGATATTTAATTGCTTAAACTATACTACTGTTATAGTATAATTAATTCCTTGATAATATCGCTCGGTCGGTCGAAAAAATATGTATAGTATCTCGGGACATAATATATGTACAGTGCGAAAAGGATCTTTTTGCCCGCGTGGCCAAAGTTGGAACTAACACTGCACTCATAGAAAAAATTAATTTAATGACAGAACTTGTGTGTGCTGTTAGCTCACTCACGCCCCCCTGTCAACGCATCGGAGTGCCAATAGATTGTGAGTGCCTTGTCGTACTTGAATATGAAGATCTTCCTCAGGGCTGGTGTTGGGTTGACAGCTGCGTTGACATGTGAACTACCTCGGAACAGGTGGCTACTGTTCCGAGGTAGTTCAGGTGTCTCTGTCAGTGTGTCAGTTTCAGGACTTATAATGCTCTGCTAGTATTACTACCGGTAAAATTGAGTATTTGACTTTTATCAACAATATCGTATGACGTAGCACTATGTTAAGATTAAGTTCGCGGGGCGACATCTATTTTGATCAATGTGAGTTTCGTTCTTGCGAACGTCCGAACGAATGCTAGTAGCGCCATCTAGCGTTTGATGTAGAGATCGTCGCTTAATCCAGGGACAAATCAAGCTAAAATCGCTTGCGGAATCGTTTATGTCAGACGAGTTTTTAACCGACTTCCAAAAAGGAGGAGGTTCTCAATTCGGCCGGTATCTTTTTTTTTTTTTTTTTCTTTTTTTTTTTTTCTATGTATGTCCACCGATTTCTCCGGGATTACTGGACCGATTCGTGTGATTTTTTTTTTTAATCGACAGAGGATGTTTGCGAAATGGTCCCATAAAAATTTTAACCTTCAACTCCTCAAGCCTGATGCTGCAGGCTAAAACTATGGCGATTTAGAAAATTTCGATTACGAATTGATATTGTAGGTAACAAGTATGGACTACATCATGGAGCTCCAGGTCCTAGCTCCTCAATCATAGGATACTACACTTAAAAGCTTAAAATAAAAATTCTTTTCAAAAAACCGACTTCTAACGCCACTACAAAGTATAAAAATAATTTTAGTTTGTCCACGTTTGTTGAAGTCGGGCGGGCCTAAAATACAAACTATGAAACCGACTCGCGATGCTCGCTCGACTTCTACAAACGAGTCTATCATATTCTGTAGCGTCGCGCATCGGTTTCATAGTTTGTATATAGGTCCGCCCGACTTCAACAAACGTGGACAAACTAAAATTATTTTTATACTTTGTAGAGGCGTTAGAAGTCGGTTTTTTGAAAAGAATTTTTATTTTTAAATCCCTTGAAAGAACTTTTCTTATGTTCTGTGTTGCTCACTCACTCGCTGAATCAGACTTTAATTTTTTACTAACTTATATAAGGCTTCTAGAATAAATCTCTTATGTAGAGATGAGTTGTCGTTTTTGCACGCCTGTTTCATTACCTATATATGTCTTATAAAATACTTGACAAGTAAATAACTTCGTTTTGTCTGTAACAGGTAAGCCCCCGGGCCCCGATATGGAGAACTGCGTGGAGCGTGAAGGCTACGCGCTGGCAGCAGGATTAGCGCTGGGCCTGGTGTGCCTGCGCGCTGCGTCCACCGCGCCGCACCTCGCGCACATCGCGCCGCAGCTGCGGACGTACATGCTGGGCGGAGACCGGCGCGTCAACGGTATGTGGACTCGCTGCGGAGATATGGAGACCTGCGCGCTGCGTCCACCGCGCCGCACCTCGCGCACATCGCGCCGCAGCTGCGGACGTACATGCTGGGCGGAGACCGGCGCGTCAACGGTATGTAGACTCGCTGCGGAGATATGGAGACCTGCGCGCTGCGTCCACCGCGCCGCACCTCGCGCACATCGCGCCGCAGCTGCGGACGTACATGCTGGGCGGAGACCGGCGCGTCAACGGTATGTAGACTCGCTGCGGAGATATGGAGACCTGCGCGCTGCGTCCACCGCGCCGCACCTCGCGCACATCGCGCCGCAGCTGCGGACGTACATGCTGGGCGGAGACCGGCGCGTCAACGGTATGTGGACTCGCTGCGGAGATATGGAGACCTGCGCGCTGCGTCCACCGCGCCGCACCTCGCGCACATCGCGCCGCAGCTGCGGACGTACATGCTGGGCGGAGACCGGCGCGTCAACGGTATGTGGACTCGCTGCGGAGATATGGAGGCCTGCGCGCTGCGTCCACCGCGCCGCACCTCGCGCACATCGCGCCGCAGCTGCGGACGTACATGCTGGGCGGAGACCGGCGCGTCAACGGTATGTGGACTCGCTGCGGAGATATGGAGACCTGCGCGCTGCGTCCACCGCGCCGCACCTCGCGCACATCGCGCCGCAGCTGCGGACGTACATGCTGGGCGGAGACCGGCGCGTCAACGGTATGTGGACTCGCTGCGGAGATATGGAGACCTGCGCGCTGCGTCCACCGCGCCGCACCTCGCGCACATCGCGCCGCAGCTGCGGACGTACATGCTGGGCGGAGACCGGCGCGTCAACGGTATGTGGACTCGCTGCGGAGATATGGAGACCTGCGCGCTGCGTCCACCGCGCCGCACCTCGCGCACATCGCGCCGCAGCTGCGGACGTACATGCTGGGCGGAGACCGGCGCGTCAACGGTATGTGGACTCGCTGCGGAGATATGGAGACCTGCGCGCTGCGTCCACCGCGCCGCACCTCGCGCACATCGCGCCGCAGCTGCGGACGTACATGCTGGGCGGAGACCGGCGCGTCAACGGTATGTGGACTCGCTGCGGAGATATGGAGACCTGCGCGCTGCGTCCACCGCGCCGCACCTCGCGCACATCGCGCCGCAGCTGCGGACGTACATGCTGGGCGGAGACCGGCGCGTCAACGGTATGTGGACTCGCTGCGGAGATATGGAGACCTGCTCGCTGCGTCCACCGCGCCGCACCTCGCGCACATCGCGCCGCAGCTGCGGACGTACATGCTGGGCGGAGACCGGCGCGTCAACGGTATGTGGACTCGCTGCGGAGATATGGAGACCTGCGCGCTGCGTCCACCGCGCCGCACCTCGCGCACATCGCGCCGCAGCTGCGGACGTACATGCTGGGCGGAGACCGGCGCGTCAACGGTATGTGGACTCGCTGCGGAGATATGGAGGCCTGCGCGCTGCGTCCACCGCGCCGCACCTCGCGCACATCGCGCCGCAGCTGCGGACGTACATGCTGGGCGGAGACCGGCGCGTCAACGGTATGTGGACTCGCTGCGGAGATATGGAGACCTGCGCGCTGCGTCCACCGCGCCGCATCTCGCGCACATCGCGCCGCAGCTGCGGACGTACATGCTGGGCGGAGACCGGCGCGTCAACGGTATGTGGACTCGCTGCGGAGATATGGAGACCTGCGCGCTGCGTCCACCGCGCCGCACCTCGCGCACATCGCGCCGCAGCTGCGGACGTACATGCTGGGCGGAGACCGGCGCGTCAACGGTATGTGGACTCGCTGCGGAGATATGGAGACCTGCGCGCTGCGTCCACCGCGCCGCACCTCGCGCACATCGCGCCGCAGCTGCGGACGTACATGCTGGGCGGAGACCGGCGCGTCAACGGTATGTAGACTCGCTGCGGAGATATGGAGACCTGCGCGCTGCGTCCACCGCGCCGCACCTCGCGCACATCGCGCCGCAGCTGCGGACGTACATGCTGGGCGGAGACCGGCTCGTCAACGGTATGTAGACTCGCTGCGGAGATATGGAGACCTGCGCGCTGCGTCCACCGCGCCGCACCTCGCGCACATCGCGCCGCAGCTGCGGACGTACATGCTGGGCGGAGACCGGCGCGTCAACGGTATGTGGACTCGCTGCGGAGATATGGAGGCCTGCGCGCTGCGTCCACCGCGCCGCACCTCGCGCACATAGGCTACTTTTTATCCCGGAAAATCAAAGAGTTCCCGAGGGACTTTAAAAACTAAATCCACGTGGATGAAATCGTGGGCATCGGCTAGTAAATTATATACTTTGTAGTGGCGCGGGCGTTTGAAGTTGGTTTTTTAAAAAGAATTTTTTTATATAAAATTAATCAAAATCGATCATCATGCCTGTTATGTCATCCTCAGGGTCCCAAAAGGACAGATACAAACAAGGCTCGTTCGCGATCCGAGAGGGCGGTACGGTGAACTTGGACGTGACGTCACCGGGCGCGACCGTAGCCCTAGGGCTGCTGTACCTGCGCTCCAACAGCGCAGCCGTGGCCGAGTGGCTCAAGCCTCCAGCTACCGCGTACCTTTTGGATTTCGTGCGACCAGATCTGCTCATGTTGAGAGTTATAGCTAGAGGTGAGTGCATAAACTGGCCACTATTGTCTTGCGTAAGTAATAAGTTTCCATTTTTTTATGGATTCATCTAAATATATAAAAGGAAAATGTGACTGACTGACTGACTGACTGATCTTTTAAGGCACAGCTCAAACCTCTGGACAGCTTGGGCTTTTTGGTAAACAGATAGCTATTATGTACGTAGGCATCCGCTATGAAAGGATTTTTGAAAATGATAAAAATAGAGGTTTAAAATCGAACTTCGAACGAAGCGAAGCCGCGTGCAAAAGCTAGTTCATCATAAAAAGTTAATTAAAATGAAACCAAAATGAAAAAAAAAAACAATTTGGACCACATGACCTCATCCATCCATCCATCCATCAGCCTGTATTCATCCACTGCTGGATGCCTTTCCTAGAGCGCGCCACCAAACACGGTCCTCCGCCTTCTTCATCCAACCGCTTCCCGCCACCTTCTTAAGGTCGTCCTAGACTGTGCTTGCCGGTACGCGGTCTCCACCAGAACACATGACCAACCTACTGATACGTCATTGTTTTCGTGTTTTTTTTTTTCACTATGGCTGATATTAAAATAATTTTAGAGCAAAATTATGCACTCTAACGCTAAGCTATAACGACAAACTTTTAGAGCATGAGAGGTGAAGAGATTATTGTTGTTGTCTATTAGATCTAAATATGATAAGAATTGAGAAAAAAAACTTTGAAATAGGTCTGGTGCTTTGGGATAAAATAGAAGCAAGTGAAGAATGGATCGAGCGCCAAGTTCCGGCAACCATCAAGCCCTACTGCTTCGTCAAACCCACCGAAGACAACATCGACTATGAAGCTATGAAGTACGTATTTTTTACATACCCAAATAAACTCGCTTTACAGTATCGTTCCTTATTAAGGAAAAATGAAACCATTATTATGTTTATAATGTTGATAGATAAATTTGAGCAGGAAATCTATAAAAAAAATATGTGAGTAGCTTATGAACTGAACTGGTAACCTTTATCCGTTACAAGCATCGCTGGAATCCCATTGAGCACAACAAATTTATATTTACTATTTGACCCATTTGGACATACAAGCTGGATATTACTCTGGCACGTAGGAATTTGTTTTTTCGTGATTGCAGTCAAGCACAAAACTATCGTTGTCGTCGACCCAACCCATAGACTTGCTTTATACCTGATGGTGGAGGAATATGTGGGCGCAATTGATTTCCGTTTAATTTATATTAATTAATTTTGAGTATTGTAGTCTTTACGTTTAGATTAGTGTTAATGATTAATTCATACTTTGGCAGTCTCTGCCCAGAGACTCATTCGACTAGTAGATGCCTTCGCGTCTAGGTCGTTCTATTTGATTGAGGGATTGCGATAGCAATCGCTCCCTAATCAAATAAATATTGTCTATACGCTTAGATTTGTGTTAATGATTAATTCATACTTTGGCAGTCTCTGCCCAGAGACTCATCCGACTAGTAGATGCTTTCGCATCTAGGTCGTTCTTCTCGATTGAGGGATTGCGATAGCAATCGCTCCCTAATCGATTAAATATTGCCAGTACGCTTAGATTAGTTTAAATGATAAATTAATACTCTGTTATTTTTGATAACTACCCTCACGT
This sequence comes from Oeneis ivallda, assembly GCA_029955525.1. Classification (NCBI taxonomy): domain Eukaryota; kingdom Metazoa; phylum Arthropoda; class Insecta; order Lepidoptera; family Nymphalidae; genus Oeneis; species Oeneis ivallda. The sequence continues at coordinate 22,543,838 of JARPMR010000018.1, read as the reverse complement.
TTAGATGTTGGTTTGATTAATTAATATTTTGATATTTTTGATAACTACCCTCATGTTTAGATATTGGTTTGATTAATTAATATTTTGATATTTTTGATAACTACCCTCACGTTTAGATGTTGTTTTGATAAATTAATACTTTGATAGTTTTGATAACTACCCTTATGTTTAGATATTGGTTTGATTAATTATTAATATTTTGATGTTTTGATAGTTACCCTCACGTTCAGATGGTGGTTTGTCTGTCGTGCTGTGGTTATTAGCTGAGTGGAAAGGGGCCGTTATTGGGGATGGTGGCGACGGCTTTAGGTAGGGTTTCAGCGTTTTAAGAGACGCGTTCTCTTAAAGCCTGATTAGTTTTGAGTAATAATTCCCGCTTCTGGTCCATGGCTAATAAATGTAAAAGAGGGGCTTTTGAGGGTACTTTACTCGAAGAATGAACATCCTAAGTAATTAAATTATCTTTCCACGCTACCTACCCTCGTCGCGCGACAAATGAGTGACTTTGTCGCCGACGAGGATACCTGCTCCGACAAATACATCTTGAGAAAACTTGCGCCTGATAGTTCTCCATAATATTCTCAAAGGTTTGTGGTGGACTATGGAATATAACCCTTCCCTGAGAGGAGACCTGCGCTCAGAAGTGAGCCGTTGGTGAGTTCTGATGATGATGATATTGAACTGGGACATGTCCTTATGTTTTCCAGCCAAGCATACTGCAACATAATAGCGGGGGCGTGTTTCGCGCTGGGGTTGCGGTTCGCGGGCTCGGGGGACGAGGACGCGCGGGACGCCGTGCTGCACTTCGTGTCGCTGTTCCTGCGGCTCAGCGGGCGCGGGGTGGCCGAGCTGGCGGGCGGCTCCACGTTCGAGGCTTGCACGTGTGTGTGCTTGCTGGCTGCGGGGATGGTGAGTGTCACCCTGGGGCTGCGGTTCGCGGGCTCGGGGGACGAGGACGCGCGGGACGCCGTGCTGCACTTCGTGTCGCTGTTCCTGCGGCTCAGCGGGCGCGGGGTGGCCGAGCTGGCGGGCGGCTCCACGTTCGAGGCTTGCACGTGTGTGTGCTTGCTGGCTGCGGGGATGGTGAGTGTCCCCCTGGGGCTGCGGTTCGCGGGCTCGGGGGACGAGGACGCGCGGGACGCCGTGCTGCACTTCGTGTCGCTGTTCCTGCGGCTCAGCGGGCGCGGGGTGGCCGAGCTGGCGGGCGGCTCCACGTTCGAGGCTTGCACGTGTGTGTGCTTGCTGGCTGCGGGGATGGTGAGTGTCCCCCTGGGGCTGCGGTTCGCGGGCTCGGGGGACGAGGACGCGCGGGACGCCGTGCTGCACTTCGTGTCGCTGTTCCTGCGGCTCAGCGGGCGCGGGGTGGCCGAGCTGGCGGGCGGCTCCACGTTCGAGGCTTGCACGTGTGTGTGCTTGCTGGCTGCGGGGATGGTGAGTGTCCCCCTGGGGCTGCGGTTCGCGGGCTCGGGGGACGAGGACGCGCGGGACGCCGTGCTGCACTTCGTGTCGCTGTTCCTGCGGCTCAGCGGGCGCGGGGTGGCCGAGCTGGCGGGCGGCTCCACGTTCGAGGCTTGCACGTGTGTGTGCTTGCTGGCTGCGGGGATGGTGAGTGTCCCCCTGGGGCTGCGGTTCGCGGGCTCGGGGGACGAGGACGCGCGGGACGCCGTGCTGCACTTCGTGTCGCTGTTCCTGCGGCTCAGCGGGCGCGGGGTGGCCGAGCTGGCGGGCGGCTCCACGTTCGAGGCTTGCACGTGTGTGTGCTTGCTGGCTGCGGGGATGGTGAGTGTCACCCTGGGGCTGCGGTTCGCGGGCTCGGGGGACGAGGACGCGCGGGACGCCGTGCTGCACTTCGTGTCGCTGTTCCTGCGGCTCAGCGGGCGCGGGGTGGCCGAGCTGGCGGGCGGCTCCACGCTCGAGGCTTGCACGTGTGTGTGCTTGCTGGCTGCGGGGATGGTGAGTGTCACCCTGGGGCTGCGGTTCGCGGGCTCGGGGGACGAGGACGCGCGGGACGCCGTGCTGCACTTCGTGTCGCTGTTCCTGCGGCTCAGCGGGCGCGGGGTGGCCGAGCTGGCGGGCGGCTCCACGTTCGAGGCTTGCACGTGTGTGTGCTTGCTGGCTGCGGGGATGGTGAGTGTCACCCTGGGGCTGCGGTTCGCGGGCTCGGGGGACGAGGACGCGCGGGACGCCGTGCTGCACTTCGTGTCGCTGTTCCTGCGGCTCAGCGGGCGCGGGGTGGCCGAGCTGGCGGGCGGCTCCACGCTCGAGGCTTGCACGTGTGTGTGCTTGCTGGCTGCGGGGATGGTGAGTGTCACCCTGGGGCTGCGGTTCGCGGGCTCGGGGGACGAGGACGCGCGGGACGCCGTGCTGCACTTCGTGTCGCTGTTCCTGCGGCTCAGCGGGCGCGGGGTGGCCGAGCTGGCGGGCGGCTCCACGCTCGAGGCTTGCACGTGTGTGTGCTTGCTGGCTGCGGGGATGGTGAGTGTCACCCTGGGGCTGCGGTTCGCGGGCTCGGGGGACGAGGACGCGCGGGACGCCGTGCTGCACTTCGTGTCGCTGTTCCTGCGGCTCAGCGGGCGCGGGGTGGCCGAGCTGGCGGGCGGCTCCACGTTCGAGGCTTGCACGTGTGTGTGCTTGCTGGCTGCGGGGATGGTGAGTGTCACCCTGGGGCTGCGGTTCGCGGGCTCGGGGGACGAGGACGCGCGGGACGCCGTGCTGCACTTCGTGTCGTTGTTCCTGATGCTCAGCGGGCGCGGGGTGTTTTTAAATTTTACTCTTTTTTGAAAAGTGTCTAAATTTGATTCTAAGGTGATAATACACTACTAGAAAATTTACTAAAATTTTATTCAATCGATAAGTACCAAAAAAATGCAGTTAAAGTTTGCCTTTTCAATTTCCGCGCGTAAACGCTAGACGCCATGTGATGACGTCGTATGGACAGTAAAATCGTTCGCTCAAATGGTTGGCGCCCTTTGTAAAGCCGACACATAGCGACCACCGGTACATGCCGAAGGCGGCGCTTCTTATGTGAACCACTGTGTACTTAAGTGCGTCACACTAAATCAGTAATTCCCAAAGTGGTCCAGGTGGACCCCCAGGGGTCCACGGGAGACTCGACGGGGGTCTACGTTGGCGTGACAGAAAAATGGGGGTTCACAATTCGTAAGCGGGGGTCGATAGTGAAGCCGCCGCCGACGCGCCGTCTGCAACGCTTGTTCAGACGTGCAAAGGGACCAAATACGACTTGTGGGTGGTGTGTGTGCTTGCAATCTTGCATGAACTTGTTTGATTCTTCACCAATATAAATACGAATGCCAAGAATAAACGTTACTCATTTGTTCCCGGAATTTCGGAGAGAAAAGTACCTAAAGTGAATCGATCTTAGTGATTGCCAGCGACGGAAAAAGTAAGTAGGCTGCCTTTTGCTATACATACTTTTATTTTATTTATTACTTATTTATTTATTTAGAACAGAAATCCGAGAAAGGTAGAACTTTTTGTCCCTAATTTATTAGTAATTGTTTATTTCCCGACTGTGTGGTGTTTCACTAATATAAGTCATCTTTATTATCAACCCAGCGAGGTCTCCTCTAAGAGAAGGGTTACAGGTCATAGTCCACCATGCTGGCCCAATGCGAATTGGTGGACTTCACACACCTTCGAGAACATTATGGAGAACTCTCAGGTGTTACGTGTACGTTATTAATGTTTAATTTTGATTGCAGGTACAATTATATTTTGATTTACTATACTTACTTAATATAATATTGTAAAATATGATAACAATAATAATAATTAATAGTTACTTACATAGTATTTGAATAAATACAACACAAGAAAATATACTATTTTTTTATTTTTACCACTCCGAGTTTTCTAAATAAAATAAGTGAGAATTGATTGGTTTTTGTGCTGTGAGTAGATGTCAAAAATGTAAGCTTGAGATGGAATCACTTCTTTTTGAATGGTCAACTTTACTTTTGACATCCACTCACAGCACAATCAATTAATTAATTTACCAATCAATTCTCTTTTTTTTTCAAAGAATGTTGTTTTCGTGGTTGGAACTCACTCGCAACGCCAATTTTCATAATTTATCTTCACATTTTTTGTCGACTGGAAATATGATAGAAATTTAGCTGCAGGGGGTCCACCGGAACCAGCAAACTTTTGAAAGGGGTCTATGAGCAAAAAAAGTTTGGGAACCTCTGCACTAAATGTTTGTGTGCTGTATTATGATGATAGTATATGTATATAAAGTGATGATTCAGATCTAATACTACCAGTATTTTGATTTGTGTTTTTCATTAATCTAAAAAAATTTAAATAAATGATGGTACCAAATGATTAAATAATGTATTTATTTATTTTCACATAGTTTCAAAAATACCGTGTATTTGTACTGCAGACTATTTGAGCGGATGAACTATATAGACTACTGACCTTATGACGTAGTGTAATGGCGGGTACTGTTTGACGTTTCGCATATTTGTAGCAAACAAAAAAAGTGAAAACTTTGAAATTAAATATAAAATTTATTTTCATAATTTTGTAAACTGAAACTGCCACTTCCCGATTCCTTATTGCCTATCATAACTATCATATTTTTAGATTATTTCTCATTAGGAGTAAAATACCCTAGTACAGCTTTAACCTGACGTCTCGCTACTTTCCAGTCCCGGATCACGATCCATGGTACTGGAAAGAAATATCTACAACTAAAACATCTGTCGTTATAATCCGTTTGCTTTATAATAATTTTTATTATTAGATAGATTTTCAAGTTTGGCGGATTATAGCAAAAGTTTGTTATGCCTCGTGCATTAATGATGAAAATGAAAATGAAAAAATATTTATTTGCCAAAAGAAAAACTTTACAAAGATTTGTACATCCGTTGAGACTTGAGACCCACACTAGGTGGTATCGTGGGGCCCAATTCACCAATATTAACAACTAGCTGATGCCCGCGACTTCGTCTGCGTGGATTTAGTTCATAACATCCCGCGGGAAATCTTTGTCACCCTCCAGGTTCTCAACTATACCTATCCAATAAATCACGTCAATCCGTAGCTTTGTAGCAGGAAACATTTGATCGTCTTGCTCGCGGCATTGTTAATGATGATTCAAAGAGAAAACATATTACTGATGATATTATCAATTACGTTAAACTATAATTTTTATAATTGTTTTTACCATAATTTTTTACCATAATTAACCAAATACAAAATTACGTTTAGCTGTCATTTACGTTTTGTTCTTCCACTGTCATTTTCGTTTTTTTATTCCATGTCAGATGCATTTTTGTTATACCAGGTTTTATATTGACTTGACGGAAACGCGGTCGAACGGGATAAAAAGTATCCTATGTCCGTCTCCTGGTTCTAAGCTACCTCTCCACCAATTTTGAGCCAAATCGGTTCATCCGTTCTTGAGTTATAAATAGTGTAACTAACACCACTTTCTTTTATATATATAGATATTGTTTACAGACTAGGTCGTAGGCCCAATTCAGCACTATTAACAATATTTATCTACTCCAGCATCGAAAAGTTCCAATTTCGAGTTTGACAGCTGAATCGAAATGAACCCTCTTTCGGTTTTGCTTCTCATTTCGATGCAGCTCGTTGTATGGGAGCTGAATCGAAATGGTTATCTTCTTAAAATAGGATACCTAAAGCTAAGGCTCTGAGTTCTGGCACTTTTGTACCGTTCATATGACAGAGGCGCCACAGGCGGCTGGTGGCGGCTTACGGAGTTACTTTTTGTTGACAGAGGCGCCACAGGCGGCTGGTGGCGACTTACGGAGTTACTTTTTGTTACTTTATTGAGCCTACGGCGTATTTTGTTAATGATTTTACTTCCTTGTCGTAGATAAAATCTTGTATGCAACTGAACGTAATTAGTCATTTTAATTCTCGTACTATCCTATTTTGATACTCGGCAAGCCTCGTATCAAAAAACAGCACTCAAATTAAAATGACCCTCATTACGATGCAGTTGCATAAATAGCTATTACAGGTTTACAGTTGACACGTGGGTGAAATGACAAATAAATTAAGATAAACTAAGCTAAATTATACTTACATATAAAATTACAAATTTAGCTATTGCATAGCTTTTATCGCGGGCTTTGAACTAGAACAAACAGTTTGAGCGCGGCGACCGAATCAAGAAATTCCGTAACGAAAAAACCTAACACCGTCGTTCAGTAAGCGTTCAACATTTTAGAGGTTCACATTTAGCTCTGTTTGGCGCAGTGGGCGAGCGGCCGCTTTCTTTAGATGTAGCAGGTTCGAATCTCAATCGCGAAGTAGTGACAGTGCGCTTTTCTTGTTTGTTTGTTTTTTATTTTTTTGCATAATTTTTAATATGCAAAAAAAATATTGCATAATAGTACATTATTGTCGAGGCTCGGAATAAAACAATTTATGGACGAGTAACATTGGAAGGCCGAGGCGAAGCCGAGGACTTCCAAGTGATTTTAAAAGGACGAGGCGCTAGCCGAGGCCTTTTTAAGTAAACGAGGCCATGAATTGGTATTTCGGCCGAGGCTTATATAGTACTTTTCTCTAATTTGCGAGGAAACAACAAAAAAATAATTAAAGAAACACTGTTTTATTTCATGTTAAATGTTATAGTACAATTTGTACAGTTATGAAATGATAATTGTATACTTTTGCCAGGTAAGTTAACATGTTGAATACTTTGGCTTGAGTTTAGTTCTGAAGGATCACTGGAGGCTTTAGTAGCTAATTTGGTATGTGGTGCTTCAGATGACGTAGACGGCTGAGGTTCGAAAGGTGTAAAGACTTATAGCTATAGCGTCATTTATTTGGGTGGTTATCTTAGATTTGTTTTCAATAGATTCTTCTATGTATCCCTCGGCTACTTTATCTGATAACCATCCACCGGTCTCTTCAAAGTGGTCAAATTTACTCCAGTATCAGCGAGGAGAGTGGCGGAAGACCTTCTTAAGCAATGTCCTGTATAGGATTCTGCTTCAGGTAAATTAAGATACGTTGCAATGCGTTTAGGTATTGCTGCAATTTTATGACGTCCAACTACCTGATTGGTGCACTTCCCATTTTTAAAATTTAAGAAAAATCGGTCACTTTTTATACCAACTGGTCGGAGTTTTTGATATTTCTGTACAATTTTTAGTAGCTCATCTTGTATAACAAACATTCGGTTCTTCTTAGTTTTTGTGCAACGCAGACAAACAAGCATTTTATTATTGTGAGTTTCCACGTCATTTATTGTGATGGTTGTCATTTCATTACTGCGACATGCGCCATTTACTCCAAAAATAAGAATGACCTGCAACAAACCAAACGTAAAAATTTTTACTTGGTTTTTTTTACGTAAATATATGAGTTTCTTGTTAGGCTTTCACGGCTGATCTTTACAACCGATTTTGATGAAATTCGGAGGAACTGAAACCGGAAAAAAGGAGTTCCCGCGGGAATTTAATAAAAAACTTAAATCGTAAGGACGAAGTCGCGTTCGTCAGCTAGTATGCATTTTAAAAATACCAAATTGTATGCTGCAATTTTAATAGAAAATGCGAGAAACCTTACCTTTTCTAGTAAATAGTGTTCATCTGGGGCTTCCTTCAAAAAGGTTTCAATATTATTTCCAGAGAATACTTTAGATTTTTTAGGCATAAATCCCTCTGACTTCCTCTTTAAAAATGTTGTTAGATTTGAGTAATCGCCAATATTTACATTTTCTTTTAAACGTAATGTAGTTTTTAGCTTTGAGTATTCACACCACAATGTAGATGGCCTTTTGTTTTTACTCAATTCGTTAAAATAAGCCATAAGGACATTTTCTGAAAACGAATTTGTCTTTTTTCCGGTTTTCCATTGAATGAAGTCTTCATAAGCTTTTTCATATTTTTCTTTAGATTTTGGTGGTAAAAGATTTTCTGATAGAATTTTAGCTTCTTCCGCCATATCTGGTGGTGTAAAGTCCATTAATTCTTCATCCGATTCCGAATCCATTTTTATTTCAGAACAAGAAATATATTGTAAAAGAAAACACCAGTCACCAATAATTCTTTACCTCCAATTAAACCACGCTCTTTTTGTTCCATTTAAAAAAAAATTCATTCCTATTTTTTAAATTGTATAACTCAGCGAAAGAAATGCACATTTAAAACACTTAATCACAGAGGAGAAACACCTAATAGAGGAAAGTGTACATTTTAAAAACCTCGTACCTGTCCAGCAATTTACATTATTGTCCTGTTACGTAATTGCTGGCGCCACGCCAGCAATGAGCCAATTGACGTTTCGTTTTTTTTAAATAAAGAAGCGATTTCCGAGCAAATTTGAGAAAATATTATAATTGCATAAGTTGATAGAAAATGCTATGCAATAGCTTTACCGCGGCAATCCCCGAGTGCCACTTAATTTTTTATTTTTTTTTATTTTTATTGCATTTCAGCTAAAGCTAATACAGATTCAGATTCTGATGCCCTTATTTTAAAGATGTGATGTCACGTTGTTGCCGGCACAGATAACTGCAGGTCGCGGAGATATCCAGGTGCTGCGCGCGTGTCGGCGGCTGCGCGCGCGCCTCCCCGCCGCGCCGCGCCCCGCGCCCGCCGCGCCCGCCGCGCCGCCCCCGCTCACGCACGGCGCACAGGTATGCCCATTTTATGGCCATTTAACCATACACATGCCATGAAGACACATGGCTAAGAACCACTAAAATACGGGTGCTTGCATAAAGAAGCAGGTTCCCGGTACCGATCGGTGCGGGTACAATAGCCCCGTGTCATCATATGCACTCTCACATAAAGAGACAGGTTGAAAGTTTGAAACTTACTAAAGTTCTATGGACCGGTACCGACTCATACCGACCTTGTCTGTACCGGACACCCGCTTTATGCAAGCACCTTTAGGCCAGAGCTCCACTCTAAAACTACGAGTAGTTACAATCGAGCTCCACTCTAAAACTACGAGTAGTTACAATCGAGCTCCACTCTAAAACTACGAGTAGTTACAATCGAGCTCCACTCTAAAACTACGAGTAGTTACAATCGAGCTCCACTCTAAAACTACGAGTAGTTACAATCGAGCTCCACTCTAAAACTACGAGTAGTTACAATCGAGCTCCACTCTAAAACTACGAGTAGTTACAATCGAGCTCCACTCTAAAACTACGAGTAGTTACAATCGAGCTCCACTCTAAAACTACGAGTAGTTACAATCGAGCTCCACTCTAAAACTACGAGTAGTTACAATCGAGCTCCACTCTGAAACTACGAGTAGTTACAATCGAGCTCCACTCTAAAACTACGAGTAGTTACAATCGAGCTCCACTCTAAAACTACGAGTAGTTACAATCGAGCTCCACTCTAAAACTACGAGTAGTTACAATCGAGCTCCACTCTAAAACTACGAGTAGTTACAATCGAGCTCCACTCTAAAACTACGAGTAGTTACAATCGAGCTCCACTCTAAAACTAGTTACAATCGATGACAGGGGTACTATCCGATTGACTGTAGTTCAAGCCACAGCCTGATACCCGAGTATAAGCGCAGGGATGAACGCTTCCCCAATTCAACAAAACAATTTCAAGGCTTGAGACCTCGAGGTTGGAAGTCAAGTCCAGAGTTGCGATTGTCTAAAAGTAGCCGATCAAAATCTTATTCATTTCATGGCATTAGCGTCAAAGTAAAATATTCCTTGACTGTATTAATTTAAAGTCACAAATTCAGTACAACCGATTCTAACATGAAGCGTTATGGAGCGTATCGTACATACCTAAACATATAAGAATGGATACACAAAATTGAGCTCTAATTTAATGCAGTTATGGTTTAATTTACTTTGACGCTAATGCAATGAAATGAATAAGATTTTGATCGACAATTTTTAGACAATCGAGGGGCAGGACCCCTCTTGCTGTGGGTGATAGGCTCGCCACCGTGCGTGGGGGGGTATTGTCAAGTTCGATAGTAGTCGCGTCATCGTCCTCGTCCCAAATCGAGATGACCAACATGTGAACAAACGTTTGCCCCAACAGATGGCGGTACACTGCACCATCGGGCTGCTGTTCCTGGGCGGAGGTCGCTCCACCCTGTCCAGTTCCCCGGAAGCCGTGGCGGCGCTCATTACGGCCTTCTTCCCCAAATTCCCCACGCATAGCGAAGATAACAGGTGAGAAAACGACCATAGACCTACGCCTAGATCTCGTAGTAGGTGATTGTATTGTATTGTATTTGTGGAGGGGACGCCTGCTAACGCCAGGCGGGTGATCAGTCCTGTGTCGGAACTATTCCACCCAATTCCCCATGTTTGGACACAGGTTACTGGTGCCCAGGCAGCCTACCCCCCTCAAACCTACCTGTAGCTTTCGTAAACCTAACTAAATGTCTCCTATTGAAAGGTTTGTTAGGTCTTCTTCACTTAATCTATGCTTACCTTGCAGTTCCCATCTTACCAATGAGTACATAGGGCACTCAGCTATAAAGTGGAAGCTGGTCTCTTCCTCACCGCACTCTGGACAGGATGGGTCTTCTTGAATTCTCATTATTGTGAGATGTCTATTTAGCAGACAGTGTCCCGTTGCTATTCCTATTACCAATGCAATATTGTAGTAGGTGATAGCATTACGGTAAAGCCCTCAGGCATGCACCAAAGTAAAATTCTTTTTTTGGAATGAAGTTCCTTATCTGACGATACAGACTTAGCGGATGGGAGCTAGGCGAAAAAAAGTGTAAGAATTTTCCGTCTCGAGCAGTGTAGACATCCATCCATAGCGCGTATGCTATTGGCTGTGCCCAGTTATAGGGTACGCGCTTATTTATTACGAGATGGTTCTAACATGTGGCGAGAGATGGCGCTGATTTAAAAATGTTTTCATTATTAGAAGATAATATTTTCATAATATTGTTTAAATATACCTATTTCCATTATTATAATCTATTTCCATTATTATAATTTATTAAAAGGAACTTCGTTCCAACCGTGTGTTCCGCGACACACACGCATTTACATTTACACCATAAAAGAAAGAAAAATTTATTCAACTTTTTTGATTTTATATCGTTTTGTTTAGTTGATGATTGTAAAAGTAATAGGGATATTGTAATTTGACTGATATAATAACTCTCGGAAATATAGAGCTTTAAAGTTTCCTTTTAGACAAAAAGCGTTACTTGCGTGTGACATCATAAGCAAGTAGCTCCATACACTGTCCATAGAAAATTTTGTTTTAGAAAGAGACAGATACAGTTGCAGTAAAACAGCTTATAAATTATTTATTTTCTGTTTTTACAAAATATTATTCTTACATGTTACTTTTTCTGTTATATTTAATGAATATCAACGTTTTGACAACAGTCAAATACCTTATTGATTGATTAATTGCATGTATGTGAATCTAAGGAACTGTCATAATACTATTGTAATAATTTTCACGCTAATGTATAAATCATTCAAATTTCAAATTCAAAATTATTTATTTCATGTAGGCCAACCTGTGGCTCTTATGACACGTCATGACTCTACCACCGGTTCGGAAAGCGGATGCTGCTGAGAAGAACCGGCAAGAAACTCAGCAATTGCTGTTTTCAAAATAATCATTTTACAATATTATTATACAGCTTTTACATTGTAATAAGTTTTTTATACTTTCTTGTGGGCAGCCAGATGCCATGCCGATTTAACCCATGCAACTTTGTTAGAATAGAATAGAATATAATATTTCCACAATGAGGTGTTCCAAAGCGTAAGTACTACAATTCAATTCATGTCAAGACGGTTATGATTATATTATGATTATATTATGTTACGTTCCCTCAAATATGGTTGAGCGAAGCAATGGCTGGGTCATGCGTCATGCTCATGAACAGGTGCCACCAGCGGCAATGGGGTTACTTTCTGTCTGCCCGTCTTAACATGTGTTAAATTATAATTAGAAATAATTACGTATGCTTTTGTGGAACTTCCCCTCATTGTGGAATCTCTGCATACATAGAATGATATCAAGTGTATTGTAAAAGTATTTTGAAAAGAGCAACTGCCGAGTTTCTTGCTGGTTCTTCTCGACAGGAACGGCATTCCGAACCAGTGGTAGAGTCATTGACGATTCAAAAGTACTTTTGTAAAAGTTTATTTGAATAAAAAACATTTCTATTCTATTCTATTCTATAGACGTGAATATTCTCGTATTATTTGCAGATACCATTTACAAGCCTTCCGCCATCTGTACGTGCTAGCCGTGGAGCCGCGGCTGATTCTGCCGAGAGACCTGGATACGGGCAAACTCTGCTATGCTCATATACAGGTCAGTAGAGTATTGTTTTTTATTCGATACAAGACAGGATAGTCCCTGACTGCGATCTCACCTGATAGTAAGTGACGATGCAGTCTAAGATGGTAGTGGGTAACTTCGAAGGGGTATGGCAGTTTAAGAAATTAGAGTATTTTAACATCATCATCATCATTAGCAACCCAACAACGTCTCACTACTGAGCGCAGGTCTCCTCTCAGAGAAGGGTTATAGGCCATAGTCCACCACGCTGGCCCAATGCGAATTAGCGGACTTCACACACCTTCAAGAACATTGTGAAGAACTCTCAGGTGTGTAGGTTTCCTCACGATATTTTCCTTCGCCGTTGAAGCAAGTGATATTTAATTGCTTAAACGCACTTGACTCCGAAAAGTCAGGTGCTATCCGGGATCGAACCTGCGACCCCCGAATACGAGACCACAGTCCTAACCACTAGGCTATCACTACTTACGTATTTTAAGATAGCAAGATAGAACTGTGGCGGTGTCGTTAAAGTAAGTTCGCCTTTTGTTACATATTTTGTAATTTTGTGACACCTAAAATATGGAATCAAAATCGTAGCATGCACGAAAAATTTTGTATGCATGCACGAAAAATGCAAAATTTTGTCTACCCCTTTTCTCGTATTGTCCCTATATCTCTAAAGTCTGTTACCCTTCTTTGAGAGGAGACCTGCACTCATTAATGAGCCGTTGGTGGGTTTCTAATGATGATGATCATGATTAACTCTTATCCCTTTCATTACGTTAGCCCATTGAGTTGGACCGTCCAGACGGAACACCGCCGGGTACTAGCTCTATACCTAAAATAGCCGGCGGGAATGGGGCTACTTTATTTCTGCCCATCTTAAGATATATTGCATTGTTAATAGGTATGCATTGTTGGAACTTCCCTCATTGTGGAAACACTGCATACATAGCATAGTATTTATTGTATTGTAAACTTGTTTTGAAAAGAGCAACCGCCGAGTTTCTTGCTGGTTCTTCTCGGTAGGAAGGGCATTCCGAACCAGTGGTAGACTCACCGACGGACGCTTCAAAAGCACTTGTAAAAAGTTTATTTGAATCATACTAATATTATAAATGCGAAAGTGTGTTTTTGGTTTGTCCTTCAATCACGCCGCAACAGAGCCACGGATCGACGTGATTTTTTGCATGAGTATAGTTGAGGACCTGGAGAGTGACATAGGCTGCTTTTATCCCGGAAAATCAAAGAGTTTCCGAGGTATTTTAAAAATTAAATTCACGTGGACAAAGTCGCGGGCATCAGCTAGTAAAAAATATTTTTATTCTAATGTGGAGGGTACCTGGCCTGACAATAACTCGTTACAGGTGATAGACCTGCAAGGCGTCACGAAGGAGATGAAAGCTTGCTTTTATCCCGGAAAATCAAAGAGTTTCCGTGGTATTTTAAAAATTAAATTCACGTTGACGAAGTCGCGGGCATCAGCTAGTAAAAAAATATTTTTATTCTAATGTGGAGGGTACCTGGCCTGACAATAACTCGTTACAGGTGATAGACCTGCAAGGCGTCACGAAAGAGATGAAAGCTCCCTGCATCATTCCGGAGCTGAACACCTTGAGGGAGGTGAAGATCAACGACCCGCGGTACTGGCCCATCGCCTTCCACAGGGACCACAACTGGGACCAGCTCAAGTGAGTACCACTTACGACCAGGTCACATTGCTCGCTTTCTATATGCTCGTGAACGGGTGCCGCCGGCGGGAATGGGGCTACTTTCTGACTACCCGTCTTAACATGAATTGAATTATAGTACATACTTTTTTGTTTTTTGGAACTTCCCCTCATTGTGGAAATATTATATTTTATTGTAACAAAGTTGCATGGGCTAAATCGGCTTGGCATCCAGCTGCCCACAAGATAGTATAAAATACTTATTACAATGTAACAGCTACTACATAATATTGTAAAATGATTATTTTGAAGAGAGCATCTGCTGAGTTTCTTGCCGGCTCTTCTCAGCAGAATCCGCTTTCTGAACCGGTGGTAGAGTCATGACGTGTCATAAGAGCCACAGGTTGGCCTACGTGAAATAAATAATTTAGAATTTTGTTTTTTTTTTTTTAATTTTGTCTATGCCCAAAAAGTATACGCTTTTATAACTTGATTCCGAAAGAATTCGTAGATTAATTGGGTATTTGACTGATATTTTTTTATTTATTTAAAATAACGTTTTTAAATATTATAAAAAATGTCATTTTTCGTTTTTAAATATCTCAACTAGTCTCGGAAATATAGAGCTTTAGAGTTACCTGTTAGACAAAGCGAGCACTATTGAGGTGTGACGTCACAACTCAAATCGTTATAGAAAGAGACCAATACTGTGTACCAATAATATTTCTTTTTTGACCGATCTATTTTCTGTTCTTACAAATATTATTCTGTAAGAATAATATTTTTATGTTACATTTTCGATTACAAATAATGACTATGCAAAACAATCGTTCCCACCCACCAACTGATTACAAACGTATCTCAGTTAATCATGGCATCATCATGGCAGCCTGATGATTTATTTATTTATTTATTTATTTATTCATTTTAGTTGCAGATAGTTTACACATACCCCGTTAGGGTGTAGCAACTTGGTCTGAAATCGACCGTAGTAGAGAGACCGATTTTATTTATTAATATTATTTGTATCGTCAAAATAATCATTTATTTTGTAGTAACATTTTTCCAATAAAAAGTTTTTTAATGTTTTATAAAATTTGTTATCTTTTTCTATGTTTCGAATGCTGTCTGGCAAATTATTATATATTTTTATGGACATTACGAAGGGACTCGAGGTGTAAAGTTTTAGTTTTGATGGTGGTAGGGTTAGTTTATTTTCATGTCTTTCGGGAAATCGACGAGGTTTGTCTTCTTTTTTTTTATAACAGTGTAGATTTTTTCTAACAAATTTACATATTTCATAGATATAGATGGAAGGTAGTGTTAAAATTTTTAATTCTTTAAAATGAGGTAGACATGAGTCTGTAGTTCTTATGTTTGCTAATATGCGTATGCACTTTTTTTGTTGTCTGAAAAGGTCCAGGGCATCGGTGCTATTGCCCCAGAGAATAACACCATATTTCAAAAATGCGTACCCATAGGCATAATACGCAGCTAGTGCAGTTTTTAAGTTGGTGGTTCGTTTTAATTGTCTGAGTCCGTAAATAAATTTACTTAATTTAATTGATTTCTTTACTATGACGGCATCCGCCGCAGATTTGGAGTTTTCATGCAAATCGAATTATTAATTTATTTACTAGCTGATGCCGGCGACTTCGTCCGCGTGGATTCGGTTTCTAAAATCCCTCGGGAACTCTTTGATTTTCCGGAATAAAAAGTAGCCTATATGTCACTCTCCAGCTCCCCATACTATAATCATGCAAAAAATCACATAAATCGATGAACACCGGCTGCACGCACGAAAAAGTGTCACGTTCCGCCTGAGCCTGCGCGTGCAAGCGACAGAGAGGCACGATCGGCCCAAGCGTTGGCTTATGACACATTTATTCATCAATGTTTCTTTATGACGTTATCACGTAAAACTATCGTCCGTAAACCAATTATTTTTTTAATCCATTGTCAAGCTAGTCCTTGACTGCGATCTCACCTGATGGTAAGTGACGATGCAGTCTAAGATGGTAGCGGAACTTGGAAGGGGTATGGCAGTAAACATTCAACCCATACCCCTAATTGGTACACGCCATCGTGCCGGAACGCTAAATCGCTTGGCGGCACGTCTTTGACGGTAGGGTGGTAACTAGCCAAGGCCAAAGCCTCCCACCAGACCAGACCAGAGAAAATTCGGAAATTATTAATTCCCAAATTGACCCCGCCGGGAATCGAACCCGAGACCTCCCAGTTATAACACAACAGTGCTCACCACTGAGCCATGGACGTCGTCAAACCAGACAACCAATATTTTTTATTTTCAGAACATTCCTCGACTATACATGGTGCGTGGACATAAAACAGCGCGCCGGCTGCCTCTCCTACTTGGACGATCCCGACGGCTTCCTCACCATATTGGCCCAAACGTTGACGCTCGACAAGGCCAACATTTGGTCCACCACCACCGAGAACATCGACCTGTTCACCAACGACGAGAAAGTGAAGAACTTTGTCAAACATTACTTGGCCAAGGATGTGAATAAGAGCAAGGAGATCTGCGCCGACTGCTTGGTGTTGCAGCGGAAGAGGAAGGGGGTCAAAAACGAGGTATTTTTATTTATTATATTAAATCCTCACCGACCTCTATAATTAATCTATGATTTCATATGAAATTAATTAAATCAAAAAATTTCATTTATATAAATTAAAATATTTTACTCCTATGAGAAATAAATAATAATTTCAATATTATAAAATAAATTTTATATTTTATTTCAAAATTTTCACCTTTTTTATCTATGCTAAAAATATGCGAAACGTCAAACAGTACCCGCCATTACACTACGTCATCATGTCAGTAGACTAAATAGTTCGCTATACAGATACAAGGTATTTTAGAAACTGTGAAAATAAATAAATACATTAATTATACAATTTAATCATTATTCGGCATGTGATGATGCACAGCATCTGTGGGAGATCACGTGGTACTTCCCTTTTAATCCTTCGACCAATCAGAGGGACCTGTTAAGCTATCAGCCAATCATTAGTCACTTCCGTTTGTTGTTTGTCACGTGGTCACAGGTATGGCGGCGCTCGCCGCGCTTTGCTCATAGCGTCGTTACTTCCCGGTTTGAAAACACGTTTTCACCGAAAATAATTTTAGAATCAATGAAATTATTTTAGTGTAATTGTTGTAAATAAATAAATTCTAAAATAGTGAATTTAATTGAGTGCAATTACCGTAAAGTTTCGGTTAATGTGTGTTTTATCGGACTTCTAAACGTAATTATGGACAATTCCTGTGTGGATAACGTGATACATATCGCCACGTGGCATCGTTACCACCGTCGCTGGCGCCGAGGCTGGGGCTTCTACCGCAAGCCAGCGTTATGCAGCGTCGTCGGGACGCTACGGATCACGAGTCCATTAATTTTAGATCGCAGGGTCGGTCACCAGCGTCAAGCGAGGTAAACGGGAGAAATCTCGGTAAGTCACCCAGTTTTTCTTCTATATATGGAGTCTGGTCTGCTGAGTCAGCACGTTGACCGACATTTTTGAGAAGCAATGCTCAATGCAATGCTGCTTTCGTTCGCAGCGAGCGTAGCTATACTCTTATGTATACTAACTATCTTTATGTCGCGCGCTCTGTGCCGCCGCCATTATCTATTTCGTCTGTTGCTTTGCCAGCGCAGATGCTACGCTGTGACTAGTACGAATATACGATGGGTATGAGTAACTTTTTGCCTCATCCTGGTAATATCGAATAACTAAATGAAATTGAAATTGAAAGAATCGAGGCTTAGTTTATATTAACACTTGAAATAGAAAGATACAAAAATACCTCGTGCGTACTCAGAGCTTTTCTTGCTTGTAATTTTACAAAAATTGGTCATGCTACACAGGCCTTAAAGACGCTTTAAAACTTTGAGCGTAAATTGTACTTGCCACTATCTTAACCTCCCTCGACAATGTTGCAATATTTGTGATACGATATGATACGATATGGAATACGATATACATTGTGTCTTAACCACAGTGACCCGTCAAAGTTCGCGCTGGAATGTAGGTAACCTCAGAGAATGACTTGTTGAAGTATCTCGATAAGAGGTTAAGCAGTTAATTAATGAATAAAACCTAGAATGATGGAGACTACTTTGTTAATTCTAATAAGGCCATGGCCGCCATGTGTAATGCTTTGCTAGCCGAACGTATCTATGTTCAATGTGAACAAAATCTGTAACTTTTTGTTGAGTGGTTGCTTTTTCGATCCTAATACGCAAAGCCAAAATTTGGAATGCCGTTCCGGTTTCCATTTTCTCTATAACCACTAAACTATAATTTGGGGTGCCTTTAAAACAAAAGTGAATAGGCATTTTCTAGACAAGCTCGCTTCTTCTTGGGGTGCATCCTCACTTGCCATCAGCTGTCATGGCGTTCGGGGATCTGCGTAAGATACCTCCGAGTTACAAATATCTTTTTGAAATTGATAATGATAAAGTGATCAGAGTTACAGTTGCGGTTGTAAGTCATGAATTAGTAACATAAAAAAAAAAAAACTCTTGTGGGGATCAGCGTAAGATACCTCCGAGTTACAAATATCTTTTTGAATTCGATGACGATCAAGTGATCATGGTTACAGTTGCGGTTGTAAGTCATGAGTAAGTTACATAAATAAAAATAAAAACTTTTGGGGTGATCTGCGTAAGATACCTCCTAGTTAAGAATATATTTTTGAATTCGATGATGATTTCATTGTAAGTCATAATTAAGATAAAAACTTCTTGGGGATCTGCGTAAGATACCTTAGAGTTACAAATATCTTTTTGAATTCGATGATGATTAGTTGATCATGTTTACAGTTGTGGTTGTAAGTCCAAAATAAGTTACATTAATACTAATAAAAACTTTTGTGGGGATCTGCGTAAGATACCTCCTAGTTACGAATTTCTTTTTGAATTCGATGATAATTTCATTTTAAGTCATGAATAAGTTACATAAATAAGATACAAAATTTCTTGGGGATCTGCGTAAGATACCTTGGAGATACAAATATCTTTTTGAATTCGACGATGATTAGTTGATCATGTTTACAGTTGTGGTTGAAAGTCCTAAATAAGTTACATAAATACTAGTAAAAACTTTTGTGGGGATCTGTGTAAGATACCTCCGAGTTACAAATATCTTTTTGAATTTGATGATGATCAATTAGTGATCATGCTTAAAGTTGCCGTTGTATACATAAGAAATTGGTGGCGTGGACAGGTGGGCTGTTGTCGGCCAATGACTCGCTGCCATCGCAGCTCGAGTTTTTCGGAGGCTGCCTCTGAGTGTATCGGAGGCAGTGGTAGTTGCTTTGGGCTCCGAAGGCCCTTCTCTATATACGGGAATGCGACTACCATTTACCTCCTGACTTATACTTATTCTTGTCCAGTTTGCTCCCATATCCTGCCTAGCTTTGAAACCACCAAATTCATGAGGGTCAGTTGCTGTTGCGACAGGTGGTATGAATATGTGGGTCCAATTTTGGTATTTGCGCCGGATAAGGTTGGAAAGAAATGTCAAGAGCAAGTTTCATAATCGAACGATCTATCCAGTCCTTTCGGCGGCAAATCAACTCCAATGCCGCCAGTACCTCAAGAACATGACTCATAAAAAGCAACGAATCTTTTGAGAATGTTTAAAGGAAAGGACAACACAACAGGTGCCTCGCGGTCATTTCAACCCGAGTTTTACTGGGGCTGCCTCTGAGCGTATCGGAGGCAGTGGCAGTTGCTTAGGGCTCCGAAGGCCCTTTCTCAATGTAATGACGAAAATGTGACTGCCATTTACCTCTTAACCTACTCTTGTCGAATCTATTCGCGGGTCTGAAACCCCGGATAATAAATGCATGTACTGCAGATGATAGACCAAAAGATAAATTTTTGAATCTGGTGATCTCTAAGATCAAAACAGGAGAGTGCAGGTTCTTTCCGACAATGTGTCTCACCAAGGAAGGACCATGGCCCGAACATACCTATTTCCAACCTAGAGCGTCTCTATGAAGACAAGACATCACATAGCCTTCTGAAAACCACTGGATGGTAAAGTTGGATATGTCATCAATATCTTTTAATCTGGGCGTCATGGAGTCTTAACGGTGATTCCTTCGACGGTTTTACATTATCCAAAAGAACGTTGTAAAAAGTTATTAAAAATTAAAAAGAAAAAAATATATATATTCTATTCTAAAAACTACTGATCGATCTATTTGCCATCAACTAAACCAGAGTTGCGGATAGCTATGTCAGCAAAGATTGCTGATCTTACCCCTGTATCCGACCGAAGGTCGATTTCGGGCCGAAGCTGATTAAACGGCTATCGATTAACTCTAAAAAATTCCGTTCCAGCTTAAAGTGAATGAATGCCTTCTAACGGGTATAATGTTATCGAATGGCATTGTATTCATATATGTCATTATATTTTAATTTTTAGTCTTGTTTTAGTTTGACACTTGTCTGTGTTGCCAAATTTTAGTCAGGTTAGGTTAACTTGAGTTCACATTTCCAAGTTAAACAAGTGCTCAAAGCAATCTCTCTCCGAAGTCCAAAAGCAGAGAAATCTTCGAGTTGGGACCCTAGTGACATATTTGCCAAATATACTTCCAAATTAACCTTGTTTGAGGTGCTACATAAACTAGCCTCTCGCATTACGCTTTTGATCTCGCCTTCTTAAAAGCCCATTCAGGGTGATGACAATGTAATACTAAGTCCGGTTCGAAAATTGATAATAGGCAATGCTTACAGAGGGTAACCCAGAGTCATAATTATTATTTGTTTATCCAAATAAAAGGGGAATCACGCAGCATTTGAAAATTAGATTGACGTATGTGCTTCACCCGAAAGCGTGTCTACGCTCAGCCCTATAGTCTTTCTGCTACTCTCTAACCTTACATAATTACCTCTTCAGTATAGAAGAGTTCATTCTCAGTCAGTTAGTTATAGTAAATAACAGTTCTTTAAGAGATTTAATGACGATATTTACATAAAAATGATCCAAGGAATGTCTCTGAAAGTTGGTCTGAAGTCACCTATAGAAGACATTTTTTGCAGAAAATTGGCTTCTCTAATCCAATTAATTACTTTGAATACCTACTTACGTTAATAATATACTAAACTACTATTATAACGAATTGTTTATTGGCCGATCAAATTTTAGCGAACCTTTTTAAGTTGGTAACAAAAGATCTGGTTTGGTTTATATAGTAACATATTGAATGCTGTCTGGAAGCTACAATTATACTGATACTTATTTGATGAGTACTTTCTATTTTGTTTTGGAAAAATCCTTATGATTTTTATATTTCAGACTAGCCCGCGCCCGATGCCCGCGACTTCGTCTACGTGGATTTAGTTCATAACATCCCGCGGGAAATCTTTGTCACCCTCCAGGTTCTCAACTATACCTATCCAATAAATCACGTCAATCCGTAGTTTTGTAGCAGGAAACATTTGATCGTCTTGCTCGCGGCATTGTTAACGATGATTCAAAGAGAAAGCATATTACTGATGATATTATCAATTACGTTAAACTATAATTTTTATAATTGTTTTTACCATAATTTTTTACCATAATTAACCAAATACAAAATTACGTTTAGCTGTCATTTACGTTTTGTTCTCCACTGTCATTTTCGTTTTTTTATTCCATGTCAGATGCATTTTTGTTATACCAGGTTTTATATTGACTTGACGGAAACGCGGTCGAACGGGATAAAAAGTATCCTATGTCCGTCTCCTGGTTCTAAGCTACCTCTCCACCAATTTTGAGCCAAATCGGTTCATCCGTTCTTGAGTTATAAATAGTGTAACTAACACCACTTTCTTTTATATATATAGATATGCTGTTACATATTAATTTATTTTTAAATAAAGATCACATCCTTCTTTAATACTATAACTTCTTTAGAATTATAATTTCTTCACATAGCGTCGTTTGTGGTCACCAGGAGTTAATAAACACGTCTCTCACAGATGCTGTGCATCATCACATGCCGAATAATAGTGCAAGTTTTACAAAACAATAAAACTTGTATTATTTAGCAGAGATGATGCACAGCATCCCAATAAGGCCTCCTGGTGTGAGACTTCTATGAGCAAAGCGCGGCGAGCGCCGCCATACCTGTGACCACGTGACAAACAACAAACGGAAGTGACTAATGATTGGCTGATAGCTTAACAGGTCCCTCTGATTGGTCGAAGGATTAAAAGGGAAGTACCACGTGATCTCCCACAGATGCTGTGCATCATCTCTGCTAAATAATACAAGTTTTATTGTTTTGTAAAACTTGCACTATTTAGTACCTCATTTATTTCAATTATTTTACAATAATGAACCAACGGATAAATTACTAGTAGTATTAGTTCTGAATCATCACTTAATATAGATATACTATCATCACAATACAATACACAAACATTTAGCGCGATGCACTAAAATACACAGCGGGTCACAGAAGTTGCGCCGCCTTCGTTATGGACTGGCGACCGCATTATATCGGCTTTACAAAGCGAGCCAACCATTTGAGCGGACGACTATACTATCCAGTTGACGTCATCACATGGCGTCTAGCGTTTACGCGCGTAAATTTAAAATGCAAAATTTAAATGCATTTTTTGGTACTTGTCGATTTAATAAAATTTTAATTTTTCTAGTAGTTCAATTAACACCTTAGAATTAAATAAATACACTTTTCAAAAAAAGAGAAAAATACTATAGAAGTCGGTGAGGATTGATAAATTCCAGAGACACTCGTATGTCAAGTTTGGCGCTTCAAATTGATCCATAATTTAGGCCGTTTTTTAGTTTGTGTAGGGAAAGCCAATCCAGTATTAATCATAGATTAATTGAAGAGATGGGGGGTAAGGGAGTGCACCTCCATCTAGCGCTCCAAACGTCAACCTCACCTGCCCGCGGTGCCCCCTGCTAGTCTACTGACGAGGCTATGACGACCGACAAATGACTGTATAACCATTTCATACTGGCTAAACTGAGCAAATGGCGCAGGCTTGTGTCGGGCAGCAGCGACACGGGTGCGATCAGTTTAGCCCTGCGATGACCAACACGCCTGCCCAGCGTGGTCATTATGGGCAAAACCTTTATGGATATTCGCACAAGACCATGGCCCCTAGTTCCCGGCGGCCTCGCTATTCCTGACCCTGGCAGCGGTCACGGTAATGGCGGGGCAGGGGGTGCTAAGAATCTCCGGACGAGATTCCGCTGCCAACCCCGACGACTGGACCTGGTGACGTATAACGCACGCACTTTGAGGACCGACGAAAAGATCATCGAGCTGGAAGAAGCAGTGAGCAAGTTGCGCTGGAATATTATAGGATTGTCTGAAGTCCGAAGAGAGGGGGAGGACTCGATAATCCTCAATTCCGGCAACTTGTTTTACTACCGGGAGGGCGATCAACAGTCCCAGGGTGGTGTCGGGTTCATCGTCCACAAGTCCCTCGTCAACAACATTGTACAAGTCATGAGTGTGTCGAGTAGGGTAGCGTACCTTATACTCAGAATCACCAAACGGTATTCGCTGAAGGTTATACAGGTCTACGCACCGACATCGACACATTCTGACGAGGGGGTAGAGGCGCTGTATGAGGATATATCAAAAGCCATACACGCCTCTACCACTCATTACAGTGTTGTGATGGGGGATTTCAATGCAAGGCTGGGCGAACGAAGCGGTGCAGAGACGAGAGTGGGGCATTTTGGGTATGGGCGAAGGAACCAAAGGGGCCAAATGTTGGCCGACTTCATGGAGAAGGAGGGCCTCTTTATGATGAACTCCTTCTTCAAGAAGCGGCCACACAGAAAATGGACATGGTTGAGTCCCGATGGTTCCACGAGAAATGAGATCGACTTCATTATGTCGACCAAGCGGCATATATTCAATGATGTCTCTGTGATCAATAGGGTGAAAACCGGTAGCGATCACCGGATGGTAAGAGGCACGTTGAATATTAATGTAAAGCTGGAAAGGGTGGTGAAGTCCACTCTCCGACCTTCTCGTGCTCATATCCAAAATCCCGAAAACTTCCAACTCGAACTGCAGAACCGATTCGAGTGCCTAGCAGACTGCGTTTCTGTGGACGATCTAAACAACAGGTTCGTGGAAACTGTCCATACTGTGGGGTCTAAATTCTTTAAGACCCATCGCAGGAAAAGAACCGAAAAGTTCTCAGACCATACTCTCAAGCTAATGAAGGAGAGACAAGAGATGAGGCTGCAGTCATCGGCAGACGCGGCTGCCTACCGGCGGATTAATAGGCAGATCTCTAAGGCACAAACTCGCGACCTCCGTGTCTTTAATACCAAGTGTATTAAAGATACCATTGAGCGGAACAAAGGCTCAAAAGTGTTCGCGAGAGATCTGTCTATCGAACAGAGCCAGCTGACGTGGCTGAAAACTGATGACGGCCGTCTCGTCTCTTCTCGACCTGAGGTCTTGGGAGAGGTTGAGAAGTTCTATGGACAGTTATATACCACGACACAAAAACCTGTTGAAGATTTGGCGAAAGATCCCAGAGCCAAACTGACCCGACACTATACCGAAGATATCCCGGACGTCAGCCTATACGAGATTAGAATGGCTCTCAAACAGCTCAAGGACAACAAGGCGCCAGGTGATGACGGAATCACTGCGGAACTCCTGAAAGCGGGTGGAAAACCGGTACTTAAGATCTTTCAGCGATTGTTCAATTCCGTCATCCACGAGGGCACAACGCCGGAAGCATGGCACAGGAGCGTGGTGGTTCTGTTCTTCAAAAAGGGTGATAATACCTTGTTGAAGAATTATAGACCCATCTCGTTGTTGAGTCATGTTTATAAGTTGTTCTCGAGAGTCATTACGAATCGTCTCGCTCGTAGGTTCGACGACTTCCAGCCTCCCAAACAAGCCGGATTCCGAAGAGGCTTTGGTACCATAGATCACATTCATACGCTGCGGCAGGTTATACAAAAGACGGAAGAGTATAACCGGCCACTTTGCTTAGCGTTTGTGGACTATGAGAAAGCCTTCGATTCGGTGGAAACTTGGGCTGTGTTGAGGTCGCTGCAGAGATGCCGGATTGACTACCGGTATATCCAAGTGTTGATTGAAGCTTGTATGAAAACGCCACAATGTCAGTACGTATACAGGACCAGACTACGAGGCCAATCCACTTACAGCGTGGAGTGCGACAGGGAGACGTTATCTCCCCGAAGCTCTTTACCGCTGCGTTGGAGGACGTCTTTAAGCTTCTGGATTGGAACGGGCTTGGCATCAACATAAACGGCGAGTACATCACTCACCTGCGATTTGCCGATGACATAGTAGTCATGGCAGAGACTCTGATAGACCTCAATACAATTCTCAACGATCTCAGCAGGGTTTCTCAACAGGTGGGCCTGAAAATGAACATGAGCAAGACGAAAATCATGTCCAATGCTCATGCACCGCTCCACCCAGTAATTGTTGAGAACTCTGCACTCGAAATTGTCGACGAGTATATTTACCTGGGACACACAGTCCAGCTAGGTAGGTCCAATTTCGAGAAAGAGATCAACCGCCGAATCCAACTCGGCTGGGCAGCGTTCGGGAAGCTCCGAGATGTCTTCTCGTCCAAAATTCCTCAGTGCCTGAAGACTAAAGTCTTCGAACAGTGTGTGTTGCCAGTGATGACTTACGGATCCGAGACATGGTCGCTAACTAAGGGCCTCATAAGTAGGCTCAGGACCACTCAGCGGGCGTCCCTGCTCGGAGTGTCCCTGCGGGATCGAATCAGAAATGATGAGATTCGTAGGAGAACCAGAGTCACCGACATAGCTAAGCGAGTCGCGATACTGAAGTGGAAATGGGCGGGGCACATAGTTCGAAGAGCTGATGGTCGTTGGGGTCCCAAGGTGCTGGAGTGGCGACCCCGCACCGGGAAGCGCAGTGTTGGCAGACCCCCCACTAGGTGGACCGACGACATCAAACGAGTCGCAGGGAGCCGCTGGATTCAGGCGGCGCAAGACCGAGGCCTGTGGAAGTCCATGCAAGAGACCTTTGTCCAGCAGTGGACGTCTATCGGTTCATAAAGAAGAAGAAGAAGAATTGAAGAGATCAGTGTAAATGGTCCTTGGCACCTTCCTTAGTAGTCCTAGTAAGAGTCGTTTATCAACTGTCAGGTGGTGTTGCCGCGGCAGTGCCTGTGCAGGAAGTACAGCCGCGAGGAGCAAGAGCACGTGCAGGCGCTCAGCATGGTGACCTACGAGTGCGTGCTCAAGGACGTCATGTGCGCTCTGCCCATCTGGACCACTTTCTTGAAGGTGACTGTCGGATACCTACACACTCAGGTGGTGTTGCCGCGGCAGTGCCTGTGCAGGAAGTACAGCCGCGAGGAGCAGCAGCACGTGCAGGCGCTCAGCATGGTGACCTACGAGTGCGTGCTCAAGGACGTCATGTGCGCTCTGCCCATCTGGACCACTTTCTTGAAGGTGACTGTCTGATACCTACACACTCAGGTGGTGTTGCCGCGGCAGTGCCTGTGCAGGAAGTACAGCCGCGAGGAGCAGGAGTACGTGCAGGCGCTCAGCATGGTGACTTACGAGTGCGTGCTCAAGGACGTCATGTGCGCTCTGCCCATCTGGACCACTTTCTTGAAGGTGACTGTCGGATACCTACACACTCAGGTGGTGTTGCCGCGGCAGTGCCTGTGCAGGAAGTACAGCCGCGAGGAGCAGGAAGACGTGCAGGCGCTCAGCATGGTGACCTACGAGTGCGTGCTCAAGGACGTCATGTGCGCTCTGCCCATCTGGACCACTTTCTTGAAGGTGACTGTCGGATACCTACACACTCAGGTGGTGTTGCCGCGGCAGTGCCTGTGCAGGAAGTACAGCCGCGAGGAGCAGGAGCACGTGCAGGTGCTCAGCATGGTGACCTACGAGTGCGTGCTCAAGGACGTCATGTGCGCTCTGCCCATCTGGACCACTTTCTTGAAGGTGACTGTCGGATACCTACACACTCAGGTGGTGTTGCCGCGGCAGTGCCTGTGCAGGAAGTACAGCCGCGAGGAGCAGGAGCACGAGCAGGCGCTCAGCATGGTGACCTACGAGTGCGTGCTCAAGGACGTCATGTGCGCTCTGCCCATCTGGACCACTTTCTTGAAGGTGACTGTCGGATACCTACACACTCAGGTGGTGTTGCCGCGGCAGTGCCTGTGCAGGAAGTACAGCCGCGAGGAGCAGGAGCACGTGCAGGCGCTCAGCATGGTGACCTACGAGTGCGTGCTCAAGGACGTCATGTGCGCTCTGTCCATCTGGACCACTTTCTTGAAGGTGACTGTCGGATACCTACACACTCAGGTGGTGTTGCCGCGGCAGTGCCTGTGCAGGAAGTACAGCCGCGAGGAGCAGGAGCACGTGCAGGCGCTCAGCATGGTGACCTACGAGTGCGTGCTCAAGGACGTCATGTGCGCTCTGCCCATCTGGACCACTTTCTTGAAGGTGACTGTCGGATACCTACACACTTCTCCTTTTTCAACCGATAGACGTCTACTGTTGGACATAGGTCCCTCGCATGGACTTCCACAGGCCTCTGTCTGGCGTGACACCATGTGACTCGTCTGATCTCGTCGGTCCACCAAGTGGGGGGTCTGCCAACACTGCGCTTCTCGGTACTGGGTTGTCATTGTAGCACTTTGGGACCCCAACGACCATCAGCTCCTCGAACTATGTGCCCCGCCCATTTCAACTTCAGTTTCGCGGCTCGCTGAGCTATGTAGGTGACTCGTTCTCCTACGGATCTCCTCATTTGATCTCGAAGGGATACTCCGAGCATAGCTCTCTTCATCGCTCGCTGAGTGACCCTGAGCCTTCTTATGAGGCCCACAGTTAGCGACTATGTCTGGGGATACATACTATTGTTGTTGCGTCCACAGATAATGAAGTCGATGAAAACCGAGCCAACGGTGTACCACACGTGGCAGATCAAGCTGCTGCTGTCTCAGATCGAGAGCCACGCCAAGCGCGCCGCCGCAGAGATGCCGGTGGACGGCGCGGAGGCCGGCGAGCCGCTCATATCCAACGAGTTCACGCTCGCCATCAAGCAGAAGGTAGCGCTCGTCTACGACAAGTGGGAGGCCAAGATCACGCCGTACCTGAAGAAGTATCTGGGCATACCTGGCGGCAGGTGAGTTGCTCATGTATTTATTTATTAGAGTAGAATAGAATAGAAATGTTTTTTATTCAAATAAACTTTTACAAGTACTTTTGAATCGTCAATGAGTCTACCACTGGTTCGGAATGCCGTTCCTGCCGAGAAGAACCAGCAAGAAACTCGGCAGTTGCTCTTTTCAAAATACTTTTACAATATACTTAACAGATATTATTCTATGTATGCAGAGTTTCCACAATGAGGGGAAGTTCCACAAAAGCATACGTAATTATTTCTAATTATAATTCAACACATGTCAAGACGGGCAGACAGAAAGTAGCCCCATTGCCGCTGGTGGCACCCGTTCACGAGCATGACGCATGACCCAGCCATTGCTTCGCTCAACCATATTTTAGGGAACGTAACAACCCGCATCACACGACACCACCACAGAAATGTTTAAAGAGAGTGTGACATACTTAGGCAACCCATCTTAAGGCATCGAATTTATCTACTTAACTACTTTCTACTTTAGTTGTTTACTTAACATGGGTAGCATAAGTATGTCACGCACTCTTTAAACATTTCTGTGGTGGTGTCGTGTGGTGCGGGTTGTTACGTTCCCTCAAATATGGTTGAGCGAAGCAATGGCTGGGTCATGCGTCATGCTCGTCAACAGGTTCCACCGGCGGGAATGGGGCTACTTTATGTCTGCCCATCTTAAAATAGTTAGTCGGTATGCATTTTTGGAACTTCATTCATTGTGGAAACACTGCTATAGCATAGTATTTACTGTATTGTAATTTTGTTTTGAAAAGAGCAACCGCCGAGTTTCTTGCTGGTTCTTCTCGGCAGGAAAGGCATTCCGAACCAGTGGTAGATTCATCGACTATTCAAAAGCACTTGTAAAAGTTTATTTGAATAAAAAATATTTCTATTCTATCACATCACATCACACTAATTTTTATATTATAGAAGCGAAAGTCTGTATGTGTGTGTGTGTATGTTTTTTACTCTTTCACAAAAACTACTGGACGGATTTGGCTGAAATTTGGAATGGAAATCATACATGTAATATTACATTCTTACATCAGTCCGGGTAAAATGTAGGGTTGATTTTCTGTACCATCTCATTGTACCTTTATTTTATTGACTAAATGAACTATCTATCTACTATCCATAGTTTGCAAACAAGACTTGTTATGGGGCACGTGCTATCTATGTATATATCTAGGGTTTACAAACAAGACTTGTTAGGGAAGGTGAGCTACCTATCTATCTGCCTATCCAGGGTTTGCAAACAAGACTTGTTAGGGGAGACGTGCTATCTATGTATTTATCCATGTTATTTCCAGGGTGTGCAGACAAGACCTGTTCGGGGAGTCGAGCAGGGCGAGCCAGGAGTGGGACGCGCGGCGGGTGGT
This sequence comes from Oeneis ivallda, assembly GCA_029955525.1. Taxonomy (NCBI): domain Eukaryota; kingdom Metazoa; phylum Arthropoda; class Insecta; order Lepidoptera; family Nymphalidae; genus Oeneis; species Oeneis ivallda. The sequence goes on along the minus strand of JARPMR010000018.1, from coordinate 22,514,329 downwards.
GAGCTCGTTCCTGGTGTACCACTCGCTGCGGCGCGGCGCGCTGGCCGACGAGTGGTCCCTGGCGCTGTGCGACGCGCCGCGGCTGAGCGCGGAGGCTGTGAGCAAGATCGGCGCGCTGCTGAGATGATTGAGGTCGCTGACCGGGCGCGTCACTCGGTCCAAGTGTCGCGGCGACTGCGTGCACGACTGGTGCTGAGCGCCGCCTCGCCGCCTCAACAAGATCGGCGCGCTGCTGAGATGATTGAGGTCGCTGACCGGGCGCGTCACTCGGTCCAAGTGTCGCGGCGACTGCGTGCACGACTGGTGCTGAGCGCCGCCTCGCCGCCTCAACAAGATCGGCGCGCTGCTGAGATGATTGAGGTCGCTGACCGGGCGCGTCACTCGGTCCAAGTGTCGCGGCGACTGCGTGCACGACTGGTGCTGAGCGCCGCCTCGCCGCCTCAACAAGATCGGCGCGCTGCTGAGATGATTGAGGTCGCTGACCGGGCGCGTCACTCGGTCCAAGTGTCGCGGCGACTGCGTGCACGACTGGTGCTGAGCGCCGCCTCGCCGCCTCAACAAGATCGGCGCGCTGCTGAGATGATTGAGGTCGCTGACCGGGCGCGTCACTCGGTCCAAGTGTCGCGGCGACTGCGTGCACGACTGGTGCTGAGCGCCGCCTCGCCGCCTCAACAAGATCGGCGCGCTGCTGAGATGATTGAGGTCGCTGACCGGGCGCGTCACTCGGTCCAAGTGTCGCGGCGACTGCGTGCACGACTGGTGCTGAGCGCCGCCTCGCCGCCTCAACAAGATCGGCGCGCTGCTGAGATGATTGAGGTCGCTGACCGGGCGCGTCACTCGGTCAAATAAATAAAATAAAAATAAATAAATCACTGATTTCTATAATTAATCTATGGTTAACACTGTTGGCTTTCCCTAAACAAATGACGGCTTAGATTAATATCAATTTGAAGCGTCACATTTGACACGAGTGTCTCTGGAATTAATAATATTGCAAATGGCGCACCGACCTCTACAAATTAATCTGTCGTATAATTTCATATGAAACCATAGATTAATTTAAAGAGGTTGGTTAGGAAATCATAGATTAATTATAGGTGCGCCATTTGCAATATTATTAGTGCCAAAGACACTCGTATCTATGCTTACAGCTCCAAATTAACGTCAATTGAATTCAAAATGGCGTTAATCAAGTAGGTCCAAAAAAAAAACAAAATTATTTATTTCTTCTGTTTAAGGTTGATTATACGGGTCTGCCCGCGAAATTCAAATTTAATTTGGTTTTTCGCAATTTGTAAACTAATACGACAAAGTAGGCGTATGGCATTCTAATTGCGACAATGGCAGTATCAATGATACTGCAATTGTCGCAATTAGAATGATACTGTACTGTATCATCTTACAGGTTTATATAAAAATCTTTACTTGAAAGTGTCCAGTTTAAGAAATTAGTCAGAATATCGAGTTAGACGTGAGTTACTCACAAATTAGTCGATATTCTGACTAATTTGAATAAAAAATTCTTCATAAACATACTACACTCACGCCATCTATCGCAATGCATCATGAAACTCTAATTCCGACAAAATAAATATCATTATTCTATTCCACTTGTGTTTTAAAACTCTACTTGAGTTTAGAATATTTGATTGATGAGTGATGCCCGTTTTCACCAACGTTCCCTGACTTTACGGGCTACTTAAGCTAAGTTAGTTGACGCTATGTCACTTAACTTAGCTATGACATAGTATGTCAATTTCATCTTCACGAACCTATAGGGAACACCTAAAGGTGAAAATGACATTGAGTAAGGGATTGTATTTACGGGCTACCTACGTAAAGAGATTCCTACTTAGGGAATGATTTAGGTATGTGAAAACCGGCATCAGTCTTATTAAGATCTAACGCAGACGACTGTTTTTTGTGTAGAGACCGATTTTATCCGTGAACAACCGCCAAAGACTCCACCGCTTACAAGTGGAGTCAAGGTGCAAAGTATGTTTAATGATAGCAACTGTCGGAATGATTATAATTTATTTTGTTTATCAGTCGTCTGCAACGCGTCATTAAATGTTAAAGAGTGTAATCTAGTAATTATTATAAGCATTTAAGATAATTTTAATTGTAAATACATAATACATAATAATATTATGAAAATAAATGACTTGTTTTAAATAATTATTTACTCCCTTATTATCTTTACTAATCTTTATATATATAATTCTTCTGTACGTGTTTATGTCACCTAACTCCTCCTAAATGGCTGGACCGATTTGGTTGTAATTTTCTGTGTATATTTGAGTGGGTCCCTAGATGTTTTGAACCCTGTAGATGGCGTCGTGATCGCGTTTTCATGAAAAAAACGGACGGGAAGACCCTTAATTATGCTCCCCAAGCTGTAATAGCCTAGTGGTTAGGACTGTGGTCTCCTATTCGGAGGGTCGCAGGTTCGATCCCGGGTACCTCTGACTTTTCGGAGTCAAGTGCGTTTAAGCAATTAAATATCACTTGCTTCAACGGTGAAGAAAAACATCGTGAGGAAACCTGCACATCTGGGAGTTCTTCATAATGTTCTCAAAGATGTGTGAAGTCCTCCAATTCGCATTGGGCCAGCATGGTGGACTATGGCCTATAACCCTTCTCTGAAAGGAGACCTGCGCTCAGTAGTGAGCCGTTGATGGGTTGTCATTGATGATGATGCTCCCCAAACAAAACACCAACATTGGAGCAGTACGTCTGTCGAGTCCGCTAGTCCAACTTCCTACTTCCTACTAATATTGTAAATGCGAAAGTTTGAGGATGGATAGATGAATGTTTGTTACTCTTTCACGCCACAACGAATGTACCGATTTGGCTGAAATTTGGAATAGTGATCGCTCATACCCAGGAACAACCCATACATTTTATCCCGGATAACTAAGAATTTCCCACGGGAATTAAAAAACCTTAATCCACGCGAAGTCGCGGGCATCATCTGGTCTAAGTAGGTATATATAATTTAATTAATACAAAAAATTATTTTTAAACAACCGACTTCAAACTCCCGCTTTACAACATTACACACACGCTATAAAAAGTATTTAATTGTAAGTATTATTGTTCATATTTTTTTAAAACCGCTCGACCGATTTCGATAAAATTTATATCGGACCAGCTGGGAAGTATATCCTTTAAAACAAAAAAAGAATTTTTCAAATCGGCCCACACGTCTTCGAGTAATCGGTGAACAAACATTAAAAAAAAAGATTCCGACGAATTGAGAACCTCCTTTTTTGAAGTCGGTTAAAAAGGAAAAGGTGACTGTCTGATCCATCAACGCACAGCTTTTACTGTATACAAACTACTGAGCAGATTTTGAGGGATGAGGTGTCGTATCGATTCGTTGTGAACACTGATTTGAATACCTACTGTTGTGAATTTGTGATGGTCCGGGTGACCACATTTGTGTGAATAGGCGTCAATAATAATGTCCTCCCGACCGAATCCGATCACGTCGGCCAACCTGCTCAGAGATTAGCCATCTGCGCGGGAGATATTATAGTGCACAAGTGTGTGCGCAGACAAGGTGCACTCCCTATTCCCTCACTCTCATAGTCCGATGGGACGGAAATCCGACACGACCGGAGAGAGATCGGGGCACAGGACCGACCGGCCGGACCGGCTTTACGTGCTATCCGAGGCACGGGGGTGACTCACCGCGAACTTCCTAACTCCGGGCTAGTAATGAGAATTTCTTGACAGAAAAACCCAATACGTTTATTTTGGCCCGACCCGGGGATCGAACCCGGGACCTCGTCATCCGTAGTCGAACGTGCTCACCACTAGACCAACGAGGTGCAAAATATAAAGGATGAACAAAATATGTAGTTATGAAGGATAATAAAGGGTGTTGCATCCAATGTTCCGTCTACGCGGACAAAGTCGCGAGCATCAGCTAGGTAGCTGATTTTAATTCCTTGTCCTCCGATAAGAATCCTATGACGTGTTAATCCTGTAGATATACCGTAAGTAGGTACGTATAAACAAAAAACCTAAACGTAAGCAAATCAGATTTCTAGGTGTCGAAATAATTTTGATGTATTAGATAATTAATTATATGCGTTGATAAAATGTGACGATATCATTCTTTTCCTTTTACTAAGGTTATCATGAAAAAAAAAATATTACGTAAATGAAAAATTATATTTAAAAAACCGACTTCAAACGCCAACTACAAACAATATTTTTTTCAAAATCACAAACATCACGGCAGCCTGATGATTTTTAACTATGACGAGTGACTACATTATTCGCCGTTGGAGTTTTCATGCAAATCGAGTTAGAATTATTTATTTATTTTACAGTGAATTTGGATACCAGTTTAATAGTTTACAATTTTAACGAACATACAGGAGCATTAACTAACTAGTAAAAAGCTGTTGTAAAGATGCGTTTCTCAGACGCAGAGAAAAAACCGCGCCGCGCGCTGCCCGCGCTCCCTCTGACCACCTCCCGCCCTTCCGTCGCCTGTGCATGCGCGCGCGTACATTCTTTTGTATTTAAAAAACCCCCAATCATTTTTGGATTGAAATGGTTATTAGTCTTTTTATGGGACGTCACAATAATATTAAAAATAGTGCCATGTCTGTTAGGGATGGAGACAGTGCCCATACAATTTTTTGCATAGTCTTTTTTGGTAAAATCCAGTTAATAGTCATGTTAGTAAAGGTAGAAATATTTCTTAAAACGACTAAGCCCATTACAGTACCCACAGTCTCTTTTTATATTCAAAACTAATTATCATTTCTGGACAAGTCCATGAACATATTTTATGACTCTAATCTGATTGAAATAATTTTAGATTAGAAATATATATGTGATAATACTGCACATAATTATTATTGAATACCAATAATATTGATACCTAATTAAAATAAATAAATAAATATGTACATTATTTGTACGATTGCAGCTAGTTGTATACAAAATAGCTGATGTTATAGGTACCTACTGCGTATACCATAACATTATTGACTATGCTATGTAGGTACCCTACCTATTTATAAGCATTAGATAAAAGAATAGCAACCTACAGCTTTTATTTAGTAAAGCCAAAAAGCCATATAATAATATGCATTTTTCACTCAAAATAATTATTATTAATGCAATGACGACGCACTCGAATGTAATCTCACGTGACAATGACAAATGCTAGTAGGTAGGTACTAATATTATACGTAAATGTGAAAGCGTGTTTGTTTGTTGGTTATGGGGGGTTTACATGGGTCGATTTTCGCCGCACGGCTAGGCCGCACGGCAAAAATCGATCGTCTAAATGACAATTCAACCACGCCGCAAGTGACTAAGATCGCAAGCCCCAAAGTTGGGTGCCATCCGACTTTTGCCGTGCGGCGACGAGCCGCATGCGGCGGGTGACTAAAATCGACCATGTAAATGGTCAGTTGCATGCGATCGCCCGCTGCATGAGGTGTGTCGGTAAACTTAGATCGTTTAAAATCCATGAATTAAAATAATACGATACAGTTACAGTACAAACTCAATTAAACCAGCAAAGTATCCGAAGCACCCAGAACTCTACGCGAGAAATCCATCCACCTAACCAAAATTTACATTTCCTTCTTTCCTTCTGTTTCTCTTTCTTTGTTTCTCAAGCAACTCTTGAATAATCGAACTACGAACCAATTCAATGCCGGCACGTAAAACATATTCTGCTCTGCTCAACATTTATTTTGGAAATGAACAAGTCGCATGCTGTTTTTATCGACCGGTGTAAATGGGGTGGCGATTCGATTTTTACAAGCGATGCGACTGGTGACTTACCGCACGGCTAAAATCGACCCATGTAAACCCCCTATTAGCCCTTCAATCACGCCGCAACGGAGCTACGGATTGACGTGATTTTTGCATGGCTATAGTTGAGGAACATAGATAACCTTTCTAATAATTTTCTAGCATTTCCTGAGAAGGTAACTAGAATAGAATAGAATATAAATGTTTTTTATTCAAATAAACTTTTTTACAAGTGCTTTTGAATCGTCTATGAGTCTACCACTGGTTCGGAATGCCCTTCCTGCCGAGAAGAACCAGCAAGAAACTCGGCGGTTGCTCTTTTTAGGTAACATAAATTCCTATATACCTATGCCTAAAGGCAACTATGCAAGAGATAGGTATAATGTTACATCGATGGTATTTATGTAGATACATTGTACGTACCTACACAAGATTTACTTTACGATTCAAAAACACACCGTAAAAGTTTATTTGAATAAAAAACTTTTCTATTCTATTCTATTTTACAAGTGGGTGCAACACAACCACAGTTTTTATTCCCTCAGTCTCGTAGTCCGAAGGAGGGGCACTTCAACTCGACCGGAGAGAGATCAGGCGGATCGCAGCATCACGTCCTCTACGTCCCAGGGTTACTTACCGACACCGTTTAGGCCGAATGGCCGTTGGGCGTTTGGGGTGCAGCGATCAAGACCCTCACTAGGTGGACGATGACCTCAGGCCAGTTGCTGGCAGCCCTTGGATGCAGGTGGCACATGATCGTGTTCTGTGGCCACAATTTTAAGAGACATGTCCCATACTGTGGACGCTGTGTGTTGATGATGAATTGGCCTAAACAGGGAATTGAACGCGGTTGCAGCCTTAAAGGTCCATTAGACCAACTAATTTGACATATTAAGACTCGGAAGAAGCAGTGATAGCCTAGTGGTTAGAACTGTGCTCTCATATTCGGGGGGTCGCAGGTTCGATCCCGGGTACGCACCTCTGACTTTTCGGAGTCAAGTGCGTTTAAGCAATTAACTATCACTTGTTTCAACGGTGAAGGAAAACATCGTAAGGAAACCTGCACATCTAAGTGTTCTTCATAATGTTCTCGAAGGTGTGTGAAGTTCACCAATTCGCATTGGGCCAGCGTGGTGGACTATGGCCTATAGCCCTTCTCTGAGAGGAGATCTGCGCTCAGTAGTGAGCTGATGATGATGATGAAGTTTCGTACACCACCATCATCATGAGTGCAAGTGCAACCCAAGGTCTCCTCTCAGAGAAGGGAAGGGAGAATCCACCACGCTGGCCCAATGCGAATTGGTAGACTTTACACACCTTTGAGAACATAATGGAGAAATCTCAGGTGTGCAGGTTTCCACACGATGATTTCCTTCTCCGTTGAATCATGTGATATTTAATTGCTCAAACGCATATAACTCTGAAAAGTCAGAGGTGAGTGCCCGAACCTGTGACCGCCTGAATCCTAACCACAAGGCGATCACTGCTTCGCTGCTGCGGCTAAGTATGTAATATACGTAAATAATTAATTATATTAAATGTAAGTATTATAAATACCTAAACACTCGCGGACAATCGAATCGCCTCACTCCTCATATGCGCACACGGTAGGTACTACATTTAGGTATATCTGTGCGCACACAGTTTTCAAAGTACCGATTCAATAACGATTTTAAGAATGTAAGGTATATTGAATTAATTAATTATCATTCATTCGGCAATGATTGAATTATTTAATAATTATTATTATTTAAAATCCTATACTATCACGTCACGTTCATCATGCACTCTCGGAAGCCCAGCACGGTTTCATGGTCTCTCGATCCACAATAGGGAATATGCATAAAATTTAAATTTGTCTCAAATATTTTTTTCTAGATTCTTTATTGCCTTAACATTATACTTAAAAGGTATTTTTTTTATTTAGTTATTATTTAAACCCAGAAAATATTATATAGAAAGTGAAAAATAAAGGAGGGAAATTCAAACTTACAAAACGCGTCGCCATTGGTCCAAACGAAATGTGACGTCATTTGATTTACGGTTGATTTACGGCGTCGATATTCATACAGTGTTTGTGAAAAAAATTGTTTAAAACTGTATTCCTGTGTGATTACTTGTGAATTTATATTTGTAGTCAATCTAGGTCGATGACTGAAACTGGTTTTGTCAAAGCACAATCGGATAATCTACAAAATAGATGCATTTATGATGTCAGCATATTTTGTATCAAATCTCGATTTTACGAGCGCAGAGATCAAAGGAGTGAAAGCTGCAATATAATTATTATGTTAAATGGTATATTTTAGTCCTTAACATAGATTTTTATTCTTATATGTTTAAATAATACTTAAAACAAAACATAACCTTTAAATTAAATAACCATCTGTGTTCCTAAACTCCTAATTTACGTCTATTATCATGATAATTTATACGTAATATTATGTTATTGAAGCTCACTCAAGTTTGATATGTTTATATACTTTTTGGTTCCGTACTCTAGTTGGGTTCCGTACTCTAGAAGTACAAGTAAAACGATAATATCAAATCAATTTGTTTTCGCTAACTAAGGGCCTCATAAGTAGGCTGAGGACCGATGGAGAGAGCTATGCTCGGAGTGTCCCTGCGGGATCGAATCAGAAATGATGAGATCCGTAGGAAAACCAGAGTCACCGACATAGCTCAGCGAGTCGCGATACTGAAGTGGAAATGGGCGGGGCACATAGTTCGAAGAGCTGATGGTCGTTGGGGTCCCAAGGTGTTGGAGTGGCGACCCCGCACCGGGAAGCGCAGTGTTGGCAGACCCCCCACCAGGTGGACCGACGACATCAAGCGAGTCGCAGGGAGCCGCTGGATTCAGGCGGCGCAAGACCGAGGCTTGTGGAAGTCCATGCAAGAGACCTTTGTCCAGCAGTGGACGTCTATCGGTTGATAAAGAAGAAGAAGAAGAAGATATACTTTTTGTAAATAAGTATTAGATAAATACGATATTCCGATTTACATGAACAATTTTCTTACACTTTTTTTTCGTACTTTCGCATCTCGTGGAATACGAAAAAACACTTTATCGGGTGTACAAATAATAGTGTTTTTGTACTTAGGTACCATACAATACTTGTAAGAAGGTTTTTTAACTTCTTCCATGGTTTGTGTAGCAATTAAAACTGAAAATAAGTATGAAGTAACTGAAACGCTATAGTAAACAAACACGGGACATGTCGAATGACGTCATCAAAAGCGCGCGCTAATGGTGGCGTTTGAACGGCTCAAATTTATTCAATGTTTTAAATTTCACTTTGAAAAATTATTTGACTATTTTCAAACCTATTTATATTTTTTATATGTTATAAAGATGTAAATGATTAATTTAAGAAATTAAAAAAAAATCATGCATATTCCCTATTACAAATTTGGCAAATTTTGCGAGCTATGTGACAACTTCTGTAGATTGTCGTAAACAAGTAGATGCCATCTACACCGATTTCTCGAAGGCCTTCGATAAGGTGAATCACAAACTGCTAGTGGCAAAACTCTCTTTTTTTGGACTAGGCGGATCACTTCTGTCGTGGCTTTCTTCTTATTTATCCGACAGACGTGCATACGTAGCTGTTAAAGGTCATACATCTCAAATGTATAGGGTAACATCGGGAGTCCCCCAGGGATCAATCTTGGGACCACTTTTATTCAATATTTTCATAAACGACATCACAAACTGCATTCAAAATTCCAAATACTTTATATACGCAGATGATCTCAAACTTGCCAAAAAGATTGAAGATGCGAATGACGTTGCTTCACTACAGGAGGACCTAAATAGAGTATCAGATTGGTGCGAATTAAATGGTATGGAACGAAATCCTGCTAAATGCTCTTTTATAAGCTTCACACGCAAACACTCTGTATTCGATGCCAAATACACAATTAACAATAGTTTACTTCAAAGAATGTATACTGTCCGTGATCTTGGAATTATATTTGACGCTAAACTTAGCTTTATTCAACACATCAACAATATTTGCAGATCTGCGCGTAAAATGTTAGGGTTTGTATTTAGAAACTCCAAACCTTTTAAAAAATTCAAGACTAAAAAACTTCTGTACTCTTGTCTAGTCAGAAGTAAACTCGAATACGGGACAATAATATGGAAACCTAGTTACCAGATCCACAAAGATCGAGTTGAAAGTATACAGAGACGGTTTACACATTTTGCTTCCGGATCTAGCAAAGGAGTACCCTACTTTACTCGACTTAAAACTTGTAACTTAAACTCGCTATCGGACAGACGAAAACTACACGATATGGTCTTTTTACATAAGCTTATGAACGGAACTATAGATTGCCCTGAGTTACTAAGCCAGATATTGATCAAAATTCCCTCACGTATGCCGCGGTATCCAATTCATCCCTTTACACACAGTCTCACTAAAACTAACCTCGGTCACCATTCAATAATACCGCGGCTAAGTAGATTGTACAGAGAACTATCGATCAAAGACAGGTCTATCGATTTATTCTGTGACAAAATCGAAAAATTCAAAGTTAAGGTTAAAAATGCTTTTTAAAGCATATAACATATTATTCATAGTCTCCATTGCAAGCTTATTAATTTAACTTTTTGTCTAGTATAATTTAGGTAATAACTTGTGTTTGTATTTGTATATATTTTGTAATAATGTTTAAGTACGACCTATTTATAAATTTTGCATGATGTGGCTGCCTATAAGTGAAATTACATGTCTTTCACTACCTTATGTTTATTTTAAGTTTAAGTATATTTTACGTGTAATTTTGTTGGTTGTCCAAATAATTAAATAAATAAATAAATAAAATAAGAATAATTGCAACGTTTAAGTAGGTATAACAATTGCAACGCCCTGACCAGCGCGAGCGGTGGTATTCTCTAAAATTGATTGCATTAGTGTATCTACCTAACTCTCTACTACTGCTCTCTCGCTTTTAGTTAAAATACATTGATGCAGCAAGATCGCTATAAATTCCACCAATCAGAGGTCATTGTGATCGTTACACTGATGCGATCAATTAAAAAAAACCGGCCAAGCGCGAGTTGGACTCGCTCACCGAGAGGGAACCCTCGACTTACGTAGGCCATAGTCGACCACGGTTACTTTTACTTCTGGATTACGGAAGTACTCCAGAAGTAAAAGTAAAACGATAATATATTTTTTTAATTAATTGTTAACTTTGTTTGTAGAGGTTTATTGTTAATTTCAAAAAACTATGCTTGTTATAGGGTTGGTTTTATTTTTCCTGTAAAATATGCATAAAGCTCTATTGACCATAATTATTTCTGATTTTTCGATTGGTAAACTTCGGAGATAATTACGGTATTTTTTTCAACATTTTGCTTGATTCGACTGTTATAATTATGTCCAAAAATAAATAAAAATCTGTTTTTGAATGCACAGGTTTCTTATGATACCCCACTCGGTATAGTTATCTTACTTTGAAATTTCAAACCCCCGATTATCCCTCTTTTTTAATTAAACTAAAATAATTTTCGTGTTGGTTTTATTTTTCTAATAGTTACTAAGATAATCGTTTGTGACAGACGGACGGACGGACTGAGAAAGTCTCATCATAAAGGTTCCATTTTTACCATTTTGGTACGAACCCCTAAAAATACCACTAAGTACCGGTCTCCGGTTTAGTACCCAAATACATAGATAAATAAAGTAGTCGACTATAATTGAGGCATACAAGCTATTTATTATACCGACATTTTAGATTGATGATTAAATCGATTTTGAAAAAATACCTAGGTAATATATTATTATGCCCTTGAGATCGGGTGCGTATCGATTGCTCGCGAGTGTAGATTGACAGCGTAATCTTATTTATCCTTATCAAAATTAATTAGTCTTTTTTCACTTATAAATACGTTTCAAGAGCCCATAGTTTCATACCAGGCCCTGAAATGGCACTTAAAGTAGCAATTTTGTGCCTAGCCGTCCTCCTCGGCAGCAATGGTAAGTACCTACCTACCTACTATGCAGTATTTGACTATTTATTATGCGTACAGTTTTTGCAATTCACGAAGGCGAGTGAGCTTTACTTGTGGTTACTTCGGTCTTCGTGTACATGCACATTGCATAAGTGTGCGTGCCTGCCAAAGCCTAGGTGGGAGCGGGCAGGCGCGAGCATTGCGCTCGTTCACACTAATACAGATACGACACACACACAACCATAAGTCAGTCGCCCTCGTGAATTGCAAGAACTATACCTATTAGTGAAAATTTGATGTTTTATCTAATACAAGCTGATGCCCGCGACTTCGTTCGCGTGGATTTAGTTTTTAAAATCCCTCGGGAACTCTTTGATTTTCAGGGATAAAAAGCCTATGTCACTCTCCAGGTCCTCAACTATACCCATGCGAAAAATTACGTCGATCCGTAGCTTCGTTGCGGCGTGATTGAAGGACAAACCAACAAACCAACAAATACACTTTCGCATTAATTATAATATTAGTATGACTAGCTTTAGCCAGCGAGTTCGTCCGCGTGATCGTGAAGTTATGTTTTATACATTCCGCGGGAACCCCGTTTTAGCGGGATAAAACGTGAATACGGACTTTTCAAAAAAAAAAGTTTTATCTATAGCCCGTGGTTAGAACTGCGGTCTCTTATTAGCGACTCTTGCTAACACACCAATACAGCGCAGTTCAGATTTCACAGCGCTATAACATCTAGAAGTTGCCTCCCTTTCTATCGCGTAACTCTTATCAAGCAGTAAAGCAGTGATAGCTGATAGTGGTTGGGAGTTGGGACTGCGGTCTCCTATTCGGGGGGTCGCAGGTTCGATCCCGAGCGAGCGATTACTAATTTAAAGTTAAATTAAGTTCTTTATAATGTTCTCCAAAGTGTTGGAAGCTACAATTGGCATCAGGGTGGACGATAGGCCTACTCTTTTCTCATTCCGAAAGGAGACCCGTGCAGGCGTGGATCGACGATCAATTGAGAAATGAGATAAGAAGATGCTCACAGCCGCTATAGATTTAGTTTCGAAGTTTGAAGTTCAAACTAGTGATAGATAAAAATTAAGATCTTCAAAAGATATAATTTACTTAATATAAAAAATTATTTTTGAAAAACCAACTTCAAACGCCCGCGCCACTACAAAGTATATAATTTATTGTTTATATTTTAAAAACCGCTCGACCGATTTCGGTAAAATTTCAATGGGACCACCTGGGAAGGATACACGTAAACAATATAATAGTGCTCCAGTATAAATATTAGAAAAAATTGATGAAGAGCGTTTTAAAAATAAATACCTGTTCTAAAACATACTCTATATTGTTAATTTAATGTTCAAACGTTATACATATAAGCACATAAGTCATAAACTAACAATTGGCTAATTAAATAAATCCTTGTAAAAGTTCGTGGATGTAATTAATTTGTAAAAGTTAGAATTCATCAATGTTATACTTCAGTCAGTGAAAAATAATTTAAAAGAAGCAAGTGTACATTCAAATACTGATTTAATGAGAATATTGTGAAAGATCTAATTTAATAAAAGTGAAGCTTACTAATTATCATTTTGAAAAAACGGTTCTTGTGAAAAATAGCGCCATCTACACAGTACAATGACCAGCGCCATCTAGTGATAAACGGTTGTACCTGCTCACTAAACGTCGATAAAAATACGTTAAATTGAATGCAAAATGAGCACAGAAAAACATACCTACTGAGTTAATAATAATAATAATATAAATGTTTTAAAGACTGAATTATTGCCAAAATAACTAATACGCCATTTTTGTTCGGGCCAAAATCCTATTTAAAATGTAATAATTGTAATTTTATACCTACCTATGGACAATTTACTGTCTGAAATAAAATATTTTTATTTATTTTTTATTTTTTATTTTTAAACGTGCTTAACTACAATCTGCCTTAGAGTAGAGAATGAATCACAAAAAAATTTATTAGGTACTCGTAACTTTTGAATTAGTTAGGTACATACGTCCTATATTTAATTAGGTCTTACAAACTTATTATTATATTTAGTACAGTCATTCAGGTAACTAGAATTCAAACTGGACGAACTTATTTATCCATCAAATATTATTTTTGGCCTATTGAAAGCAAAGATCACGGGGATATGTAAATAAGAGTAGAGTAGTAAGAAATATTTTATAGTACCTACATAGGTACTTATTTTAGTTTCTCCTGGATAAGTTTTTCGACTTATATTGCCACATTTCGTCCCATAATAGGTACGTATCTTGTCTGATATCGATGATTTTGATAGTTGGCAAATAATTGAAATTTATCGCTAGATGGTGCATTTGCAATATAAAGATACATTAGCTCCGGTAATATTTTGCATTTAAAGGTATACCTACTCTGTGCTAATACGTTGAGAGTGTCTCATCTCAGCAAATACTATTCTGCAAACTGAATCCTACAAAATATATTATGAAAGAGAAAGTTTGTGAGGATGGATGTTTGGTGGATGGATGGATGTTTGTTACTCTTTCACGCCAACACGAATGAACAGATTTGGCTGAAATTTGGAATGAAGATAGCTCAAACCCAGGATTAACACACACTTTTCATCCCGGAAAATTACAATGTCCCCGCGGGAATTAAAAAACCATAATCCACGCGGACGGAATCGCGGGCATCATCTAGTAAATTTCACTTCGCATTCTAGTGTCCAAAACAAATTGTCTAGGGCGAGGCAGTACCCTATTTGAGTGCTTTGTTCTCATAACTCAACCTTCTTTGTATTTAATGAAATGAACATTTCACAGATAAAAATACAAAAAGTGATTCCGATTCGTGTTTTAAATTAAGGTGGAATACACAGTTCTGCCCGCGAAATTCAAATTTAATTTGGTTTTTCGCAATTTGTAAACTAATACGACAAAGAAGGCTTATGGCATTCTAATTGCGACAATGGCAGTATCATCTTTACAGGTTTATATAAAAATCTTTACTTGAAAGTGTCCAGTTTAAGAAATTAATCATAATATCAACTAATTTGTGAGTAACTCACGTCCAACTCAGTATTTTGATTTATTTCTTAAACTGGTCACTTAAACTGGTCACTTTCAAGTAAAGATTTTTATGTAAACCTGTGAAGATGATAATTCTACTGGCGCAATTAGAATGCCATTAGCCTACTTTGTCGTATTAGTTTACAAATTGCGAAAAACCAAATTAAATTTGAATTTCGCGGGCAGACTCTGTACCGGGGGGTGAAAAAAAAAGTTGTGTGTAAAGGGTTAAATAACAAAAGGTAGCCCACGGTAACAAAAGTATTTATTTCGACCAAAGGTAACGGTACAGATCTTTATTACCGCGGCTAGCTCAGTAGGTGGGTACACAAATTTGTAGGGCCGTGGAGTTACCAAGATCCTGCCTTGACCTAGGTGGTGGTGTATATAGGTACTCCCCTGGTTAGGTGGCCTAGGTGTTGGGGGCCGCTGAGTCGCTGGGGAGTGACGGCTGTCCCGCAGACCCGCAGACGAGGTGACGCCCGTGCTAGTGCGCACAGGAACGTCGACCGTCGCGATCTGGTGACTAGCCGGGATGGTAGTAGCGAGCGGTGCAGGAAGTAGCTCTAAGCGGAGCGGTGAAGGTTGAAGCGGAGAATGGAGAACGTTACTCCAAACGGAGAATCCTTAATCGGAGCGGAGAATGGAGAACGTTACTCCAAACGGAGAACCTGGAATTGATATACCGACTGATGCTAGTGTCTGGTAATATCATTCCGTCCTGAATCCAACCTTGGCACTAAAGTAAAACGCAGGGACGTACTAATAAGCATGATAGTATTGCCGTTGTGGTTAGAAACCAGAACGGAGTTACAAGAATAGGTAAATAATGAAAAGCTGAAGGCCAAAATGTAATCAGAAAACAATTTAATGCAATTTTTAATGATTGAGAAACTTGAAAAATATAAATATTAAAGTGAAGGTTGTCAAAAAACTAAAGTCTAGAGAAATTTCAAGAATTACAAAGTACATAGCAAATAATACGAAATGAAAGTAATCAATGATAATAATAAGGCTGAAATATAGCTATTATTATTAGCACGTTAAGTAATTAGCTATAAACACAAAGAAATGTTAAGTTAGGTACAAATTATATGACGTTGAATCATATGCTGTGGAATGTGAAATGAACAAAGATTAAACGTTACAATCTACAATCTACGATAAAAACAGTTTAAAATGCCATTCAAAACTTACCCTACAACGGGATAATCCGCATCCATTGCACGGCTTAAATAATTTTGAAGAGACTCATCGCAGAATAAACTAGAGCGATTGCTCTGCGAAAAAAAATGAGACGCACCCGTCACTAGTGCGAGATCGGGCGCGACTGACAGCTGGTTTAACTACATCAAAATGGATGCCTGTGCGCCGGTATGCTTGGATACGCGCGCGCGCGCGCGACGCATTAACAAAATAGGTACCTACGTAAATGACATAATAAAAATATGGCGGGTAAACATAATACCTACATACTATACTTAAATAATATAAATGTTTATTTATCATAAGGACAAATACTTATATATTTATAAATAAATACGTATTTTATAATTAATATAATTGAAATATGTAACGCTTCGTTACAACTCGTCCATTCATCCAAAAATAAGGACGTCGCGACGTGATCGTGAGCTTTATATATTTAGGGTTACTGAATTGATCGCATAGTGTCCCGATTGTTGATAGAAAAATTAGAACCACTCGAATAAAAAATTAACTACCTGCGGGTCTTTCCAGAGACACTCGTATGTCGAATGTGGCATTTCAAATTGATCCAAAAAAGCTGTCATTTGTATAGGCACAGCCAGTCCAGCATTAATCACAGATTAATTATAAAGGTCAATGGTTGCTGCTAATGAGGATGATAAAGAGGCATTTAATTTGTGTTTCCCAGCCTTCCCCATCGAGGAGGAGGAGCAGGACATGTCCATGTTCTTCGACCACACGGACCCCACGGCGCGCATCGTGGGCGGCACCAACGCCGGCAACGTGCCCTACATGGTGGCGCTGACCACGGGCACCGTCTCGCGCAGCTTCCTGTGCGGCGGCAGCGTCGTGGGGGCGCGCACCGTGCTCACCGCCGCGCACTGCATGCGCGCCGCGGGCGGCAACAACCCCAGCAAGTGAGTCCTCACTCCGTACACGGTGGCGCTGACCACGGGCACCGTCTCGCGCAGCTTTCTGTGCGGCGGCAGCGTCGTGGGGGCGCGCACCGTGCTCACCGCCGCGCACTGCATGCGCGCCGCGGGCGGCAACAACCCCAGCAAGTGAGTCCTCACTCCGTACACGGTGGCGCTGACCACGGGCACCGTCTCGCGCAGCTTCCTGTGCGGCGGCAGCGTCGTGGGGGCGCGCACCGTGCTCACCGCCGCGCACTGCATGCGCGCCGCGGGCGGCAACAACCCCAGCAAGTGAGTCCTCACTCCGTACACGGTGGCGCTGACCACGGGCACCGTCTCGCGCAGCTTCCTGTGCGGCGGCAGCGTCGTGGGGGCGCGCACCGTGCTCACCGCCGCGCACTGCATGCGCGCCGCGGGCGGCAACAACCCCAGCAAGTGAGTCCTCACTCCGTACACGGTGGCGCTGACCACGGGCACCGTCTCGCGCAGCTTCCTGTGCGGCGGCAGCGTCGTGGGGGCGCGCACCGTGCTCACCGCCGCGCACTGCATGCGCGCCGCGGGCGGCAACAACCCCAGCAAGTGAGTCCTTACTGCGTACACGGTGGCGCTGACCACGGGCACCGTCTCGCGCAGCTTCCTGTGCGGCGGCAGCGTCGTGGGGGCGCGCACCGTGCTCACCGCCGCGCACTGCATGCGCGCCGCGGGCGGCAACAACCCCAGCAAGTGAGTTCTCACTCCGTACACGGTGGCGCTGACCACGGGCACCGTCTCGCGCAGCTTCCTGTGCGGCGGCAGCGTCGTGGGGGCGCGCACCGTGCTCACCGCCGCGCACTGCATGCGCGCCGCGGGCTGCAACAACCCCAGCAAGTGAGTCCTCACTCCGTACACGGTGGCGCTGACCACGGGCACCGTCTCGCGCAGCTTCCTGTGCGGCGGCAGCGTCGTGGGGGCGCGCACCGTGCTCACCGCCGCGCACTGCATGCGCGCCGCGGGCGGCAACAACCCCAGCAAGTGAGTCCTCACTCCGTACACGGTGGCGCTGACCACGGGCACCGTCTCGCGCAGCTTCCTGTGCGGCGGCAGCGTCGTGGGGGCGCGCACCGTGCTCACCGCCGCGCACTGCATGCGCGCCGCGGGCGGCAACAACCCCAGCAAGTGAGTCCTTACTGCGTACACGGTGGCGCTGACCACGGGCACCGTCTCGCGCAGCTTCCTGTGCGGCGGCAGCGTCGTGGGGGCGCGCACCGTGCTCACCGCCGCGCACTGCATGCGCGCCGCGGGCGGCAACAACCCCAGCAAGTGAGTCCTTACTGCGTACACGGTGGCGCTGACCACGGGCACCGTCTCGCGCAGCTTCCTGTGCGGCGGCAGCGTCGTGGGGGCGCGCACCGTGCTCACCGCCGCGCACTGCATGCGCGCCGCGGGCGGCAACAACCCCAGCAAGTGAGTCCTTACTCCGTACACGGTGGCGCTGACCACGGGCACCGTCTCGCGCAGCTTCCTGTGCGGCGGCAGCGTCGTGGGGGCGCGCACCGTGCTCACCGCCGCGCACTGCATGCGCGCCGCGGGCGGCAACAACCCCAGCAAGTGAGTCCTTACTGCGTACACGGTGGCGCTGACCACGGGCACCGTCTCGCGCAGCTTCCTGTGCGGCGGCAGCGTCGTGGGGGCGCGCACCGTGCTCACCGCCGCGCACTGCATGCGCGCCGCGGGCTGCAACAACCCCAGCAAGTGAGTCCTTACTGCGTACACGGTGGCGCTGACCACGGGCACCGTCTCGCGCAGCTTCCTGTGCGGCGGCAGCGTCGTGGGGGCGCGCACCGTGCTCACCGCCGCGCACTGCATGCGCGCCGCGGGCGGCAACAACCCCAGCAAGTGAGTCCTCACTCCGTACACGGTGGCGCTGACCACGGGCACCGTCTCGCGCAGCTTCCTGTGCGGCGGCAGCGTCGTGGGGGCGCGCACCGTGCTCACCGCCGCGCACTGCATGCGCGCCGCGGGCGGCAACAACCCCAGCAAGTGAGTCCTTACTCCGTACACGGTGGCGCTGACCAAGGGCACCGTCTCGCGCAGCTTCCTGTGCGGCGGCAGCGTCGTGGGGGCGCGCACCGTGCTCACCGCCGCGCACTGCATGCGCGCCGCGGGCGGCAACAACCCCAGCAAGTGAGTCCTTACTGCGTACACGGTGGCGCTGACCACGGGCACCGTCTCGCGCAGCTTCCTGTGCGGCGGCAGCGTCGTGGGGGCGCGCACCGTGCTCACCGCCGCGCACTGCATGCGCGCCGCGGGCGGCAACAACCCCAGCAAGTGAGTCCTTACTCCGTACACGGTGGCGCTGACCACGGGCACCGTCTCGCGCAGCTTCCTGTGCGGCGGCAGCGTCGTGGGGGCGCGCACCGTGCTCACCGTCGCGCACTGCATGCGCGCCGCGGGCGGCAACAACCCCAGCAAGTGAGTCCTTACTCCGTACACGGTGGCGCTGACCACGGGCACCGTCTCGCGCAGCTTCCTGTGCGGCGGCAGCGTCGTGGGGGCGCGCACCGTGCTCACCGCCGCGCACTGCATGCGCGCCGCGGGCGGCAACAACCCCAGCAAGTGAGTCCTTACTGCGTACACGGTGGCGCTGACCACGGGCACCGTCTCGCGCAGCTTCCTGTGCGGCGGCAGCGTCGTGGGGGCGCGCACCGTGCTCACCGCCGCGCACTGCATGCGCGCCGCAGGCGGCAACAACCCCAGCAAGTGAGTCCTTACTCCGTACACGGTGGCGCTGACCACGGGCACCGTCTCGCGCAGCTTCCTGTGCGGCGGCAGCGTCGTGGGGGCGCGCACCGTGCTCACCGCCGCGCACTGCATGCGCGCCGCGGGTGGCAACAACCCCAGCAAGTGAGTCCTTACTCCGTACACGGTGGCGCTGACCACGGGCACCGTCTCGCGCAGCTTCCTGTGCGGCGGCAGCGTCGTGGGGGCGCGCACCGTGCTCACCGCCGCGCACTGCATGCGCGCCGCGGGCGGCAACAACCCCAGCAAGTGAGTCCTTACTCCGTACACGGTGGCGCTGACCACGGGCACCGTCTCGCGCAGCTTCCTGTGCGGCGGCAGCGTCGTGTCTTGTCTCTGTGTCTGCTACTATAAAGTGTCAAGACCATAGCCCTCACTAGTGCGTCACGGAGGTCGTCAGACTAAATTAAATTAATTTGTATTGATAAGAAAGCGAATTGGTAGACTTCACTCACACATAAGTTTCAGAACATAAGGGAGAACTCTCAGGCCTACCTTCTCCGTTGAAGCGTGTGATATTTAATTGGCCAGCGTGGTGGACTATTATAACATATCTCTGCGCTCAGTAGTGATCCGTTGATGGATTGCTGTTGATGATGATAAGAAAACTGAAAATATTCATCCTTTCTCCAGCTCCCTGCGAGGAACCGTGGGCACTAACCGCTGGGCCAGCGGCGGCGTGCAGCTCAGGTTCCAGCGCGGGCTCATGCACCCGCAATACAACCACAACAATATCAAGAACGACATCGGCATGCTGATAACCTCGGCCAATATCGCCACCTCCGCCGCAGTCCAGCGGCTCGCCATGAACTGGGACTTTGCAGGCGCTGGGCTAGCTACCAGGGTCACCGGATGGGGCAGGACACAGGTGAGCAAGACAAAACTCGAAGGGTATTAAATAGGGGATGAAAGTTTCCTCCTGTCCGGTGATTCGCCATCAACTACGACTTCGCAGGCCCCGGGCTAGCTACCAGGGTTCCCGGATGGGGTAGGATACTTGTAAGCTAACAAAACTTTAGTTCTTTCAGTTAGTTTAGCTTTAGGTTACTTCCAGTTTTCAGTTTGCACTTTTAACAATTCGGCTATTGATAAAATCCAAGGAATATCCTTACTTTTTTCATCATCATCATCAGCAACCCATCAACGGCTCACTAATGAGCGCAGGCCTCCTGTCAGAGAAGGGTCATAGGCCATAGTCCACCTTCAAGAACATTATGAAGAAGTCTCAGGTGTACAGGTTTCCTCACGATGTTTTCCTTCAAGTGATATTTAATTAAAACGCACTTGACTCCGAAAATTCAGAGGTGCCTACCCGGGACCGAACCTGCGACCCCCCGAATAGAAAACCACAGTCCTAACCTAACCACTGCTTCTACTTCTTTACTTTACTAATATTACAAATGCGAAACTTTGTGAGGATGGATGGTTGGATCTTTGGTACTTCTTCACGCCACAACTAATTTACCGATTTGGCTGAAATTTTGAATGGAGATAGCTCATACCCAGGATTTTTTTTTATTCGATAACAAGCTAGTCCTTGACTGCGCTCTCACCTGATGGAAAGTGACGATGCAGTTTAAGATGGTAGCGGGCTAACTTGGAAGGTGTATGGCAGTGAACATTCAACCCATACCCCCCTTATTGGTTTCTACACGCCATCGTGCCGGAACGCTAAATCGCTTGGCGGCACGTCTTTGACAGTAGGGTGGTAACAAGCCACGGCCAAAGCCTCCCACCAGACCAGACCAGAGAAAAAACCCCGCCGGGAATCGAACCCGAGACCTCCCAATTATAAGAGAACAGCGCTCACCACTGAGCCAGGGAGGTTGTCAAAACCCATAGGCTACATTTTATCCCGGAAAATTAGAGTTCCCGCGGGAGTCAAAAACCTTAATCCATAAATATAAATTTGCAGGCCGGAGGATCTCTCTCCGCCACCATTCTGGAGCTGCGCCCCTTCGTGATGGACGGCAACCGCTGCGTCACCGACCTGGCTCGCCGCGCGCAGGAGCTGAACATCCGCGCGCCGCCCGTCGACCCGCGCATCGAGATCTGCACCTTCCACAGCAACGGACGCGGCACTTGCAACGTGAGTAGCACCAGTAGCACTAGCAACCACCCTATACAACCGCTGCGTCACCGACCTGGCTCGCCGCGCGCAGGAGCTGAACATCCGCGCGCCGCCCGTCGACCCACGCATCGAGATCTGCACCTTCCACAGCAACGGACGCGGCACTTGCAACGTGAGTAGCACCAGTAGCACTAGCAACCACCCTATACAACCGCTGCGTCACCGACCTGGCTCGCCGCGCGCAGGAGCTGAACATCCGCGCGCCGCCCGTCGACCCGCGCATCGAGATCTGCACCTTCCACAGCAACGGACGCGGCACTTGCAACGTGAGTAGCACCAGTAGCACTAGCAACCACCCTATACAACCGCTGCGTCACCGACCTGGCTCGCCACGCGCACAGGAGCTGAACATCCGCGCGCCGCCCGTCGACCCGCGCATCGAGATCTGCACCTTCCACAGCAACGGACGCGGCACTTGCAACGTGAGTAGCACCAGTAGCACTAGCAACCACCCTATACAACCGCTGCGTCACCGACCTGGCTCGCCGCGCGCAGGAGCTGAACATCCGCGCGCCGCCCGTCGACCCGCGCATCGAGATCTGCACCTTCCACAGCAACGGACGCGGCACTTGCAACGTGAGTAGCACCAGTAGCACTAGCAACCACCCTATACAACCGCTGCGTCACCGACCTGGCTCGCCGCGCGCAGGAGCTGAACATCCGCGCGCCGCCCGTCGACCCGCGCATCGAGATCTGCACCTTCCACAGCAACGGACGCGGCACTTGCAACGTGAGTAGCACCAGTAGCACTAGCAACCACCCTATACAACCGCTGCGTCACCGACCTGGCTCGCCGCGCGCAGGAGCTGAACATCCGCGCGCCGCCCGTCGACCCGCGCATCGAGATCTGCACCTTCCACAGCAACGGACGCGGCACTTGCAACGTGAGTAGCACCAGTAGCACTAGCAACCACCCTATACTACCGCTGCGTCACCGACCTGGCTCGCCGCGCGCAGGAGCTGAACATCCGCGCGCCGCCCGTCGACCCGCGCATCGAGATCTGCACCTTCCACAGCAACGGACGCGGCACTTGCAACGTGAGTAGCACCAGTAGCACTAGCAACCACCCTATACTACCGCTGCGTCACCGACCTGGCTCGCCGCGCGCAGGAGCTGAACATCCGCGCGCCGCCCGTCGACCCGCGCATCGAGATCTGCACCTTCCACAGCAACGGACGCGGCACTTGCAACGTGAGTAGCACCAGTAGCACTAGCAACCACCCTATACAACCGCTGCGTCACCGACCTGGCTCGCCGCGCGCAGGAGCTGAACATCCGCGCGCCGCCCGTCGACCCGCGCATCGAGATCTGCACCTTCCACAGCAACGGACGCGGCACTTGCAACGTGAGTAGCACCAGTAGCACTAGCAACCACCCTATACACACTGCTGTCATCGACTTACCGACTTTTAAGCTATTGCATAGTTTTTATCGCGGGCTTTGAACTAGGACAAACAGTTTGAGCGCGGCGACCGAATTAGAATGCCATGAGCCTACTTCGTCGTAAATAGTTTACAAATTGCGAAAAACCAAATTAAATTTGAATTTCGCGGGCAGACCCGTATAAAAAATAATTTTAACAATAAAATATGTCTGATAGTGATACTTTAGAAAGTGACTGTGACAAAAAGCTATTCTAATCTTGTCATCTGTTCGCAGGGAGACTCCGGCAGCCCGCTGGTCCGCGCCGACCGCAACCAACAGATCGGCATCGTGTCGTGGGGACTGCCGTGCGCGCGCAACGCGCCCGACATGTTCGTGCGCCTCAGTGCCTACAGGGCCTGGGTCACTAGCAACATGGTTTAACTAATAAACGACTACGCGTAACTGCTCCTCTTTTATTGACTTCTTTGTATCAACCGACTATTTTCTGCTTGTACCTATTTATGTTTTTGAAAATCCAACGGCCGGACATGTTCGTGCGCCTCAGTGCCTACAGGGCCTGGGTCACCAGCAACATGGTTTAACTAATAAACGACTACGCGTAACTGCTCCTCTTTTATTGACTTCTTTGTATCAACCGACTATTTTCTGCTTGTACCTATTTATGTTTTTGAAAATCCAACGGCCGGACATGTTCGTACGCCTGAGTGCCTACAGGGCCTGGGTCACCAGCAACATGGTTTAACTAATAAACGACTACGCGTAACTGCTCCTCTTTTATTGACTTCTTTGTATCAACCGACTATTTTCTGCTTGTACCTGTTTATGTTTTTGAAAATACAGCGTTTATCAAGTCCTTAAAAATGTTTCTGATAGAAAGAGCGTATTAAAAAGTAAAAGATTTTTTTGAAGAATAATAATGGTGTCCGTCTCTCTATTTAAACTAGTAATTGCTGTGCCCCAACGGGGTTCCAATGTAAATATTATATATTGTAAGTTGGAATGCAAGGAATAAATGAAATGAAATGAAATCCAACGGGAACCTTTTATCCCGGTAAAACAGAAGTAACTTTGTGCCCCCTTCACCGTTCTATCACAGTTCTATCATATTTATTTGTCAAGACAAAAATACAAGAATATAAATAAATTGTACGAAATTGAAAAACTTTTTATTTCTTACATTATACTTACCTACTAAAGGTGGAAGACAAGGGTCTGCCCGCGAAATTCAAATTTAATTAATTAAATAATTTTTAAAATTAAATAATTTCGGTTTTTCGCAATTTGTAAACTAATACGACAAAGTAGGCTTATGGCCTTCTAATTGCGCCAGTGAAATTATCATCTTCACAGGTTTACATAAAAATCTTTACTTGAAACTGAAAGTGACCAGTTTAAGAAATTAATCAAAATACTGAGTTGGACGTGAGTTACTCACAAATTAGTCGACATTTTGATTAAGTTCTTAAACGGGACACTTTCAAGTAAAGATTTTTATATAAACCTGTGAAGATGATACTGCCATTGTCGCAATTAGAATGCCATAAGCCTACTTTGTCGTATTAGTTTACAAATTGCGAAAAACAAAATTAAATTTGAATTTCGCGGGCAGAACGAGTTTTATTAGCTAACTAATACACGACGCAGTCGGCAGGTGCTCTAACAAACTTTTATAAACTGGTTCGCTTCAGCCAAGTAATCGCCTGTCCACAGTTCTATGAAGCCCTTGAAGGCACTGATCCGGCTGAATATATCGGGTGCTCCATGCGCGCACGGGTAGCCCCACGACACGATGCCGACTAGCTTCCTGCAAGGTAGCTCCATCAGGGCGCTGCCTGAATCACCCTGTAATAGACATGATGACTGATTTTGAAAAACGTTAACTTGTCATGACGTTCGTTCACCTCTATGTTTTGTCATAGGAGTAGGTCAGAGTTTAAGAAGATAGATGTGATACCTATCGCTCTTGGTGTCCCATGGTGTCCAATCCAATATGGCTACCTATGATAAGGTAGGAGATGCTTTCTGTCAACTTCGTTATCACGAACCTGTACGGGGCACCTAAAAAGACATTGGGGCGGATGTTAGGACTTAGTTAGGATGTTAGGATTATATTTAGGGTTAACTACGTAAAGAGACTCCTACTTAGGGGAAGATTTAGGTATGTTTGGTAAAAACGGGCATAATAATAATGTCAGTTTTGGTCGTCATGTATCGATTGAATGAATAATGGGATACCGTTACCGCGAGGTCTCAGTTCGGGGCGAACCACTACTAGTATAGTTTTATTTTATCAAAATAAATATCAATCTCACTCAAAATAGAAAAATTGAATCCATCCTTTTACATCCTGTGTCATCAACATCATCCATGAATCCTATTTATTAAGATAAATTCATTATTTAATTAGCTGATGCCTGCGATTTCGTCCGCGTGGATTTAATTTCTAAAATCCCTCGGAAACTCTTTGATTTTCAGGGATAAAACATAGCCTATGTCACTCTCCAGGTCCTCAACTATACCCATGCAAAAAATCTCGTCCGTAGCTCTGTGGCGTCGTGAAGGACAAACCAATCAAACACACTTTCACATTATTAGTAGGATTGATTATTGTTACTGCAGTTCCCTGCAATTCACCAACACTCCGATGAATGACGACGGCACACTATAGTACCTCAGGGTTCAGAGACATATGGACTGGGACTGAAGTGCCTCTGTGGATCAGACGAGTCGCAGGGAGCCGCTACATACAGGGACCTAGGTACTTGAACCGGAGACGTCTATCGGTTGATAAAGAAGGGAAGAAATACCTACCTAATCCCTGATTACTTTTTGGAGTTTATTCCTTAAGAATCGATTTTAGGCGCCTATGAGAAAAATCCGAGCAGTAAAATCAATTTATCAATGACCTCGTTACGTTTTTCTGTTACGTTTTTCACAACGATGCAAATTTCTACCCTAACGTTGAGTAAATAAGGTTGGTTTTCGTGCGAAAGAGCTTTCGCTTCGGGTAGCCGAGCGCGTAGCGATCGGGGTCCCCGAAGCGAAAGTCGGTCGGGGCGCGCTCGGACCCGAGTCGCGCGTAATTTTTTTTATTCGATGACAAGAATCCTTGACTGCGATCTCACTTGATGGTAAGTGACGATGCAGTCTAAGATGGTATCGGGCTAACTTGTAAGGGGTATGGCAGTGAACATTCAACCCATAACCCTAATCGGTTTTTACACGCCATCGTACGGAACGCTAAATCGCTTGGCGGCACGTTTTTGACGGTAGGGTGGTAACTAGCCACGGCCAAAGCCTCCCACCAGACCAGACCAGAGACAATTCGGAAATTATAAATTCCCAAATTGACCCCGCCGGGAATCGAACCCGAGACCTCCCAGTTATAAGACCACAGCGCTCACCACTGCGCCAGGGAGGTCGTCAAAAACTTATCTAATTAGACTAGACTTACATTGCACATGCCATGTCCTGGCGAATGTAAGGTGCAAATCTCGAGCCGGTGGTCGACGGGCGGCGCTGGTCCCAGGGTATGTAAGGCTTCCTTCATGCGAAGGTAACACTCCGCGGGCGTCAAAATGGTCACGTTCAGAACCTGGAGGCGATAAGGGACGTCTTCCCACTCCTAAAAAGGAACAGGCATCATCATCAGCAACCCATAAACGGCTCACTACTGAGCGCCGGTCTCTCAGAGGAGGGTTACAGGCTAATAGTCTACCACAATGCAAATTGGCAGACTTCACACACATTTGAAACCATGATGAAAAACTGTCAGGCGTGCAGCTGCAGGTTCTCTCACGATATTATATTCTTTACCGTTGAAGCATGTGATATTTACTTAATTACCAAAATTCAAAAATTTATTAATTAATGTTGATTATACGGGTCTGCCCGCGAAATTCAAATTTAATTTGTTTTTCGCAATTTGTAAACTAATGCGACAAAGTATGCTTGTGGCATTCTAATTTCTAATTGCGGCAGTGGCAGTATCATCGTCACAGGTATAAATAATAGTTATTTGTTATACAAGAGTGCAAAGTTGCTTTTTAACCGCGTGCTCAGTTTTGATGACCGAGCAAGCGAAGGATTCTAAAATTGAATCACGAGCGCAGCGAGTGATTCAAAAATTAGAATCCTGAGCGTTAGCGAGGGAATCAAAAGAGCACGAGGTGAAAAATCTTTGCACTCGAGTGCAACACGTAATTTTTCATCTCCCCATTCAAACAATATGACGTGAAAAGAAAATGGCGCGTGCAAAGCAAATTAAAAAAAAGTACATCAAGAAGGTTCCAAGTCTGAGTTTTTAATAAATTAAAAAAGGTTGTATGATAAATTCGGCACCATGGAGGTAGAAGTAAATAGGTTTAATGATGTTTTGAATTCACAAACTTAGTGCACACGATGTTCTAAATTCAATTTACTTTATCCTCTAGACTGAGGATAAAAACGGCTTTTGCACTCCGATATCGAAGAGCAAAAATACTCTTTCCGAGATGGGGAGATGAAAAGATCTTTACTTGAAAGTGTCCAGTTTAAGAAAATAGTCAAAATATTATCAACTAATTTGTGAGTTCACGAATTTGTGAGTCAACTTCAACTTCAACGTTTAACTCGATATCTACTGACTATTTTCTTAAACTGGACACTTTCAAGTAAAGATTTTTATATAAACCTGTGAAGATGATACTGCCATCGTCGCTATTAGAATGCCATAAGCCACCATAAGCCTACTTTGTCGTATTAGTTTACAAATTGCGAAAAACCAAATTAAATTTGAATTTCGCGGGCAGACCCGTATAATCAACCTTAGGGAAGCTTTAAAATCATCGTTCCGTTAAAGGAAGTCTTTCAGATTAATTAGTTAACTTCCTTTCACAACTCAAATTGCACCATGGCGTTTAGCTGCGATGTTTATGCACATTTTCAATACAAAAACTGTAAGAACGACCAATTTATTCCTTGATTAAAAGTTCCACGTGTGAATCATCACTGAATCTCAGTGAAGCCTGTGATGCTTCAATTTCTGACCGCTGCACCGCGCCGCCGGTAGTAATATTCTTCTTCTTCTTTGTCAACCGATAGACGTCCACTGCTGGACAAAGGTCTCTTGCATGGACTTCCACAGGCTTCGGTCTTGCGCCGCCTGGATCCAGCGGCTCCCTGCGACTCGTTTGAGGTAGTCAAAAAGTCAATCTCACCTGCCCCCGGTGCCCCCTGCTGGTCTACTGAAGAGGCCCTGACGACCAACAAATGGAGGTATAACCATTTCATAATGGCTAGACTGAACAAATTGCACAGGCCGGTGTCGGGCAGCAGCGACACCGGTGCGATCAGTCTAGCCCTGCGATGACCAACACGCCTGCCCAGCGTGGTCATTATGGGCAAAACCATCGCAATGGATGTTCGGACAAAGTAGTAATATTACTTATAGGGAATTAGATATCCTTTACGACTACTGCTTCATTAGCAACCCATCAACGGCTCACTACTGAGCGCAGGTCTCCTCTCAGAGAAGGATTATAGGCCATAGTCCACCACGCTGGCCCAATGCGAATTGGCGGACTTCACACACCTTCGAGAGCATTATGAAGAACTCTCAGATGTGCAGGTTTCCTCACGATGTTTTCCTTCACCGTTGAAGCAAGTGATATTTAATTTCTTAAACGCACTTAAAATCGAAAAGTCAGAGGTGCGTACCCGGGATCGAACCTGCGACCCCCCCGATTAGGAGACCACAGTCTTAACCACTAGGCTATCACAACTACTGCAGTAGTAGGTAATTTGTACCTACTACGACTACTGCAGTAGTAGGTAATTTGTACCTTACAATAAGGACGAAACAGTAGAGGAGACTCACCCCCAAACGTCCCCAACCCGTCACAGAAGCTAGCTGACCACCGCTCACCCAGTCAGAGTGCATGGCAATCGGAGCAATAAGCGCACTGAACCGGATCTCTTTCTCGGTGAAGAGTATGCCGACATCGTTCTTGATGGAAAACCAATCCCAGTGTGGATGGTTCACGTAGCCCGAAAATGTTATCTCCGTATACGTGGAGTTCCAATAATTCGTCCCTATCATTCCAGTTAAGGCTCTGAAAGATCGTAATCATCATCAATATCATCAGCAACCTATCAACAGCTCACTACTGAGCGTAGGTCTCCTTTCAGAGAAGGGTTATAGGATGGCGCTAGACCACCACGCTGACCCAATGCGAATTGGCGGACTTCACACACCTTCGAGAACATTATGAAGAACTCTCAGATGTGCAGGTTTCCTCACGATGTTTTCATTCACCGTTGAAGCAAGTGATATTTAATTGATTAAACGCACTTTACTCCGAAAAGTCAGATGTCCACCCTGGATCGAACCCGACCCCCCGGAAAGGAGAACACAGTCCTAACCACTAGGCTATCACTGCTTGAAAGATCGTTATACAAATAGGTAATTCAAACAATTCATAGAACCTGTGGCTCCTATGACGAGGCAAGACATATTTGGAAAGCAGATTTTGCTAACTTCTCAGCAGAATCTGCTTCTCTAATCCAGGTACGGCTCTAGGAATCTCTACTCTATACTCTCTCTAATCTACTCTAGTACATAATGGATACAATATTCGCATTCGCTTCTGCAAGAAACGATGCGAATGCGAATCAAAAAATACCCGGAATATTTGAATTAATATATATAATTATGGCATTGTAAGATCCTCTTTATTTCTTAAGCAGTTATAGCGCTTCGAGGGATGCAGGTTCGATCTGACTTTTCTGAGTCATGTGCGTGAAAGCAATTAAATATCACTTGCTTCGACTGTGAAGGAAAACATCGTGAGGAAACTTGCACACCTGAGAGTTCTTCATAATGTTCTCGAAGGTGTGTGAAGTCCGCCAATTCGCATTGGGCCAGCGTGGTGGACTATGGCCTATAACCCTTCTCTGAGATGAGACCTGAGCTCAGTAGTGAGCCGTTGATGGGTTGCTAATGATGATGATGATATTTTTTTCTTAGTTGATCAAAAATATTTTATAAATCAATTTGTCAATTTTCGGCTATTTTGGATCAGCCTACATTCGCCAAACATTCGCATTATTCTTGCGAATTCGAATGCGAATATTCGCATCAACACTACAAATGTTCCGTATAAAACAAATTCACGTTTTAGTGCAGGGTGTATCATGGCCCCTGCGCTGAGTAGTGAGCGGTTTATGGGTTGCTGATGATTTACTCACGGCGAGAGTACTCCCCAGTGTGAAAAGGGTTCGATACAGTGGGCGGCGCTCAAGACGTGCCGCTTGGTGATGATGGAGCCTCCACACACTAGCAACCTGAGGTAGTAGCCCATGATGAGCCCCACCATGTGCGGCGCGTGTGCGAGCGGGGCGTCCACCCCGCCCACTATGCGATGGGAGAAGAAATCTTTCACATCGTACGCGGGCTGTGCTGTCTCCAACGGAAACCCTGAAACAATTGTTAGCCTTGTGTAGTAGACAGTAGCACACAGCAGCCATTGCATAAGTGTGCGTGCCTAGGTGGGAGCGGGCAGGCGCGAGCATTGCGCTCGCTCACACTTATACAGATACAACACTCAACAACCTTAAGTCAGTCGCCCTCGTGAATTGCAAGAACTAAAGAATTGTGCCGTGCTGGCATGTCAAAAGCCATAAAAACAAACAACAACAACAACAACAACAATTAATTCCCGACACTGAACGAGAACGAACTAGTCTGTATGCTGCACTTACCCCCTAAAATCTGTGAAGGTTAGAGACTAGTTCGTTCTCGTTCAGTGTCGGAAATTAATTATCTGTGGTATGCTTAGTACATCGTTCTTTTTGTACTTCGTTCGTTCGACGAGCGGAAACAAGGAACCATAGACAATAATTATAGAGGGTGGAACCACATTTGTGAGGATCGTTTCGGATTTCGCCCATACAAAACTGTCAAATTCCATAGAAACTTGTACCCCTCACCCTCTATACAGTTAGGTAAACCTAACTGTATTTAGATCAAACATGGTTGATAATACGGGTCTGCCCGCGAAATTCAAATTTAATTTGGTTTTTCGCAATTTGTAAATAGGTACGACAAAGTAGGCTTATGGCATTCTAATTGCGCCAGTGGCAGTATCATCTTCACAGGTTTGTATAAAAGTCTTTACTTGAAAGTGACCAGTTAAAGAAATTAATCAAAATATCGAGTAGGACGTGATTTACTCACAAATTAGCCGATATTCTGACTAATTTCTTAAACTGGACACTTTCAAGTGAAGATTTTTATATAAACCCAATGATGTTATATATTTTAAACCTGTGAAGATGATACTGCCACTGGCGCAATTAGAATAGAATGCCTTAAGCCTACTTTGTCGTATTAGTTTACAAATTGCGACAAACCAAATTAAATTTGAATTTCGCGGGCAGACCCGTATAATCCACCTTTGCTGCAACAATACATTTTAGCCCGAAGCGAGAGAGTGTCGACTGTCGACCAATTAGAAGTGATTGCGATCGTCACACTATACTTTCCGTATAAACCTACCTACCAATCATTTTTAGACAATCCTGCTGCAATAGTTTGCGTTGTCATATTTTGGCGCGCTTTTCAAATTAACTACAAAATCACGTAGTCGTAATTCCTAGTTCCATGTCAAAATCATATAAAAATTAATATTATTATAAATATTTACCATTGGATATTTGCAGAAGAGTAAAAAAAATAATTGCTAGCTTAGCAAACATGTTTCAATGTTTAACTCAAAAGTTTATGTTTATTTTTATGTCTATCCTATGTTTTTATAAATGAAAACTTGAAATTATGATTATCAGTTCGATAGTGCTATCAAGTTAACTAATCTTTTCATTACTAGGAGTCCATTGTTGTCTCACTAGATAGGCAATCTACAAAGTTATTTTGCTTTTGCAAATAAACAATTACTTGAACTTGTCCTTGATAAAATAATCAAGGACTATAATGAATAATCACAAAATAATAGTGAGTGAATTCCATGTAGATCGCTGACCTTTTAAAAGGATGCCCGCTGTAATATTTTGAAATTAAAATAAAAAAAAACAAATAATAATAATAATGGTTGTTGAACAATTTTTAAGCTGCCACTTGCCAGTCGCTTCAAAGGTAACAACCAAAGAGAATGTAATCACTACTTTTTAACAACTTGCAATTATAGCAGCATGGGATTTGGTTTTTCCAATAAAAATTTAATTTCTTAGGGCCGATCTCACCAACGTAAAACAAGTCATACACGAGCGTTTTCTGTCAGAATGCCCATTTTATTCCTCGTTTAAAAGTCAGTTGAAGTTGGTGAAATGGGCACTTAATCGGTCTCTGAGATAGCTAAAAATCAGACATATTGGTGATAAAAATCATTAAAATATAATTATAAACAATTAGATGTTTAATATAGTTATAAACAATGAGATGTTTAATTTGAATAATGGCGGCAAAACAGTGAGCAGGAAGCATTGACCAATGAATGAGCTTTATCTGTCAGTGTCAGTCTACTAGTCTTGACTGTTGGCACTTGCCGTTTGTCAACTCTCATTTGCTTTGAATGTTCACCGGTTTGAACTTTTTTGCAAAAGATAATAAAGTTGTGAGGGTAGTCTTGTAATTTTATCGAACTTAGTGATGAATACTAATAATTTTTTACCGCCATGTTTGTTTGTCATACTCCGTCGAGGTGCAAAACGTCGAGGAGGCACGTGGTAAGTGAAAATTAAAATTTGAAAATTTTACCCTTTCTGTTTTGTTTATTTGACTTTACGTAGGTAGAAAAAATATTGAATTTACAGACGTAGGAAGGAGGTATGAAGTACCCAATTTAAATAATTCGAAGTGTACTACTTACTTTCCCGTCTTAACATGTGTTGAATTATAATTAGGTAGGTAGGTATGCTTTGTGGAACTTTCCCTCATTGTGGAAACACTGCATATATAGCATAGTATCTATTGTATTGTTTTGAAAAGAGCAACCACAGAGTTTCTTGCTGGTAAGAACCAGAAGACTCTGCTGGAAGGGCATTCTGAACCAGTGGTAGACTCATCGACGATTCAAAAGCACTTGTAAAAAAGTTTATTTGAATAAAAAACATTTCTATTCTATTCTACTATATTTTTCCATTGATGTAATTTTTTCGAAATTCACTACAATGTTAACATTTTATTCCCAAAGGTTTTATGATAAAAAATGGAGAGTGAAGAAGTTAACGATACTGAATTGGATGCTTGCTATCCAGTTCTCATCATACCTAAAAGTTGTACCACGCTTGAAACAAACAGTGAAGCATCCGATAACGTTTATATTAA
The DNA here is from genome assembly GCA_029955525.1 of Oeneis ivallda. Taxonomy (NCBI): domain Eukaryota; kingdom Metazoa; phylum Arthropoda; class Insecta; order Lepidoptera; family Nymphalidae; genus Oeneis; species Oeneis ivallda. Next base: position 22,480,774 of record JARPMR010000018.1, on the reverse strand, counting down.
ATTAAATATAACATGCTTAGACATACAGGGAATGGAATCAACTATATATTCCGGTTTTTGTAACGTCAAAATTATAGAGAGCTACAACGTTGTCCACAATGTTATGAAAATAGATAATAATTTATCATATTCAGATTCAGACAATGTGCTGGGTGAAATTACATTAACGGACAGTAATGATCTATACGATAGCAATAATCAGGATGAAATGTTGATAGATCCAATGAATAATCCATATGTAAGTAACGATTATAGCGCTACAGAAGTTGAGGCAAGCTATCCTGTTTATGAAGCACACAGAGAACACTTAAGTGTGAGGCAGCACAGTCCGTACACAAGGAAAAATGTTTTCGATGCTATACGTTATTCGCCACAGACAGAGTCAGAGCTCAAAAAGTTTGGACAAGTGACAATTAACGATGAAACAAATCAACAACCCGTTGATCTAAGTTTAGATGGTATGTAAAAATAACTCCGAATGCTACTTATTCATGATATTATTTTCTTTGTATTTTACTTTACAAAACCTAAATAAGTTAAAATAACATTGTATTCAGTGGTTTTTGCTCTTGTAGAAAAAAGCTTAAGTACTTTTTGTTATTTTTAACCGACTTCAAAAAAGGAGATGGACTATGGTCTATATCCCTTCTCTGAAGAGACATGTAGTGTGTTCGGCTCAGTACTGAGCCGTTGATGACTTCTTATTGAATTTACCCCATAAATTTGATCATTCTGTGGTTAGCTCTGAAGCCTTCAAGCATACAAGCAGTAGGTACTCATACATTGACATATTACAGCTATGTAAAACAATAAAAAAAATGAATATCATGATTGTTTCTATTGTTTTTTCTGCAAATTATGTAATTTTTTTGACATTACTTATTATAATTAAAAACAACCATGAACCATGTAATAATATTAAGTTATATAAATGCTGTTGATTACTTATCATCAGCAACCCATCAACGGCTCACTACTGATGGCAAGTCTCATCTCAGAGAGGTTTATCTTCTTTTCTCTTCTCTTCTCTTCTCTTCTCTCCTGGGAATTTTCGCTGCAAATAAATGATGCTTGCCAGTTTTGCGTGGTTCCACCACCCTGGCGTACCACACCTTTGAGAACATTATGGAGAACTCTCAGGTCTGCAGGTTTCCTCACGATGTTTTTCTTCACCGTTGAAGCATGTGATATTTAATTGCTGAATCACACTTAACTCTGAAAGTCAGAGGTGCGTGCCCTGGATCGAACCTGCGACCTCCCGAATAGGAGGCCGCAGTCCTAACCACTAGGCTATCACTGCTTTATTGTTTACTAGCTGATGCCCGCGACTTCGTTCCGCATGGATTTAATTTTTACAATACCTCGGGTACCTACTCTGATTTTCTGGGACAAAAAGTAGCCTATGTCACTCCCCAGGCCCTTAACTATACCCATGTAAAAAATCACGTCGATCTTAAGCTCTGTTGCGGCGTGATTGAAGGACAAACCAACAAACAAACGTACTTTTGCACTTATAATACTAAAGCATGAAGTATGATACTGCTTGATAACTGTATAAAATAATATAAAAGGAGGTTGGCGAATTTTGACCTAGCATTTTTAAAAACCGTTCAGATTCAGAAATTTATTGATTTTAATTAATATTTTTCAGAGTATATTTCTGTGTAAACCCGATATTTTTAGAAGATGGGGATCAAAAATATAATCACAAGAACACATCATTAATAACTGTTACATGGCAATTGGCAATACAAGTGATTGTCTTTTTTCTCCCAACTTTATTTGATAGACTTTGATGAACTTTTTTGTTAGACTGGTTTACTAGAACAAGCATGAGAAGTTTGATTTGTAAACGTGGGCTTGAGGCCCGCGGTTCAGTTCGTCTGGGTCAGAAACTCTATGGAATTCGCCAATCTCCTTTCAGAAGAGCTCGAATGCGGCATGATCCTATCACAGCTGCCAGAAGAAATAATGCTCGCAGGCGAGAACAGAGCCCGCGAGGAGATGAAGTATGTCAACCTGGTCAGCGACAACGATGCCATCCAGCAGCTGATGTCCGCGGAGCTGCAGTCAAGGCCCAAGCAGCATCGCACCATCCTCTTCATAGGCGACAGTTCGCGCGAGGGGCGCACCGTGCAGAAGATAGCAGTTAACGACCCCGAGGTCGAGTGCACTGAGGTCGGGGGCGAGATCGATCTTGTTGGTGAGTGGAAGCTAAAATCTATACTTATAATAAAACTGTAACTGGACGATTTCTATACATTTAATCTATTTTGAAAATTTTAACCGGGGGATGCTTTATTATCAATACTGATCCCAAAACAATTTTTATTTAATTTTTGTCTATCTGTCTGTCTGTCTGTCTGTCTGTCTGTCTGTCTGTCTGTCTGTCTGTCTGTCTGTCTGTCTGTCTGTCTGTCTGTCTGTCTGTCTGTCTGTCTGTCTGTCTGTCTGTCTGTCTGTCTGTCTGTCTGTCTGTCTGTCTGTCTGTCTGTCTGTCTGTCTGTCTGTCTGTCTGTCTGTCTGTCTGTCTGTCTGTCTGTCTGTCTGTCTGTCTGTCTGTCTGTCTGTCTGTCTGTCTGTCTGTCTGTCTGTCTGTCTGTCTGTCTGTCTGTCTGTCTGTCTGTCTGTCTGTCTGTCTGTCTGTCTGTCTGTCTGTCTGTCTGTCTGTCTGTCTGTCTGTCTGTCTGTCTGTCTGTCTGTCTGTCTGTCTGTCTGTCTGTCTGTCTGTCTGTCTGTCTGTCTGTCTGTCTGTCTGTCTGTCTGTCCGTCCGTCCGTCCGTCCGTCCGTCCGTCCGTCCGTCCGTCCGTCCGTCCGTCCGTCCGTCCGTCCGTCCGTCCGTCCGTCCGTCCGTCCGTCCGTCCGTCCGTCCGTCCGTCCGTCCGTCCGTCCGTCCGTCCGTCCGTCCGTCCGTCCGTCCGTCCGTCCGTCCGTCCGTCTGTCCGTCCGTCACGCAAAAGCTACTGAACGGAATTGTATGAAATTTGGTATAGTAGTAGGTGATACTCCGGGTCAACATATAGGATAGTTTTTATCCTGATAAACAATAAAGTTCCTCCAGGATAGGGGATGAAAGTTTTTATTGGTTTTACTTCATAATTCCGTCAAATTTGAACCGATTTTAATTATTCTTTTTTTATATAAAAGTGTATAATATCCGGCATAGTTTGTCCAATTTTGATGAAGATCTGATAAATATTATAGGAGATAGAGGACATAATGCTTCACGGGTAGCAGCAAAAGTTACTCACCTAAAGGACAACAATCGAATACAGGCATTCCATATTTATATGAGGATTTTAGCCATAGACACAGACTTTATCATAGATGATTATACCATTGTGTTTGTTTTGTAGCCTACCCGTGCGAAGCCGGGGCGGGTTCACTAGTAATAATAATAATGGCGGTGTTGCTAGACTCGGCTAGGATAGTCCGTCGGTTTCTCAGCCTGTCGCCCTGACCCCCGGCCGTCTGGTCTCCCCTGCCGGGGCGTAATCCTCCGCCCGCTACAAGTATTTATTTATGTAATGTATGTGTAAGTTTACTATAATATGTGTATATATTTATGTTTATTATATTTCCCTTTGGTTTTATATGTATTTATTTTGTACGCGGGTGTGAGAGTCGAGTTATATAAAAATAATAATAATAATGTCCTCCCGACCGATTCCGATCACGGTGGCCAACCTCCTCAGAGTTTAGCCATCTGCGCGGGAGATATTATAGTGCACAAGTGTGTGCGCAAACACAGGTGCACTCTCTATTCCCTCACTCTCATATTCCGATGGGACGGAAATCCGACACGACCGGAGAGAGATCAGGCGCAGGACCGACGGCTTTACGTGCTCTCCGAGGCACCAGGTGGGGTGACTAACCACCAATTTCCTAACTCCGGGCTAGTGCTGAGAATTTCTTTGGATTGGAAGCTAAAATAGCTATTATATGTAACGAAGTTTTTAACCGACTTCAAAAAAGGAGGAGTCTTTTTTTTTAATGTATGTCCACCGATTACTCGAAGAACTTAACTGATTTGGGAAATACTTTTTTTGTTTGAAACGGTATACTACCCAGGTGGTCCATAATTATAAATTTTATCGAAATCGGTTGAGCGGTTTTTAAAATATCAACAATAAATCATGTACTTCATAGTGCCTTTTAGCTACGTTAGCCCATTTGAGTTGGCCCAGTAGTACAGGTACAGAAGATTCACTTAGAAGTTGCCTCCCTTTCTATCGCGTATCTGTTATCCCTTCGCGCTACTAGGTACGTTAGCCCATTTGAGTTGGCCAGACTGGCCTGCTGATACTAAATTGAATTCTTCTTCTTTATTAACCCGCGACAGTAAAAGAGGGGTGTTATATGTTCGACGTGTGTCTGTCTGTTCCCTAGTAGCTCCTTAACGAATGGACCGATTTTGATGCGTTTTTTTTTATTTGAAAGCTAACGTAATCGAGGTGGATGTAAGCAGTAATTTAAGATCTGCTCAATGCTTGGACGTTTGAAGATCATCACGTCATTTCTTACTCGATTACAAGGGTCTTACAAACTTTCACTAGGACGATTAATTTTTTGTAAGGTTTACTGTTATTTTAGATTATTTCCAAAGCATGGTAACCTTGAGCTGATGCTGCAGCATCAAATAGTCTGCGGATGTAATGTGTTTGGGCTCATAGAATGGTCTCAATGACTAGGTGATAGATAGATGATGATCGACAAAGAGGATCTGCCCCGCGACTGTCTAAAAGTTGCCGATCAAATCGTCAAAGTTAGCGTCAAAGTAAAATAAACCATAATTTCATTGAATTAGAGATCAATTTTGTTTATCCATTCTCATACGTTTAGGTATGTATGATACCCTAAACGGTTGAGAATGGATACACGAAATTGAGCTCTAATTCAATGCCGTTATGGTTTATTTTACTTTGATGCCGAACTTTGACGATTTGATCGGCAATTTTCACGCAATCGCACTTCTGATAATGGAGCAGAAAACTGTGTAACACGATGTCAGGTATATCGTACATAGTCCGGCCATAGATTCACATATCGGGGGTGTTTTTATTACAAGCTTTTATTAAGCTTGACCAGTTTGTTTGTTTGGGTCAAATCTTGCAAAATGAATTAGACCCACTTCCCGGTTTCTGATCGAGCTGAAATTTTGCATTTATGTGTAAATCGGATGACGATGCAATATTATTGTGACATGGAGCTGATCTGATGATGGAGACGGAAGATGGCTATCGGAACTCTGTAATAAAACGACGTAACCCCATCGAGTTTGGGCTCGTTTGATTCGTCATAACAAGAACTCTGATCCTAGATGATATCCAGAGTCATGAGATGTAGCTACTAAAAGCTTGCATTTAAAAATAAAAATTTTAATTTACAGTACCTTGCCTTATGGCCGATATATGCAATATATATCGCCGGGTACTGTATGTACTACTAAGTACTACTATATACTGTATATATATATTGTAGGGTAAGTTCTCTAAATATGGACTACCATAAGGATTTGTTTTAATAAAACACAAAATAATGGAGTTAAATCAGTCTCTTTAAATTTAATCAGTACAGGAACTATTACAGAATTATAAACAATACTTAAAATATCTTAAAAAAACAAATTATTTAAGAAACTTAATTTTTTATAAAATATTACAAATTTAAACATTTTAAATTAGGCAGCTTAATATGGACCACTAGGTTTTTAATATGGAGCACACTTATTTTTAATAAAGAATAACATCAATTTTTAATTAACATAATATTTATATCCGACAGTGTAGTAGAATCAGTAATGATTATTGTAAAAATGGTCTTATACTATCAATTATTTTATGATATTCATATTTTAATAAGTCTATGAATTATTGTATTATTATTATCTTAATTCAACACACATAGCCGACAAGAAGGACATTGTACAGTACCCGGCGATATATATTGCACATCGGCCTTTGGAATAAAACGCTATTCTATTCGAATCACAGTTCGACTGCATTTTTTTAAATATATGTTACGTGATGTGCTCGCCGATTGTGAAGAGATTTCAGTAATTACTACGTGAATTTCTGGCTAGCTTTCCTTGCAATAGAATAGAAATAGCGTTTTATTCCAAAGGCCGATGTGCAATATACATATATCGCCGGGTACTGTAACCATTGTTCTCCACGAACGTCTTCGGAAATCTCGTCGACGACGCCATATCTAAAACAAAAAGTGAACAAGGTTTACAATATGGACTATGGATCAAAATAAGTCCATTTTTAAAACCATTCATAGGTCCATATTACAAAATGATGCAATATCAAGGTTATAATATCGTAAAAAAATAATGTTATGAGATACAGCTACGGGTTACTTGACGAATAATTAGTAACACTAAAACGTTTCCAGAATGGGGACAGTCAAATTATAATGATTATAATTGTAGCAGTAATAATGTTACAAAACTTACCGAAAAATTACATCAAGTAGCGCTATAATCTCAAAATGGCTGCCACCGACAAGTACGCTCATGTACCTCCGCTAGAATTCACTGGCGGAACGCGACGATGAAAGGCCATGGATTGCAGCTAACTTCGCTTCGATAGCAGTGCCATCTTGCAGAATATTACTATAGTCCATATTATATGACTAGTCCATATTTAGAGAATTTACTCTACTACTACTATATTGCACCGGTGATATACATATATAGGTCGATGTGCAATATATATCGCCGGGTACAGTACACTTGTAATTCAATTTACACTTGTCCAGATGAAAATCCGAGCAAAAAGCAGTACCAGTGCGACAAATGCCAGCAGATGTTCTGCGAACTAGCAGCGTTCAGGCAGCACATACAGATCAAACACTTCCCGGGCGAGTGGACCGAAGCCACGCCGGGCTGGCCGGTCGTCAGCAAGGTTGGCTTCATGTGCTCCGAGTGCGGGAAGCAATTCAAGACACAGGAGAAGTTCGAGACACACTGCCTCGGCCACGGCAACCCGGACCTGGAATGCCAGAAGTGCCACAAGGTGTTCGCGACCAAACTAACCCTGAAGAGCCACTCCAAATTACACCTGAGGAAACAGAAGTGCCTCTACTGTAGGAAGGCTTATCAAAAATCAAAGGAGCTGCGCGAGCATTTGCGGAAGATGCATTGTGTTTATCAGTGCCATAGGTGCTCGTTTTCGTCGCACAAGCGGGAGGATTTGCTGGAACACAAGAGGGGGCATGGGAGCGAGGTCTGCGTGACTGACAGCGAGGTCACGGTGTCTGTGGACGGCTGGCGGGAGGCTGTGATCGCAGAGGACGTCCCGGTTACGTACGAGAGAACCCCTCGCGCGCCGGAAGGGCAGGACCCAGACTCCGTGATCGCTAAAGTGATCAACAGCGAGATGTTCCTCCTTAACTCCAAGAAAGCGAACAAAATGCAGAAGGTATTTTTTTAACCCACTTCATAAAAAGACTCGTCCTTTTCTTGAATTTTTTTATTTTATTTTTTTTATGTATGTTCACCGATCACTCGAAGTCGCCTGAACCGATTTGGAAAATTCTTTTTCTGTTTGAAAGGGTATACTTCCCTGGTGGTCCCATTGTAATTTTATCGAAATCGGTCGAGCGGTTTTAAAAAAATCATCAGTAAATATACTTTGTAGTGGCGCGGGCGTTTGAAATTAGTTTTTTAAAATTATTTTTATTTTTCGTTTGCGCAGTACAGTTAAGTTATAGATACACTTCGTTAAAAAAAAATTAAAACTGCTGTATTCCGTAGATGCCATAAAAGATCTGTACTGTTTAACAATTGAACCCTTAGTGCACTAGTATAAAAATCTCGCCTGTGATTCTTTGAGCGATGCGCAATGACTATAATTTTCAACTTGCCGTATTTATAAACATATAGCTATTTGGGTACTCAGATTTGCAACATATGCCACAAAATCTTCTCCCGCGCCAGCGACTTGAAACGTCATCTCATCGAGCACGTGATCCGCAGCACCCTTGCCAAGAATCCAGTCGACGACAACGGCACCCTCTTCATGCAGTGCGGGGTGTGCCAGGCGCAGACGTTTAGACAAATCGACAGGTAAGCCACGAAACATAATCCGCCGCACGCTCGCCAAGAAGCCAGTCGACGACAGCGGCACTTTCTTCATGCTGTGCGAGGTGTGCCAGGCGCAGACGTTTAGACAAATCGACAGGTAAGCCACGACACATAATCCGCCGCACGCTCACCAAGAAGCCAGTCGACGACAGCGGCACTTTCTTCATGCTGTGCGAGGTGTGCCAGGCGCAGACGTTTAGACAAATCGACAGGTAAGCCACGACACATAATCCGCCGCACGCTCACCAAGAAGCCAGTCGACGACAGCGGCACTTTCTTCATGCTGTGCGAGGTGTGCCAGGCGCAGACGTTTAGACAAATCGACAGGTAAGCCACGACACATAATCCGCCGCACGCTCACCAAGAAGCCAGTCGACGACAGCGGCACTTTCTTCATGCTGTGCGAGGTGTGCCAGGCGCAGACGTTTAGACAAATCGACAGGTAAGCCACGACATATAATCCGCCGCACGCTCGCCAAGAAGCCAGTCGACGACAGCGGCACTTTCTTCATGCTGTGCGGGGTGTGCCAGGCGCAGACGTTTAGACAAATCGACAGGTAAGCCACGACACATAATCCGCCGCACGCTCGCCAAGAAGCCAGTCGACGACAGCGGCACTTTCTTCATGCTGTGCGAGGTGTGCCAGGCGCAGACGTTTAGACAAATCGACAGGTAAGCCACGACACATAATCCGCCGCACGCTCGCCAAGAAGCCAGTCGACGACAGCGGCACTTTTTCATGCTGTGCGAGGTGTGCCAGGCGCAGACGTTTAGAGTAGATAGGAATTGGCTTCTCTGGACCACAATAGTGGTTTCATTCAAACACTTGAATGTCGAATACTGAATGACTTCAGAGTTCAGTTTTCAACATTCAAGTATTTGAATGAATCCACTATTGTGGCCCAGAGAAGCCAATTCCTACAGTTTGAATACTGAAAATGGGTATATTCGAATGCTTGAATACTGAATGACTACTATATTCAAATACGGAATAATGGACATATTTGAATACTTGAATACCTATTTGAATATTATAAATCAATTCGATGCCTTAACATGGGTAGCCTAAGTATGTCACGCTCTCTTTAAACATTTCTGTGGTGGTGTCGGTTGATGCGGGTTGTTACGTTCCCTCAAATATGGTTGAGCGAAGCAATGGCTGGATCATGCGTCATGCTCGTGAACGGGTGCCACCAGCGGGAATGGGGCTACTTTATGTCTGCCCGTCTTAACATGTGTTGAATTATAATTAGGTATGCTTTTGTGGAACTCATTGTGCATACATACACTGCATGCATACATAGCATAGTATCTATTGAATTGTAAAATTGTTTCGAAAAGAGCAACCGTCGACTTTTCTCTGGTTCTTCTCGGCAGGATTCCGAATACCAGTGGTAGACTCATCGACGACTCAAAAGCACTTGTAAAAAAGTTTATTTGAATAATAAACATTTCTATTCTATTCTATTCTAATAAGTAAATTTTTAAGCTATTGCATAGCTATTATCGCGGGCTTTGAACTAGGACAAACAGTTTGAGCGCGGCGACCGAATCAAGAAATTCCGTAACGAAAATAAACCTAACACCGTCGTTCAGTAAGCGTTCAACATTTTAGAGGTTAATAAGTAGCTCTGTTTGGCGCAGTGGGCGGGCGGCCGCTTTCTTTACCGTATGGTGTATGATGTCGCAGGTTCGAATCTCACTCGCGAAGTAGTGACAGTGCGCTTTTCTTGTTTGTTTGTTTTTTAATTATTTTTTTGCATAATTTTTAGTATGCAAAAAAAATATTGCATAAATATTATAATTGCATAAGTTGATAAAAAATGCTATGCAATAGCTTTACCGCGGCAGTCCCCGAGTGCCACTTAATTTTTTATTTTGTATCAGGTACAAGGCACATCTACGCGAACACGCAAAGTTAACAATATACCAGTGCACATTCTGCGACAAATCCTTTAGCGACTCGAGCAACTTCTCCAAACACAAGAAGGTCCACAGCACGACGTTTTTCCAATGCGATCTTTGCCATCGTAAATTTCACACCAAGAAAACTCTAATCAAACATTTGCAGAGACACATCAAAATGGAGCCGCTACGTTGCAATGAGTGCGACAAAGAATTCTTTTTCCCATCGATATTAAAGAAACACATGAAACTGGCGCATACTCCCGATAAGGCCGGGGTGAAATGCACATTCTGTGATGAATATTTTAAGAGTCTAAAAGTGAAGTGGGATCACGAATGGTCCGTGCATAATGTGAGGAAGATGATCGTGGACTGCCTCATCTGTGGCACAAAGTTCAGGAAATATTCTGAACTGAAACAGCATTGTAGAACGTGTCACGAAATAGGAATACCGCCCATTAAGAAACTATTACAAAAACGTAGAGAACGTAAGTAAATATTTATTTTGGCTGGCACAAAGTTCAGAAAATATTCTGAACTGAAACAACATTGTAGAACGTGTCACGAAATAGCAATACCGCCCATTAAGAACCTATTACAAAAACGTAGAGAAAGTAAGTAAATATTTATTTTGGCTAGCACGAAGTTCAGAAAATATTCTGAACTGAAACAGCATTGTAGAACGTGTCACGAAATAGGAATACCGCCCATTAAGAAATTATTACAAAAACGTAGAGAACGTAAGTAAATATTTATTTTGGCTGGCACAAAGTTCAGAAAATATTCTGAACTGAAACAACATTTTAGAACGTGTCACGAAATAGCAATACCGTCCATTAAGAACCTATTACAAAAACGTAGAGAAATTAAGTAAATATTTATTTTGGCTAGCACAAAGTTCAGAAAATATTCTGAACTGAAACAACATTGTAGAACGTGTCACGAAATAGCAATACCGCCCATTAAGAACCTATTACAAAAACGTAGAGAAAGTAAGTAAATATTTATTTTGGCTAGCACAAAGTTCAGAAAATATTCTGAACTGAAACAACATTGTAGAACGTGTCACGAAATAGCAATATCGCCCATTAAGAACCTATTACAAAAACGTAGAGAAAGTAAGTAAATATTTATTTTGACTAGCACAAAGTTCAGAAAATATTCTGAACTGAAACAACATTGTAGAACCTGTCACGAAATAGCAATACCGCCCATTAAGAACCTATTACAAAAACGTAGAGAAAGTAAGTAAATATTTATTTTGGCTAGCACAAAGTTCAGAAAATATTCTGAACTGAAACAACATTGTAGAACGTGTCACGAAATAGCAATATCGCCCATTAAGAACCTATTACAAAAACGTAGAGAAAGTAAGTAAATATTTATTTTGGCTAGCACAAAGTTCAGAAAATATTCTGAACTGAAACAACATTGTAGAACGTCTCACGAAATGGCAATACCGCCCATTAAGAACCTATTACAAAAACGTAGAGATCGACCGTAGGTATGTAAATATTTATTTTGGCTGGCACAAAGTTCAGAAAATATTCTGAACTGAAGCAACATTCTGGGCAAAGTTCAGAAATTATATTCCATAATCACGCTCGCTGCTAAAAAAACTTTTCAAGTATCACATGGGGTGTTCTATATAATCGTCTGCCTTTTATTCACGTGATACACGACATACTATATAAGATTTGATAAATTTATTAAAAATTGTTATACTTACCTACTACTTTCATAAATTAATGATCTTGAGACAAATGTATACACTATACGTATTCACTATAGAGTAGGTGCTATTTAGGTACCTACCTACCTAATAATATAACTTTTATAAATGTGTTATAGAGTTTATTACACGATTAAAATTTTGTTGTTAAATAGATTTTGTTAGATGGATATTTTTTGTTTATTTTTGTTAATTTATTTATGAAGATTTATAATAGGTACCTACCTACCTAACTACTGATTTTAGAGACTGATTGATTATACATACCTACATAATAATATGTTTTAATAATGGGGGTCTAATTATTTTGAAAATATTTTAATCTGATCAAAATCATGATCTCGAAAAAAAATCTGAATAAGTACAAGCCAAAAAATGAACGTTTATATAATAATATACAATTGCCTACTTAAGTAGAAAGAATATTTTTAAATTAAAGTTAAATGAAATCAAAATAATATCGTTATTTAAATTAAGTAAGTACAGATTTTTTAAAATTCTTATCAAGTAAATACTACCAAAGTGGTGCGTTTCCTGTTTTTTTTTTTGATTTCCCTTTATAGATTTTTAGATCACTTTTTGTTACTTTTTTTTTACTTATCGTCGTGTCATCAGGTTTACCATAGAAAATGTAAATCACTTTTTATATGGTACGGAGCGACCACGATAAGAATTAAGAAGGATTTCATAAATATATTTTCTTGTCTATTACGTAAATTTATTTAGTTTTTTAGTTAACTAGATGATTTTTGGAGACTGATTTTTAGTTTTTACTTGATTAATTGTGTAAAGATAACTTTATTTATTTCTGTTAAACATAATTTTTTAGGGTTCCGTACCCAAAGGGTACCAACGGGACCCTATTACTAAGCCTACGCTGTCCGTCCGTCCGTCCGTCCGTCCGTCCGTCAGCGGGCTGTATCTCGTAAACCGTAATAGATAGACAGATGAAATTTTCACATATTATGTATTTCTATTGCCGCTATAACAACAAATAATAAAAATTAAATTAAATTAAATTAAAAAAATTAAATTAAAATGGGTAGGTGGGTAGATGGAAATCTTTTAATTTAATTTTTTTTAACGGAACCCTAAAAGAACGAGGCCCGACTCGCACTTGGCCGATTTTTTCAAAATGAGGTAGATGTGGGCGAAGTCTAAAAGAGAATTTCGATGGATGATGGATAACGGAAGTAGATATTATATTATATTGAATGAATTATGTAGTTACAAGAAGGGTGTTGGCATATATTTATAAACTAAAATTTAAGTGATCAAAAACTTATTGTAAGTGTACCAATTTTGAGGAAAATTGGTCGCAAATTAAAAAAGATAGTTCCTTTTTGGCTGGACCAATAAATATAAAGTTAATTTTAATGATTAATATTTATAATTCGTTGTTAAATCAAAATTATAAACAATATTATTGAAATAGCAATGTTTCATAAGTAACAGTGTGGCGTCAATTTTTATACGCTTTTTATTAGCTTCACTTGTATGTTTGTAACAATGTTTGTAACAATGTTTGTAACAATGTTTGTAACAATGTTTGTAACAATGTTTGTAACCGACTTCTTTGGGCGCGATTTTTTATCCCAATTGTCAGCAATTTACTCATACAGTAATAATTTAAAAACACTATACATATTTCTTCTATGCAAAGCTGCTAATTCAAATGTAACGCTTTGTAGGTAAATTGCGTCTGATTTAACTATACCGTATACTGATCTTCCATTGGTCTTCTGCGCGGTGACAATCACACTTTTTTGTACCACTTCTTTATAAATTCTCAATTCTGTGGCTGTCAATACAAATCGATACCTATTTATAAGTTTAATCATAAGAAGATTTTTTTATTATTTTGTTATTTAGTTAATGGTGGTGGGTATTACCTTAGTTTTATTTCATTTCTTTTTTGTTCTTGAAATAAATGTTGTAAGTTCTGGTAACTATTAGAGTCAAGGCACATTGAAACGAATAGATGGGATTAGTCTTTACTGAATAAATTCTAAGCAAACTAAACTTGACGTTGTGTAAATACGAATTTGTATGGAGCATCGGTCTTGTCGAGTTTGCTAGGCTTCGAGTCTTCCGCAATGTACCTTGATGCTAACACCTAGTAAACCTAAATATTAAGCACAAATGAGTGATCTCTTGTTAATTAAAAATCAAGCTTTACTTATATACGAGTAGTACCTATATGGTTATAAGCTTATTACATTTAAGTTTCTGTTAAAATTTTGTTTTATTTGATGGCCTGCTAATTTTTATATTAACTACCTCCTACTAACGTCCAGTAGTAGGTAGTTGTATTGTATCCCGGTAATGGCAATCTAAGAGAAATATTAATATAATTAAGCGATCTTTGTTTTAATGTATGACGTCCGCAACCTTAATAGTAAAATATACCACTTCTTTAACTTCTTCATCAACCGATAGACGTCTACCCCCCGTCTGGGGGGGGGGGCTACCAACACTGCGCTTCCCGGCCACTCTAGCACTTTGTGACCCCCGACGACCATCAGCTCTTCGAATGTTTGAACTATATGTGTCCCGCCCATTTTCACTTCTCTCCTGAGCCTTATGAGACCCATATAGTTAGTGAATAAGTGAACATCAATAAATCACAGTGCGTTGAAAGTGGTACTGTGAACACGCGTGGAACACGCACTGTTGAAAAACTTTCGTCTTCAGGCACTGAGGGATTTAGGACGAGACATTTCGAAACTTCCCGAACACTGCCCAGCCGACTTCTAAGCTAATCTCTGGTAATATGGAAAATCTTATTCGAGATTACGGCTTATAATCGTGAGGATTAAAGGGGCCTCAGCGACCGACCTTGGATTAGGCGCATGCGCGCGGCGGTCACCTGCCAGACATCGGATTTATTTCATTCTTCAAAGTCCGCGAGCCCGCCGCGCGCTTCGGTCGCCTGCGTTCGGACTGCGTGTAGCGAGCGCGTGTTGGACCATTCACGACTAAATAACCTATTGTATTTATTAGCAGTATAACCTCTGATCTATGACTGTGTGTGCTAAATGTGCGAGTGAACTTGTTTTGGAGATAAAAAACTAGGTATGTATTGAATTTTACAGTAGCTTACAGCATATTCACGAGTTATCTGTAATCCGACATGTTTTTGTAGTTTTAATCGTACGTTCCGATAGATGTTTGCATTATTTTATACATATTATGTATAACGTACTGTATATACTTACCTACCTACTATCTATACGTGTTTGGGGTTTTGTTTATAAGGTAAATTAATATTTAATGCTCTGTAATATAATACCGATAGGTGTATCGATCTATAATGTAGGTGGCTATATTTGATCGGTCATTTATCACTATTATTCAGTTTATTCTACGCTATCAGGCTATCTACTTACCTGATTAATTATTTTTTATGCTAAGTAGGTACTTAGTTACCTACCTATTTATCTAAGTAACTCATTACTGCTAACTACTAATTAGTAATAAATACCTATTAAACTTGTTTGTAGGTAGGTACCTGGTACATACGGTAGGTACCTACTTAACAAATCACGTTTTAAAATTTTGGTCGTGTATGTCTATGGGTTTTTTGTCCGGGTTAATCTTTCAAACGGCTGAATCGATTTTGAATGTACTTTCACAAGAAGTTAGCTATTACAAATGTTATCTCAGGAAATTAGCTTCCGCGGGATTTTTTAAAAACACGCATATGATGGTGGCATGATCTATGGCACCAGATAGTAGGTAGGTATGTACCTACTACCTAGGTACCCTACTATACTAATATTGTACAGTATGGTACTGATCTATAGTCAATTATTATAATATACTCAGAAAATTAGTGATAGGCTACCTATTGCTACAGCGAGCGGTAACTTTTTCCTTTCTATCTTCTCTGCTCTGGTAGGTAGGTTGGTACAGAACTATAGACTATAGTCTATAGATAATATCCGCCATGCTGGATCTATCGTGACGTCATAAAGACTACGGGCGGTTCATATTTACGTCACAAATAACTGCCTCGTTGGTCTAATCCAGAGGTTCCCAAGCTTTTCTCGCAGACCCCCGTCATGGTACGCCAACGTAGACCTCCTTCGGATCTCTCGTGGACCTCTGGGAGTCCACCTGGACCACTGGGAATCACTGGCAGATGTATCCAAACGTTTTCTCGTACACCCCCGTCATAGACAGTCACGCCAACCCCCGTCGAGTCTCCCGTGGACCTATGGGCTTTGGGGGTCCACCTGGATCACTTTGGGAATCACTGGTCTAATCTAATGTTTAGCATGTTGGAATGCAAATCACGGGCGCTTACCCGGGTATTTATCCATGGTAGGTACTACCACCGCGGTCCCAACTCCCACTGAGTCAACTGAACAAGGTCCCGGGTTTCGCAATACTTACTAGCCAGGGACTCTGGAGTTAAGAAATAGACGGTCTGTCAACCCCATACCTCGAACAGCACGTAAAGTACCTATGTCCTGCGTCTGATCTCTGTCTAGTCGTGTCCGAATTCCGTCCCACCGGACTATGAGAATGTGGATAATGCCTACATAGTGCAACTGTATTTGTGCACACACTTGTTTACTAAAATATCTCCTGCGGCCTACTCGCTGTTTCCCTGAGATTGGCAGCTATGGCCGGATTCAGTCGGAAGGATTCATCATCATCATCAGCAACCCATCAACGGCTCACTACTGAGCGCAGGTCTCTTCTCAGAGAAGTGTTATAGCCTATAGGCCATAGTCAATCACGCTGGTCCAATAGGCCATAGTGGTAGTCAACCACGCTGGTGCAATGCGAATTGGCGGACTTCACACACCTTTGAGAACATTATGAAGAAATCTCAGGTGTACAGGTTTCCTCACGATGTTTTCCTTCACCGTTGAAGCTTGTGAATTGTGTTATATAATATTTTCTCAAACACACATAACTTAGAAAATCCGGTACGTGCCCGGGATCGAATCTGCGACCCCCCGAATAGGAGACCGCAGTACTAACCACTAGCGCAGTATCACAGTACAGCACAGTAGCACTAGGCTATCACTGCTTCATTAGGTATAATAATATAACAAAGATCCAAAGAAGAAAGAAGGGTCGTCATCATCTTAACACGTCATCAGATGGTCTCTACTCTCTAAGAATGAGAAGGATTTAGGACTTCACACACCTTTGAGAACATTGTGGAGAACTCTCTGGCGTGCAGGTTTCCTCACAAATGTTTCCCTTCACCGTTCAAGCGAGATCAAACTCCGGACCCTGGAACTTTCTCAGAGAGTTCCTACGCTTAGTAATAAGTCGTTTAGGTGGACCGACGACAGCCACCGGCGCCAGACGCCGGCGGGAATGGGGCTACTTTGTGTCTGCCCGTCTTAACATGAATTGAATTGTAATTTTTTTTTTGAAGTTCCCCTCACTGTGGAAATGTTATATTTTTTTCTAACAAAGTTGCATAGGTTAAATCGGCTTGGCATCCAGCTGCCCACAAGATAGTATAAAAAACTTATTACAATGTAATAGCTTCATAATAATATTGTAAAATGATTATTTTGAAAAGAGCAACTGCTGAGTTTCTTGCCGGCTCTTCTCAGCAGAATCCGCTTTCCGAACCGGTGGTAGAGTCATGACTTGTCATAAGAGCCACAGGTTGGCCTACGTGAAATAAATAATTTTGAATTTGAATTTGACATCAACCGGTTGATAAAGAAGAAGTAGTATTGAAAAATTACGCACGACATACCTAAACAAATCGCGCGTCGCTTATCTGATGCGGCCGCAACTATATTTTTGTTTATAAAGGAGTTTATTTCAACAAAATAGCAGTCGCCTTACCAGTGCGATCGCGGCCTTATGTTTCAACAATAGGTATTTATAGGTCACCTACCTTGTAGGTAAACAGACACTAATCAGTAGGTAAAGGTATAAAGAACTGCAAATAAGGTGGATTTTATAGCCTACCGCGCGATTGTCTAAAAATTATTATTGCTACAAATTACAATGTGACAATTACCTCTGATTATATCCGCCAAGAACGCCATAAATTCAGCCGATCACCACAACTTGAGACTGTTATGTAGAGGAATGGTACTGTATGCAGCTTTTACCAGTAGGTAAAGGATCTGTACAAATCTATCTAATAGATATATCTATTTATAAGGGAATAATATGTTATTTTATTATGTACTTAAGAAAATTTCATATATACAATACTATATTAAACCTAAATTTAATTCTAAAATTAAAACTAAAATAAAAACTAATTAAAATCTAAAACCCCATGCAAGCCACCGCAGTGTGGCATAGTACCCAAGATGCTGGCAGCATTACCTCTTTGGATGGCCAAGCTAATCCTTTGGCCAAGGTAGCTGCCAGCTCTTGAATCCCCGGTAGACTCGATCACTCTTTTTGATATCTCTAAAAAAAGTGCGCGAGCCTCCGGGCCCCACGGCCCCAGAGTCTCTACACCAAAAGGCGCAAATATGAAACCACTGTCAAGTTTTTCATATTTGCGCCTCTTAGCCAGTTCGGCGCTAGTAGCCGCTGCACCCGCCACAGAGGAGGTCGCATGGATGTGGGAAGCAGCTAGAGTATCTACACAGGTGGCATCCCACACAAGCGACCTCCCTGTCCTCCAAGGAACAAGCGTCATACCATCAGGTCTCTTGCCATCACTACGTGCCAAACCAATAGGTTCTAATACAGCTGGCACGTGAGCAGTAGCAAGAGACCTGCGGATGATGTCGTTGAGGGCATTGTGGCGGGAGAAACGACCAGCGCTCTTCGAGGTATAATGCAAAAATAGTTCCGTGTCTAATATAAGTATACCTACATTATGATTTAGGGAGAGGGTAGACTGGCTACTTTTAGCGTCTTTGCGACTGCATCGCGTTCCAGCGATTTTTGATCGCAAAAACGCCTTAGCGATTTAGCGTTTCTGCGATCAAAAATCGCTGAAACGCGATGCAATCGTAAAAGCGCTAAAAGCCATAAAAAACGCCGATCACTGCCGCAGAAAAGTAGCCAGTCTGCCCTCTCCCTTTAGAGGAGTGTCTAGTGACGAAACGCGACGCGAGTAGGTATTTTCCAAAATGCTATCTGTTTCACAACGCTTCGCTGCCCGACCCGCATCGTGCGATAGAGAGAGTTGCAAGTCCAGGAGTTATTTGCCTAAATTTTATTCTTGAAATATTGTTTCGGGTCATAACGTTTTTACCCCCCTAAACGTTTACAAAATTAGACAATTTTGGTCTCATTAGATTCAGTACACCTTAATCTAGGCTCGTACGTTTCATTTTTTTAGTATTTCAGTTTAGTTAAATTTAAAAAAATAAAATTAGTCGAGGTAGTTTTTTAGTCAAAAATATGGATATTTAGTCACTAATAACTTTTAACATAAGCAATATTTCTTTAAAATTAAAACGTACGGGCATAGTTTTTCATTGTATCTGCAACATTTCAAAAAATTATGAACATTGGACAACATTTACGGGTAGCAAAACGTTATCGCTTTTTGAAGCTTTTTGTATGAAAATTTTCAACTAGACAATCCTCTTAAGAGTTACGTACGGAAGCGGAACCCTAAAAATGGGCATAAATCACAAATACATAAGCGCTCACATCTCTACAGTATACCTACCTACTACAGCGCGAGCGGTCTAAACTGTAAAGCATCGATTTCGCCATCATTTCTAATTACTTAATTAGCTTTTGATACGTGAGTTCTAGTTAAGTCGAGCGCGAAATTAGGTAAACAGATACCTGCTTAACTTACGCTTGAATTCCTAACTTAAGTTTATTTGCTTTGGAACTATACGGGTTTCGGTATAATAATAACAAAATAATATGTTGTTAGTAACAACTGTTGTGAGATCTTGATAGTGTAAACAAACCCCAATATTTAAAATTATGGAACTTTGATAGTGTTTCAGTACTAGCCCTTAATAATATTAATATTGTCTATAGTCATTGTCACTTTAGTCGTAATTCCTAATTCCTTGGTAAGAGCAACCGCCGAGTTTCTTGCTGGTTCTTCTCGGCAGGAAGGGCATTCCGAACCAGTGGTAGACTCATCGACGATTCAAAAGCACTTGTAAAAAGTTTATTTGATAAAAAAACATTTCTATTCTATTACTTATTTAATATTCAATAAAGAAGAAGAATATTTACTGATTTGTACTTCCCTCTTTAATAATTACTGTTCGCATCGCCCTTTTCTGTTGCTATTTGCAGCCATGGTATTCCGTGCGTAAATAGGCTGACATCCACATGCTATGTGACCCATAAGGACCCTTTGCTGGTGTTTGTAAATAACTAGCTAGTAAAGAGGTGTTGCAGCGATAGGCAATGTTCAGTGATGCGCATTAGGGGTTGGGATTTTATTATCTACAATATGGGGTGATGACGAGCTGTTTAGATACTACACAAATGTAAACGTCACTTAAGTATTTTTATGCAAAGATGGTTAACAATTATACCTTTGGTGATGGTTAACATTATTACATTTGAGAACATTATGAAGAACTTTCAGGTGTGCAGGTTTTCTCTAGATGTTTACCTTCACCGTTGAAGCTTGTGATATTTAATTTCTAACTTAGAAAAGCCAGAGGTACGTGCCCAGGATCGAACCTGCGACTCCCGGAATAGGAGACCGTAGTACTCACCACTAAGCTATCACTGCTTCACCTATAGGGACACCCAATCCAGTGTTAACCATAGATTATTATTATAGAGTTCAGTATCTCTATATTATCAGTATTCAGTATCTCTATCAGTAATCAGGATCTATGCCGTGTGGTGACGGCAGCTCAGAATACAGTTGTCACCACCCCTCCTCTTCCCGCGGGTGTCGTACGAGGCGACTAGGGAATATAGCGGAGAACGGGCAGCAGCGTCCTCTGTGCTACTACTGCCATCTACTGCGATCACCAACCCGTCTGCCCCGCGTGGTGATTATGGGCAAAGTCTCCCCTTGGGGGAGGCCTTTAGTCCAGCAGTGGACTGTTATAGGCTATTGATGATGATGATGATGATATCTCTGTAGTCTATACTTCTCCCCATCGCCCCTTAATGACCCTGTCTACTAATGAGGCCCGTGGTTAGGGGCAAAGAAAAATGTTTGTACATAATAAACAAACTGCTTCGCGTATCTGGGACAAATGGTCCCGAAACATATTCAAAGTTACATTTGCACATTTCACTGGCTGCTCCTGAATAAATGAAATCCCCGCCGGGCGTTAAATAGAGCGTCGTAGAGTCAGCAAAAAAATATTTGTCATTTAAATTAAATTTAAGATTCCATGATAAGCAATTTGGTATTTTGTCATTGTTATTTATATAAGAATTTGTTAAAGTTACCACCTTAATATTTGGGGAAATGATACTTCGCACTTTTATCTTGGATTACGTGTTTTAAAAACACGATTGGTGAAAATTTTCTCGATAGTATATTTTTTTGAAAAATACATGTTTTGCACACATTTTTTTTGGGTTTTGTTTTGTCAAGAAGTATTTTTCAATTACTTATAGTATGTTTAAATTTTTCGATTAGCTGTTTAATTAACTTGTAATTAGGTAATAAGCAGTTTTGGCGCTGACGTCGTCAAAAATACGTTGCGCGTCTATCGCTCTGTATTTCTCACTCACGAGAAAAAGATAATTAACCATCCCGCTCAAAGAGAGGCACGAAATCCATATCGTAGCGGCGTTATGGCACACTCTTAACGATATTAAGATTGGTAGAGTGTGTGTTATTATAGGAGCTACTGGTTCTGGTTGGCCTAGATCAAATAATAGTTTTGATTTGAATTTTGCATTTTAAGGTTAACAATTAAATTAATAGTGAATTCTTATGAAAAGAAAGCTTAACATATTTTGCACTTTTTATACCTTTTGCGACGGATTTGTAACAGACTTCCAAAAAAGGAGGACATTTTTCTATTAAAAATTCAAAAATAAGTAGAAAATTATTTTTAATGTGTGGCTCTTATAATAATTCAAGACTACAACCTGTTCAAAAGCAGCTTCTGCTGAGAAAATCTGTAAAGATTAAGAAACAGTAGTCATCCATTTCATAACAAAAAATGTTACAAAACTTACAATAAATGTATCAAGTTATTACCTACACTATCTATTAGGTAGCTGATAAAGAACCGGATTGCGGATTGATTTTATACACTTACTATACCGCTTCTAACCTCTACTAGTCGCAGGGAGCCGCTGGATTCAGGGGGCGCAAGACCGAGGCCTGTGGAACTTGGAAGTCCATGCAAGAGACCTTTGTCCAGCAGTGGACGTCTATCGGTTGATAAAGAAGAAAAAGACCGCTCCTAATGAAACTTTGCGCGAACTTATTTCACTATGAGAATCAGTGAAATAGAGAATGTTTATGCACTATAATATCTACTGCCTAATTTGCTAGTCTCCGTCAAAGGTCGTCGTAGCCAATTCTGGCTTGAGACTTGGGAGGATATTATTATTATACTTACTCGTTATTATACCTAAACGTAGACTTTTTTGTGGACAGTACCTGAAGCTAGAACAAAGGCTCGTCTTTAACGGGTCATTTGCCGCCTACGCTCCCTCAACCGGCGTACCGTCTCACTTAGCTCTAACCTTTTGCGAAATCGTTTTACTTACGACTATCGAAAAATCTATTTGCTTTTTCTAATCCAAAAAAATCTATTCTCATAGGTAATTATTTACACACTAACTAACTACCTTGTACGCATCGTCGCTTCTCAACCGATAGACGTCTTAGTGCACATAGATCTATATAGAGAGATCTATATGGCGTAAACTCGTGTTCTGTGGCGATCCACAGAACACGAGTTTGCACCATATGTTTCCAGCACCTCGCTTGAGATTATCATCCATCCAAATAAGCGGAAAGCTTGTGTTAGGAGTGGGAATGGCAATAATGCAACTGTGAACTGGTGGTGATCGAACCTGTGACCTTTCAGTTTTCATGCCGCAGTTCCATACCTTTAACCGTTGCGATATAGAGACTTACAAATACTTACAATACTGTTATCGTCTATGTCTCGATTGACCACGAGGTGTGGATAACTTCTTTATCAACCTATAGACGTCCACTGCTGGACAAAGTTCTCCTGCATGGACTTCCACAGGCTTCAGTCTTGCGCCGCCTGAATCCAGCGGCTCCCTGCGACTAGTTTTAATGTCGTCGGTCCAAGGGGGGGTCGGCCAACACTGCGCTTCCCGATGCGGGGTCGCCACTCCAGCACTTTGGGACCCCAACGACCATCAGCTCTTCGAACTATGTGCCCCGCCCATTTCCAGTTCAGTTTCGTGACTCGCTGAGCTATTTCGGTGACTTTGGTTCTCTTACGGATTTCTGATTTGATTGAGCTCTCTCCATCGCTCGCTGAGTGACCATGTGCCTTCTTATGAGGCCCACAGTTAGCGACCATGTCTCGGATCCGTAAGTCATCACTGGCAACATGCACTGTTCGAAGACTTTAGTCTTCAGGCACTGAGGGGTTTTGGACGAGAAGACATCTCGGAGCTTCCCGAACGCTGCCCAGCCGAGTTGGATTCGGCGGTTGATCTCTTTCTCGAAACTAACTATTATCAAATCGGACTGTGGATGCAAATCTAATATCTTTAAACGAGCAATTCTTGTATATATGTATATATAATCTGAATCTCGAAAACGGCTCCAACGATTTTCATGAAATTTGGTATGTAGGGGGTTTCGGGGGCGATAAATCGATCTAGCAAGGTTTTATTTTTAGAAAAGGTGGTTTTATCTGTGTTTTCAGGCAATGAAAAACCCCTTACAATATCATTAGAATACGAAGGTAAATTTCGCCATCATCTATAAATTCCCGATAGCCCGACGGTAAGCCGGGCGACCAGAAGACCCCGGTTCGAATCCAAGTCGATTATATTTTCCCCTATGATTTTTTTTTTTTTTTAATATATAATTTCCAAAAAACACGATGTACCAAAAAAAAAATACCCAAGCAAAGCTCGGTCACCCAGATATTACATAATATAAGGGGAGCAGGTACATAATGGGAATGGTGCACCACCTGGCTCGCACAAAATTCTAAATAAAAGAGATAAATCCACTAAGAAGCTTAGAAGAAGTACGTGAATACCAAAAATACTCGGATTGCATCTTAATCCGCGAGGTAGGTAGGTATTGCGAACAAGAATACTTACTTGTCATTCATGCGCCTCTAAACTGAAGATTAGCAGTCAGTACCTACCTAGTTTAAACTTCTTTCCAGTCGGAATAGTTTTGCGACTATCTTGATGCCAGTCTACTCCTTTAATTTCTTGGCTACACCTGTTAACGTGAATGGTCTTTCTTTTGGTTTAATTTGGTCTTATAAATCAATAACACCGGCTGCACGCACTAAAAAGTGTCACGTTTCGCCTGAGCCTGAGCGTGCAAGCTAGAGCGCGGAACAAGAGATAGAGAGGCACGATCGGCCCAAACGCTGGGAGAGCGCGTGCGCGCTGTGGCAATGTTTCTTTACGACGTTTTTACGTACAACTATCGTCCGTCAACCGACTTTACAGACAACCAATTTTTTTAACACCCTCATAAAAAAAAATTGCAGGTTAAATTGCAATTTTCCCCATCGAAGTTAGGTAGTTTACAGCAAAAAATTAATGAGAAATAAACAAAGGTGATAATATTATTATATTATGTAATGTAACAACAAAATTAATCCATTTCCATATAAATAATAAGCGACTGCAGCTAATTAAAAAAAAAGTGATAATTCGTATGCAAAAATCTCTCCAAATTCGTGTTTGTTTTTAAACTAATCACCTTACAAATTAACTAGGTATTACTTTAATTTTGATAAAATTTTAATGGAACTAATCATTAAATTAATGAATGGAATATCCATTTAATTATATTAAAGCCGTGGTAGCCTAGTGTTTAAGGGTGTGACATCTATAGATGGCACTCTAACTCAGCTCAGACTCAAAACTGAGTTAGAACGAGACAGAAAATTCAAAATTATTTATTTCACGTAGGCCAACCTGTGGCTCTTATGACAAGTCATGATTCTACCACCGGTTCGGAAAGCGGATTCTGCTGAGAAGAGCCGGCAAGAAACTCGGCAGTTGCTCTTTTCAAAAAATCATTTTACAATATTATTATTATGAAGCTATTACATTGTAATAAGTTTTTTATACTATCTTGTGGGCAGCTGGATGCCAAGACGATTTAACCTATGCAACTTTGTTAGAATAAAATATAATATTTAGCTACAATGAGGGGAAGTTCAAAAAAAAAACTACAATTCAATTCATGTTAAGACGGGCAGACACAAAGTAGCCCCATTCCCGCCGGCGGAACCCGTTCACGAGCATGACGCATGATCCAGCCGTTGCTTCGCTCGACCATATTTGATTTATATTTTGATTATTATTAGTGGAGCGCCTGGGGCGTTAAAAACATGAAAACCTCGGATTTCAGTTATAGTGAACGAAATTTAATAATTCAAAGTGGAACGTTTAGCTTATAATATGTACAAAAAAGTTTACCCATTAAAAAATTGTGATCTCAATTAAAAATATATAATTTCGATAATTTAAATGGTACCAATTAAGCTAGACCTCTAAATTGTATGAGCGCCCATACAACTCAGAGGACTATCTTAATTGGAGTCAACTATGTATGTATGGGGACACCCTTTAATTAACACTTTCATGCGAACTTACGTTTAAATACGTCTCATGTTGGGAAGTTGCTGTTGCACAACGTATAATCACGTCCAGCGAAAACTTGATTTATTGAGCACAACGTTATAGTGCGGCGACTGGCTATACTAATAACTAAGAGCAGGGTTGTTGTGCTACGACACAGCGAACTCTCAAAATTCTAGTGCTACATAGCATCGATTTTTTTTTGTCATCTTTAATGGCTCTCCGTTCTGGTAATTTTTGCCTACTTTTTTTGCGCACAACGCCACTATACATCGCTTTGCCCTTACATCGTCGACCTGTGCACTGCGAGGGGACGCGCGCGCTAATTTTCGTCATCCAACACGTCCATCGTAACAACGAATCTTTATTAATAATTTTATCGCTTTATTAATATTTTTTCGAAAATTACGCGAAATCGTAGCTGAAATTTTGCATGTACATACAATGTAAATCGGATGACAATGCAATATTATTGTGACATGGAGCTGATCTGATGATGGAGTTGAAATGTTGTTTAGGGAGTCTCTGTAATGAAATTACGTAACCCTATCAAGCTTGAGCTCGTAAGATTCGTCTTGACAAGTACTCTGGTCCTAGACAATATTCAGGGAATGATGATGAAGCTGAGAGGTTCTTTAGGGAACCCTGTGATGAAACTACGTAACCCTGTCGAGTTTGAGCTCGTTAGATTCGTCTTGACAAGTAACTCTGGTCCTAGATGTTATTCAGGGAATGATGATGAAGCTGAAAGGTGCTTAAGGGAACTCTGTAATAAAACTAAGTAACCCTATCGAGTTTGGGCTCATTTAATTCGTCTTGACAAATAAGTACTATGGTCCCAGACGATATCCATGGTCTGATGATGGAACTGAAAGGTGCTTAAGAGAACTCTGTAATGAAACTATGTAACCCTATCGAGTTTGGGCTCGCTTGATTCGTCTTGACAAAAACTCTGGTCTTAGATGATACCCAGAGTCTGATGATGCAGCTACTAAAAGCTTGTATTTTGTTTTTTTTTTAGTTTACACTTGTTGCAGCACAGGCGTCTATGTACGTCGATACCGTTCGCTATCACACCGATTTTTTTTATCTATGTGTTGTAGCAGAGACGTCGACGTTATAACACGTCAGTGCAATATGTATAATAAGTTAGAACCTACTGATTTTTGCACAACGTCACTGGACGTCGCTCCAGTTTGTATGGAAAAAAGATGTGCGGACAAGCCACATTTTTGGTTGTTCGCATGAAAGTGTTTTCAACTTTTTTATTTTTGTAATTTTTCCTTTATTTGTGCTGTAAGACCTTGCTTTTGCCAAATTTCGTGATTCTAGGTCAACGGGAACTACCATATAGGTTTTCGACCCAAAACCTAAAGGGTACTTCCGGTTGACCTAGAATTGTCAATTTTGGTTAAAAGCAAGGCCTTAGAGCACTAGTAAAGGGAAAATTCCGAAAATGCCGAAAAAAAGTTGAAAATTAAGGTAAATTTTGGTACTTACAAGTTTTCGCGAAAATCTGCCCATATCTTTTTATCGTGTTGACTCAGGACCTTGATTTTTATACACCTAATAGGGACTATAGACCTCAGTATCTGGTATAAATTTCAACTTGCTAGGTCCACCCGTTCCTGAGAAAATCGGTGGTGACACACGGACAGACAGACGAACAAGAGAGTGATCTTGTAAGGGTTCCTTTTTTACCTTTTCGGTACGGAACCCTAAAAATGTTCTTTTATGTCTCTTTAGGTATTATTTAACGTATAGATACGAGAAAAACGATTATTTTAAATAAAACTATATGCTCACATATTCATTTTTTTACAGTTTTTGTTTAAATAATAAAAAAAACAAAAGCACAAAAAAATTTTGGGTAAACATTGCAATTTATAGTTTAAAAAACAATATCCTACATCGATCATATTAATTCATTCACTATAACTCTAATCCGAGGTGAAAACCCCCAGGCGCTCCACTATATATTTTGTGTCTTATTTAACTCGAGTAGAGTATTGAGCAGAGCCAGAGTACGATCTATATGTAGATCTTAGCCTAAGATTTTGTCCTGCTTTTTGGCGAATTCGGCGCAATTACCTGCATATCATAACGGTGAAGAAAAACATTGTCAGGAAACCTCCAGCTTGAGAAGCAGTGTCCAGCTGTGAGCTGTAAAATTATTGCTACAGTGTGACGATCGGCATCACCTCTGGCTGGTACTCTCTCGCTAAAACATTTCTATTCTATTCATAGTACCTACTAGATGACGTGTTACGAACACTTACCATGTTCAACTGAGTTATACTATACCGTATGCCGAACAATGCAGTTATTGTGGTCGACGGCACTCGCGACGTACGGACGCGGGTGCTATTTATATGTTTAAACTGTCTAGGTACCTAATTGTGAATTGAAAAGCCAACAATGCCTATATTCAAGTAAGTGACAAAAAAGTATAGTTATTATAGTACATAATTAGATTAACTGTACACAGTTCTTATTCCATATTGCCGCTCTATACGTAGAACTCTTTGATTCTATTCTATTGGCTAAACTGCCCCCGATTGTCTAAAAGTTATTCCATTGATCGTACTACGTGTTCGTTTCAAGTTGAGCCCTGCACCATAGAGTAAAGAAATCTACACCCCTCGCGCTTCCCCGCACCGCACTTCAAGTCAGACCCACAGCTAGTAAAGACACAGTATAAGAAGATGCAGTATAATAGTTTATCTATTGTTTTATCTGTTAAGTACTAGCTGACCTGTCTTAACTATGAATATTGAATTCGAATTGGTATAAATAATAAAAAAACATAAAAAAAAAGTGTTTATTATTCTAATGCTTTACGATATACAACATTCTTAGTTTTTTTTACCAAACCTACCAAAACTCCTAATATCCAAAGTTCAATTTAATAAATTGAAATTTTAATACGTAAACTTAGAATAAGAATTATTATTAAATATTATTTTTGCATGCCTATCCGGTGGATTGTAAGGACTTTTATTGACCGAGCGAAGCGAGGTCTCTGAGTCTACTGTGTGTGAATTTGCTCTTGTCCGGCCGTCCGTCCGTCTGTCACGTCTGAACGTAATTACTTCAAATTTAGATATAATATGTAAACTGATGGCCTTCAGCCGAATATTGCATAAAAATTATATACTACGGCCGTTCAGAGAATGCGTTACTGACACGTCGCGATTGAACTGACGACGTAACTTTGTAATGGCGTTGCAGTTACGATAAAAATATTATTGCTGGTTGTTTACCGTTTTAACAATTGATGAGCATTAAAACAACATTATTATATCAATAATCAATTAATGTTATAATTTTGTGACAGTTGTCGTGACTAACTGACACGTGTCAGGAACGCATTCTCTGAACGGCCAAACTTTAAAAACCTTTATTTCAGGGGGGCTCTCATAGAAGTGAATGCGAAGTAAAAAAAAATTTTATCGCGTTATATAAAATTGTAACATATCATGTTAAAGATAATTTCGAACCGAGTACAAAAATATTTTTTTTTAATTTTTCCCTTAAAATTGACGAAATGGGGGGCTTTCAAAGTGGAGATTTAATACGCTCTCTTGAAGACGCTCTCTAGGAGAATTGACTATGTATTTTCGAGCATATTTTAGTTTTTTGTTTTACTTGTATCCTGTACTTGAACAACAAATACTAAAAATATATGAATATTATAAAGAAATGAGATTATTTAATTTTTAATGGGCATCAGTAATTCATATAGCATCAACATAGCTTCACAATAATGCTAATAGATGGCGCAGTCATTTACTATTCCATGGAACTAGGGAGTTACGACTAGGTATCCCAAAAACAGTTTTGCGTCGAACATTATTATTTAGTTACATAAAATAATAACTTATTATTCAATTAAAATTATTGTTTAGTTAAATATCAAACTTCAGTAAACTATTAATTACTGCATTTTGTATATTTTCTATTCGCGTCGATAGATAACGATTTGTACAGATGCCCGTAACCCGTTTTCACTCGTTAGTACTTATTAATTCAATGTTTTCATTAACGTTGCCTAACCTTACGGGCTATGATAAGTTAGGTGATGATTTCTGTCAACTTCTTTATCACGATCCTGTACGGGACACCTCAAAGGACATTGGGACGGATGTTAGGACTTAGGATTGTATTTAGGAGCTACTTACGTAAAGAGACTCCTATTTAGGGGATGATATGGGTATGTTTGGTGAAAACGGGCATAATAATAATGTCAGGTTTGGTCGTCATGTATCGATTGAATGAATAATCATGGGATACCGTTACCGGGAGGTCTCAGTTCGGGGCGAACCACTAGTTATAATGTAACACCATTGTACTACCCAATCTGTGCAAATAAATAATTTGAATTTGAATTTGAAATTTATTTTTAATAAGCGGTGCTTCGCGAGCGGTTTACTAAGTGGGTCTGACTTGAGGTGCGGTGCGGGGAAGTGCGAGAGAGCTAGGGGAAATTTGTAACGCGTAGTACCACTAGAATCTAGATCAAAGGTGTCAAACTACTGCATATCCTATACTGTGTCCGTACTGTCTACATGGAACTAGGAATTACGACTACGTCGATTACTTTACTCTATGGTGCAGGGCTCAACTTGAAACGAACGCGTAGTATTTGTATTTGATGACATTAGCGTCAAAGTAAAATAATCCTTGATTGTATTGTTTTAAATTCGCAAATTCAGGACAACAAACTTATATGTAGGTACATGAATATTTCCTTTCGGCTTTGCCGTAGGCGGGTAAAAATGGTTGGCAAACCTAATCGAGATCGACGATACATTTAGTAATTGATTTCCGACAAGGTCGACTGTTTGACTGAGTTATGTGTACATTTCAGATAGTATAAAAACGTCGAAGAGCGAGTCCGGCCCCGCAAGAAGGGTTCCGTACCATCGCACAAGATTTAACACTGCATAAGAATTGAGCAAAAACACAAGTTTATTGTATGGAGAGTGGAGAGTGGAGACCCTCTTTAATTTTTAACTTTATAGTATCTATTTTTAACCGACTTCAAAAAAGGAGGAGGTTATCTATTCGTCGGAATCTTCAGCGATTACTCGAAGACGCCCTTGGCAAATTATTTTTTCTTTGAAAGGGTATACTTTCCAGATGGTCCCATTTAAATTTTATAGAAAAAGGTCGATTGGTTTTTAAAAAATCAACAATAAATTATATACTTTGTAGTGAGGCGGGCGTTTGAAGTCGGTTTTGTAAAAAGAATTTTTTATATTAAATTATATTTATTACTAGCTGATGCCCGCGACTTCGTCCGCATGGATTTAGTTTTTAAAAATCCCACGGGAACTCTTTCATTATCCGAGATAAAAAGTAGCTCTCCCGGTCTGAGGAACCACTACTACATCCATTACTATACCCATGCAAAAAATCGCATCAATCCGCTGTTCTGTTGCGACGTGATTGAAGGACAAACCAACAAACAAACACACTTTCGCATTTATAATATCAGTAATACTTTATTATAACACTTTTTATAATTGTCAAATTTTTTACCATACTTAACCAAAGACAAAATTACGTTTAGCTGTCATTTACGTTTTGTTATTCCACTGTCATTTGCGTTTTGTTATTCCATGTCAGATGCGTTTTTGTTATACCACGTTTTATAGTGACATGACGGAAACGCGGTCGAACGGGATAAAAAGTATCCTATGTCCTTCTCCTGGTTCTAAGCTACCTCTCCACCAATTTTCAGTCAAATCGGTTCATCCGTTCTTGAGTTATAAATAGTGTAACTAACACCACTTTCTTTTATATAGGTATATAGATTTGTTCTTATAGCGGCAATAGTATTTGCGAAAATTTCAAGTATCTACCTGTCACGGTTCATGAGATACGCTGACGGACGGACGGACAGGCTAAGTAGTATCTTCGTATACTATGGTAATAGAGTCCCGTTGGAACTTGGCACATTTGGGTACGGAACCCTAAAATGTACCTAGAGATAAATAAATATAGGTACCTTCTTTACAGCCAGACATAATATTTCAATTTTTCATGAAACCACTTTTTTTTTTTTTTTATTTTTTTTTTATTCGATGACAAGATAGTCCTTGACTGCGATCTCACCTGATGGTAAGTGATGATGCAGTCTAAGATGGTAGCGGACTAACTTGGAAGGGGTATGGCAGTGAAAATTCAACCCATACCCCTGATCGGTTTCTACACGCCATCGTGCCGGAACGCTAAATCGCTTGGCGGCACGTCTTTGACGGTAGGGTGGTAACTAGTCACGGCCAACGAAAGCCTCCCACCAGACCAGACCAGAGACAATTCAGAAATTATAAATTCCCAAATTGACCCCGCCGGGAATCGAACCCGAGACCTCCCAGTTATAAGACCACAGCGCTCACCACTGCGCCAGGGAGGTCGTCAAAAACTTAGCTAAAACATAACCTCGACCTTCGTAGTCATATGAAATCAAGTTAATATGCCACCTCGCGTGACATTACTTCCATTACATACAAGTACCTACTGAAGTAGGTCTAAGTTATTAAGTTATACGTTCACGACGAATTGCTCATAACCTCATAACATAATGGTTTCAATCTTTTTACTCTATAATAGCCTGGCGTCTAAGATTTTATTAATATGTATTATAGGTATGTAGATTGCTAAAAATAACTTGCGATCATAGTCAATAGATCCAGTTATTAGGATCGCAAGTGAGTATAATTTTTTGTTGAAATTGACATACGATCGTGTTTTATTGTTCTGGTTCGTTATAATCGACCGAGCGAAGCGAAGGTCTCTGAGTTTACTTGAGTGAATTTGCACTTGTCCGTCCGTCCGTCTGTCAGAGCCTTATAACTTCTGAATTACTGAACGTAATTACTTCAATTTTAGATATGATATGTAAACCGATGGCCTCCAGCCGAAAATGGCTTAAAAATTATAAAAATCTTTATTTCAGGGGGGCTCTCATAGAAGCGAATGCGAAGTAAAATATATTTTTTTGCATTTCATAGGGTTGCAGACTGCAGTACCTCATTTTAAAGATAATTTGGAACAGAGTACAAAAGTATTTTTTTTTATTTTTTTTCCTAAAATTGACGAAATAGGGGGCTTTCAAAGTGGAGATTTTATTCGAGGCTAGATCTCTAAAACCACTTTATTTTAAAAATTGAAACTTACACATAATTTGAGTTATATTCTGTACTTGAACAACAAATACTAAGATTAGATAAATATTTTATAGAAACGAAATTATTTAAGTTTTAATGGGCATCAATGTTTTTAACAAAACTTCACTATACTGTTAATAGATGGCGCTGTCTTTAAATACAGTTTTGCGTCAGCTATTCTTATTTTGTCTATTACTAATTATGTTATTCAATTAGCAAGCAAATTATTATCAATAAAATATCACGTTGTTTTTTGCAAAAGTAAATCCGTTTCTATTTACAATAATTGGACGTTAGCAGTGCACCTGTTTACTACCGTATAATGGTACTGTGTCTATGAATGTAAAGATGAGCGCGCATCTAGACATGCTCGCCGCAGAAGCCGCAAGCGCGCAGTCATGGCAGTTTATAATTTTTTTTATTATGAAATCGTATACTACGTAACACCCGTTCAGCGAACCAGCGAATTTTAGTAAAATACTGTAGGCATACGCATCCCATCCACGAAAGCAGATGACGATTGACGTCATCAGATTCGGCGCGTTTTAATTACAATATAATATAGTTAAAACTACCTTATGGGAATTATGGGATACCGCGAGGTCTCAGTTCGGGGCGAACCACTAGTATTATTTATTTATAGCTAGGATCAAAATACAAAATCATCATTTACTTAAAAACAGCAAATTTTTTAGAGGGTTTTATGGTAAGTATTCTTCGCCTACGTCTTTGAACTCTGGTAGATCGCATCTGAACTGAAAGACTACGTAGGTATAATGAATATCACTAGTATAGAGTTTTGGTGTTGGGTGTGTTTGTTGTTCTATTCTATTCTATTCTAATGTTATTTAATGTAATGTCATCATCATCATCATCATTAGCAACCCATCAACGGCTCACTACTGAGCTCAGGTCTCTTCTCAGAGAAGGGTTATAGGCCATAGTCCACCACGCTGGCCCAATGCGAATTGGCGGACTTCACACACCTTCAAGAACATTATGAAGAACTCTCAGGTGTGCAGGTTACCTCACGATGTTTTCCTTCACCGTTGAAGCAAGTGATATTTAATTGCTTAAACGCACTTGACTCCGAAAAGTCAAAGGTACGTAAGGTAAGTAAGGAAAAGTAAAGGCGTACCCGGGATCGAACCTGCGACCCCCCGAATAGGAGACCACAGTCCTAACCACTAGGCTATCACTTCTTAATGTAATGTACGAGAATGATTTCATCCAGATGTGTGCGGAATTTGTCAACTTAAATAGCACAATGATGATGGACTTTCGTTCCTCATACCGTCCACTATGAAGTTTGAGAAATCGGAAACTCTTTGTCAAGAATGTAGGTCACAGCGTCCAATGTCCGTCCAGCTGATAATCGCTGGAGTAATAATGTAGCGAATAGGGGCGAACTTCAGAGTTCAGACATCAATACTTTATGTACAGTATTGACTGTTGATAAGACTAGGTATACCTGCACATATATATACCAATTACTAACCAAATGATCCGTAAGAATTTAAAATTAATCAGACGATGAAGAAGAAAAGCCGAAAAAATTAAAAAAAAAATACTATTAAAATACAATTGTATTCGAAAGGCACACTCTTTAGAAAAACATGTTGTAGGTATAGGTGCGCGAATACACGAGGTGCTGGAGTTTTATCCCCTCTCAATTGAGGTAGGTAGGTGCGTGATCTATTCGGCCAAAAAAGTAGGTAGGTACTGTGCGCAGTGTTTTTAGAGTACGAAGTTTTCTATGGAATACACTGTGAAAATCCGCGATGGCGGTAAAACATTTTTGCATTTTTAAAGGAGGTTGGCGAATTTTGACCCAGCATTTTTAAAAACCGTTCAGATTCAGAATTTTTTTTAATATTTTTCAGAGTATTTTTCTGTGTAAACCCGATATTTTTAGAAGATGGGGATCAAAAATATAATTATTCACAAGTACACATTATAAATAACCGTTACATGGCGATACAAGTGAATATCTTTTTTCTCCCAACTTTATTTGATAGACTTTGACGAACTTTTTTGTTAGACTGGTTTACTAGAACAAGCATGAGAAGTTTGATTCGTGAACGTGGGCTTGAGGCCCACGGTTCAGTTCGTCTGGGTCAGAAGCTCTATGGAATTCGCCAATCTCCTTTTATTTTTTTACATTTTTTCGGCATTTTCCTTTGTTTAATTTAATCAATTCACATTAAAAAAAATTAATGACACCAGGAATATCTACATTCTTCTTTAACAACAGTATACCTAACGGTATGCTTGTATTATGTATTCTGTGCAACCGATAGAAGTCCACTGTTGAACAACGAACGGTCTTTTCCATAGACTTCCACAGGTCTCGGTCTTGCGCCGCATGCATCCAGCGGCTCCTTTCGGGCTGCGAGTCTTTTGATGTCGTCTGGTACTCTGGTCACCTAGTAGGGTTCTGAATTCTGTCAATGCTGCGTTTTCCGGTGCGGGGAAATAAGCCAGTTACTAAGTACATCATCATTATCATCATTAACAACCCATCATCGGCTCACTACTGAGCGCAGGTCTCCTCTCAGAGAAGGGTTATAGACCGTAGTCCACCACGCTGCACTGGCCCAATGCGAGTTGGAGGACTTCATACATCTTCGAGAACAGAACATTATGAAGAACTCTCAGATGTGCAGGTTTCCCCACGATGTTTTCCTTCACAGTTGAAGCAAGTGATATTTAATTGCTTTATTTAATTACTACATATTATAAAACTTTAAAACAGCACTGAGCTCTAAATTTGTGTAGGTATAGTACTGGCTGATATTATACTGTAGCACAGAATATATAATAGTACTACGTAACAGGTACTTAGTGGGTAAGTAAGTGCAAGTTGTTTACAACAACATGAGTCACGAATCACGCGTAACTAATGACTTGTGTGTCGCCTGTCGCCTGTCGCGGGTCGCCTGTCGCGGTCGAGTCAACTCGCGCGCCGCGGTCAATGTTACAGATGTTAGCTAAACATTTTCTCACGCTTCATTGATTACAATGTTGCGGATCGCGTAATCTGCCACATTCTACTGTGCACATACCTAACATAGAGGCAAATTACAAACGTAGTTTACATGTTATCAACTAGATGGCACTATATGCATAAGGGCACAGATTATATTTTACTCTTCTATCTATCTAATCTTCTATCTTCTAACATGTATATAAAAATCAATTGCTGTTCGTTTGTCTCGCTAAAACTCGAGAACGGCTGGGCTGATTTAGATGATTTTGGTTTTGAAATGTTTGTCGTAGGTAGTCCAGGGAAGGTTTAAACGATTAAAAAAGCTAGTAGAATTATAAATGCGAAAGGGTGTTTTCTACATGTTGGATTGTAGGTTTGTCCTTCAATCATGCAGCAATTAGAGCCGCCAATGGACGTGATTTTTTGCATGGGTATATTCGAGGAGTTGGAGAGTGACATGGGCTACTACTCTTCTCAAAGTATACCTACTTGGTGAATTTGCATTTGTCCGCCTGTCTGTCGCGTGTTCGCAAATTGTCCACATATGAAGAAACTAGCTGATGCCCGCGCGGGACTTCATCGGCGTGGATTTAGTTTCTAAATTCCCTCGGGAACTCTGATTTTCCGGGATAAAAAGTAGCCTAATTCACTCTCCAGGTCCTCGCAACTATACCCGTGCAAAAAATCACGTCAATCCATGGCTCTGTTGCGGCGTGATTGAAGAACAAACCAACAAACACACTTTCGCATTTATTAGTGTGATTAGTATGATATAAGCGTTGGTCGCTGCCTACTGAGTGCTGACCTTACTGTTATCACATCTGCCGCTCTTATTGGCCGAGTTCGTACTTGCCTACTTATTAGACCGTAAATTAAACCATGCAAACTAACAAATAACAATGTGCTTGTTCATAATACTAAATACTTACAGTGTGTCTAGTTTACGCTTTGAGTATTAAGTTGAATTACAACAAAACTCATAGCTAAACTAATCTAATTAAGTACTATGTAATCATGCGTCGAATGGTGCTAAGAATACTGGCTGCATTCCCGCGCTGGACAACCAGGCTGATCCTTTGCGCAAAAAATGAGCCAGCCCTAACTAAACGTTAACTGTATGTCTTCTTCTGCTTCTTTATCAACCGATAGACGTCCACTGCTGGACAAAGGTCTCTTGCATGGACTTCCACATGCCTCGGTCTTGTGCCGCCTGGCGCCAGCGGCTCCCTGCGACTCGTTTGATGTCGTCGGTACACCTGGTGGGGGGTCTGCCAACACTGCGCTTCCCGGTGCGGGGTCGCCACTCCAGCACCTTGGGACCCCAACGACCATCAGCTCTTCGAACTATGTGCCCCGCCCATTTCCACTTCAGTATCGCGACTCGCTGAGCTATGTCGGTGACTTTATCTCCTCATTTCTGATTCGATCCCGCAGGGACACTCCCAGCATAGCTCTCTCCATCGCTCGCTGAGCGGTCCTGAGCCTACTTATGAGGCCCTTAGTTAACTGTATGTAAATAGTGTATTTTCTTTTTTAAAGAGTATTATAGCTGAGTGCTAAAGCTGTGAGTATGAAATAGTGCATGGGGTTGGGATTGAACCGTCTACATTCAGTTTTCAGTCCGCACCTGTAACCGTTGGGCCATAGCCCATGGAGGCTCTGAAGTATGGACGGAAAAGGGACGGAGAATTTTTCCATCTCGTATCTACGTTTGTCGTTTACGTAAACTTGAAAAGTTACACTATGGCTTCTAGATTGCCAAATTACATTTCGCAATCTAGAAGCCATAGTGTAACTCTTCAAGTTAGTTCAAAAAAATTCAAACGCGTCATGTTTGACATGGTCGGACCGGCGGGAATGGGGCTATTTTCTATCTTGAATTGTACGCTTATTTGGAACTTCCCCTCATTGGAAATAATATATTCTATTCTATTCTAACAAAGTTGCATATGTGCTAAGAATATTTACACCCATATGTGTTATATCGACTTGGCATCCAGCTGCCCACAAGATAGTATAAAAAACTTATTACAATGTAATAGCTACATAATAATATTGTAAAATGATTATTTTGAAAAGAGCAACTGCTGAGTTTCTTGCGAACTCTTCTCATCAGAATCCGCTTTCCGAACCAGTGGTAGTCATGACGTGTCATAAGAGCTACAGGTTGGCCTACGTGAAATAAATAATCTTGAATTTTGAAGT
This sequence comes from Oeneis ivallda, assembly GCA_029955525.1. NCBI lineage: Eukaryota > Metazoa > Arthropoda > Insecta > Lepidoptera > Nymphalidae > Oeneis > Oeneis ivallda. Next base: position 22,442,989 of record JARPMR010000018.1, on the reverse strand, counting down.
TTGGTCTGGGCTGAACATTCGAAGCATGAAAACACGCGGTGGTGACATGATCGAAGCGAAACGAACTTAGTTTCGCTTCGCTTCGCTTCGCTTCGCTGCCAATCTCTGCGCTTAAGCCTACGGAGCACGGAACCATTATAACGGTACTCAATTATAAATAGCATGGAATCGGTCGAATTCGCCGGCCTTCATCGCCGATGTTTACAGTATGAGTACACAGTACACATACTGCCCGGAGACTACCTACACTACATAGCAACATATTCATCAGATATAATAACATTGTAGTACCTGTAACCTGGGTGACCGAGCTTTGCTCGTTTTTTTTTTTTTTGGAAAATCGTGTTTTTTGGAAGTTATATATTTAGAAAAAAAAATAAAAAATAATGACAATAATAAAATTCATAGGGGAAATAATAATCATTTGGACTCGAACCGGTGTCTTCTGGGCCCTGATTCTGTAACTTAGTTGCTATCAAAAAATGATAGCCACTGACATATTATATTTTTTATCCATCGAAGGTTTGCTATGAAAGTTAAAGTATCATTTTCGTAACAAACCTTCAGTGGATAAAAAATATAAAGGCCCTGGTTTCGGGACCGCCCGATTTCATATCTGAGCTACTAGGACTTTATAGTTAGTGGCGAAATTTACCTTAGTATTCTAATGATACTGTAGGGGGTTTTTCACTGCCTGAAAACATGGATAAAACGCCGTTTTTTAAAAATGAAACCTAGCTAGATCCTTTTATCGCCCCCGAAACCCCCGCATACTAAATTTCATGAAAATCGTTGGAGTCGTTTCCGAGATTCAGATTATATATATACATATATACAAGAATTGCTCGTTTATAGCCTCAATAACCCAACGGTTAAAGGTGCGGACTGAAAACTGAAAGGTCGCAGGTTCGAATCCCATCCGTTGCACTATTGTCGTACCCACTCCTAACACAAGCTTTCCGCTTATTTGGATGGGAGAGGAGAATATTAGTCAAGTTCAACTTGGTTGATATTCTTTAAAAAAAAAAAGGTATTAGATTAGATAGATATAACATTATGTCGGTGCAGTGATAGCCTCGTGGTTAGGACTGCGGTCTCCTATTCGATGTTTGATATCCACCAAGTGGGTGTCTGCCAACACTGCGCTTCCCGGTGCGGGGTCGCCACTCCAGCACCTTCGGAAACCAACGACTTACTTTGTGCCCCGCCCATTTCCACTTCATTTTCCGACTCGCTGAGCTATGTGAATTGACATTTACATTCGAATGAATAAAATAATAATAATTATGAAATCTATACTTAATATTATTAAGAGGAAAGATTTTTTTGTTTGTTTGTTTGTTTGTACCGAATAGGCCCTGTAACTACTGGACCGATTTTAACAATTTTTTCACCAATAGAAAGCTAAGTTATCACTTATCAGGAAGTAATAATATATCATAGGCTATAATTTATTGTCAAAAAAATTAGAGATCCTTAAGAAAATTGTAATAATGTACTTAACCCAAAGTAGGAAAATTTTGCCTATAATATGCATTATTTGGCGTGTGCTGAGAAAACTATTGATGATACATAAAAATCGGCCAAGTGCGAGTCGGGCCTCGCTCTTTTAGGGTTCCGTTAAAAAAATTAAATTAAAATATTTCATGTACCCATGGAAACATTTTAATTTAATTTATTTAATTTAATTTAATTTTTATTATTTGTTGTTATAGCGGCAATAGAAATACATAATATGTGAAAATTTCATCTGTTTATCTATTACGGTTTACGAGATACAGCCCGCTGACAGACGGACGGACGGACGGACGGACGGACGGACGGACGGACGGACGGACGGACGGACAGCGTAGGCTTAGTAATAGGGTCCCGTTGGTACCCTTTGGGTACGGAACCCTAAAAATGATGTACTACATGATTAAAGTACTCATCATTCTCTACAAAAAGTCCCGAGGGAATATATCTAACTATCATATTTAAGTCACAATAGTAGGTTTTGTTTTCTAAAATTTAATTAGATCGCCTTTATTATCGTGGTACCAATATTATAAATGCGAAAGTGTGTTTGTTTGTTGGTTTGTACTTCAATCACGCCGCAACAGTGATTTGCGCAGCGCAGATTTCAGCAGACAGACGTGATTTTTTGCATAGATATAGTTGAGAACCTGGAGAGTGACATGAGCTCCTTTTTATCCCGGACAATCAAAGAGTTCCCGAGGGATTTTAAAAACTACATCCACGCGGGCGAAGTCGCGGTCATCAGCTAGTGTTTTATAATATGATGGATTACCAAGACGAACTTTGGAACGAAGATGTAAAAATGTAGGTCAAGATCAACACAGCTTTACTTTCATTCGAGTTTCATTGCCCAATTACATCAGTATAACGAGCGAAAAGGGCATTTTTAACTGAGTTTCCCGGACTCGCCGGTTTGTATCGCGTCGGCCCAGATACCAAGGGTGAGTAATGCCATTTCTTCAAATTAATGGACACTTCTACTTCAATACGGATAGATGTACATATATGGGCGCAGGAGATTTTTTTTTTTTTCCGGAAAAACAAAAAGTTCCGCAGGATTTCAGAAATCTAATTCCGTTCAGACGAAGTCGCTGGCGAAAGGTAGTTAAGAGGACTATTACATTTCGCATCCATCTCTCTCGCACATTCTAATATTTGCATCTAGCTGATGCCCGCGACTTCGTCCGCTTGGATTAAGTTTTTAAAATCCTTCGGGAATTCTTTGATTTTCCGGGATAAAAAGGAGCTCATGTCACTCTCCAGGTCTTCAACTATACCCATGCAAAAAATCACGTCGATCCGTAGCCTTGGTTGCGGCGTGATTGGAGGACAAACCAACAAACAAACACACATTCGCATTTATAATATTAGTAAGGATGATTGCAAAAATCTCAGAATTTGTCAAAATTTGGTCAATTATTATCTTCAACGGAATCAAATTACGAAAACTATTATTAACTTTTATTCTCTATCAAAAACTATAGGTAGGTATATGATACTAAAAATATGTCTAAAATATCTGTAATTTAACTATAGAAGATAATAATTGACCACATTTAGTCAAAAGTATCTGAGATGTTTACAATCGTTGAAAATATTAGAATGTGCGAGAGAGAGGGAACAGTAGATAAATGTAAACAGTCCTCTTAAGGTGGAAGGCACGGGTCTGCCCGCGAAATTCAAATTTAATTTGGTTTTTCGCAATTTGTAAACTAATACGACAAAGTAGGCTTATTACCTTCTAATTGCGCCAGTAAAATCATCATCGTCACAGGTTTACATAACTAGTGGTTCGCCCCGAACTGAGACCTCGCGGTAACGGTATCCCATGATTATTCATTCAATCGATACATGACGACCAAAACTGACATTATTATTATTATGCCCGTTTTCACCAAACATACGTAAATCATCCCCTATGTAGGAGTCTCTTTACGTAGGTAGCTCCAAAACACAATCCTAAGTCCTAACATCCGTCCCAATGTCCTTTTAGGTGTCCCGTACAGGATCGTGATAAAGAAGTTGACAGTAATCATCACATAACTTATCATAGGTAGCCCGTAAAGGTTAGGGAACGTCAGTGAAAACATTGAATTATTATATAGGTACTAACGAGTGAAAACGGGTTAGGGGCATCTGTACAAATCGTCATCTATCGACGCGAATAGAAAATATACAAAATGATATTTAACTAAAGAATAATTTTAATTGAATAATATGTTATTATATTATGTACCTAAATAATAATGGTCGACGCCAAACTGTTTTTGGGATAAATCATAGTCGTAACTCCTAGTTCAATGGAATAGTTAATGACTGCGCCATCTATTAGCATTATTGTGAAGCTATGTGAAATTTACTGATGCTCATTAAAAATTAAATAATCTCGTTTCTTTATAATATTCATATAATTTTAGTATTTGTTGTTCAAGTACAGGATACAAGTAAAGTAAGAAAATAAGTACAACTTGAAAATATATAGAAAATTTTCCCAGAGAGCGTCTTCAAGCGAGCGTATTAAATCGCCACTTTGGAAGCCCCCCATTTCGTCAATTTTAGGAAAAATATTAAAAAAAAAATACGGTTGTACTCTGTTCCAAATTGTCTTTAAAGTGATACACAGAAAACCTATGAATCGCAAATAAAAAAAAATTTCTTCGCATTCGCTTCTATGAGAGCCCCCCTGATATAAAGATTTTTATAACTTTTTAAGCCATTTTCGGCTGGAGGCCATCGGTCTACATATTATATCTAAATTTGAAGTAATTACGTTCAGTAATTCAAAAGTTATAAGGCTCTGACAGACGGACGGACGGACGGACGGACGGACGGACGGACGGACGGACAAGTGCAAATCGCTCTAGTAAACTCAGAGACCTCGCTTCGCTCGGTCAAAAATCTTTACTTGAAAGTGACCAGTTTTAAGAAATTAGTCAAAATACTGAGTTGGACGTGAGTTCGCATCGAGTATCGACTATCGACAAATAAGTCAATATTTTGATTAAATGTAAACCTGTGAAGAAGATAATAATTCCACTGGCGCAATTAGAAGGCCATAAGCCTACTTTGTCGTATTAGTTTACAAATTGCGAAAAACCAAATTAAATTTGAATTTCGCGGGCAGACCCGTGTCTTCAACCTTAATTATAATAAATAATTGTTTAAAAAAACTAAAAACACGCTTTTTATGGAAAACCAAACTAAAAAATAGAAAATAAATTTTAATAAATTTAAATTAAGAATAGGGTCCAAAAATTTCAATAAATATAAATTAATAATAGTGTAAATAAAAAAAATGTATTTTATTTTAAAAAAAGCGTGGGGTGCATGGTGTCAATAGTTATAAATATTTTATTGACAGATATGAGTGGAGTGATTATCATTTTGATAATATCTTAAAAAGCACCCCACGCTTTTTTTAAAATAAAATACATTTTTTTTATTTACACTATTATTAATTTATATTTATTGAAATTTTTGGACCCTATTCTTAATTTAAATTTATTAAAATTTATTTTCTATTTTTTAGTTTGGTTTTCTATAAAAAGCGTGTTTTTAGTTTTTTTAAACTATTATTTATTTTCAACTTTTTAGTTTGGTTTATTTTTAATAGCTTGTTTTTTTTTTTAAATTAGTGTATTGTCATCGGTCCTCGATAAATCTACAAAGTTTGAACGAAATCTGGCCGTTTAAAGTGGGTCAAAATCGCGCCCAAAGAAGTCGGTTACAAGTTACAAACATACAAGTGAAATCGCGCCCAAAGAAGTCGGTTACAAACATACAAGTTTTTTTTTGTTTTTTTTATCAAATTAGTATATTGTCATCGGTCCTCGATAAATCTACAAAGTTTGAACGAAATCTGGCCGTTTAAAGTGGGTCAAAATCGCGCCCAAAGAAGTCGGTTACAAGTTACAAACATACAAGTGAAATCGTGCCCAAAGAAGTCGGTTACAAACATACAAGTTTTTTTTTGTTTTTTTATCAAATTAGTGTATTGTCATCGGTCCTCGATAAATCTACAAAGTTTGAACGAAATCTGGCCGTTTAAAGTGGGTCAAAATCGCGCCCAAAGAAGTCGGTTACAAGTTACAAACATACAAGTGAAATCGCGCCCAAAGAAGTCGGTTACAAACATACAAGTTTTTTTTTTGTTTTTTTATCAAATTAGTGTATTGTCATCGGTCCTCGATAAATCTACAAAGTTTGAACGAAATCTGGCCGTTTAAAGTGGGTCAAAATCGCGCCCAAAGAAGTCGGTTACAAGTTACAAACATACAAGTGAAATCGCGCCCAAAGAAGTCGGTTACAAACATACAAGTTTTTTTTTTGTTTTTTTTATCAAATTAGTATATTGTCATCGGTCCTCGATAAATCTACAAAGTTTGAACGAAATCTGGCCGTTTAAAGTGGGTCAAAATCGCGCCCAAAGAAGTCGGTTACAAACATTGTTACAAACATTGTTACAATTTACAAACATTGTTACAAACATACAAGTGAAGCTAATAAAAAGCGTATAAAAATAATATTATTATGTATTTCGTCTCAATTTCTCTTTCTAAACGAAAACCTATTTCGCTGAAAGAATCACTTAACAAATGGAACGACGACCTTGCGCCGTCGACCGCGGCTCGCCACAATCGCAAATGCCCGAGGGCTTCCTAATATCATTGCCTGCTGCCTCGTGCACAGAACTACATCGAGATAGAACAGCTATCGCCACTTCTTAGCTAAGGTTCCATGCGTATTGAACTGGCGTACCAACATAGTCACGGAACAACCAATGTTTGACTTTTTCAAACAAACTATGAAATTGGGTTAATACAGTTGTCACCACCCCTCCTCTTCCCGCGGGTGTCGTACGAGGCGACTGAGGGAATATAACGGAGAACGGGCAGCAGCGTCCTCTGTGCTACTACTGCCATCTACTGCGATCACCGACCCGTCTGCCCGCGTGGTGATTATGGGCAAACACTCCCCTTGGGAGAGGCCTTTAGTCCAGCAGTGGACTGTTATAGGCTATTGATGATGATGATGATGATTTATGGGGGCTATTGTTTGCAGGAAGGGCGGTATCAACTTATCAAGTAGCGGCTATGCCAATCCTAAATCTATGATTCTAAATTCCAAGCTAAAATTTCTATTATTAGGAAGTTTCTAGTACATATATATTTTTTTTTAATAAATTTTCGCACTCAGTTATCCTCTGGCATGGTGTCAGAGACTTTTTAATGCTATCTAGTGCATATTATTAGGAATTTCTTGGAAGTTCTAAAAATAAAGTATTCTAGAAATAAATATATTAAGTTCTAAAAATAAAGCAGTTTAATAAAGCATTTCCACAAGTTTTTATTTTATTAACAAAACTGTTGCACTTTATTGCAAATTGTTGGCACTCATTTCCCGCAACCTTTTCCGTTCTATCTTGCTATATTTCTGTGGCCTTATTGGTGCCTAGTGCCGAACTTGCTCGGCTGAGCCATGCTTCTAGTTAGCAATTTTAAAAAAATAATTCGATCACCTGGGATCATAATTATTGTTAGTACCTAATACAAAAAGTTAATATTAGCAAAGTAAACAAAGCAGGGGTAGCAAGGACAAGGGCAATTTAGCACCGAGCTGCTGGGTACAGGTGGCGCAAGACCGTGACAGGTGGATGTCTATGCGATAGAACTATGTCCAATTATGGACGTCTAACAGTTGATTGAAGAATAAACAGGATCGATTTGTCAGCCTTTCATCATACTAATATTACAAATGCGAAAGTGTGTTTGTTTGTTGGTTTGTCCTTCAATCACGCCGCAACAGAGCTATTGATCGACGTGATTTTGCATGGGTACAGTTGAAGACCTGGAGAGTGACATAGTCTCCTTTTTATCCCGGAATATCAAAGAGTTTCCGGAGGATTTTAAAAACTAAATCCACGCGAACGAAGTCATCAGCTAGTGAACCCATCGATGTATTATGAACCACATTAAAGTGGTTCAAATACTGACAGTGGAAGCTGTCAGCAATACTGCTGCCCTAGAATGTATGTGTAATGAAAAGTAGCTAATAAACATGAATTTTGTTTCCTCTAATAAATATTTAAAAAAAAATGTGCACGGATCTTTTTTACTGAGTAGGTACCTAACCTTGAAACTGAATAGCCCCTCGTAGTCTCGACATAATCTCATTAGAGAGGGCTTCCTAATATCATTTCTGAAATGAGATTTGTGATGTAATGTATAGCAGCAAGGAGATTTAAGTTAAATAGATCTACTCAGTGTCCAACTTAAATATGGCTTCTTTTGAAAATGTTTCTACATGAATATAGTACAGAAACGCATGTGATAGCCTAGTGGTTAGGAGTTAGGACTGCGGCCTCCTATTCGTGGGGTCGCGGGTTCGGTACCGGACAAACACCTCTGTCTGTAAAATTAAAAAATCGGCCAAGTGCGAGTCGGGCCTCGCTCTTTTAGGGTTCCGTACATATGACGAAATCATTTTTCTATTCTAACTAGATATTTAAATATCTTAGTTCTTAGATAGTACTAAATTAGCGGCGAAAAATGCTCGTTTGTTTTGGCCAAAATCACTTATAAACCGCATCATAAATCGGTGTTTTCATTATTTGTTGTTTAAATACACTATATAGTTCATAATATACAGAAATTTCAAATTCCTAAGTAGTTTAGTTTTTGAGATAAACCGCATAACAAAAGTGGTCTAAAACCGAAAACTTTGACGGCCCCCCATTTCTTTATTTTTGTAGCTAGAAAATAATAAAAGATATATTTGAACTCTACTGAGTTCTAGACAATGACACCCCACATGCCAGGGTAAAAAAATAAAATTTTATTTCGACTCCTTTTCCATGTATGGGAGGCCCCCTTTATTTTTTAATTTAATTTTATTTTTGTTATTTGTTGTTATAGCGGCAATAGAAATACACAATATGTGAAAATTTCAACTGTCTGCCTATTACGGTTTACGAGATACAGCCCGCTGACGGACGGACGGACGGACGGACAGCGGAGGCCTAGTAATAGGGTCCCGTTGGCACCTTTTGGGTACCCCTACCACTACTACTACGTAACCCTAAAAAGAAATAATTTAATATAAAAAAATCTTTTTTTAAAAAACCAACTTCAAACGCCCGCGTCACTATAACCAAAGTATTATATTGTACTTTATTGTTGACTTTTTACTGCTTGATCGATTTTGATGTAATTTAAATGTTTTTATATTTTTTGTTATAATTTAATTCAAACAAAAAAGAATTTTCTAAATCGCTTCAGGCGTCTTCGAGTAATCGGTGAACATATTATATAAAAAAAAGCCGGCCAAGTGCGAGTCGGACTCGCGCACCGAGGGTTCCGCACTCCAAAAGTAAAAGTAAAACGATAATATTATATTAATTTGCTTATTTATCGTTAACTTTGTATGTAGAGGTTTATTATTAATATAAATAAAACTATGCTAGTTAGAGCGTTGGTTTTATTTTTCCTGTAAAATATACATAAACCTCTATTAAACATAATTATTTCAGATTTTTCGATTGGTAAACTTCGGAGATAAGGGGGGGGGGGGGGGGGGGAACGGTATTTTTTTCGACATTTTGGCCGATTACTCAAAAACTATTATATATAGAAATAAATAAAAAACTGTTTTAAAATGCACAAGTAAAGGCCTTTTATATGATACCCCACTCGGTATAATTATCTTACTTTAAAATTTCAAACCCCTGATTTTTTCCCCTTTTTTAATGAAACTAAAATAATTTTCGCGTTGATTTTATTTTTCCTGTAAAATATACATAAACCTCTATTGACCATAATTATTTCAGATTTTTCGATTGGTAAACTTCGGAGATAGGGGGGGGGGGGGACGGTATTTTTTTCGACATTTTGGCCGATTAATCAGAAACTATTATATCTAGAAATAAATAAAAAACTGTTTTAGATTGCACAAGTAAAGGCCTTTCATATGATACCCCACTCAGTATAGTTAACTTACTTTGAAATTTTTAACCCCCGATTTTCCCCCTTTTTTAATAAAACTAAAAATGATGTTGGGCCACTGTTATACATAACTATGCCAAATTTCATGTCGATAGCTTTACTAGTTACTGTAATAATCGACTGTGACAGACGGACGGACGGAGAAAGTCTCACCATAAGGGTTCCATTTTTACCATTTTGGTACGGAACCCTAAAAAAGATTCCGACGAATTGAGAACCTCCTCCTTTTTGAAGTCGGTTAAAAAAGGTGTGTGAAGTCCAAGCCAACGTAGTCGGACTGTGGCTTTAACCAGAATTTAATCTTTCTCTGAGAGGAGACTTGCGCTCGGTACTCAGTAGTGAGCCGTTGTTGGGTTGCTGATGATAAAAATGCGTATGATGACAATTTCAAATTAATATGCAGTCCGTATCTACAACATTATTAACCGACTTCAAAAAAGGAGGAGGTTCTTAATTCGTCGGAATCTTTTTATTTTAATTTTTTTTATGTACATCTTCTTCTTTATCAACCTATAGACGTCCACTGCTGGACAAAGGTCTCCTGCATGGACTTCCACAGGCTTCGGTCTTGCGCCGCTTGCATTCAGCGGCTCTCTACGACTCGTTTGATGTCGTCGGTCCACCTGGTGGGGGGTCTGCCAACACTACCCTTCCCGGTGCGGGGTCGCCACTCCAGCACCTTGGAACCCCATCAAGCTCTTCGAACTATGTGCCCCGCCCATTTCCACTTCAGTTTCGCGACTCGCTGAGCTATGTACATGTTCACTGATTATTCGAAGATGCCTGAACCGATTTGGAAAGTTCTTTTTTTTTTTGGAAATTTTATCGAAATCGGTCGAGCAGTTTTTAAAATATCAACAATAAATTATATACTTTGTACTGGCGCGGGCGTTTGAAGTCGGTTTTTAAGAATAATTTTTTATATTAAATTATTTACATGGAGTGGTTTCATCGCACCAGTAAAAGCATATTTGTAGACCCTCTACTACTAGGTGGATTGATGACATCAGACGAGTCTCTAGGAGCCGTTGGAAATAAGGAGAACAAGCTCGCGGCTTGTGGAAGTCCCTACGAGAGACCTATGTCCAGCGCAATAAATAAACTAAAAGAATATTGAAGATATTCGTGAGAAAATACGGGCCATAACATAATATCATGAATTACGCGCTGAGATCCCAGAGTCCTTAATACATAAATTCATAAGCTTCATAAACTTAATAAAAATGCAAGCTTTTCATGTAGAAAATTGTGAATCCGTGGGACGTAGTGCTAACTTGGCGGACATTAAAAAACTGACTGTAATAAATTTTAATATTGTAAGCGGCGCGGACAAGAGAGTTCCTTCCGAAAAGCTTTTCAGGACAGGGATTTTAATGTTTTGCGAATTTCTGTTTGATATTAATCAGTTTAGTAGCAGAAATAGTACCATTATCGTACCGTAAATCTTCCGTCAAAAAAATCTCAAAACATTTTCTGAATTGACATAAAATTCTGGCCATTTTGAATACATTTCGTACAGTAGAAGCTATTCTAGATATAGACAAAAGTTTGTTACCTACCTATTTAAATAAACTTTTACGTACTTTTTAACCGACTTCAAAAAGGAGGAGGTTCTCAATTCGTCGGAATCTTTCTTTTTATATGTGTTCACTGATTACTCGAAGAAGCCTGAAACGATTTGGAAAATTCGTTTTATGTGGTATACCACCGCATAAATAGGTGGTCCCATTTAAATTTTATCGAAATCGGTGGAGCGGTGTTTTTAAAAAAAATCAACAATAAATTATATACTTTGTAGTGGCGCGAGCGTTTGAAGTCGGTTTTTTAAAAAAGAATTTTTTATTATACTTATTGAGTGCTTTTGAATGGCATAACAATCTTTGCAAGAGACTAATGTAATTGGACTTCTATCGGTTGAGATGACTAGGTTTATACTTTGTAATCATTACGTTGTAATCATCAGGAAGAAAGCGATGAGTCACCCCCGTGCCTCGGAGAGCACGTATAAAGCCGTCGGTCCTGCGCCTGATCTCTCTCCGGTCGTGTCGGATTTCCGTCCCATCGGACTATGAGAGTGAGTGTAGAGTGCAACTGTGTTTGCGTACACACCTGTGCACTATAATGTCTCCCTCGCAGATGGCAGATGGCTAATTTCCGTGGAGATTGGCCGACGTGGCCGGATTATTATTATTCTTCTTTATCGATCGATAGACGTCCGCAGCTGAACAAAGGTTTCCTGCATGGACTTCCACGGGCTTCGGTCTTGCGCCGCCTGAATCCAGCGGCTCCCTGCGACTCGTTTGATGTCATCGATCCCCCTGGTCTGTCAATACCGCGCTTACCCTTGAGACCCCAACGACCATCAGCTCTTTGAACTATGTGCCGCCCATTTCCACTTCAGTTTCGTGACTCGTTGAACTATGACTTTTTTCTCCTACGGATCTCCTCATTTCTGATTATTATTGCTTAGTAAAAAATAATGTGGCAATTTGTTCAAACGTTGGTTCTGGGAGGTCACAGATATAGATCGAGCCAAGGCCGAGTCTCCAGCGAGGTCAGGGACCGCGGATACGACCGATCTTAACGACTTGACCCCCGAGTCAAGGGGCGGTCTTGTTACAACTTACTATGTTGGAGCAAATGTTGGTGCCAATTAGTGTTGCCAACTTTTAGTTCCATTTCACTTTTTTATATTATAAGAATTTTTCCTCACCTCCTAATAAGCGGAAAGTTTTGTTAGGAGTGGATTGCACTTACGACAATATTATAGTGCAACGGTCGGGGTCGAACTGTGAACCTTACAATACTTCGGACATCCTTACTAATATGTAATGCGAAAGTATGTTTGTTTGTTCTTCAATCACACAGCAACGGATCAACGTGATTTTAGCACAGTAGAGTAGTGGAGAGTGACATAGCTATCTTTTATCCCGGAAAAACTCGAGTATTCCCGAGAGTTATTAAAAACCACATGAACCAGAAATACTTAATAGAAGAAGGAACAAAGTCGCGGGAAAAGTTAGTCGGAGATAAATTGCACTTTCATACATCTAGCATTCTAGGCGTCTCCATTGGCCTAAATATTATTTTGTAATTTTTGAATGGTAGACCGTAGATTATACTAAGTAAAACAAATATGAGATTCTAATGTTTGCCCACAGACCACATGTGTTTCACTGTTTAGTAATGCTTTTTTGATTAAAACCGCCAAAAGAAATATTTCAATAAACTCACGCTCGAGACAGTGTTTTTAATACTTCGGTTACGGCTTTGTTATCCCAACCTACATTCTAACAGATGACTTAAAGTACGTTTTCAACACGCCTTACAAGACATACGGTCATATTTTCGCCGACCGCCCTGGCGCAATGGCACAGAATAAATAATAGTATAAGTAGCAATTGTAAGGTATCGGGTTAGATTCCAACAGACAATTTTATAATGTCTGGTCTAGTTGGAGGCTTCGCCCGTGGCTAGTTAGTACCCTAAAATCAAAACTGCCAAGCGATTTAACGTTTCGATGCGATGATGTATTAGAAACCGATTAGGGGTAGGTGTGAACTATTACCTAATTTCATCTGTGTTGCGTTCAAAGGTTTCTGCTTCCCAGTGGCTTTCTTTCGATGAAATGTCTTCTCGTCTCTCGTCTCGTCAAAAAAGGTTTTTAAGGGTATTATACCCTACTTATTACTTACCATTGAAAAACTGAATTCTTTGTAAAAGTTTGTTCGAATGGAAAACTTATCTATTCTATTCCATTATTCAAAATACATTGTTTTTATATTGTATAAAAATATAATCGGTTTAGTACATCCAGAGATTAACTCAAGCAAAATCACAAACTATGTAGTTTTTTATGATAATATTAGATTTCATGATAAAATTATAATTCCTCGATTGACCCATGCTTTTGAGCATTGCGTTGCTGAGCTGTTGGAAACGGACCTTAATTCTTAAAACTTGTTCTGAAATAAAATACGCCATTTCAAAACTCCTTCGCAAGCTGCAACAGATGATATTTTATGAAATGTATTTTCACGGGCTTTTGTGAAGATAACGTTACGTAATACATATTCCCTAATACTACAACTAATATAGCATAGTGGTTAGGACTGTGGTCTCCTATTCGGGGGGTCGCAGGTTCGATCCCGGGTACGCACCTCTGACTTTTCGGAGTCAAGTGCGTTTGAGCAATTAAATAGCACTTGCTTCAACAGTGAAGGTAAACATCGTGAGGAAACCTGCACACCTGAGAGTTCTTCATAATGTTCTTGAAGGTGTGTGAAGTCCGCCAATTCGCATTGGGCCAGCGTGGTGGACTATGGTCTATAACCCTTCTCTGAGAGGAGCCCTGCGCTCAGTAGTGAGCCGTTGATGGGTTGCTAATGATGATGATGATGATGATAACTAATATAAATGCGAAAGTATGTTAGTTTATTGGTTTGTCCACCAACCACGCACCAATAGATCAACGGTTCGACGTCATGAGCGCAGATGAGCTGCTGAGTAAAGACAGAGTGATCTGGCGAAGAGGTACATAACACAGGAGTATACTTTACTTTGCAAAATTCTTTGATACACAAGAAACATCAATCCATATTTTTAACTCCCGACGCAAAAAGGGGGTGTTATAAGTTATAAGATTTTCAAAAAAATTCAAAATTATTAATTTCATATAGGCCAACCTGTGGCTCTTATGACACGTCAAGATTCTACCACAGGTTCGGAAAGCGGATTCTGCTGAGAAGAGCCGGCAAACAACTCAGCAATTGCTCTTTTCAAAATAATCCTTTTACAATAATAAGTAGAGCTATTACATTGTAATAAGTTTGTATACTATCTTTCTGATTTAACCCGTGCATCTTTGTTAGAATAGAATATGACATTTCCACAAACCGTACTACAATTCAATTCATGTCAAAGACGGGCAGACAGAAACGTGTGTACTATCTGTGTATGAGTCTATCTGTGTGTCTGTCTGTTCCCTCGTAGCAGCCTCCCCAATTCGGACCGATTTTGATGCGGTTATTCTGTTTGGAAGCTAATGTAATCGAGGTGGATCTTAGCTATAAATGAAGATCTTCTCAGGCATTTGAAGGACATCAGCTCATTTCCTACTTTAAGTATTAAAGGATCTTACAAGCTTTCACGGTGCGATTGATTTTTTCTAGTGTACTGTTACTTCGGATTATTTCCGAGGCATGGTAACCTTGAACTGATGCTGCAGCATCAAGTAGTCTGCGGGATACCCAACTCTTCAGTAAATTACAGCAGCTGATATAGTGTGTTTGGGCTCATTAGAATGATCACAATTAGTAGGTGTTAGATAGACGTAGATCGAGGATCGAGGATTTGATGATGGAGCAGAAAACTGGGTAACAGGATGTCAGGTCTATCGTACATAGTCCAACCATACATATAACCATAATACAATTCACATGTCGGAGGTGTTTTAAATTTTCAATTTACACTTGTTTTTAGTAAAAATAATAAGTATCCGCCAATAATACTCTTTAAGTTTAAAGCATCTCAGCTCTAAGTATGGCATCGCTTAAACTTTAAAATTGCTTAAAATCGACGACATGCTGTCTGGCTATTAAAGAATAGCAGACACCATTTGTTACCTCGTTTAAAATTCTATGGTAGTGAAATACCAATTCAAATTAGTTAACAATGGCGCAATAAAAATCCAATTGTACAAATGACGGGGCGTTACCCCCTCCAGCAAATCAGAGAGGCGCACTTCGATTACAGAAATAACCTATGATCGAAGGAGAAGAAACATAAAACTTATTGCTTAAAAGATTTTTATTGATTAGTGAATACATGGTTTACTTATTTAACACGTATGTTGAAGTCGGGCGGGCCTCAATAGAACTATGAAACTGCAACGCTAGCCCGACTTCAACATACCTGTACCAAGTACTATAAAATTCTGTGTCTGGACCAAGGAACATATTTACTGAAGGCCTGGACCTACAAACTAAAATTTTGGCTAGCGTGGCGCATTCGTTTCATCGTTTCTATTTAGGCCCGCCTGACTTCAACATACGTGTATAAACTGAAATTATTTTATACTTTTCAGTGGTGTTTGAAGTCGGTTTTTTTAAAGAATTTTTTATATATTATTATTCAAAAATCCTTTCTTAGCAGATGTCTACGCCCTAATATATAGCTATCTGTATGCCAAATTTCAGCCCGATCCGTCCTGTGCGTTAATAGACCAGTCAGTGAATCAGTAAGTCAGTCAGTCATCTTTTCTTTTTATATATCTTTTTATTATTTAGATCTTCTTCTCTTCTTCTTTATCAACCTGACGTCCACTGCTGGACAAAGGTCTCCTGCATGGACTTCCACAGGCTTCGGTCTTGCGCCGCTTGAATCCAGCGGCTCCCTGCGACTCGATTGATGTCGTGGGTCCACCTGGTGGGGGGTCTGCCAACCCTGCGTTTCCCGGTGCGGGGTCGCCACTCCAACACCTTGGGACCCCAACGACCATCAGCTCTTCGAACTATGTGCCCCGCCCATTTCCACTTCAGTTTCGCGATACGCTGAGCTGATTATTTAGATATGTACCCACAAATGACTTCACCTTTTCCTTTATCTTTGTCCCCAGGAGATGGCCGCCTGCTAAGCTAGAAGTGCGTTGAAGTTCGGGCGAGCGGAGTGACGGGCGCCCTGCACCATGACGAAGAAGTTCGAGTTCAACTGGCAGATACCAGTTCCGGAGCCACTGCTGCAGGTGAGCCCCTTACAACTTCATCATTCCCGGACCAGCATTTTGGCGTGTACTATTCAAAAAAAAATTCAAAATTCAAAATTATTTATTTCACGTAGGCCAACCTGTGGCTCTTATGATAAGTCATGATTCTACCACCGGTTTGGAAAGCGGATTCTGCTGAGAAGAGCCGGCAAGAAACTCAGCAGTTGCTCTTTTCAAAATAATCATTTTACAATATTATTATGAAGCTATTACATTATAATAAGTTTTTTATACTATCTTGTGGGCAGCTGGATGCCAAGCCGATTTAACTTCAGCAACTTTGTTAGAATAAAAGAAAATATTTCCACAAAGAAAGAAGTTAAAAAAAAAAACTACAATTCATGTTAAGACGGGCAGATATTGTTTTGTTTGTTTTTTTTTTTTCTAAAAAGAATATCAGCCAAGTTTGAGTTGATTAATATTCTCCTCTCCCTTCCAAATAAGCGGAAAGCTCGTGTCAGGAGTGGGTACGACAATAGTGCAACGGGAGGGATTCGAACCTGCGAATGGGCATAGGTAGTCACATAGGGAAATGGGCATAGCCCCATAGGGAAATGGGCATAGTCCCATAGGGAAATGGGCATAGTTCTATAGGGAAATGGGCATAGTACCATAGGGAAATACCTACTTAAGTGACAAGTATAAAAGGGACCGCGCCGTGAAAACAACGAATCATATGAAACATCAGTCATATAGGAAAAGCAGTAGGTATTCGATTGATATCTCATTCATCAACATCAGCGCAGTATTGTTGGCCCCACAGTAGAACATACAATACTGTTTTTACCCTTCCTTTTCTAAAAGGATTTGACTAGTCGGTTAAGAATAAGTAAGTTATAATAGGAAAGTTTTAATCTGTCCAAACATAAAGCAATTAGTGTCTTGTGCTGAGAGCTCAACTTGTTTATAACGAGGAAGTAAATTGAGTTGCGGTTTGAGCCGATAATAATACTCTTCATAATAATACGCTAACTGCCTCGTTGGTCTAGTGGTTAGCATGTTCGACTACGGATGACGAGGTCCCGGGTTCGATTCCCGGGTCGGGCCAACAAAAAAATGTATTGGGGTTTTCTGTCAA
Organism: Oeneis ivallda; assembly: GCA_029955525.1. Lineage (NCBI taxonomy): Eukaryota > Metazoa > Arthropoda > Insecta > Lepidoptera > Nymphalidae > Oeneis > Oeneis ivallda. The sequence continues at coordinate 22,425,630 of JARPMR010000018.1, read as the reverse complement.
TAAATTCTCATAACTAGCCCGGAGATAGGGAGTTGGCGGTGAGTCACCCCCGTGCCTCGGAGAGCACGTAAAACCGTCGGTCCTGCGCCTGATCTCTCTCCGGTCGTGTCGGATTTCCGTCCCATCGGACTATGAGAGTGAGGGAATAGAGAGTGCACCTGTGTCTGCGCACACACTTGTGCACTATAATATCTCCCGCGCAGATGGCTAATCTCTGAGCAGGTTGGCCGCCGTGATCGGATTCGGTCGGGAGGATATTATTATTATTCTTGCCTACTATCGTAGTTAACTGGCTCTTGGTGTAATGGTTAGATGGTTCGAATGCGGATAACTAGGTTCCGGCTTCGATTCCCGAGTCAGGTCATAAATGTGCCTACGGGTTATTTCAACAAGAAATTCTCAGTACTAGTTCGGAGCTTAGACGAGAGAGAGAAGGACTTGCCAAGCGCACGCATTCCCCTCTGCTGAAGTACATGTACGACGTACGTGTAATTATTTGCTTGTGTGCTCATTTTCTGTAAGTGTGACAGCTTTTGAGTTAGTGTGCTCTCATGGAGACGTAGTGAGTTAGTAAATGTGTGCTGTACGTATTTACCTCGCCTCCCGCGGAAAGTGGCAGAATTTATTTAGTAGATACTAAATCTGCTTTGGCACGTCCAGAGCCCGGAGTTAGGAAGTCGTCAGTGTGTCACTCCCGTGCCTTTGAGAGCACGTAATTCCTGCGCCTGATCTCTTCGGTCGTTTCCGATTTCGTCCTATCGGACTATGAGAATGAGGGAACTATAGAGTACACTTCTGTTAGAGCATAAACTTGTGCACTATAAAATCTCCCTCGCAGATGGCTAATCTCTGTGGAAGTTAGACCACTGCTGGACAAAGGTCTTTTTAACCCCCGACGCAAAAAGAGAGGGGTGTTATAAGTTTAACGTGTCTGTGTATCTGTGTATCTGTCTGTGGTAGCGTAGCCGCCAAACGGATGAACCGATTTTCGTTTAGTTTTTTTTGTGTCATAGATAATTTTATCCCGAGTGTTCTTAGCCATGTTTCATGAAAATCTGTTCAGCCGTTTGAAGATTATCAGCTCTTTTCTAGTTGATTAGGGGATCTGACTAACTTCCTTATGTCCGATCGATTCGAAATTTGGTACCGTGTTACTTCAATGACATTGAAATTATATGGTAAGGTAACCGTGACCTGATCAGCCGTTTGAAGATCATCAACTCTTTAGTAGTTGATGAGGGGATCTGACTACCTTTCATATGTCCTATCGATTCGAAATTTGGTACCGTGTTACTTCAATGATATTGAAAGTATATGGTAAGGTAACCATGACCTGATCAGCCGTTTGAAGATCATCAACTCTTTAATAGTTGATGAGGGGATCTGACTACCTTCCATATGTCCTGTCGATTCGAAATTTGGTACCTTGTTACTTCAATGATATTGAAAGTATATGGTAAGGTAACCATGACCTGATCAGCCCTTTGAACATCATCAGCTCTTTAATAGTTGATGAGGGGATCTGACTACCTTCCATATGTCCTATCGATTCGAAATTTGGTACCGTGTTACTTCAATGATATTGAAAGTATATGGTAAGGTAACCATGACCTGATCAGCCGTTTGAAGATCATCAGCTCTTTAATAGTTGATGAGGTGATCTGACTACCTTCCATATGTCCTATCGATTCGAAAGGTACCGTATTACTTCAATGATATTGAAAGAACATGGTAAGGTAACCATGACTTTAAATATGACATGTTAGAGTAAGGTTTAGATTTCGAAGGTGGGTAATTAAATGGGATCAATTAGGCTCAATTACCACTGCGCTAACAAATCACTATAAATACCTTCCTAATATTTATACCTACTTTAAAAAGGACTAAATAAAAGTAAAATTAAAAATTTTAAAAACCCCCCGACACAAAAAATAATCTCTAAAAACTAACAAATAATATTTTATACCTATATATAATTATTATCGTCACATATATTATGTAAGTTCAAATATTTTTATTTTCCAAGTGTCGACGTCGCGTCGGGGGACCGCTAAGTGAGAAAAACAGGTGTAGTCGCAGATTGCAACAAAAGAATTTACTCAAAATCGACACAACCGTCAACGTCGTCTGCCCTCACGTGTCGCGCGCGGCATTACGTAGAGCGTAGACTATACATGCATGAAACTTAAGATCGCTCGTACCTAAATGTAATTCGTAATAATTAATTAGCTGTTGGAAAAATACTTTATAAACTTTAGCGGTCCCGCGACGCGACGACGACACTTGGAAAATAAAAATATTTGAACTTACATAATATATGTGACGATAATAATTATATATAGGTATAAAATATTATTTTTTTTTATTTTTATTAAAGTGTTTACCTACACTTAAGGAAATATCAGAATAAATTTTATAAACACATATCAAAAATTCCGAAGCCAGCGGGATTCGAACCCACATCTCTTGGGAAACGCGCCCGAGTGTGTTAGCCAATTACACTATAGCCACGGTCGAACTACCCGTCAGCATCGAAATTAGTGATATGTATCTACTTTCTCAGTTTAAGCAACTGCTAGCGACATCTAGTAGCAACACGTTACAGTTATTGATCTACTTTCCAAGACCCCATATTACAATGGAGCTCGTTAGGAACTAGAGATGCCACATTGCTTTTTTACTATTTTTATTTTTATTAAAGTGTTTACCTACACTTAAGGAAATATCAGAATAAATTTTATAAACACATATCAAAAATTCCGAAGCCAGCGGGATTCGAACCCACATCTCTTGGGAAAATCTTCAATCTCTTCTTTCAAAATATTATTTGTTAGTTTTTAGAGATTATTTTTTGTGTCGGGGGGTTTTTAAAATTTTTAATTTTACTTTTGAATGAAATTTCTCCGGACGCCTCAGTAGGCGGAAAAGATTCATGCATAGTCCAAAACAAAATAATTTTTGCACGCTTGTGAGAAAACCTATTAACGGAACTTGAACCCGCGACTTCATGATCCACAGCTGTACCTATAAGCGAAACCAAAATAACAACAAGATAATTATGATACCTATCGAACACTCACATTCTCAACTTTTGCACTTGGAAATTCGTAATACTATTTTTATACGCATTATTTATCTGCATTCCAGAAATCTCCGTACATTTCAAACTGAAACGCATACTTATCTCGTTCTCGTGATCATAAGTTAGGGTTGCCATACACCTACCTCGTTACATCAATTTTGAGCGTTTGAATAATTTTGATTTTTTTCAATTTTGTAATTATTTTTATGCTATGTTGTGTTCTTACTTCTTTTCTCTCAATTTTTAATTAATTTAATTAGTGTAATTGAAAATTTCCGTACTAATTAATAAATAAATAGACATACGATGACATAGATACGAAAGCATTTTTTAAAAGTTTATTTGAATAAAAAATATTCTATTCTATTCTAGTTGATACGAGTAGTCTAAAACGAGTAGTTTTATATTGCACTAGTCTTTAAAAAGCATGTGATTTATTTTCTGAAAAATAAAGTAAGAAACACAGGCACAAACTATTGCGATGTGAAAACATTAATAAAACTATTAAACTTACTTTAAAAACTTTGTTTGTGTCCCCATTGTTGAGTTGAGAACGTGAAAGTCGCTTTTAAAATATTTCCTAAGAATCCTTGGGGAAACCCGTGTTCTCTCTTAAGTTTCTATAATATCAGAGCAGGTAGGTACAGTTTTTAATTTAACCTTAACTGTGCCTTAAAAGTGACAGATGTAACGTTAAAGCTAGTTACGCAAAGTTAAAGCTAACTTGAAAAGGTTACTGACAATCAAGTGGTTTCATAAATGACCTGTCCAAAAATAAATTAACTTAAAGTTTTTACCTTCAATTAACTATAATATCAGAGCCCTAGCTAGCCCAAGTAGCTGTAGGTGCAGTTTTTTAATTTAACCTTAACTGTGCGTTAAATCTAATGACACAATCGACAGATGTACGCAAATTTAACGCTAACTTGAAAAGATTTCTGACAATCAAGTGGATTATTATTATTATTATAATGGCGGATAAACGTAGGGAAAAGTTTATGGACTACTGCTTGGAAATAATAGGAAAGGTTGTAAAAAGAAACAAGTAACAAATAGTATGATCACCATATATTGTGAATAATATAATGTACATCATACAATACAAACATAAGCATATTGTTAACTAAGTAGAAATAAGCATACTTTAAGACATAAAATAAGATCTAAATGTTAAAGTAGTTATGTAAAAATATTGCAGCACTGTATTGTTAACCTAGTTAAGTAAAAATGTATAAAAAAAAAAGTATCTGGACACACCCGAACCCCAAAAATAAAGAACAAAATGTAGAGTATATAGAATAGATAGAGAGTAGACCGGCATCCTACCGGTAATAAGCTTGAAAGAGAATGTAAGAAAGAAAAAGTATGCGGCATAAAAGTGCGAGAAGAATACTTGATAGAACTGAAGTGCAAGAGTACCTTAAGATGAAATAGGCTCTGATTTGTGTCAGTGGAAGTAGTATAAAAAAAATGTAAAAAAAAAACAAGTGGCTTCATATATTATCTGTCCGAAAATAAATTAACTTAATAAACTGCGGAATTACGAATTCATCATGTAAACGATCGCGATCACGTTTGTGCCACTAACGATGTCTCTGATCTGATCAAAGCTGATACACGAGGCTATCAGGAAGAAACCTTCCAAGTTAATTGCCTATTAGCCTGTGCTTTGTTATGTCATTTCATTTCTATAAATATTATTATTTGAGGCCAAACTTTTCGAATATTTTGACGAAAAACTTAAGCAAAATAAAGCAAATAGATAAGGGTTCATTGAAACGTAATGAAATTGCGACGAAAAGCACTATATTCGCAGTGCGTGTTCAAAATCTTGATTTTTTATTTTATCGTCTTCTGTGAGTTTACTTTTCAATAAAATTAGTTCTTAGGGTTCCGTACCCAAAGGGTACCAACGGGACCCTATTACTAAGCCTACGCTGTCCGTCCGTCCGTCCGTCCGTCCGTCCGTCCGTCCGTCCGTCCGTCTGTCAGCGGGCTGTATCTCGTAAACGGTAATAGGTAGACAGATGAAATTTTCACATGTTATGTATTTCTATTGCCGCTATAACAAAAAATAATAAAAATTAAATTAAATTAAAAAAATTAAATTAAAATATTTAAATGGGTACATGGAAATATTTTTTTTTATTTTTTTTAACGGAACCCTAAAAGAGCGAGGCCCGACTCGCACTTGGCCGATTTTTTATTTAGTTTTTATTATTATGAGTATTTAAATATATAGTAAAACTACAGTCTAGCCTAATAATATGGCTAACGAGTACTTTAATCTAAACTTAAAAATGATCTTATATGCTAAGAAGTAGTCCATACACGTATTTCAGTTTTGCTCTATTCATTGAGAATTACTTTACATAAAGCATGAAATGATGACTTTTCTACATTAGATACTTAGGTACTACTTAAATCACTTTTTCGAATTTCACTAAGCGATATGTGGTGGCAACCCTAAAGGCGAGTGCAAAGGAAACGATGTAAACTTTGATGTAAAGCAAACTTTGATGATTGATCATTTTAATTAAGCCATTGACTTAATAATACTTAAGTCAAAGGATTAAGCAATTAAGTATCACATGCTTTAACGGTGAAGGAAAACATGGTGACCAGCACGCCTTAGAGTTTTCCATAATTTTCTCAAAGGTGTGTGAATTGTGTGATGTCGCCCAGTTTGTATTGGGCCAGCGTGGTGGGCTACATTGGTGGCCATAACCCTTCTCTGAGAGGAGATCTGCGCTTAGTATTGCGCAAGATGACATAAAAATATTTAAAAATTCTTTCCAAAAAACGACTAAACGCCACTACAAAAGTGAACTTAATGCAACTCCGTAGGCCATCTATGGTCTTTATCATCGTTCGGTTCTGGTTCGCGGGTACTTTCCGAAAGCAAATGCATGAGTCACTATAAAAAATACTCAAATCGCTTCAAGTGTGCCTATAAAATTTGAAGAGTGCCTCCAGGATCCCATCATCAGATCCTGACCTGATGACCATGACACCCTTTAGGTGTAAGGGTGTCTACCCTTAGTTGTAAATACATCCTTTCAAACAAAAGAAGAATTTTCCAAATCGGTCCAGCCGCTCTAGCCAAGTTACACTTCGTTGTGTCTATTCTCTTTCTACGATAGTTTTCACTTGAAGTTTTGGCTAGGGCTAGACTAGATGGCGCTGCAGCTGATCAAAGACATAAGTGTATTGATAATATTTCGCGGCATTGTGTATTATAAATGTTTTAAATGCTAAAAAAACAATACAAAATGCCGCGAAATATTATCAATACACTTATCTCTTTGATCAGCTACAGCGCCATAGTCTAGCCCTAGCCAAAACTTCAAGTGACAACTATCGTAGAAAGAGAATAGACACAACATAGTGTAACTTGGCTGGCGTCTTTGAGTAATCGAGGAACATACATAAAAAAAGATTCCGACGAATTGAGAACCTCCTCTTTTTTTGAAGTTGATTAATATCCTTTGGTCCCCAGGGTGCGACGTTCGACCGCTGGACGGAGGAAAAAGACAACACAGAGCTGGAGCTGAACTGCCTGTTCAAGGTCGACGAGTACGGCTTCTTCATATATTGGAAGAGCGAGGGCAAAGTAAGTCCACCAGTTTTGCTTACCAACACCCTGTTTCCCAGACGAGTCATGCGTCATGCTCGTGAACGGGTTCCACCAGCGGGAATGGGGCTACTTTTGGTCTGCCCGTCTTAACATTTGTGTTGAATTATAATTAGAAATAATTACCTATGCTTTTGTGGAACTTCCCCTCATTGTGGAAACTCTGCATACATAGAATAATATCTATTAAGTATATTGTAAAAGTATTTTGAAAAGAACAACTGCCGAGTTTCTTGCTGGTTCTTCTCGGCAGGAACGGCATTCCGAACCAGTGGTAGACTCATTGAAGTCATTGACGATTCAAAAGTACTTGTAAAAGTTTATTTGACTAAAAAACATTTCTATTCTATTTCTATTCTATTCTATTCTATAACTATATGCATTGTACAGCGTTCGGTGCTTCCCTTACTAGTGGTGTGCCTAGTATCGATACATCATACTATAAATGTGAAAGTGTGTTTGTTTGTTGGTTTGTCCTTCAATCACGCCGCAACAGAGCTACGGATCGACGTGATTTTTTGCATGGGCATAGTTGAGGACCTGGAGAGTGACATAGGCTTCTATTTATTCCGGAAAATTTAAGAGTTCTCGAGGGATTTCAAAAACTAAGCTCACGCGGACGAAGTCACGGGCATCAACTAGTCGATTGGTAAAGAAGAAGAAGGTCCACAGTCGCTAACTATGGGCCTCATAAGATTAGGGTCTCCTTCTTAGGTAACAGCTAGGTATGCAGTCAATGTAGGCGTAGGTTGAACCTCAAGGTAGGTAGATAGTTCAAGGGGGGCAGAGTATCCCTTCAGGGTCAAAGTCGAGAATGTAATTCCGTAAGAGAACCAGATAGTTACCGGTACAGCTTATATTTAGATGTTGCGAAATTGAAATAAAACCTGATCTTTCTTCAGTTCCGTTGGATTGCCGTCCCAAGTCTTTAAGAGTGAGGGAATACAGAGTTTTTCTAGTCTGTGATGATATTGACTGCTGTAACCGAAATTCGGTCAAGCGAAACATTATAATATACTGTTGCAACATTCGGCCATCCATCAATACATTATCATTAATGGGCCGACACTTGAAATATCAAATCGTTGAAATAAATAATATTTCATAAATAGCTGATGCCCGCGGCTGCGTTCTCGTGGACTTACGAGTAGGATTTGTAAGTCCAGTTTAAATCATTTTAACAAAGAATTAGTTCGGCCATTCAAAGGGGCAATAGAGTAGAATTATTTTTTATTCAAATAAACTTTACTAGTGCTTTTGAATCGTCGCGCGTCGATGACTCACCAGCAGTGGTTCGGAGTGCCCTTCCTGCCGAGAAGAACCAGCAAGAAACTCGGCGGTTGCTAATATTTCCACAATGAGGTGAAGTTCCAAAAAAAGCATAGGTACTACAATTCAGGGCAGACAGAAAGGGCAGACAGCCCCATTCCTGCTGGCGGAACCCCTTCACGAGCATGACGCATGCACACGACACCACCGATAAATCTTTAAAAAGGTTTAAAGAGAGCGTGACATACCTACCCATCCATGTTAAATCATCGAATTGAATATTGAATTCAAATAAGTATTCATTTAAGACATGACTTGATGCCAGCATCATGATTACTATGCGCTGCGGGGACAGCGATGAGGTTTTGAATTTATATTAGTTTATTTTAGATGTAATTTATTTATTTTAGTGTAAACCATTTTAGTTTTATTTTTTAAGATATTAGCCAAGCTGAACTTGACTGATACACTCCCCTCCCCTCCAAATAAGCGGAAACCTTAATTATGTTAGGATTAGAATAGAATAGAAATGTTTTTTATTCAAATAAACTTTTACAAGTACTTTTGAATCGTCAATGAGTCTACCACTGGTTCGGAATGCCGTTCCTGCCGAGAAGAACCAGCAAGAAACTCGGCAGTTGCTCGTTTCAAAATACTTTTACAATATACTTAACAGATATTCTATGTATGCAGAGTTTCCACAATGAGGGAAAGGTCCACAAAAGCATACGTAATTGGTACGAGTGGGTACGACAATAGAGCTACGGGTCACGGGTGGGGATTAAACTGTTTACCTTCGGTTTTTAGTTCGTGCTTTGAACCTTTGAGCTATTGAGGTGAGGTGTGTAAGCAATGATAGCCTAGTGGTTAGGACTGTGGTCTCCTATTCGGAGGGTCGCAGGTTCGATCCCGGGCACGCACCTCTGACTTTTCGGAGTCATGTGCGTTTAAGCAATTAAATATCACTTGCTTCAACGGTGCAGGAAAACATCGTGAGGAAACCTGCACATCTGAGAGTTCTTCATATTGCTCTCAAAGGTGTGTGAAGTCCGCCAATTCGCATTGGGCCAGCGTGGAGGACTATGGCCTATAACCCTTCTCTGAGAGGAGACCTGCGCTCAGTAGTGAGCCGCTGGTGAAGTATTCGTCTTTAGGAGCAGGCCGGCACGCACACATGCGTTGTGAGTCTTGATATGGCGTATTGTAAATACTTTCACAAATACTTTCAAACGTTTTGAATTTTGGAGGAGCGAGCGATATAATCGTAGATAATCTCTATCTGTAGAGATACGTAGGTTTATATAGGTACATATATAAAAGATCGTAGATCCAGAACCAAATAGCATTCCCAATTTTCAGCTGTTTCTTTTGACTTTCAAATCGCCAGATTGATACTTAAATTTCAAATTAGAATAAGGTAAGAGCCATATCTAGCGGAAATTCGTCGCACTACATGAATTCCGCACTAAGTAAAACGTCGAAATTCTGAGTCACCTCCGTCGTGGAATTTTAGGCGATCTAAAAAGTTTTCTCACGGGCCACGGCACATTAGAACCATAAACAGTTATTAAAACAATCAAGCTCCCTTTTTTTCCGCTTGCGGATTTCCAGTAAGTCTGTCTCTGGGCTTACGACTACAGTTTACACTTACTTTATGGATCAATAAAAACTTTCAGATGGCCCGTATTAAACTATTTCAGTTGAAACAGACATTTTATGTAGAAACCATTGCGATTGTTCATATGTAATGGCGATTTGGACATTGTTATAGTATTGTAGGTAAGTTATTTAGCCAAATTACGACTCTTATCTTGAAAAGTCCCTCGTAAGTTCAAGACGTAAATTCCAGATACACACAACTGTCAACTTCCTGATTCTAGACTAGTAGGTACGTAGGTACTACTCAGAATTTCTCGAAAGAAACGAAACACTCAATAAAATTCTTGTCCTGATCCGGGAATCGAACCTTGAACATTAACCATTAATGAACAACGAGTTTACAATTTAATTGTTAATTTTTGACGACCTCTCTGGCGCAGTGCTATACGCTGTGGTCTTATAACTGGGAGGTCTCGGGTTCGATTCCCGGCGGGGGCAATTTGGGACTTTATAATTTCTGTCGATGACAACCAAGCGATTTAGCGTTCCGGCACGATGGCATGTCGAATCTAGAAACCGATTATGGGTATGGGTTAAATATTCACTGCCATACCCCTTCCAACTTCCAAGTTAGCCCGCTACCATTTTAGACTACATCGTCACTTACCATTAGGTGTATAGAGACTCGTTTATTTTATATACCAATAAAATAAACGAGTCAGTTCATTTTCTAATGAGATACAAATATCATCGCATTTGCAAGCATCTCTTAGCTGAAATAATAATGAAATCCTTTCAACTGAAACATCACGTGAATATTTACCTACAGTGAAGGTAGACCCTAATTCAATTCAACGCCCTTACCCTCTGGTTTGATGACCCTACTGATTATCCTTAAACATGAAAAGGATAGGGGTTTGAGCACCCCCATTTCACTCTAAGGGGTGACCTGCCAGGGTTGTCGCCCGCTACTACATGAAGTAACTACAACGCCCTCTTGATTCCTCCGCATGACTTCATTTAAAATATTATTAGTTACTTGCTTAATAACCCCAGAATCCCGATGCAAAAAGAGGGGTGTAATAAGCTTAAGGTTTGTAACTGCGTATATCTGTGTGTCTGTTTGTTCCCTCGTAGCAGCCTCCCCAATAGACCGATTGTAATGCGGTTTTAGGGTTCCGTACCAAAATGGTAAAAATGGAACCCTTATGGTGAGACTTTCTCCGTCCGTCCGTCCGTCTGTCACAGTCGATTATTTCAGTAACTATTAAAGCTATCGACATGAAATTTGGCATACTTGTGTATAATAGTGGCCCAACATCATTGGAATAAAGAAAAATCGAAAATTATTTTTTAGTTTTATTAAAAAAGGGGGAACATCGGGGGTTTGAAATTTCAAAGTAAAATAACTATACCGAGTGGGGTATCATATGAAAGGCCTTTACTTGTGCATTCTAAAACAGTTTTTTATTTATTTCTATATATAATAGTTTTTGAGTAATCGGCCAAAATGTCGAAAAAAATACCATTCCCCCCCCCCCCCCCCCTTATCTCGGAAGTTTACCAATCGAAAAATCTGAAATAATTACGGTCAATAGAGGTTTATGTATATTTTACAGGAAAAATAAAAACAACGCGAAAATTATTTTAGTTTGATTAAAAAAGGGGGAAAATCGGGGGTTTGAAATTTCAAAGTAAGGTAACTATACCGAGTGGGATATCATATGAAAGACCTTTACTTGTGCATTCTAAAACAGTTTTTTATTTATTTCTATATATAATAGTTTTTGAGTAATCGGCCAAAATGTCGAAAAAAATACCGTCCCGTCCCCCCCCCTTATCTCCGAAGTTTACGAATCGAAAAATCTGAAATAATTATGGTCAATAGAGGTTTATGTATATTTTACAGGAAAAATAAAATCAACGCGAAAATTATTTTAGTTTAATTAAAAAAGGGGGAAAATCAGGGGTTTGAAATTTCAAAGTAAGATAATTAAACCGAGTGGGGTATCATATAAAAGGCCTTTACTTGTGCATTCTAAAACCGTTTTTTATTTATTTCTATACATAATAGTTTTTGAGTAAACGGCCAAAATGTCGAAAAAAATACCGTCCCCCCCCCCCCCTCTTATCTCCGAAGTTTACCAATCGAAAAATCTGAAATAATTATGGTCAATAGAGGTTTATGTACATTTTACAGGAAAAATAAAACCAACGCTCTAACTAGCATAGTTTTTTTTATATTAACAATAAACCTCTACAAACAAAGTTAACGATAAATAAGCAAATTAATATAATATTATCGTTTTACTTTTACTTTTGGAGTACGGAACCCTCGGTGCGCGAGTCCGACTCGCACTTGGCCGGCTTTTTTTCTGTTTGAAAGCTAATGTAATCGAGGTGGATCTTAGCTATAATTTATGAAGATCTGCTCAGGCGTTTTGATTTGAAATTTGGTGTATTGTTACTTCGGATTGTTTCCAAGGCATGGTAAACTTGGGCTGATGCTGCAGCATCAATTACTCAGCGAGCCAACTCGGCAACATACAGCAGATATAGTGTGTCTGGGCTCATTAGAATGGTATCAATGAGTAGGTGTAGGATGATGATCAAGGATCAAAGAGAAGGATCTGATGATGGAGCAGAAAATTGGGTAACAAGACATCAGGTATATCGTACATAATCCGGTCTTAGATCCACATTACCCAAGATTCTTCTTCTTTCTTTCTTCTTTGTCAACCGATAGACGTCCACTGCTGGACAAAGGTCTCTTGCATGGACTTCCACGGGTTTCGGTCTTGCGCCGTCTGAATCCAGCGGCTCCCTGCTACTTGTTTGATGTCGTCGGTCCACCTAGTGGGAGGTCTGCCAACACTGTGCTTCCCGGTGCGGGGTCGCTACTCCAGCACTTCGGGTCCCTAATGACCATCAGCTTTTGGAACTATGTGCCCCGCCTATGTTCGTGACTTTAATTCTCCTACGGATCTCTTCATATCCGATTCGATCCCGCAGGGACACTCCGAGCATCGACCTCTCCATCGCCTGCTGAGCGATCCTACTTATGAGGCCCATAGTTAGCGACTATGTCTCGGATCCGTAAGTTATCACTGGCAAACACTGGCACGGTTCGAAGACTTTAGTCTTCAGGCACTGAGGGATTTTGTACGAAAAGACATTTCGGAGCTTCCCGAACGCTGCCCAGCCGAGTTGGATTCGGCGGTTGATCTCTTTCTCGAAAATGGACCTACCTAGCTGATACACAAGAGTCCATCCATCCATCAGCCTGTATTCATCCACTGCTGGACATAGGCCTTTCGGAGAGCGCGCCACCAAACACGGTCCTCCGCCTTCCTCATCCAACTGATTTCCGCCACCTTCTTAAGGTCATCGGTCCAACGAGCTGTACACTGCGCTTGCCGATACGAGGTCTCCACTCCAGAACACGTCTGCCCCATCGGCCGTCGGTTCTGCGACAGATATGACCTGCCCACTGCCACTTCAGCTTGCTAATCCTCAGAGCTATGTCGGTCACTTCTTATACACTAGTGGTTCGCCCCGAACTGAGACCTCGCGGTATCCCATAATTCCCATAAGGTAGTTTTAACTATATTATATTGTAATTAAAACGCGCCGAATCCGATGACGTCAATCGTCATCTGCTTTCGTGGATGGGATGCATATTTACAATATTAAAGACAGCGCCATCTAGTAACAGTATAGTGTGCACGGGTCGTCTTCACTGGCCGAGGCCAGCGAAGGGTGCGGGCTTCGAGGCGTAGCCTCATTACCCGGGCGGGGCGCGGGGAAGAGCACTTCCCCGGTGATGAATTTTCAGCCGTCTTGGCAATCCACGACGGCTGAGGCTCCTATTCGCTTGAGTAGGGGCCTTGTGGCTGGATGTCAGTGCAGTGGCCCCATTCGCTGGCGGGCAAAATTGCCGCCGCGAGCGGAGCGATGTCAGGTCCAGGGGGTGGACCCGCGCTACGGGCGATAGGGTCGCTGCCGTGCGCGGGACCGGTGTCGGTTCGGGGGCCCCGCGTCGCAGGCGACCAAGTCGCCGCCGCGAGCGGAGCGGTGTCGGGTCCAGAGGGTGGGCCCGCGCTACGGGCGATAGAGTCGCTGCCGTGCGCGGGACCGGTGTCGGTTCGGGGGCCCCGCGTCGCAGGCGACCAAGTCGCCGCCGCGAGCGGAGCGGTGTCGGGTCCAGAGGGTGGGCCCGCGCTACGGGCGATAGAGTCGCTGCCGTGCGCGGGACCGGTGTCGGTCCGGGGGCCCCGCGTCGCAGGCGGGCATATCGCCGCCGCGAGCGGAGCGGTGTCGTGTTCGGTGTGGGGCCCCGCGCTACTGACGAAAGGGTCGTCATCGAGCGCGGGGCCAGTGTATCGCCAGGGGCCCCGCGTCGCTGGCGGGCAGATAGCCGCCGCGAGCGGGGCGGTGTCAAGTCCGGTGGAGTGCTCCGCGCTACGGGCGATGGTGTCGCCACCGTGCGCGGAGCTGAGGTCAAGTCCGGTGGATCTCGCGTCGTCGTCGCTGTGGTCGCCTGCGTGCCTCCTCGGTGGTGGCGATCGCAGGAGCTCACGAGGTAGAGGACGCCCGGTCGGTGGTCGGCTGGCTAGCGGTGCGATGCCGTGGAGGTGCTCGTACGGTCCGTTGTCGGCGCTGGCGAACATGCGCCGCGCCAGTGTACGGACGTACTCCTCCACGGTGGGCGTCTTGAGGTCGCGATGGATCACATCGTTCCTCACGTACCTCGGAGCTCCAACGATCAGACGGAGGCACTTGTTCTGTTGGACCTGTAGGCGGCGCTTCTGGTATGCTGAGCAGAACGCATACCAGGCTGGGGCCGCGTACGTCAGTCTAGAGCGGACATAGGCTCCATAGATGAGGAGCTTGGTCTTCGGCGATAAGCTTGAGGTGAAGACTTGGTGAAGCATCGACAGTGCCGCCTTAGCCTGACTCACCACGTGGTTGACCATGGGAATCAGGTTCAGGCTGAGGTCGATGCGGCACCCCAAGTAGCACACCGAAGTTTGCCACTCTATGTCCTGCCCTCGGAGTCGGAGCTGACGTATAGGCTTCCGGGTGCCGAACAGGATCGCGGCCGTCTTCCCCACGTTGACGGCCATCCTCCACTTGTCCAGCCACTCCGGAAGCAGGTCCAACAAGCGCTGCATCTTGTTGCAGGCGACGATCTGGTGGTGCGACGACGCGAGATACGCGCTGTCGTCGGCGTAGAGCGACAACAGCACGTCTTCCTCCCCCTCGCGCAGGTGTCCGGCGAGGGTAGGGATGTCATCGGTGTACAACGCGTACAGGCACGGAGAGAGGCAGCTGCCTTGGGGCACTCCGGCACGGATGGGGCGCGGCTGGGAGTCCGCGCCCTCCACGGAGACGTGGAAGGACCGCCCGTCCAGGTAGGAAGCCACCAGCCGCACGATCGCGGGTGGTAGTTCGGTCGAGAGGAGTTTCGCCAGGAGTCCGGTGTGCCATACACGGTCAAAGGCCTTCTCGATATCGAGAAAGACCCCGACGGTGCAGTGGCCCTTGTTCTTCTTACTGGCGATGTGGTGGAGTCCTCTCGCCAGCTGGAGCGTCGTGGAGTGGTTACTGCGAAAGCCGAACTGCTCGTCCCGTAAGCGAACGTACGGGGTGAGCCTTCGCAGCAACAGACGCTCAAACAGCTTGGCGATGTGCGGCAGCAGGGTGATCGGGCGGTAGCTCCCTGGGAGGCGGCGGTCCTTGCCCGGTTTGGGGATGGTAATCACCTTCCCCCGCTTCCAGGTCTCCGGGAAGTGTGTGGTGCGGAGTATGCCATTGAAGAGCCTCGCTAGCGCTACGAGGGCTCTTCTTGGCAGCTGCTGAAGTGCGGCGACCGGAATTCCGTCGTAGCCTGCCGCCTTCCGTTTGGGGAGACGGATGACGGCTTTCCTCAGCTCAGACGGGGAGATGAACTCGTCCCCCCGGAGCGGAGGAGTCTGGGCCGACAGGAATTCCCGCACTTGATGGTCGAGCTCGGTGTGGTGCCTGTACGCGTTGTCGTTGGCCGGTGGGTTGGGGGTGAACTGCGCCTCCATATACTCCGCCATGATCTCAGCTCGGTCATGCGCGGAGTATCTTCGCCTACCCTGGCTGTCCAGCAAAGGGTAGACGGGTGAGTCTGATCCGGTGAGGGTCTTGCACAGGTGGTACAGCGTTGTTTCGGACTCGGCTGCCGCGTCGATGGTCTTCTCCCAGTCATCATCTTCGCGGGCGCCGAGTGCTAGCCTCACTTCCTGTGCAAGGCGGTTGAGGTCACGCTTGACCGTCGGACAGCGAGTGCGCGCCCATAGCTTGCGCAGGGCGCGCTTCCTCCTCAGCATGTCGCGGAGCGAGCTCGAGAGCAGGTCACGTCGACCAGTGGGGGGCATGGTGGTGGTGGCCTCCTGTTTGGCCGTCTGGATGGCCGCCATGATGGTGTTGGCGGCCCGGTCAACGTCCACTGGGGTCGAGATGGGACCTGCGAGCTCAAGCTCCGACAGCGCGGCGGCGAACTTCTCCCAGTTGGTCTTGGCTCTGGGAGGACGCGGTATGGTGAAGTCGCGCTGGAGGTTAAGCGTGACCAGTATCGGCAGGTGTTCAGTGTCGAGGTCATAGAGTGGCTCGACACTGATGGGGTGGTCAATCCGGTAGTGCAGCACGATGTCCAGGACGTCCGGGTGGTAGTGGGGGTTTGACGGTATATTGGTCGGTGCTCCTGGACCCAATATACCGTACTGGTGGCGCTCGCTGTCCTCGAGTAAAGCCCTTCCGGCCGGGGTGATGACGCGCGAGCCCCAGGCTTGGTGCTTCGCGTTAAGATCACCCACGACTAGTGTGGGGGCGTGCGACTCGAGGAGTGTGTGGACGTCGGTGCTGCAGAAAGTCGTGGCAGGTGGTCGGTAGGCGGCATACAGGAGGAGCTCCTCCTCCCCGGCGTGAACACGCACTCCCTGCGTACGCAGGGATGTGTATGGTGCGTGTTCAACTTCTTCATGTACAATGTCCCTCCGCACCAGGGCCGCCGTTCCTCTGAAGGCGTGACCCCGGGGAGAGACTTCGTCGCGCCGGTACACGAAGAAGTTCGGGATACGGAGCTCGACGTGTTCCGCGAGCTTGGTCTCGCCCAGGAGGATGACGTGGACGTCCTGCGACTGGGCGAGCGTTGTGAGCTCGCGGATGTGGCCTCTGATGCCGCCCGGGTTCCAGTACAGGACCCTCAGCAGGACGGGAGTCGCGCTAAGACCGCCATCCCTGCTGCGATCGCCTGTACTGCGCCCTGTCCTTGTAGGTATGTCGTCAGCCCGGTCGTTATTGCCTCCAACACAACCCGGACTATGGCCATGATGTCCGGGCTGTGTCTCGCTTCCCCCTGTTGAGGTGCGGGGGGAGGCGGTTGGGAGGCGGTGTGTTGCTCGGCAGGTGGGGCTGCGCGCCGGGCAGTGCGCGGCGCGGCGCGCGGTGCAGCGCGTGATGGTGCAGGTTGCTCGCGCGCTTGCTGCTGCACGCGAGCTTGCGCTTGCGCCCTCTCAGGAGCAATCCGCTGCGAGCGGCGAGTTTGCTCCCGAGAAGCGGCAGGCGTCGGTGACTGTGGTCGGGCTGTTGTAGCGGGAGCGGTCGGGGCCGATTGAGTCGGCGCCGGTTGAGTCGGCACAGGTTGAGTCGGCGCCGGTTGAGTCGCAGGTTGAGTCGGCGCAGGCGCCTGGGATTGCGCCTGCGCGGCCGGTTGCGAGGGCGCTTGCCTCGCTTGCCTCGGCTGAGGCGTGGAGGCGGCGGCTGGCTCGTTGCGAGCGGGGCGGCGGCCGCGGTTGCGCGGTCTGCGCCTACCGCGCAGCGCCTGTCCCCGCTCAGTGGGTGGGTTGGCAGCCGCTGGGAGCGTGGTAGTAGGGCCCCCAGCGGCGTTCGGTGGAACGGTTCTCGTGGTCGACGGGGGGCGAGGGGCGCGCGGCGCGGCGGTCGCCTGCGCGCCTTCTGCGGGGGCCGACGCAGCGGTCGCTGCGGGCCTGCGTTGCGATTGCGGGCGGGGACGGCCGGGTGCCTGAGACGGGGGCGGAGGCAAGGCGATGCCTCTCTTCCGCGCCTCCCGCTTATATTGCGAGCATCGGCGGTCATTCGCGGCGTGGCTTTGCCCGCAGTTCGCGCAGGTGGGCGTAACGTCGCGCGGGTGCGGGCAGTCTGCGACCGGATGGGCTCCTGCACACCGGATACAGCGGAAGGGCCGGTGGCAGTTGACTGATGAGTGCCCGTACGCCTGGCACCGGTGGCACTGGGGCGGCTTGGTCCCTCCGCGCCAGGCCTCCACGGTGACCGCGGGCATGCAGAGAAGTTCCGTCACTGCGTACAGCTGACGGAGCTCTTCGGCGGTCATGTGCGCCAGCTGCACAAAGTAGGTGCAGCCGTGCTTGCCGGCTTTTGGCGGGATTGATCGCGCGTTTTCCGCCGGGAAGCCGATGTCGCGCAGGGCGGCGACCACCTCCTCGGGCGGTGTGTCGAGCGGCAGTCCTCGCACCGCTATTTTGGCTGGGCGTTCGGTCGCCGGGCTGTAGCAGTACCATGAGATGGTACTGTCTTGGCGCGCCGCCTGGGTCAGGTAGCGCTGTACAGCCCGGAATTCGTCGGCAGATTGAGGGAGGAATCGGACTCCTCTGCCCAGTGGTCTGGCGTTTGGCGCGAATCCCAGCTCGCGCCGTATGGCCTGGAAGTGCCTCGTCCAGTTGGGGAGGCACTCGACCACTAGCGGCGGGTATTCGGACCGCGGCGGCTGGGCGGCCGCAGGCGCAGCAGGCGGGGCCGCACGGCCCGCTTGCTGGGTCGTGCGTTGTTCGGCGGGCGGTGGGCTGCGGCGCGGCGCGGACGGCGCCGCGGCTGTCGCAGCGTAGGAAGTGCTCGGCAGAGGTGAGTGCGGCCGAGTCAAGTCCATAGGGACGGGCGAAGCTAGGCCCGCATAGCTGGTCGAGTCCTTCGGCCAGCTTGCGGACCCCGCTTGAGAGGACGATGCAGTGGTTTGTGTGGATGGGACGGCAATATGTGCCGTCGCATCCATCGTCGGCGAGCGCGCGACAGGGACGGCGATATGTGCCGTCGCGTCGGCGGTAGGTAGGCGCGCGACAGGGACGGCATGACTTGCCGTCTCACCTGCGGGCGCGGGGGCGGAGGGCGGGGGGCGCACCTCCGGCTGCGGTGTGGGGGTGATCCGCGGGGGCGGGGGGAGCACTTCTCGAGCGCGGGGGCGAGCCGCTGGGCTGGGTGACCGCGGCGACTCGTCTGAGGAATGGTACGGCAGCAGGGCGAAGCGGGAAGACAGCTTCGTCCGCTTGTCTTCTTGGCCGTCAGTGTTCCCCGAGGAGGATGAGCTCGGGCGCGCGCGCTTGGCCAACTCACCTACCGGAGCCAATGTTCCGGCTGTGGTGATCGGTTGAGTCGTAGCGTCATCTTCACTGTCCTCGCTGGAGGACGAGGACGGCGGGTCGGACAGGCGCGATGGGGGCGCCGTCATCATTGGCGTTGGGCGTCTCTCCATGGAGAGGGGCGTGACCGATTGGTCAAAGATATTCCGGCGCACGATTGCACGCGGAATACCTTTTCTGCCGCGTCCCGCACGTTGCGGGCGAGGCGGTTCGTCCGACATTATCACATAAGGTCGCGATGATCGCGACGAAGCGGTGGATGCAACACTGCGTCCCTTGCAGGGAGACCGAACGCAATCGCGTGCTACCCAGCCAGGCGAGACCCCTAAGGGAGACCCAGCTTAGGCGCCCGCGTACACGCTCAGTCAGCCCCGCTCGGTAAGAGGTCTGACGGTCGGTGTTGGCAATCCAACGGCTTTTTGTCACAAAAAGCGCGGGATTAGGGCCGCGCAGTTTATCGCGGGCGGGGCGCAGGGGCGCCGACGCGGGTCGGACCCGGCCGCTTCCTCAAGCCGCACGAGTGCGGCGAGTACCACTGGCACCGGGGAACGCGACGGGCGGCGGAAAACGCGAGCCGCGAGAAACTACGGGATGTATCGCAATTCAATCGCTCGACGAGGGCTCGACGAGACGGTCTCGGAGCACACTCGGAGCGAACAACACAAAAGCAAACTGCACAGCTTGGCAGCGAATTGCGATACCTTATTGTAAATAGAAACGGATTTACTTTTGCAAAAAACAACGTGATATTTTATTGATAATAATTTGCTTGCTAATTGAATAACATAATTAGTAATAGACAAAATAAGAATAGCTGACGCAAAACTGTATTTAAAGACAGCGCCATCTATTAACAGTATAGTGAAGTTTTGTTAAAAACATTGATGCCCATTAAAACTCAAATAATTTCGTTTCTTTATAATATTTATCTAATCTTAGTATTTGTTGTTCAAGTACAGAATATAACTCAAATTATATGTAAGTTTCAAGTTTTAAAACAAAGTGGTTTTAGAAATCTAGCCTCGAATACAATCTCCACTTTGAAAGCCCCCCATTTCGTATGGGAGCCCCCCTGAAATAAAGATTTTTATAACTTTTTAAGCCATTTCGGCTGGAGGCCATCGGTTTACATATCATATCTAAAATTGAAGTAATTACGTTCAGTAATTCAGAAGTTATAAGGCTGTGACAGACGGACGGACGGACAAGTGCAAATCGCTCTAGTAAACTCAGAGACCTTCGCTTCGCTCGGTCGACAAGATTAGCCTTTACAAATTGTCACTTCCATTATTTTTATTCTGTGAACGCGACCTTTGACATTCAGTAGTACAAAGTCAGATAGTCTAGTCTCCGTTCAAAGCGGATGTGTATTTCATTGCCAGGGTTCGATCGCGCGATCACCGGGCGACATCCGCGCGACATCCGGCCGGCTCCCGACACGCAATATCCGGCCCCCAGGCTCTAACTTTCTAGTCTTTACACTATACAATAAACACCATTCGCGTAAACGACCGACGATGATGGCAGGAAATGAACTTGCTTTGTTGTTGGTAACTTTTATAGATACAAAGGAAAGTTATTAAGTACCAATATTGGCTAGACATACCTCTTCAATTTACTGATAAATATTATGATCTCAAGCAGTAAAACCACAACCCTCCTTAACGTTTGGCGCAATCGGTTAAAAAGCCTTTCTGTAGCCTGAACAAGTAGATTACAATATGTAGGTCGCAACGGACAGTTTCAATGGAGCTGTCAGTCGAGTAAAGACAATCATTGTCCTCCGCGTATCGGTTCAATCTATTCAATACCTGCCCAGTTTCAGTACGGTTTCATTTATATGAGGCATTTTATAGGGAGTTATATTGAACATAAGCACACTCATTCTAAGGCAGAAGGAGAAACTGATTCGAGAAAAAAGATAATTAGAGCGAGCGAAGCGAGCCCTATCATTATTCCACAACCTGAGCATTTTTGTGGTAGGTACACTTTACTGAAAAACTATCACGCCTATAGATTTGTACTTTAACATAATAATTTAACTTCCTATCCAGATGTGTTATCTGTCAAAAAAAATATAATTTTATAACCATTAAAAAAGGAACATTGACAATTTTGTATTCATTGGATGGAACTCATTGGATAGATCACTGCAACAGAACTTATTAACCGTTAGAAAAATTACGCGAGCCCTCACAAAGCTCAGATTTTTGCTAGTCCAATAAGTATAAAAAAAAATTAAAAAAACTTCAAATGGCTCGCACCGCTACAAAGTATGTACTTTATTGTTCATATTTTAAAAACCGCTCGACCGAT
The DNA here is from genome assembly GCA_029955525.1 of Oeneis ivallda. NCBI lineage: Eukaryota > Metazoa > Arthropoda > Insecta > Lepidoptera > Nymphalidae > Oeneis > Oeneis ivallda. The sequence continues at coordinate 22,404,308 of JARPMR010000018.1, read as the reverse complement.
TTCGATAAAATTTTAATGGGACCACCTGGGAAGTATACCCTTTGAAACAAAAAAGAATTTTCCAAATCTGTTCAGGCGTCTTCGAGTAATCGGTGAACATACATAAAAAAAACGCCTATAGATTTGTGCTATTTAACTTCATATCCAGATGTGTTATCTGCCAAAAAAATATAATTTTATAACCATTAAAAAAAATGAACATTGACAATTTTGTATTTCCGACGTAAAAATAAAAATGTTTTTAAAAAATATTTTTTTATTTTCCGACGTATTGACAACCTCCTCCTTTTTTGAAGTCGGTTAAAAAGAATATTAGCCAAGCCTGAACTGAATAATATTCTCCTCTATCCTCCCAATAAGCAGAAAGCTTGTGTTAATAATATAAGAAGTGGGTAACAATAGTTCAACAGGTGGGGATCGAACCGCCTACCTTTCAGTTTTCAGTCCGCACCTTTAACCATTGAGCTATTGTGACTGACACATGAATGCCCACCTCAAATACGTCCAGCGCTGGGTCCAGAAACTATAATTTGTCTATGATTTCATATAATTAATCTATGATTTCATAGATTAATTATAGAGGTCGGTGCGCCATTTGCAATATCATTAGTTCCAGAGACACTCGTATGTCAAATGTGGCGCTTCAAATTCATCCTTAATTAAGCTGTCATGTGTATAAGGACAGCTAATCAAGATAATCATAGATTAATTATAGCTGTAGGTCATAGACTTATTAGGGTTCCGTACCTAAAGGGTGCCAACGGGACCCTATTACTAAGCCTCCGCTGTCCGTCCGTCCGTCTGTCAGCGGGCTGTATCGTAAACCGTAATAGATAGACAGTTGAAATTTTCACATATTGTGTATTTCTATTGCCGCTATAACAACAAATAATTAAAATTAAATTAAATTACTTACTTACTAATACTTGGAAAAGGAGTCGAAATAAAATTTTATTTTTCTACCCTGGCATGTGGAGTGTCATTGTCTAGAGCTCATTAAGTGGAGTTCAAATATAATATATTTTTTTATTTTTTAGCTACTTAAATGAATAAATGGTGGGCCGTCAAAGTTTTCGGTTTTAGACCAATTTTGTTAGGGGGTCTATCTCAAAAACTAAACTAGTAAGGAATTTGAAATTTTGGTTTATTATGTACTTTATTGTGTATTTAAACAACAAATACTAAAAACACCGATTTATAATGCGGTTTGTAAGTTGTGACCAAAACAAACGAGCATTTTTTCCCCATATGCTAATTTAGTACTTTATAAGAACTAAGATATCTAAATATGTATGAAGTATTCAAAAAAGATTTAGTTATATGTACAGAACCCTAAAAGAGCGAGGCCCGACTAGCACTTGGCCCATTTTTATATTTACTAGTTAAAATCATCATCAACGGCTCACTACTGAGCACAGGTCTCCTCTCAGAGAAGGGTTATAGCCTATAGGCCCTAGTCCACCACGCTGGCCCAATGCGAATTGGCGGACTTCACACACCTTCGAGAACATTATAAAGAACTCTCAGATGTGCAGGTTTCCTCACGATGTTTTCCTTCACCGTTGAAGCAAGTGATAGTTAATTGTTTAAACGCAATTGACTCCGAAAAGTCAGACGTACCCGGGATCGAACCTGCGACCTCCCGAATAGGAGACCACGGTCCTAACCACTAGGCTATCACTGCTTCAACTTCTTGCTGCTAGTTAAAATAATGTATCCTAATTTGTTTCAGGATGGCGACGTGATAGAATTGTGCCAAGTCAGCGACGTGAGGTCTGGGGGAGTGCCCAAGGTAATATTCTGGCGCCATTAAATTACTTAATTGTCATGTCTTACTGAGAGTGAGTCAGAGAGTGTGTGTGATGTGATAGAGCAGGGTCTTAGGGGCCTTAGGCTGAGATATATAGATCGTACACTGGCTCTGCACAAGACTCAAGATAGAGTTAAAATGAGACACAAATATGTCCTGACATAAATCTGTCTCGTTTTAACTCAGTCTTGAGTCTGGCCATCTAAAATAGAATAGAATAGAAATATTTTTAGTCAGATAAACTTTTTTACAGGTACTTTTGCATAGTCGATGAGTCTACCACTGGTTCGGAATGCCCTTCCTGCCGAGAAGAACCAGCAAGAAACTCGGCGGTTGCTCTTTTCAAAACAAGTTTACAATTCAATAGATACTATGCTATGTATGCAGTGTATCCACAATGAGTTCCACAAAAGCATACCTAATTATAAATCAACACATGTTAAGACGGGCAGACAGAAAGTAGCCCCATTTCCGCTGGTGGCACCCGTTCACGAGCATGACGCATGATCCAGCCGTTGCTTCGCTCGACCATATTTGAGGGAACGTAACAACCCGCATCACACGACACCACCACAGAAATGTTTAAAGAGAGCGTGACATACTTAGGCTAGGCATCTAAAGGCCACATAAAAACGCCGCGATCGCTGCCGCTAAAAGTAGCCAGTGTGCCCTCTCCCTAACCCGACTACGGCAAATACAAAAAGAAGGGTTATGATATTAGCAGTCTATGTAAAATACCTACCTAAAAATGTATGTGTATATTTACGAATGTTCCACCGAAGCGGCTAAACTACTCAGCCGATTTTTATGAAGGAGGTATTAATCGACTCGTTGTTATCTATAGTCCGAGTGACATAGGTTCCAGTTTATCAGAACAAAATCATTATGACGGAAGTTACATCGAAGAGTTATACTACAGTTTTAAAACTTTTTTTAATTTTTATCCCGTTGTGAGACCGTTCACTCAAAGAGAATGTAAGCACTACGTTTTAAGAGTCGGGACTCCCATACAAAGAAATTAACGTACGCTAGCCCGGTGGTAAATATTATTCGTCTATGACGCTAGCGAACAGCACCAACATAAAAAAACTAATTTTCTGCCAACTCTCAAGGACTGGAGGCGAACTCGGTAGGTGCGACAGAGAAAAACGCTTTAGAGTAAGATAAATAGTAGCCGCCATTAAAATTAGCGCACATTTCATACAAAAAATATTCTCTTTAAAGTTGCGCCAGCCTGCGTTCACTTATCGTGTCCCTTGCCGTCATGTTTGCACCATCACACAATGAAAACCCTGACAACAGCAGCTTGTTAAGCAATAGTGCCAACATGACGGCAAATAACAAGTTATAGTGAACGGTCTTGGAGAGACTGTGTGCATGTCATCCTTTGAGTATCTAAGTGTTGGTTATATACCTACTCAAAGATGTCAGCAGCCTCGAACAAATAAATGACAACTAGACACAACAAATTGTGATCCAGTGCCACAAGTATATTATGTTGGAGGTGGCGTTTTGAGGAACTAATTCGGTCATCCAATTTTTATACCCCATGGCCATCTTGAAAATTTACTTTTGGATTTCGTTGTGTGCTGTTGCGTTAATTGTGTAAATTAAAAAAATCTGTGGCACTCGGGGACTGCCGCGGTAAAGCTATTGCATAGCATTTTTTATCAACTTATGCAATTATAATATTTATGCAATATTTTTTTTTGCACAATAAAAATTATGCAAAATAATAATAATTAAAAAACAAACAAGAAAAGCGCACTGTCACTACTTCGCGAGTGAGATTCGAACCTGCGACATCATACGGTAAAGAAAGCGGCCGCTCGCCCACTGCGCCGAACAGAGCTACTTGTGAACCTCTAAAATGTTGAACGCTTACTGAACGACGGTGTTAGGTTTATTTTCGTTACGGAATTTCTTTATTCGATCGCCGCGCTCAAAGCTCAATAAAAGCTATGCAATAGCTTAAAAATGTTTTTTCCCAAATTTAGTCTCATTTTATATACAATGGCAATAATAATGTTGAGGATGTTGAGCACAGTGGCGCACAGCCGCGCCAAGTTATACTTGTCGCACTGTACGTATTTCCATTATTTCTCAATTCACTCACACAACCACACACCACAGAACACTTTATAGTACAAAATATTCACGCACACAGCAACGTGAACAAAAATGAGTTGAACTAATCTACCAACACAATTGTTGGCACGTGCCTTTGCCATTGGAGTGATATTGGGTAAATATAGACACGTGCCGATTAGCCCCAGCCTCCCCTCGAAACGTGGCTACACAGGGAGAGATGCTAACACAATTTGTTCAACTCAATCTCATGTTTTTTAATAAAACTGTATGCTAAAGTTTTAAGTGCTTTTTTCCCTGCAAGTTTTTGCCGGCTTTTGCAGGCCTTTTGCGGCATCTAAATCAGATAGATACGGTGGGTTTTTAATCCCTTAGGAAATCTTTGTTTTACTGAGGGGAGGAGGGGGGTACGCGGCACGTGGATTTTTATACTCGGACTTTTAAATTAGATGCAGTAAACTGACGTTCCAAAATGTCAATCTGTAAAATAATGGTACTAATGTCATTAGTGATGTAATAGGTACATTTCATTGAACAAAAGTTCAGTTCAAAGTAGATACCAAATCATTATTATCGTAAGTCATAACTGTATTTACTTTCAGATTAATATATATATAGCTGCTGGGGCTGATTGACTGATTCACTGATTCACTCACTGATTGATCACCTCTCCTGTAAAATTTTGTACGAAAAATTTTTTTTTCACCGATGGTTTCGTATAGGGGAAAAAAATTCATACGGAGGAAAAATATGGAGAGAGCTGATGATTGAGGATTTCGGAGACGGGTGAAGAGCACGGCCAGGGTATCGAAGATAGGTGGGGGGTGCTCGAACAAATGTCACTCGAAACCTCATCCAATTCGCAGTGAGCTGAAAAAAAATTCAAAATGGCGGAAAAAAGATGGCCGCCATACAAATTTCTTCCGTGTCTATCTCGGGGAGTATAAAAGATGGAAGATTGGGTTCTTGACAAAAGATAATAAAGACCCGAAGGTCTACTTGATGAACAGAAAAAAAATCAAGATGGCGGAATTTTTTTTTCTCCATACAAAATATATGGCGAATATTGAATAGACTAGAAGCTGAGAACTATGCAAGACTTTGATACGGTTCCTTTTCAAAATTTGTTTTTGTAAAAGAATTCTCATTCTGACAAATGATGAGATATGATGATCGAGGGTTTGGAAGGTGGGTGAGGAGCACGGCCAGGGTATTGAAGATAGGTGGGAGGTGCTCAAACAAAAAATACTCGAAACCTCATCCAATTGGCAGTGAGCTGAAAAAAATTCAAAATGGCGGATTTAAGATGGCGGCCATACCAATTTCATCGGCATCTATCTCGGAGAGTATAAAAGGTGGAAGAGTGGTTATTTGATAGAAAATGATCAGGACCTGAAAGTCCACTTGACGATAGAAAAACCGCGGTCCGCTTGCGGGCCGCGCACCCACGCGCCCTACTAGTTTATGTATATACTTATTTATTTAGATTCATGACGTGTCATAAGAGCCACAGGTTGGCCTACGTGAAATAAATAATTTTGAATTTTATCTCCTAAATGTTAAAAAAAAGATACCAGTTGAATTGAGAACCTCCTCCTTTTTTGGAGTTTGGCGACAAAAGTGCGAGTGCGCCTGAAATTGGAATGATATGGAAGTATTCAATATCAGAAATTGGAATGATATGGAAGTATTCAATATCATTCCAATTTCTGTTCAAACAATGTATCTACTTATCCGGAAGATTAAAAAAAGTCGTGTGGTGTCATAGGAACGAAGTTCCTTACTATAAAAATATTAATTTCAAGTTCTATTCGAGGTATAAAGAAAATAATTATTCGGGTAACTATACATATTTTGTCACGATTTTTTTATCGATAAAAATCAAAATGACCCCAGGGAAGCCTAAATATCGATTTTATAAAATGTTATAAAATTAAAATAATTTTATAAAATAAAAAATGAAAATAAAATTGCGCGCCCCCGGGTGGACTCGAACCACCAACCTTTCGGTTAACTGCCGCACGCAAGCCGATTGCGCCGCGGAGGCCATGCACAACTTATTGAAATTATTATATAAGGTTCTTAGGCCATATCTTACGCTTTTTTCATAACGTTACGGACGTTATTTGCCGGCTAGGGTCCCTCCGCAACGCGCCATAGGGAACTTCGTTCCAAAAATTATTAAAGCTTCGTATCTAAACATTTTAATCCTCGAAAGAAAAACTTGAGAGGTGTCAAGGGACACCCGGATGGAACGAAGTTCCTTTCGATTAATTAATTTGGCATTGTGTTCAATATTTTCACACTACAATATTAGATCTCCGTAGCCTTGTGGTTTCTACAGTCGCTAAACAGTTAAAGGTCGATGGTTCGAATCCCAGCTCGACAGACTGAATTTTCATTAAATAATAAATTAATAATAAAAATAAAAAATTCGGGAAAAATTGCACGTGTAGAAATTATTTAAAAAAAAATTGAAAATAGAAAATTCAGTCTGTCGAGCTGGGATTCGAACCATCGACCCTTATCGACCTTTATGCGACTGTAGAAACCACAAGGCTACGGAGATCTAATATTATACTGTGTAAATATTGAACACAATGCCAAATTCACATTCAAAAAAAGTGTCGGTTCAATTTTGTCTTAATTTTTTCCGTCTAGCCCCCTTCCGCACCGCGCGATAAGGAACTACGTTCCAAAAGATAGTTGTTGTTTTGAACGATTTATCAGGGTATGTGTCGCCTTTGCGTCGCCATAGTCGGGTCAAATTAGTGACAAATAACGGTATTAGTAATTTTCCCGGTGTGTTGAGCTTGCGACAGCGATGTAAGATGACATTTATGTCACGTGGGCGAGGAGGCCGGGCTAATATGGGCATGTCGCCACATATTTGCTCAGTGTCAGAACACGCTATCGGGTCACGCTGACGAAGATAACAATTACCTCCAAAAATGGTTCATTTTTTTACAAGCTTTTATTTAGTAGCTTGACCAGTTTATTTATTTATTTGTTTATTTGTTTGTTTGGGTCAAATCTTGCAAGATGAATTAGAACCACTTCCCGGTTTCCGATTGAGCTGAAATTTTGCATGTATGTGTAAATCGGATGACGATGCAATATTATTGTGACATGCAGCTGATCTGATGATGGAGACGGAAGATGGCTATCGAAACTCTGTAATAAAACGATGTAACCCCATCGAGTTTGGGCTCGTTAGATTCGTCATGACAAGAACTCTGATCCTAGATGATATCTAGAGTCTAAAAGCTACTAAAAGCTTGTATTTAAAAATAAAAATTTTAATTTACACTTGTTTATAAACTTTTATTCACTGACCTCTATCTATGATTAACACTAGAGATTGAGATTGAATTGGAATTTGAATTAAATCAGTCTTAAAAAAGAATATTAGTCAAGTTGAAGTTGACTAATATCCTCCTGTCCCCTCCAAATAAGCGGAAAGCTTGTGTTAGGAGTGGGTACGACAATAGTGCAACAGGTGGGATTCGAACCTGCGACCTTTCAGATTTCAGTCCGCACCTTTAACCGTTGGGCTATTGAGGCTTCTTTATTTTATTGAGGCTGAGGACTAGATAGGCTGCTAACATATTCTTGCTATGGCGGTAGTGGTATTCTCTATTTTTGCATCAGTATCAATGTAACGATCACAATTACCCCTGATTGGCTGAACTTATGGTGTTCTTGCTGCATCAATACATTTTAACCAATAGCGGGAGAGCACCAGCCGACTATTATGCCAATCAAAGGTCATTGCATCAGCAATGAATTTTAGAGAATACCACCGCTGGTTCTCCTACGAATCTCTTTATTCCGGATTTGATCTCGCAGCATAGACGAATTATATTTTACTACCGTAATTCTAGAATAAAATAATTCTAAATAAACTTTTACAAGTGCTTTTGAATAGTCGATGAATCTACCACTGGTTCGGAATGCCTTTCCTGCCGAGAAGAACCAGCAAGACACTCGGCGGTTGCTCTTTTCAAAACAAATTTACAATACAGTAAATACTATACTATATATGCAGTGTTTCCACAATGAGGGAAGTTCCAAAAATGCATACCGACTAACTTCTATCTTAAGATGGGCAGACATAAAGTAGCCCCATTCCCGCCGGTGGCACCCATTCACGAGCATGACGCATGACCCAGCCATTGCTTCGCTCAACCTTATTTCAATGTTCAATTGTCAAAGTCTCGTAGACATCGCAGGGATACTCCGAGCATAGCTCTCTCCCTCTCTGTCGCTATCTCTCTCTGTCTATCTCTGAATGTAGTTGTGTTTTAGGATGCCAAGCTCAACGACAAGCTGGAAAAGAAGCACGGCAAAGACCTGGAGGATAAGTCGCTGACGATCTGCAGCGGCACCGACTACATCAATATCAACTACCAGCACGTCGTGTGTCCGGACGCGAACACCGCCACGGTGGGTATTTAGAATAGAACAGAATAGAATAGAATAGAATAGAAATGTTTTTTATTCAAGTTGACGGAGAAAAACAATATACCCGAACAATAAGTATGTATTTTTTTATAAAAGTAACTAGCTGATGCCCGCGACTTCGTCCTCGTGGTCTTATTTAGTTTTTAAAATCCTGCGGGAACTCTTTGATTTTCCGGGATAGCCACCCTCCAGGTTCTGAACTATACCTATCCAAAAAATCCGTATCCATCAATCCGTAACTTTGTTACAGCGTGATTGACGGACAAACCAACAAACAAACACACTTTTGCATTTCTAATTATGTATTACTAAGGAAGAATTAATAATAAACGATAGTAAAGGCGATCTAATTAAATTTTAGAACACAAAAGCTTCTATTGTGACTTAAATGTGTGATAGTTAGATTCCCTCTCGGACTTTTTTGTAGAGAATTATGAGTACTTTAATCATGTAGTACATAATTTTTATGTATCATCAATAGTTTTCTCGGCACACGCCAAATAATGCATTTTATAGGCAACACTACTACTTTGGGTTACATTATTGCAATTTTCTTAGGGATCTCTAATTTTTTTGGAAATGAATTATAGCCTATGTTACTTATCCTGATAACTTAGCTATCTATTCGTGAAAAAATGGTTAAAATCGGTTCAGTAATTACAGAGCCTATTCGGTACAAACAAACAAACAAAAAAAATCTTTCCTCTTTATAATATTAGTAAAGATTTAGTAATTTACAACACGATTTTACAAGTCATGAGAACAATGGAGTGAATAACGACAAGATGGACGACACAATTTGACAGATTCACTATAGTTCTTGATCACTAATTGTCAGTGTCACAGCTGACAAGGTGCGTTCACTTTAGGCTTCCATCACAAATAAACTTTTTTTACAAGTGCTTTTGAATCGTCGATGAGTCTACCACTGGTTCGGAATGCCCTTCCTGCCGAGATGAACCAGCAAGAAACTCGGCGGTTGTTCTTTTCAAAACAAGTATACAATTCAATAGATACAATGCTATGTGTGCAGTGTTTCCACAATGAGTTCCACAAAAGCATACCTAATTATAATTCAACACGTTAAGACGGATTTAAACATGAGATATGATGATAATTGACAGTCACCAGGAATCAATGAAATCATGAAGTCATCTAATGAAAAAGGATTCATCCTTACTAATATTATAAATGCGAAAGTGTGTTTGTTTGCTGGTTTGTTGGTTTGTCGTTCAATCACGCCGCAACAGGGCTACGGATCGACGTGATTTTTTGCATGGGTATAATTGAGGACCTGGAGAAGTGACATAGGTTACCTTTTATCCCGGAAAATCAAAGAGTTCCCGAGGGATTTTAAAAATTAAATCCACGCGGACGAAGTCGCGGGCATCAGCTAGTGAATTATAAGAAACGTATTTATTTTTCTATTTTGAGCGAGATTGGTAGTTATTTCGATAAAATAAAACTATAAAGTACAGCGATCCGCCATATTGAATTGAACACCAATCAGAGCGATACCATGTCATATCTATGTTTAAACTTTAACAAATTACTATGACAAAACCATGACATTAGCGAGTGTTTTTGCGTGAATTTTAAAACTTAAAATTGAAAGGGCAATTTTATCTACCAAACCTTTTTTTTTTGCTGAAATAAGATATTTTTTTCGAAATAGTAGATAGGAACATCATTTTCAAAAGCGGTCATCATGCCTATTATTCTAATACTAGGTAATTTAGGCCTGCTTGCAGTGACGGCGGGTTAGGTTTAACCCAGGAATTTAATTTTGACAAAAGCTTTATACGAATTCTGTCAAGCAGCAGCTAACACTGGGTTAAAAGGATAACCCGGCATTTCTGCAAGCGAGCCTGAGTAGTCTATAGAAGAGATGAGTATAGGAAAGAACAGGACAGCAGAATATAGGTCATGTATGACGTGGGTAATATATTATTGAAGTGAAACTTCTTTAGGCGCATGAGGGTAAAATTTTTACAAATGTAACGTCACGCAAGTATGCAACGGAAGTGTCGAAAAAGAAGTTTCACTTCTGACATGTGTACTTTGTACGCACGCACTTTTTTACTATAAAATATATTGAGTATAAATACGAAAATGTGTTTGCCTGTTGGTTTGTCCTTCAATCAGGTAGCAAACACTTATGGTGTTGTAATTTTTTTTGTGTGTAAAATGTAATGTATAGTAAATAAATAAATCTACGTAATTTTATACATGCATATAGTTGAGGACCTGGAGAATATGAAGTCGCGGACAAAAGCTAGTATTGAAATAAAAATCATGCTTAATTTGTATGGGGCACGCTCGCGAACACTTTTGAGGGTGACGTACGTATCTACGTGTAAAATACGTTTGTATGCCTACTTTCACCAACGTTCCCTAACCTTTACGGGCTACCTAAGCTAAGTTATGTGACGCTTTCTGTCAATTTCGTCTTCACGAACCTTCATGGTACACCTAAAGGTGAAAATGACATTGGGTAAGGGATTGTATTTAGAGGTCACCAGCTACCCACATATAAAAACTTCTACTTATACTCTGTAAAATATAGCTCTGAGTCCTGTGACAGATGTCATCCAAATGGCGCCTATGAAGTTCTTATATATATATATATATATATAATTTAGTGTATGAAGAATGTACGCGAAAAATATCATACTTCATTGGTTTATGCACATTAATAGTGACGTTCCTTTTGTTATCGTAACCAAAGTCTTTATCTAACGGGCACTACATAATATTATACGTTAAATCAGAATAAGAATTTATAATTAATCTGCAAGACTGCTCTAGCGACTCCGAATGTGATGATAGTGACGATGATTTGGGTTGTGTACCACTGCTTAATTAAATACACTATGAAACCTTTATCCCTTTTGTTTGATTTAATTATAATAAGTAGTTACAAATAATTATCCAATTATAGTATCAATGAAAATATAATAATATAGTAACAATAAAATCGACATTTGTATTTGTATTAATATTAATATCGATATCATTATGATGGATTTTCAACATTTTCCCAGACCTATTTATGTTAATCTGACAACTGTCACAGGACTCAAGCTATATTTTACAAACTGTAGTGGATGTTTTAAATATGTATGGTGAAAACGAGCGTCCTTTGAAGCTTAGGAAAATCTGTTAAGACTAAGCTATCTTATAGCTGTATTTTAAGCACAAGTCTTACAGTTACAACAAAGCTTAGTGAGAGAGGATCTGCTCTTTTGTTCTTGCTTATAATGGCGATCTTATTTTATACGTCTCGGGGCTCTTTGTACATTTTCCATTACTTCACTTCCAACTTTCTATACTTTTGATGTTACTAATCTTAAGCTGGGTATCCATTTGCGCAGCCTCGTGGCGAGCTGCCTCATCCTGAGCGTGCCGCGGGCTGCGGAAAGTACATGCGTCTCCACTTGAGCACACATAATATCGCATCGAGCGGCAAGCCTCAACCCGAGCCACGATTTTCTCAATTCCTCATTAACCACCATGGTTGACGCACGTAAAGTCGCTGCAGCATTAGTAGTATTAGTAAAAACCAATGAGTTTTTACCTGATCCAGTGACGAGACTTTTTTTATGCCGAGATTTTTCCCTCCGAAAAGATCCACAAAGCGAAGTAATTTTTTTTTTACTTCGGAAATGGGTAGTTTCATTTCCTTGCTTATTTTTTTCCAAGAATCTTCTTTCCATTGTTTATTATAATGTTGCGGTGAAGTTGGATCCCACAAATGTCGGTGGTTTTCATATAACTTAATTAATTCGATACATTTCTGATTATCCATTTTGCCGCGTGCCGAGCACACGTACGTCCGTCTCCATTGAACGCACGCCTCACACTGAGGCGTCTTTGAGCATGGCCATTTACTACCGACACGATTTGGCTCGCTGCGCGGCCGCCTCGTTTGGTTCAAGTCGCGGCAAGCCTCGACTCGCGGCACGGTCTCCACTAGATCTGCCTCGGTTCGAGGCAGCCGCTCGGCCCGAGGCTGCCTCAAATGGATACCCAGCTTTATATTCAAACACACTTTTGCATACCGATTAACCAAAGTCAGTCAACTTCAAATACAGTTTGCTGGTAAGTATTTGAAGTTTGTCAGATTTCCGTAAAAATGATATATATGTAGATACATATCTAGTTATAGTTAGGTGCTAATAAAATAAAAATAATGTCCTCTCGACCGAATTCGGTTACGGTGGCCAACCTCCTAAGAGATAAACGGGAGATATTATAGTGCACAAGTGTGTGCTCAAACCCAGGTGCACTCTATTCCTTCACTCTCATAGTCCGATCACGTAAACGTCCGATGGGACGTAAATTGACACAACCGGAGAGAGATCAGGCGCAGGACCGATGGCTTTACGTGCTCGTGTTATTTCCTTAGTAGGTAGCTGAAGCCTGAAGGACAAACCAACAAACAAACACGCTTTTGCATTTATAATCTATCTTATAGCTTTTGCCCGCACGAGTTTTAAAAATCCCGCGAGAACCTTTTGTTTTTCCGGAATAAAAGTATAGTAGTAGCATATGCCACTTACCAAATCCTCAACTAGGTATACCCACGCAAAAAATCACGTCGATCCCTTGCTCTGTTGCAGCTTGATTGAAGGACAAACCAACGAACAAACACACTTTCACATTTATAATACTTAATATTACTAGTAAGAGACAAACACCACTCTTACTTGAATCATACTTATTTGCTTCAATAAATCGGATTTGAGGAAACGTATCGCACTAACGGCCGATTTCACCAATGTTTAATAAGTTATCCGAGTGTTCTGATATATTGGCAGAGTTTCAATACAAAAACTGTTAGAACGCCCAACTTATTCCTCCGTTAAACGTCACTCGACATTGGTGAAATCGGCACTGAGCTAGGCAATAAAAATGATGTCTGATCTTCTATCTCCCTACTTTGGAGAGTGCGCTCAGTTACTACACAACCTTGTTCCTGCTTCCCCATTCTACCCCAAAACTTCGAGAAATCTTGAGCGTTGGCATCCTTAAGTCAGGTTGAAATCCAACTCGCAAGGAACACTTTAGTTCCAACTTCTCTGAAACGAACCGCTAAGGTGTGGAAGGTACTTCCAGCGTCCGTGTTTCCTGCCACCTGTAATTTGAGTACCTTCAAGCAAGAGTGAATAGGCATCTTCTAGGCAAAAGATGACTTATGGATCCGAGACATGGTCGCTAACTATGGGCCTCATAAGAAGGCTCAGGAGAGATCGCGCAATTAAAAATGATTTTGGCTTTCAAAATTTGTCATCTAATGATCACATTTGTACAAAGGTATGGTTGCAAGGGCTGAGAAAAATCACTCACAACGTTAAAGCCAACAACGTGTGTCCCATGACGTGTCTCAAGAAACAGTAAGTCTGCACGTCATCAGAGTGCCTTGATGTTGCATGAAAACTCTTGTATGTTAATTCAAAATTCAAAGAAACGGTCGCAACCAACTTTGATTGGCTGGTAGGCAAATATTCTTATAATCATAATGTTAACGCACCTTGGTACATATTAAGAAACGATAATATTCACCGGGACCTTAAAGTTGATTAAGTCGATAGAATAATTTCAAAATTCGCTGAAGCCCACAAACATCGGCTTCACCATCACGTTAACGTTGAGGCGATCCAGTTGCTCGACGTAACGCAGTTAGTGAGGAGACTTAAAAGGACAAAACCCTATGAGCTAGACCTTAAAGTTCGGCCGTTCAGAGAATGCGTTCCTGACACCTATCAGTAAAATATTGTTTACCAAGTTATTTGACACTCAGTTTGGCACAAAATTATAACATTAATTGATTATTGATGTATTAATGTTGTTTTAATGCTCATCAATTGTTAAAACGGTAAACAACCAGCAATAATATTTTTATCGTAACTGCAACGCCATTACAAAGTTACGTCGTCAGTTCAATCGCGACGTGTCAGGAACGCATTCTCTGAACCACAGTCTGAACGGCCGTAGTTTAGTAGTGATTAGAGATTAGTGAATAGTGATTAGTGATAGTGTTAAAGCTGCCTTAAAGAACAAAGTGTCTTCAATCAATAAAGAAAGAAAGACTAAGATGCGTCAGTGGACTACTTCTTAGTAATAAGATAATTTATAAGTTTAAGTTAAAGTAAAATTACGACTCATTAGCCAAATTTTTAGACTAGATTGTAATTTTAGTGAGTTTATATTTTTATGTATACTCATATTAATGAAAAAAAAAAGTTAATCATAAAATAAATGACAAAAATGTAAACAGTGTACGAAGGGTGACCACTTTCCCCTGCACTCGCGTTATTGGTTGAAATGCAGTGATGCGGCAACAACGCAATATATTCAGCCAATCAGAGATGATTGCGATCGCCACATTGTATTTTTTTTAGCAATTCTGGTGCATGGAATATATAACTTTTGCATGGCTTTTTTTTGCATGTTTCATAAAAGGTTTCCAATCTTCGCATTTATCTAAGAATAATATCTTCATTCGTGTAGAGAATAATGGTGGTGGAGTGTAAAAATAAACAACACAATCTCTAAACTATAAATTGTCTATAGTAGTGCTATCCTTTTCCGCGGGTTGCATTATGAAAAGTATAGCACGATATTTATGCCTGTTTTAAGCAACGTTCCCTAACTTTTACGAGCTACCTAAGCTAAGTTAGGTGATGCTTTCGTCAATTTTGTTTTCAAGAATCTTTATAACCATAGGGGGAATTGACATTGGGTAAGGGATTGTATTTAGGGGCTACCTGCGCAAAGAGACTCCTACTTAGGGTGATTTATGTACTTGTACCTATACTTAGTTGGTGAAATCGGGCGTTACACTCATCAATTTAGTTTAGTTTGGAGATTTTGAAACCAGCTGTTAAATTTGTTTTAAGTCAATTTTGTAATGCTGTCACTTTTGACAAGTTTATTTAAGATTTGACACAAAAAGGACATAAATTATATTTATCCTAAGTATTGGCAAAACTTAAAATTATATTATGGAGGTATAGTGAGTTACTTGGAAGTGGACTTTAAAATTCTTTTTCGATTATGCAAAGTGATCATCAGGTATTCTTTATGCATTATTTATTTATTTAAGTAGAACAAAACAGACTCAATAATATGGTAATGACTAAAGAATTATCTAAGTGGTCATACCATACTAAACGGTGGAAAAATTCGAGTGAAAAACTGACACGGTACCCTCCAGTCTGTTCCCATCTACTTTTGTTAAACAGATTTTATTTCAATAAAACATTTTCAGGGCGACATCTGGATATTTTTTACTTTTATCACGAAAGTCAATTCAATTCAAATCACTTATCCACCATTTGCGTTACGACATAAATACCAAATGAGTGGGGTTTTTTGTTGAACTCTGAATATTATTCAGCTTTAGACTCTTTAGAAAATATAATTAGGTATTTTCATCATACATTTGGATGTCAAAACATCTGAGACGAGAATATTATTATAGATCTTATCGACCGAGCGAAGCGAAGGTCTTTGAGTCTACTTGAGGGAATTTGCACTCGTCCGTCCGTCCGTCTGTCAGAGCCTTATAACTTCTGAATTACTGAACGTAATTACTTCAATTTTAGATATAATATGTAAACCGATGGCCTCCAGCCGAAAATGGCTTAAAAAGTTATAAAAATCTTTATTTCAGGGGGGCTCTCATACAAGCGAATGCGAAGAAAAAAAAAATTTTTGCGTTTCATAGGGTTACAGTACCTCATTTTAAAGATAATTTGGAACAGAGTACCAAAGGATTTTTTTTTAATTTTTTTCCTAAAATTGACGAAATGGGGGGCTTTCAAAGTGGAGATTATATTTGACCTCACAACGGAATAACCATTGAAAGCTGGGGCTTGAAAGTTTTATAATTTTAGCGTAATATCATGTACTTGAAAAACAAATACTAAAATTAGATAAATGTAATAAGGAAACTAAATTATTTAACTTTTAATGAGCAGCAACAACAGAACTTCACAATGATGTCAATAGATGGCGCTCTCATCTCATATAGCAAATGCAGCTAGCTATATGTAACATATTATTCAATTAAAATTATTATTTAGTCAATGTGACATATTATTCAATTAAAATTATTATTTAGTTATTTAGCAAACATCAATAAAACTTCACGTTGCAGTTTGTTTTTACATGTTTTCTGATCGTGTCGATAGTTGACGCTGTGTACAAGTAATTTAATTTGAATGTTCCAAAAAACTATACCTAAGTTTGATTGAGGCCTTGAGGATTTCACTATAACAGTTCCCTAACCTTTACGGGCTACCTATGTTAAGTTAGTTGACACTTTCTGTCAACTTTGTTATTACGAACCTCTACGGGACAACTAAAGGTGAAAATGACATTGGGATGTTAGGATTGTATTTAGGGGCTACCTACGTAAAGAGACTTCTACAAAGGGGATGATTTAGGTATGGTTGGTGAAAACGGGCATAATAATAATGTCAATTTTGATCGTCATGTATCTATTGAATGAATAAGTAATTATGGGAAACCGTTACCGCGAGGTCTCAGTTCGGGGCGAACCACTAGTTAAATACTTAAAGTGATATGACCGCCTTGAATAGGGAGGTCCGGACCCCCTCGACACCCCCCTTATACGATATTTCCATAGAGCTCTTCTGAAAAGTTGCAAGCAACGACTTCCGTCCAAATGCCTCTAAGTCTAAGGTATAGTTTATGTCTTATCATTATACTAATAATTGTTTTGCATATTTTATATTTCATTTTGGCATGACTTTGCATGTGCTTTGTTTCTGCTTTGCCAAGGAATGGAAGGAATCGCTTCGCGCCATCACGCATAACAACAAAATCAACAATATCTGTCCGAGGACCAGCCTCATGAAACAGTACGTTCTTACAAAGTTGTCTACACGTGCGCTAGCGAAATCTATGGTCCCGGTACACATTGACCCAATACGTTCAGCCTACGCCAAAAGCGAACGCTCAATGCGAGACTTTTATTCGATGAAATCCGTAACATTAATCTATATAAATAAAAATGAATGTTGGTAAGCGCGTAACTCAAGAATGGATGGACTAATTCGGTTAATTAATTTTTTTGTATGTTCCTTAAGGTCCACGGAAGGTTTTAAGTAATACAAAAAAAAAAAACAAAAAACTAAATTCACGCGGACGAAGTCGCGGGCATCAGCTAGTTTAAAATAAAAAATGATTTTTAAAAACTGACTTCAATCTCCCGTGCCACTATACAAATATTGTTGATATTTTAAAAACCGCTCGACCGATTTTGATAACATTGATATTTACCCTTTGAAACAAAAAAGAATTTTTCAAATCGGTTCAGACGTCGCGGTCAAGTAATCGGTGAACATACATAAAAAAAAAGACTCCGACGAATTGAGAACCTCCTCCCTTTTTGTCGGTTAAAAAGAGGTCACGAGAAGTAGGAATCAGAGAGATAATTCGGCGAGTACTGGTCGATGCGATGGAAATCCTCAAAAGTTAGCCAAACGTTCATCATTGCCGTTACACGTTCATTGAGTAGGTACCTAGGCCAAGCGCGTTGGGCCAATGTGTACTCTAGTACTAGACTCTGTTTTGTTGAAAGATTAGAGAAGAACCAAATTTGCGTCAATACCCGCATGCCGCCTTTTAATCAGGGTACCAATTGTCTAAAAGGTATTCCATTTATCGTATTCGTATGCGATGACATTAGCGTCAAAGTAAAATAATCCTTGATTGTCTATACAATCAAGGATTATTTTTTAGTCACAAATTCAGTACAACCGATTTTAACATGGAGCATTATGGAGCGTATCGTACATACCTGAACAAGAATGCATACACGAAATTGAGCACTAATTGGTTTATTTTTCTTTGTCGCTAATGTCATCGAATACGATTACCATCAATGGAATAACTTTAGACGATCGCACCTCTGTTTTGTGAGCATCACCATTGCCGTCAGACAATCGCCAAGTGTAGACCGAGCGCGTTGGTCCAATGTGTACTAGACTGTTTCGTTTGGAGATAAGTG
The DNA here is from genome assembly GCA_029955525.1 of Oeneis ivallda. Classification (NCBI taxonomy): domain Eukaryota; kingdom Metazoa; phylum Arthropoda; class Insecta; order Lepidoptera; family Nymphalidae; genus Oeneis; species Oeneis ivallda. Next base: position 22,385,904 of record JARPMR010000018.1, on the reverse strand, counting down.
TAGGACTAAATTAGCACCATTGCCGTCATAACAACCTTTCACTGTTCAGTAGGCATCATTTTCTATTCTACTTTTTCAATCTACAACAAGAGAAACAAATCATAGTATTTTGTGTTGTCTGAATATAATCTTATAGCAAAAATATCACTTCGCACAGAAGTTTTGAAAGTTATATAGCTACAACCGATATGTACCTATGGCTGATACATACCTACGTATCAGAATTAGGGTTGTCACCTTCTTTGGGATGAAATAAAAGCAAAAACCTCGTCGGGTCCGTGTAAAATTTCGAATTTATTTGTGTACTTATTACAAACTAGCGGTCGCCCGCGACTTCGTTCGCGAAGAATTTCTGATTTTCTATGAGTTTATAAAAAGATAAATTTTCCCGCTGCAAGAATGATCATTATTTTGTTGCGATGTTATTTTAAAACTGCGATATCTCCTAAGATATTCATTGAAATCGAATGATGTAAAGGGCAATTTTGTTTTAAATTAAATAATTGTGATGAATAACGTATTTATTTGGATAAGGATTAATATGATGTTTATAAAAACACCTTCGCAAATAATCGCATTATTACTGATAAAAATATGAATGTCTGTTATCTTGTGCAATGTAGTTACAGTCCAGATTTCCTTACTTGAGTATTCGAGTAAACAAACACCTCTTGATATGAATATCACTTATTTACACACAAATCACACATTTTTAACTATGTATAACTGTCTAGATCTATTCATCAAACACATTCGTTACGATTTACACCAAAAATTGCTTCGAGTTTACCATTATAAGATATTTATTTTCTCAAAAACGAAATATTAGCAGAACTCATTTGCACAGATTAGGAGAAAGTGACATTTCGTAACCCTAGATTGTCTATGAATCGTTGAGGTGGGGACAGGCGAATGAGTGACCTTATGAATGGATTGAATCCATGGAACTAGGAATTACGACTAGTCTTCCTTCTTCAATGATTGAGCATCATTACACTAGAGGTGAGTAACTTTAGAACATAAAATATAATGGATATTGATAAAAAATAAATCACTAGCAGAAAATGATTGTAATGGTTAACTTAAATAAAATTAGATATTATTATAAAATAAAAAATAGATAATCTTAATCTATATTATTACCAAACTAAAGAACATTTTACCAAAGAAAACAGGTAAATAAAAATACACTACTATTTTTTTTAAGAAAATTGTTTGTATCACAATGTTAGCCACAAATGGGGTATACTTTAGAATAGAACAAAAATCTGATTAGTAATAATTAATAAATCTTCGTTAATTTTTTTCTTGTAAATTCCTCTTTTTAATATAATTACGAAAAAGATATTGTTTAGTTACTTTTTACGTCAAATTTGTAGTAATGGTACACGTCTATGACCATCGCAGTTGGGATGATAATCATTCAGTTGTATAATGCTTTCACATTCGTTCAATCGCTCATGCGATAACTTCCCAACCCTATAAATTGTCTTTGGTTAACATTCGGCCATTATTGTTTACTCGAATACTCAAGTAAGGAAATCTGGACTATATATCAGCCGCGGTTATGCACCTCCTCTAATTTCACGCACAACTTCGTTAAATTGTTACGATTTTGAACATTAGGTAGGTACTTAGGTACTCAATAGATTTATGAGTGAAGTTAGTGTGAGGTATAAAACCGCGCCTATTAATAAGTATTTAAATAGATCGTTGTCATTGTCGTCAACCTATAAACGTCAGCTGCTGAATAAACCGAGGTTCACTGGGGTTTCCACAATCCACACCCTAGGGTCTTGCGCCGCTTGTATCTAGCGAATGACTGAGTCATCTAATATCATCGGTTCATCTAGATTCTAGTGTCTAGCAATACTGTGCTTTCCGTATATAGACGTCCACGGCTGGACAAAGGTTTCTTGCAACGATCGCCGCAGAATCTTGTGCCGTCGTCCATCCACCTAGTGAAGGTCTCACAATACTGAGTTTCCCCCATGGAAGTAGGAATAGTCTTCCTATTTCTATGGTTTCCCCGTACGATGTCGTCATTTGAGCTTCTGGGTGATTGACGTTAATGTCCTACATTGCCACTTCAAACTTGTGACTTGATTTTGATGTGAAACATGAAAACATCTATACCGCCGGGTCAGACCGACTATATATGTATGTAGTAGTATGTTTGTATGTAGTACGAAACAGTGTTATTTACTACGGTACACGTATCTAACCTGTGTCTTACTTAAAATAAATAATTTGCATCTTGCAAAGAAAGCAATTATAATCAGAGTGTGCATTTATGTGTGTACTAAGCTCGATATTACCTGTACAAAATAATTTCGATGTTTCACATCTGCCAGGCGTCCCGGGACGGCTCACAATTTTATTATTTTTATATGAATAGCGAACGAACGAGCAGGCGGGTCACTTGATATTAAGTGATTACCGCCGCCCATGAACATTTGTAGCACCAGAGGGGCACCACCAATGCGTTGCCGGCTTTTCAGGAATTTGTTGGTCCGCCCCTTGAATAACCCCATCTTGTAATTGACGAACTGTCGATAGGGTTGGTAGTAACTTAATATTGTAATCCCGCATCGAAAGTGTGACAACCCTAATCAGAACTAATACGTTTATATAAACTTGCTCGCGATCTCCAGAGTCCAGAGACATAAAAGCTTTTATTTAACTTCCAACAGATAAGAAAAGGGTTGCTATAGTGACATTCCGCTGAACTGTGAACTCACCTCATACCCACTTAGTAAGAGTGTAAGGTTTTTGCAATTCACGAAGGCGAGTGAGCTTTACTTGTGGTTACTTCGTGTACATGCACATTGCATAAGTGTGCGTGCCTGTCAATGCCTAGGTGGGAGCGGGCAGGCGCGAGCATTGCGCTCGCTCACACTTATACAGATACGACACACACACAACCATAAGTCAGTCGGCCTCGTGAATTGCAAGAACTTTACCTAGGCGTAACGTTATACTTGAATGTGTGGATTCTAACACACGCAGGCCCACTAACATTAGGTAGGTAAGTACAACAATTAGGTAAAAGTAGATATAACTAGATTTACTAACTACTACTACATCAGACACATACACTAGATCGTGCTCGTATTATTATAGCTTAGATATTCCTAGTGAGATAGCTATAAACCGTTTCGGTATTATTATATTTATTATATTCCAGTATATAGCTATATCCCTAGAGATATGACTATATCACAGCTTCAACTACCTATCGTACTGCGACATATAGATGTAATATAATATGTTTCCTTAGTTGTCTACAACGGTTCTATCCTTTCCACCAACAAAAGCATTCCCAAGGAGGGTTGACGTCAGGCAGGCGGCCGGTCGTAAAATGTCAAGCCGAACCACTTACAACATGGCTTATAAGTTATAAGCCATGTTGTAAGTGGAGATGATGATGAGTTGTCTACAACCGTAAACTATTTTTTCTCACAGAAATGCGTAAGCGACACTGGCAATGAAACAGTGCTACAAGTGAACAACCAAACCAAATTGTTGTAAGCGACCTGTAGCAACCCCGTAATGGAGGTCTTACTTTGTATAATACCTACTTAATAGGTGCCTACTCATATTTAAAGAAAAATTAATATTCCTTTGCTATATTCCGCCAAACAGAATAAATCTTATAACTAAATATATATACCGGAGCATCATCAGGAGATGTTGACTCCACTCCTCCACTGTTGTGTTAAAAGATTTATTCTGTTTGGCGGAATATAGCAAAGGAATATTAATTTTTCTTTAAATATTGCGCGGAATTCCGCAAAGTAACGCTTGCTTCTATCTAATAGCCTACTCATATGTATAATTTGTACCTATCTATAAAAAAACTTCTGTGATCCCGTTAACCTCTATTTTCCATTTTTTAGTTGGATGCGCTTATCTTTCCTAACGGATCCAAAGGGCAAGGTTCCAGTTAAGGTGGTCGCGCGAACATTCGCCTCTGGCAAAACGGAGAAGTTGGTCTACCAGGGTCTGTCGGAACTGGACCTGCCTTCGGGGAAGAATGAGGCCATGGAGAAGGAAGCTTTCACCTTCGACAAGTTCTACGCCTTGTACCACAAGATCTGTCCGAGGAACGATATTGAGGAATTGTTTAGATCTATGTGAGTGCACTTAGTAAATTATATCAGGTACTGCAAAATATTGGTTCAATGGATGACAGGATTTGAACCCTATCATCATCATCAACCCATCATCGGCTCACTACTGAGCGAGGTCTCCTCTCAGAGAAAGGTTATAGGCCATAGTCCATCACGCTGGCCCAATGCGAATTGGCGGACTTCACACACCTTCGAGAACATTATGGATAACTCTCAGGTGTGCAGGTTTCCTCACGATGTTTTCCTTCACCGTTAAAGCATATTGTGCTATTTAATTATTATTTAATTATGTAAATAACAGAATACCCGGGATCGAACCTGCGACCCCCCGAATAGGAGACCACAGTCGTAACCACTAGGTTATCACTGTTTGAACCCTATTTCTTATATTATAGTTTGAACTAATAATAGGTAGAAAATAGCGATAGAGCCATTAATTTAGAAACTATTAAGGGGTTCCAACTTCCGACGATCCTAATCCTGATTAGAAAACACTGCATTGTGGACAAATAAACAATGAATAAACTAACAAAAAAAATTATGATATTGTGATTGTAAATAGATTTATTTCAGTTTACGCAGTCTTTTGCATTTTTGCTTTTGAGTGTATTCGAGGACCTGGAGATTGGCGTAGTCTACTTTTTATCCCGGGAACAAAGGATTCCAGAGATTTTTTAAAGAACCCTAGGCGGACGAAGTCGCGGGCAAAAGCTAGGAGTAGCTGTATACCATACCATAAATATAGTTTTTTACCATACCATAAATAGAGCCAATCAGAGGTGACTGCTATCCTCACACTCTAGCTATTAAGTTACGGCGGTAAGATCGATGGTTTATGTTTTTGCTAAGTTGCAACACAATGTAAACGGGGCTGTGTAAAATCCCCAGCACGCAGGGCAAGTCGGACCGCATCAACCTGGAGCAGTTCGTGAACTTCCTGAACGAGAAGCAGCGGGATCCGCGCCTCAACGAGATCCTGTACCCTCTGTATGATGAGAAGCGCGCGCTGGAGATCATCACCGACTACGAACAGGAGGACGACGCTAAGGCCGCCAGTGAGTATGCTTCCACGACTTCTGAACGAGAAGCAGCGGGACCCGCGCCTCAACGAGATCCTGTACCCCCTGTACGATGAGAAGCGCGCGCTTGAGATCATCACCGACTACGAGCAGGAGGACGACGCTAAGGCCGCCAGTGAGTATGCTTCCACAACTTCTGAACAAGAAGCAGCGGGACCCGCGCCTCAACGAGATCCTGTACCCCCTGTACGATGAGAAGCGCGCGCTGGAGATCATCACCGACTACGAGCAGGAGGACGACGCTAAGGCTGCCAGTGGGTATGCTTCCACAACTTATGAACGAGAAGCAGCGGGACCCATACCTCAACGAGATCCAGTTCCCCCTGTATTTGTGGTTCTAAACGCGGACGGGGAGAGCTTAGAGCATTTGAGTTGATTAAATGCTCGCTAACCTAACCAACTTAAATTCTCTATTTGGTTGGTTTGAGGAGGTTTTAGTCAGTAGGCCAAAGTGGAAGTTGGTTAAATTCTCTAGAATTCATCCATTCCTCCATACTTCAAAGTGGCTGCATCTGGGAAAGGACAGAGGGAGTTGGAAGAAGTTGGAGAAGGCCTTTACCCAAGAAGGGGACATATATTTAATAAGAAATTTATTGTTATGATAAAATTACTATCAATGTCACACTCTTGTGGCAGTACAAACATCGTCCGGACTTCCCTGAGAACTAACAAGGTTGGCTTTTATAAACAAGAAATTTTCTATATTCCAGAATGTCTCACCAAAGACGGCCTTATCCGCTACCTCATGTCTGACGAGAACGCGCCCGTGTTCCTCGACCGACTGGACTTCTATATGGAAATGGACCAACCCTTATCTCACTATTACATCAACTCATCTCACAACACCTACTTGTCTGGAAGACAGTTCGGAGGCAAAAGCTCTGTGGAGATGTACCGACAAGTCTTGTTGGCTGGATGCAGGTAACGTCTTCGTACTAATTCGTTCTTTTTACCCGGCTATGGCAAATTCAAAAGGAAGGGTTATGATTTTAGCAGTCTATGTATGTATTTACTCATACCGTAACGCCTAATCTACAGAGCCGATTTTGATCAATGAAGTGTCGATTGATTTCGATACGTTATTATAATATGGCATGACATGGGGCATATTTTATACGATTACAATCAATATGACGGGTATTACCTCCAATTTTCCATAGTCTGGTTATAGTTTAAGTTTCATTTCTTAAGTTTTTCATAATTATATATTATTGCTGGAAGGAACTACCTTCTGCAATACAGGTTTTCCTAGCGCAGAGGGTAGGGACTACTTTTTATGTATCAATGTATCAAAAGATGTATCAAGTCCCGAAGCTTGTTATCCTAGTTTCTTTATGTGTGTGTATGTGTAGCGACAATAAAGTATTCAGTATTCAGTTTTTAAACTTATCCTTGTTAATAGCTATTTATGCAACTGAACGTAATTAGTCATTTTAATTCTCGTACTATCCTATTTTGATACTCGGCAAGCCTCGTATCAAAAAACAGCACTCGAATTAAAATGACTAATTACGTTCAGTTGCATACAAGATTTTATCTACGACAAGGAAGTAAAATCATTAACAAAATACGCCGTAGGCTCAATAGAGTAACAAAAAGTAATTCCGTAAGCCGCCACCAGCCGCCTGTGGCGCCTCTGTCAACAAAAAGTAACTCCGTAAGCCGCCACCAGCCGCCTGTGGCGCCTCTGTCATATGAACGGTACAAAAGTGCCAGAACTCAGAGCCTTAGCTTTAGGTATCCTATTTTAAGAAGATAACCATTTCGATTCAGCTCCCATACAACGAGCTGCATCGATATGAGAAGCAAAACCGAAAGAGGGTTCATTTCGATTCAGCTGTCAAACTCGAAATTGGAACTTTTCGATGCTGGAGTAGATAAATATAATATTGTGTTTCATGGTTCCAGATGCGTCGAACTGGATTGTTGGGACGGCAAAGGGGAAGATGAAGAGCCGATAATCACTCACGGCATGGCCATGTGCACTGACATCCTCTTCAAAGACGTCATATACGCGCTAAGAGATACAGCCTTCGTGACGTCAGACTACCCCGTCATACTGTCCTTCGAGAACCACTGCTGCAAGGCGCAGCAATACAAATTGGCCAAGTACTGTGATGAGATTCTCGGGGACTTACTGCAGAAGGAACCTCTGCCTGATTATCCTGTAAGTGATCGTTCTACAACAAACTAAGTTATTTCCACACTGTCTTTAGCTATTGCTTTGGAATGGTTCTTCTACAGTCCCATTCTTTAGGATTAGACGCAATCATCAATGGGCATCCTTCACCTGGATAATCTAAGTGTTAGCTGGCCTAACAGGTCTCCTTTGACTAGAAGGTTGCCATTGCAACCTCGTCGTAAAAAATGCTCAACCCTTCATAATTAGAATTGAATAGAATAGAAATATTTTTTATTCAAATAAACTTTTTACAAGTGCTTTTTAGACTACCACTGGTTCCTCCAATGCCACCATTGCCTCAGAGCTAATAATTTCTTGCACGGAGGGAGTTAAGAGTAGTTAGTAGCATGATTTTTACGTTTCCAAGAAAGCGCTGGCTAGATTTCGTAAGCGTCGAACAAATAAGAAACTGAAAAATTCAGATGCAGAAGAGCAGACAAAGTATGCCATAAAGCGATAACGCTTAGTCAAAAGGAGAAGTGGCACAATTCCCACAGGACTCCATTACTAATCGTGTCACCTAGTCCAGAAAAAGCAGAAACCACTCTGTAACTAAGGCTTAGATTTTTAAATAGCACACTCACTTTTGTACAGACTCAAAACAGATAAATGGAGATAGATTTATAGCAAATTTTAGTGTCGTTAATTACAGTCTTAAGTCCGAACCAAGTCAAAGCACGCTCTATAGACTATGTCTACTTGAGACACTGACTTCGAGGACGCAAAATTAAACTCGTGATCAGATTTTACCTGGACTATAGGTAAAGTTGTAAGTACTTTCCGATTAACGGATATCGTTTTGAGTAATAAATTATTCTAGTCTCGCGTTTAATTCAAAAATTTCGATCATGAAATGAGGAATCCTTAAAAACCCCCGCTTCAATGGCGCGTAATAATGCTGCAGTTTCTTCCCGGGTCTTAGCAGAATATGCTTTACAGATGTCTTGAATCATCATAACAGCAATGGCGTGAAATAAATAATTATGACCTTTTTTGAACGTATCGTTCAGAAAACCCGTTGCTTCCAGCTGGAGCCCGGCCAGCCGCTGCCGCCTCCCTCGTTGCTGAAGCGGAAGATCATGATCAAGAACAAGCGCCTCAAGCCCGAGGTGGAGAAGCAGGAACTGGAGCTGTTCCGGCAGGGCCAGTTCGTCATCGAGGACGAGGTCAAGGAAGATGCTTCTGCTGTCGTCTTGCCTGAAAAGAAGGTAAGGGTAGAAGCAGCCGTTACTTTGCGATAGTGCAATGCGTGTCTTGATATGAAATAGGTATCAATAACCTGTAATGGTTGGAAGCCTTCTTCAATCTGTGTAAAATAAATTATTTTTGTAGGTCATTATACGAAAACACAATATCAAACGTATAAACGTCATAAGATTAAAATATACGTAAATAACTCTAAGTGTGGATAGATTTTATCTATTGACATGCCTTATTTTATTACATTTGGATTTCGACCTTCAGCTTGTAGATTTTGGAAAAGACAATTAATTTAACACCAGCCGTTAAACAACATCTTGAAAGGAATAACAGTGTCTTTAGACCTGTCAATTTATTTTATGGATAGTTTTCACTTTACACGAATAAAAGTATGTTTATTCGATCAGGTTGAGGAGGAAATAGTGGCGGAGGCGGCGGCGGCCGGCGAGGACGCGCCGCCGCCCGTGCAGTACACGGGTTCCACCACCAACGTGCACCCCTGGCTGTCGTCCATGGTCAACTACGCACAGCCCGTCAAGTTCGTGAGCTTCGAGGAGGCCGAGAGTATGTATCACTTACTGACACCTAGTCATCCTCATCATCATAGGCAACCTATGAACGGCTCACCATGTTTGCAAGTTTCCTCTCAGAGAAGGGTTATAGGCCATAGTCCACCACGCTGGCCCAACGCGAATTGGCCGACTTAACATGCCTTTGAGAACATTATGGAGAACTCTCAAGTGTGCAGGTTAAGGTTTCTTCAATATATTTTCCTTCACCGTTGAAGCATGTGATCCGAAAAGTCAGAAATGCGTGCCCAGGATCGAACCTGCAACCCCCCCGAATAGGAGACCACAGTCCTAACCACTGGGATATCACTGCTTATACACACCTACTTAGTAATAAAGATGAGCTATTCAAGCTGCTTGTAAGAAATAATCTTCGACGTGTACTAGAAAGAGGATATTAGACATTAACTACCAATGTTTTCGGCTGACGAAATACATATATGGACGAAAGCCAGGGGGGTTTTCGTCCATAGTCGACTATGATTAGCCCGTCAAGTTTGTGAGTTTTACGGAGGCCAAGAATATGTATGTATGTGATTGTGAGTTTCTTCATTGCACGGTACGGCTCTGGCCCGGCACCGTCACCGACAGTGCACAACGACATGACACCGACAGATGAATATAGCTGTTCATTTGACCGACACCGACTCGCTCCGATCCGACACGGCAATTGTTTGCTAAAGCCACGGGGGTGCGGGGCTCGGTCACTGATCACGCCACTCGCACTCATACTTCCATAGAATTATCCGTTCACTGATGTCGGTGTCCTGCCGCAGAAGAAACGCCCATAATTATTGAAGCTGCTTCTAAGAAATGGTCGTCAACGTGTACTAGAAAGATGGTATAGGGTGGACTAGCTATAATGTTTCCGGTCCCCTGGATTTCGTCCAAAGTCAACTATGTTTAACCCGTCAAATTCGCCCACATTGTGTTAAATCAAAATTTTCTGTTCAGAAAAGAACATCCACCACAACATGTCCTCGTTCGCGGAGACCACCGGCATGAACTACCTCAAGTCGCAGGCGATGGACTTCGTGAACTACAACAAGCGGCAGATGTCCCGCATCTACCCCAAGGGCACGCGGGCCGACTCCTCCAACTACATGCCGCAGGTCAGCCACAAGTTCTATATATTGGACACAATCAGAAGTTACTTTGCGGAATTCCATAATATTTAAAGAAAAACTAATATTCCTTTGCTATAATCCGCCAAACAGAATAAATATTTTAATACTCTACGTACGTGGTCCGATATCGGAGCGAAATTTACGTCGAATGTTAAAAGATTTATTCTGTTTGGCGGTTTTTACAATTTCTTTCAAACTCCACCATTTTGAAACTTTTTTAAAGTAACGCAAGAAATTTTCTCTCAACTGGAAGCTTTCACAGAAAAGTTTTTTAATAAAGTTGCTGCATAATCACGTCCATTGGCCATAACCTGAAATAAAATGATCCTCTCCCTCTATATTATATAGCTCAATTACCACTCACTCACTCACTGACTGATTCTTTAACAGCCGTTCAGACGTTCACTGCTGGATACAGGTCTGTTGCACGGACTACTACAGGCCATTATTCTTGGATGGTCTTGAACCGCCCTATCCAGCAGCTCCCTGCGATTCGTCTGATGTTGTCGGTCCACCTAATTCATCGTGGTTTTTTGTAATTTTGGTCAATGTCGATACATTTAGCTCCCAGTAATATGTGCGCGAAAATCCGGAAAGAGTAAAAACTTCTTATACGTCATAACTTCGGTAATACTGAATAATTATACTTTAACTTTAATTCAACATCTATCTTATTCTGTGCAGGTGTTCTGGAACGCGGGCTGCCAGATGGTGTCGCTCAACTTCCAGACGTCCGACCTGCCGATGCAGCTGAACCAGGGCAAGTTCGAGTACAACGGCAACTGCGGCTACCTGCTCAAGCCGGACTTCATGCGCCGCGCCGACCGCAGCTTCGACCCCTTCGCCGACGCGCCCGTGGACGGCGTCATCGCGGCGCAGTGCGCTGTGCAGGTGGGCGACGATTTACACAAGTTCGAGTACAACGGCAACTGCGGCTACCTGCTCAAGCCGGACTTCATGCGCCGCGCCGACCGCAGCTTCGACCCCTTCGCCGACGCGCCCGTGGACGGCGTCATCGCGGCGCAGTGCGCTGTGCAGGTGGGCGACGATTTACACAAGTTCGAGTACAACGGCAACTGCGGCTACCTGCTCAAGCCGGACTTCATGCGCCGCGCCGACCGCAGCTTCGACCCCTTCGCCGACGCGCCCGTGGACGGCGTCATCGCGGCGCAGTGCGCTGTGCAGGTGGGCGACGATTTACACAAGTTCGAGTACAACGGCAACTGCGGCTACCTGCTCAAGCCGGACTTCATGCGCCGCGCCGACCGCAGCTTCGACCCCTTCGCCGACGCGCCCGTGGACGGCGTCATCGCGGCGCAGTGCGCTGTGCAGGTGGGCGACGATTTACACAAGTTCGAGTACAACGGCAACTGCGGCTACCTGCTCAAGCCGGACTTCATGCGCCGCGCCGACCGCAGCTTCGACCCCTTCGCCGACGCGCCCGTGGACGGCGTCATCGCGGCGCAGTGCGCTGTGCAGGTGGGCGACGATTTACACAAGTTCGAGTACAACGGCAACTGCGGCTACCTGCTCAAGCCGGACTTCATGCGCCGCGCCGACCGCAGCTTCGACCCCTTCGCCGACGCGCCCGTGGACGGCGTCATCGCGGCGCAGTGCGCTGTGCAGGTGGGCGACGATTTACACAAGTTCGAGTACAACGGCAACTGCGGCTACCTGCTCAAGCCGGACTTCATGCGCCGCGCCGACCGCAGCTTCGACCCCTTCGCCGACGCGCCCGTGGACGGCGTCATCGCGGCGCAGTGCGCTGTGCAGGTGGGCGACGATTTACACAAGTTCGAGTACAACGGCAACTGCGGCTACCTGCTCAAGCCGGACTTCATGCGCCGCGCCGACCGCAGCTTCGACCCCTTCGCCGACGCGCCCGTGGACGGCGTCATCGCGGCGCAGTGCGCTGTGCAGGTGGGCGACGATTTACACAAGTTCGAGTACAACGGCAACTGCGGCTACCTGCTCAAGCCGGACTTCATGCGCCGCGCCGACCGCAGCTTCGACCCCTTCGCCGACGCGCCCGTGGACGGCGTCATCGCGGCGCAGTGCGCTGTGCAGGTGGGCGACGATTTACACAAGTTCGAGTACAACGGCAACTGCGGCTACCTGCTCAAGCCGGACTTCATGCGCCGCGCCGACCGCAGCTTCGACCCCTTCGCCGACGCGCCCGTGGACGGCGTCATCGCGGCGCAGTGCGCTGTGCAGGTGGGCGACGATTTACACAAGTTCGAGTACAACGGCAACTGCGGCTACCTGCTCAAGCCGGACTTCATGCGCCGCGCCGACCGCAGCTTCGACCCCTTCGCCGACGCGCCCGTGGACGGCGTCATCGCGGCGCAGTGCGCTGTGCAGGTGGGCGACGATTTACACAAGTTCGAGTACAACGGCAACTGCGGCTACCTGCTCAAGCCGGACTTCATGCGCCGCGCCGACCGCAGCTTCGACCCCTTCGCCGACGCGCCCGTGGACGGCGTCATCGCGGCGCAGTGCGCTGTGCAGGTGGGCGACGATTTACACAAGTTCGAGTACAACGGCAACTGCGGCTACCTGCTCAAGCCGGACTTCATGCGCCGCGCCGACCGCAGCTTCGACCCCTTCGCCGACGCGCCCGTGGACGGCGTCATCGCGGCGCAGTGCGCTGTGCAGGTGGGCGACGATTTACACAAGTTCGAGTACAACGGCAACTGCGGCTACCTGCTCAAGCCGGACTTCATGCGCCGCGCCGACCGCAGCTTCGACCCCTTCGCCGACGCGCCCGTGGACGGCGTCATCGCGGCGCAGTGCGCTGTGCAGGTGGGCGACGATTTACACAAGTTCGAGTACTACGGCAACTGCGGCTACCTGCTCAAGCCGGACTTCATGCGCCGCGCCGACCGCAGCTTCGACCCCTTCGCCGACGCGCCCGTGGACGGCGTCATCGCGGCGCAGTGCGCTGTGCAGGTGGGCGACGATTTACACAAGTTCGAGTACTACGGCAACTGCGGCTACCTGCTCAAGCCGGACTTCATGCGCCGCGCCGACCGCAGCTTCGACCCCTTCGCCGACGCGCCCGTGGACGGCGTCATCGCGGCGCAGTGCGCTGTGCAGGTGGGCGACGATTTACACAAGTTCGAGTACAACGGCAACTGCGGCTACCTGCTCAAGCCGGACTTCATGCGCCGCGCCGACCGCAGCTTCGACCCCTTCGCCGACGCGCCCGTGGACGGCGTCATCGCGGCGCAGTGCGCTGTGCAGGTGGGCGACGATTTACACAAGTTCGAGTACAACGGCAACTGCGGCTACCTGCTCAAGCCGGACTTCATGCGCCGCGCCGACCGCAGCTTCGACCCCTTCGCCGACGCGCCCGTGGACGGCGTCATCGCGGCGCAGTGCGCTGTGCAGGTGGGCGACGATTTACACAAGTTCGAGTACAACGGCAACTGCGGCTACCTGCTCAAGCCGGACTTCATGCGCCGCGCCGACCGCAGCTTCGACCCCTTCGCCGACGCGCCCGTGGACGGCGTCATCGCGGCGCAGTGCGCTGTGCAGGTGGGCGACGATTTACACAAGTTCGAGTACAACGGCAACTGCGGCTACCTGCTCAAGCCGGACTTCATGCGCCGCGCCGACCGCAGCTTCGACCCCTTCGCCGACGCGCCCGTGGACGGCGTCATCGCGGCGCAGTGCGCTGTGCAGGTGGGCGACGATTTACACAAGTTCGAGTACAACGGCAACTGCGGCTACCTGCTCAAGCCGGACTTCATGCGCCGCGCCGACCGCAGCTTCGACCCCTTCGCCGACGCGCCCGTGGACGGCGTCATCGCGGCGCAGTGCGCTGTGCAGGTGGGCGACGATTTACACAAGTTCGAGTACAACGGCAACTGCGGCTACCTGCTCAAGCCGGACTTCATGCGCCGCGCCGACCGCAGCTTCGACCCCTTCGCCGACGCGCCCGTGGACGGCGTCATCGCGGCGCAGTGCGCTGTGCAGGTGGGCGACGATTTACACAAGTTCGAGTACAACGGCAACTGCGGCTACCTGCTCAAGCCGGACTTCATGCGCCGCGCCGACCGCAGCTTCGACCCCTTCGCCGACGCGCCCGTGGACGGCGTCATCGCGGCGCAGTGCGCTGTGCAGGTGGGCGACGATTTACACAAGTTCGAGTACAACGGCAACTGCGGCTACCTGCTCAAGCCGGACTTCATGCGCCGCGCCGACCGCAGCTTCGACCCCTTCGCCGACGCGCCCGTGGACGGCGTCATCGCGGCGCAGTGCGCTGTGCAGGTGGGCGACGATTTACACAAGTTCGAGTACAACGGCAACTGCGGCTACCTGCTCAAGCCGGACTTCATGCGCCGCGCCGACCGCAGCTTCGACCCCTTCGCCGACGCGCCCGTGGACGGCGTCATCGCGGCGCAGTGCGCTGTGCAGGTGGGCGACGATTTACACAAGTTCGAGTACAACGGCAACTGCGGCTACCTGCTCAAGCCGGACTTCATGCGCCGCGCCGACCGCAGCTTCGACCCCTTCGCCGACGCGCCCGTGGACGGCGTCATCGCGGCGCAGTGCGCTGTGCAGGTGGGCGACGATTTACACAAGTTCGAGTACAACGGCAACTGCGGCTACCTGCTCAAGCCGGACTTCATGCGCCGCGCCGACCGCAGCTTCGACCCCTTCGCCGACGCGCCCGTGGACGGCGTCATCGCGGCGCAGTGCGCTGTGCAGGTGGGCGACGATTTACACAAGGTTTAAGAAGGATCATCATCAGCAACCCATCAACGGCTCACTACTGAGCGCAGGTCTCCTCTCAGAGAAGCGTTATAGCCCATCGTCCACCACGCTGGCCCAATGCGAATTGGCAGACTTCACACACCTTTGAGAACATTATGAAGAACTCTCAGGTGTGCAGGTTTCCTCACGATGTTTTCCTTTACCGTTAAAGCTTGTTGTAGGTACTTAAGTAGGTATTTAATTTCTCGAAAAAACCAGAGGTGCTTGCCCGGGATCGAACCTGTGACCCCCCGAATAAGAGACCGCAGTAATAACCACTAGGCTATCACTGCTTTCATTTTTAAGGAGGATATTGCCAGGAAACTCCCTCAGTGCCTGAACATCAAAGTCTTCGAAAATTTCGTGTTACCAGTAATGATTTATCAGGAAACATAGTCGCCAACTATGGACCTCATAGGCTCAGGGTACTCAGCGGAAGATGGATAGATGCTATGCTCGGAGTATCACTGCGAGATCAGAAATGAGGCGATCTTTAGGGGAATTTAGCGAAGTTGAAGTGGCAATCGGTGGAGCATATAGTTCAGAGAACCAGTGGTTGTTTGGGTCCCAACTTCCAACATACTAGAGTTGTGACCTCGTATCGAAGTGTACCTAGTTTTGGAAGATCCCCAAATGGGTGGTGCTTGTACTCTTAGTTCGTGTAAGTATACATCTCGACATCTCGATAAACGTTGAAAGATTTCTAGTATCGTTTTACAAAAAAAAAGAGACCTTGTCCCCTTTGTCCTCTCTAACTGGTGTGTTGGCTATGGAGGAACTTCTTACGGGAGACTGTAAGCTTACAGTCCTTTGTGAAAATGGCAAGAAAGTAACAGGAACTAAACTTGAGTCGTAAAACAATTAGTATGAGTTTGAACTGATTTTTAACAGGTGATAGCCGGACAGTTCTTGTCGGACAAGAAAGTGGGGACTTACGTGGAAGTGGACATGTACGGACTGCCCACTGACACCATCCGGAAGGAGTTCCGGACTCGCATGGTGCCCGCCAACGGGCTCAACCCCGTCTACAATGAAGAACCCTTCTTGTTCCGAAAGGTGAGCCATCCTTTTGGAAGTGAAGACTCCTTTGATGAGAAAAAAAAAATTATGCCCTGAATTTTGAGCCCTAAAAAGCTCAATCTACATATTTCCAACTTTAATCATAAGGGAGCCTTAAGCCTTAAGTTCCACTCAGTACGTTGATTCCAGGATTTAGTCTCTTTTTCCGGATTCATCGTTGCAGCTGGCCTTATGTCCTGTACATGACTGGATATTTCATCTTGTAAAATTGGGTTATTTACCTGACTTCCTATCTTTAAGACTTTGCGATGTCATTTTTACCCAACTACGGTAAAGCCAAAAGCTAGGGTTATAATTTTAGCAGTCTCTGTATGTTTGTATGTATTTACGAATTACGTATATTCCTCCGTAGTGCCTAAACTCAATCAATCAATTTTAATGAAGGAGGTGTCTATCGATTTGTAATTAAGGTCCGGGTGGCGTAGGATACATTTTTCACGAACAAAAACAATATGACGGATGTCAAACCCAATTTTGCGTAGTCGGGTTACAATTTTTGTCTTTGTCCCGCAGGTAGTATTACCAGACCTGGCGGTCCTCCGTTTCGGCGTGTACGACGAGAGCGGCAAGCTGCTCGGTCAGCGGATCCTGCCCCTGGATGGTCTGCAGGCGGGGTACCGGCACATTTCCCTGCGGACCGAGGCGAACTTCCCAATGTCACTGCCTATGTTGTTCTGTAATATTGAGCTGAAGATCTACGTTCCCGATGGATTTGAAGGTAAACTGAGTAGCTTTAAAGAAGTGGTTTCTTCATCGAGTGTTTCTTTATCTAGCGAGATTTACCAAATAGCTTCGTATATATATTGGATAGAAGCATGCGTTACTTCGTATATTATATATTACATATACAGCTTCGTATATTCCGATTCTTTATTGAGTGTCTCTTTAACTAGCGAGATTTGCCAAATAGCTTCGTACATTCCAGTCTGTTTTTAGCAGAATCCGTTTTCCGAACCGGTGGTAGAATCATGACGTGCCATAAGAGACAGGGTGGCCTACGTGAAATAAATAATTTTGAATTTGAATTAATTGTTCTTTGCGTGGCAAAAAATTTCGTCAAACTAAAAAGTTAAGTTAAACTGACATTGACCCTGGCTTTCTTCGCACGCCAGTAAAGACAGGAAAACTTTCTGATTTCAAAACTTTTTGATTGGTTCCCGTTGCGGGTGGCTGAAAAAAGCAACCTTCCTTCGTACGACTGTTGTCATCAGCATCAGGTTCTGTCGCTACAATATCACCGCGTCTTGTGGCATCAGAGCTGATAATGTCGCGTGACCGATATTGACCAAGAGATTGGGCCAAGTGTGCGGAATTAGGAATAAGGGCGGAAGCATACGCACTATATTATATGTTACCTATATTATACCTATGTTTTCTTTACGAAACATATCTTTTACGAAATAGTTAATAAATTAATAAGGTCGCATCTGCACGAATGTGCAGTTTTAAAATGAATGTTACTTGCAGACTTCATGGCGGCCCTCTCCGACCCCCGCGCCTTCATGGGAGCGGCCAAGGAGCGCACCGACAACATGAAGCAGATGGGCATCGAGGAGAGCGGCCCGGAGAAGAAGCCAGCGGCCGAGGAAAAGAAAGAAGGTACGTTGTTGAGATTACATCATCATCATAAGCAACCCATCGCAGGTCTCCTCTCGGAGAAGGGTTATAGGCCGTAGTCCACGCAGTATAGGCGGTAGAGTTCACACACCTTTGAAAACATTATGGAGAACTCTCAGGTGTGCAGGTTTCCTCACGATATTTTCTTTCACCGTTGAAGCATGTGATATTAAATTGCTTAAACGCACGTCATAACTCCGATAAGTCACACGTGCGTGCCCGGGTCGAACATTGACACCACAAACAGGAGACCGCAGTCCTAACCACTAGGCTATCACTGCTTGTGAGATAACATACATTGCCTCAATAGCCCAACGTTTAAAAGTGGTAGGTAATGTCGTACCTCCTCAGTTCTAAAGCCATCCGATTATTTGGAGGAAAGAACAGAATGTTAGTCACTTTCAACTTGACTAATGCACTTTTTGGAATACCTTTTTTCTTAGTGTAATATCCAGCTTTACATTTGTGAGTGCGCACACCACAGTGAGAACCAGCTTGATTTTCGACCAATCATCATCATCAGCAGCATTCTTTGAATGCTGATGATGATGATGATTGGTCGTGATGGAAAATGAAGGTTTTCCTGATTTTGCCAAAATTCGGTTCTTTAAAATTTGGAATGGCTCGTGATTAGGTATAATGAAAGCACCGAATACTTTGATCCTAAACAGCACTGAGTATCCGTCTCAACACCTTTCTTCCGTGAATTCTAAAAGCATGTTATTATCCCTTTCATTCAGACGCAACATTTAGCGCCGTAATCATTAGCCTAAGTAAATATTGAGAATTACTTTAAGATTACATGACAAGGTCTATCTCAAAAAAAAGGAATTGAAGTAGGTACTTCCATATTAGACGAAATTATTATACAGTTCCAGAAAGAAAATAGGTCAATCTCGGCTTCGTAGTGTTGGATCGACAGAGATGATGCTCTACCTCGTAGAGTCTACGAGGCCGAAGCCAGCCGACTATCCATTTCGAAGGCTCGAAGTGTAATATTACTGCCGGATACTGTAGATTTATGGAAACTTTTGAAAAAGCTTCCATACCCACCTACTTCATTTAGAGAGAAAAATTGCCCAAATTTCTCAGATATGAACGCAAATTATGACGTCTGATTAAAGGAAAGCAGACTGTTTCCGTAGCGTATGATCCCCGAAATAGCGCGTGAAATCATAATTTACGCCGAAGCTCCGAACATTACCGTGCCCAACTAATGCATGGTCGGCGGATATTTTAGATCTTTATTAAAACTCCCAAGTCATGAGAGAAAGCGATTAGCAAAATATTTCCTTTTTTAATCATTCTAGAAAATGGCGTACTGCATAGAAACATCTTAAGTAGGTATCCATCCATCCATTCCGGATGTCTTGTGTACGCATTGTAAGGCATCATAACACAAATTATGTGTTTTTGAGGCGAAAGCAGACGATCCCAGTCCCAAATGACTAGAGTCAGTGTAGCTTCTTCTGAGCACATCAATTTCGTAGGGCAGTAATAGAGCATAGTTTGTGGTTCGACAGATTCCTGGTAATGCCTTTATTTCGTTAGTGCCTTGAAGGTTATTCAAGTGTCTATTCAACCCATAGTGACCCTTTAAAACTCACGAGAATGCATTTTTACCTCCCAAGCACCTCAGTAGAATTTTTACGTTTTTTTTTGGAAAAACTTCAGCCTTTATGAAGAATCTGCTTCTCAAAATTTCATTTATTAGGGAATCTACACAGAGCACTTTTAATTTTTCTAAAAATATTTCGAATGCCCTCGTCCGCTCATCACTTACACCACACAGTCTGGTGTTTGCCATCTTTCGAGCGCAGATATGAGCGGAGCAGTTGATTGCAAATACGCGTTTCAGCGCTACCCAAAAAAATTCATTCCTTAGTGAAGTGCTGTGTAATACGGTTTTATGCACAAATGGATTATAATATATTAATTTTAGATATACCTTATTATTAATGAATACTTGTATAGTTAGGTACGTGAGTGAAAATAAAAATGTGGAAAACTAAAGGTAGGTAGAACAAAAAAAAAAGCCAAAAAATAAAAAATAATAATCTATTTTTAACAGACTTCCAAAAAAGGTTCTCAATTCTTGTTTTGCAAAGAAGTACTTAGTATTTTTAATCAGAATAGAATAGAAATATTTTATATTCAAATAAACTTTTACAAGTGCTTTTGAATAGTCGATGAATCTACCTCAGAAATATTTTATATTCAAATAAACTTTTACAAGTGCTTTTGAATAGTCGATGAATCTACCTCTACACACATAAGAAAATGACAATGTATGGTGCCAATTCAGTACCAGAAGGTTGAGGTTAGAGGTCGTTTAATCGTCTAGATCTATTTTAGACCCTAGGTTACCATTATACCTACCGTTACTAGTCGACCATTTAGTATTATTTTTATTAAATTGAGAATTGGGTATTTGACTGATATTTTTTTATTTGCTTAAAATAACGTTTTTAAATATTACGAGTGTAACACAATGCCATTTTTCTTTTTTAAATATCTTAACTTATCTCTGAAATATAGAGCTTTAAAGTTACCTGTTAGACAGAGAGAGAGCGCTACTGAAGTGTGATGTCACAAGTCAGCAGCTCCATACACGCTCCATAGAAAATTTCGTTTTAGAAAGAAACTGATACAGTCACAGTAAAACAGCTTATAACTTATTTGTTTTTGGACCCATTTATTTTCTGTTTTTACAAATGTTATTCTTACATGTTACATTTTCGATTGTAAATATCTAATGAATATCAACATTTTGACAAGTCAAATACCCAATAAATTTCTTTATCCATGATTCCAGAGCCTCTTGTCTTCGAGCCAATCACAGTGGAGTCTCTAAGGCAAGAGAAGGGCTTCTTGAAGACAGGCAAGAAACAGCAGAAAGATCTCGACGTGCTGAAGAAGCGCCACGCTAAAGAGAAGATGACGCTTCAGAAGCAGCAGTGCGCCGCGCTGGAGAAGATGATCAAAGGCAAAAAGTAAGTGTCCCTAGTCCCTACTGCACGTCCGCTTCAAGTTGGCCGTCGACGACCGATACAAAATGACGTCATAGTGTACCGTTGGAAAACAAATGATTGTATTTATTACTGTTACCACGACTGTGACGGCAGTTTTCTTTTCTGGCAACGCTTTTCATGGCAAGGCGTCTTGAATGTCGAAGGGTGTGATTTTTAATTTATTTTTCTCCTCTTCAAAGAAAGTCATTAATTAAAGTAAGAAATATTCTGCGCTATGCTTTTCCTTTTTTAAACTGATCATAGAAAGCTACACGCAGACAATAGTAATCAAACAAGAATAAATAACCCAATTAAAACTTATCAAAAACTTTTAAAAAGTAACAATAACAAAAGATTGAAAAAAAAACAACACGCTAGTGACGATGGCGAGCGGTACGTTGTTATCTGTACTATACGGGTCTGACTTGAGGTGCGGTGCGGGGAAGCGCGACGGGAGGTAGCGGCCAATTTGAAGCGAACGGTTAGTACTTCAGTTTTGTAGTAGTTGTCGTGCATAAAGAATAGAATAGAAATGTTATTTATTCAAATAAACTTTTTTACAAGTGCTTTTGAATCGTCGATGAGTCTACCACTGGTTCGGAATGCCCTAGTATAGTGAATATAGTACATTTATGGCAAGAGAAGGGCTTTGCGAAGTAAGTATTTGTTTTCCCGCGGTTCGGTTTTCCTCGATATCGCTGTTTCTGCGATCACGGATAAATCGAAATTGCAACTTTTTTTCGTATGCAATTTTTGTCGTGGGCCGTGGCACCAATGCAGCACAAACAGCAGGTATAGGTAGGTATCAACGACCACATATAGGGTTACTGGTAATATGTCGGCAATCCGTTAAGGGGATGTAGGGGAGGTCATTTGCAACCAAATAACCCTTTAGGCTATGTTCACACCAAACAGATAAACAGCCGCCGATTGTGGCAGGCTCGCTGTGAGCCCCAGTGTGAACGTGAAGTCGTGAAGAAGACTGCATTTTTCGTTCACACTTTGCTTACGATACGCCGCAACTCCATAGGAAGTCAGCGTCTGCGGTGCGTTGTGACGTAGTATAATAATAATCGGTCGCCGGAGTCAGCGACTACGCATAGCGTAATAGCGTATTGTCGATTTCATCATTCATCATCATTAATAACCCATCATCGGCTCACTACTGAGCGAAGTCTCCTCTCAGAGAAGGGTTATAGGCCATAGTCCACCACGCTGGCCCAATGCGAATTGGTGGACTTCACATACCTTCGAGAACATTATGGAGAACTCTCAGGTGTGCAGGTTTCCTCACGATATTTTCCTTCACCGCATGTGATATTTAATTTCTTAAACGCACTTAACTTCGAAAATTCAGTCGAGGTGCGTACCCGGGATCGAACCTGCGACCCCCGAACAGGAGACCACAGTCGTAACCACTAGGCTAACACTGCTTTGTCGATTTGGTGTGAACGTAAAGTTGAATATGTATGGAAAAACAGTGAACTGCGTAACGCTCGCTCACAGTCGGCGGCTGATAATACGTTCGGTGTGAACATAGCCTTATGACCCCTGTGCCAATGTAATGCATGCACTTTCGAGTAATTGGACATTTTATGTTTTTTTTTTGAAGATATCTGCGGTATGAAACTTTTGATTATTGTACCCCATCCCCCTAACAGATTACCAACATGTTAATGCTAACCCTGTATGTCCAATCCAATCCAATCCATCAGCCTGTATTCATCCACTGCTGGACATAGGCCTTTCCGAGAGCGCGCCACCAAACACCGCCTTCCTCATCCAACCGCTTCCCGCCACCTTCTTAAGGTCATCGGTCCAGCGAGCTGGAGGGCGTCCTACACTGCGCTTGCCGGTACGCGGTCTCCACTCCATAACACGTAAAACTGGCATAACACCTGTATATATGGACCAGTAATCCCAGTGCCTATCGAATGTTGCTCACTGAGAACTCGATTGTATTTATGAAATGCGAATATACCCTCTAGCCACTGAAATAGACAGTATCCTCTCTGGTAGGTACCTACCGTAAGTGACCGCACGGTACGCTTTTGGTTTGATAATTTCCAGTAGTCTAAAGCTGGAGACTGACTTGTACCGTTTGTTTGTAATGTACCATTCGAAGCGATTTTGTTACAATACGCGGCGACACATACTGACTAGTAGCGTGTGTCTGTAACGTATCATTCGAGCTCTTGGCTTAATAGGGTATTTGATTATATTATAAATATAGTTTCATCTGGTGTCATCCTAAAAGATTATTATATAAAAACATTATTCCATACGACAAAACAAAAAAATAAAGCTTTATTTAATTAGAAACCATTAATTAAAATTGCTATAGGTAATTCTGGCTATGTTCACGAGATCGAAAACGTTCTTGAATCTCGAATGACGTCACAGTTCTCGCTACCTTTGGCCTTTGGAATTGTCATTGAACTGTCTGTGAACTGTGACGTCATGTAAACAAATGGAACGTTTCCGCGGCAATTTATTTTTTGAATTTATTTCTCGATTTTTATGAAAAATACTGAAAATTATGCCGAAGTATATATACGTTTTGTTAGCTTCAGCATAGCATTATTAACAATTTAATATGATTTTCTAAAAGTAGTCAAATACCCTATTGCGCTCCATTTGTGCTTGTGCGCTTGCAACTTGCTCTCGCGATAACGCGACTTGCACTGAATTGTAATGTAACACTCAAAGGGAATTCGCAAAAAAAAACAACCGTCAAGTGGAGCACGCGCCGCGAATGATACTATAATACATTACAGAATAACGTTACACTTACAAGTCAGTCTTTGGTTTGAGTTACAAAAACTCGACACATTACACCAAAATGATAAGTCAGTCTCCAGCTTAAGGTAAACTCTTCATCTTATTGGTTTGTATTTCCAGTAAGGAGCAGCTGAGCGGCGACGCGGCGTTCCGCTCGCTGGTCGGCGAGCAGGCGGGCGCGTGGGGCGAGTTGGTGCGCAAACAACGCCTTGAGCTGTGTGCAGCCGCGCGCAACAGGCTCAACGAACAGCGCGATGTGCTCAAGAAGTTCTGCGAGCAGGCGCAGCTGGCGCAGATGAAGCAACTCGAAGCCAAGCATGAGAGGTGGGTGAGCGGGTGGGTGAACAGGAGAGGTGGGTGAGTAAGTGGGTGAACAAGAGAATTGGGTAAGGAAACAGCGCGCCCAGTTATGCCCAGCCGCCCGGTACAAGCTGCATAAGCAAACCGAAATGCTCAAGAAGTTCTGCGAGCAAGCGTAGCTGGCGCAGATGAAGCAACTTGAAGCCAAACATGAGAGGTGGGTTAGCGGGTGGGTGAACAGGAGAGGTGGGTGAGCGGGTGGGTGAACAGGAGAGGTGGGTGAGTAAGTGGGTTAACAGGAGGGTTAGGTAAGGAAACAGCGCGCCCAGTTATGCCCAGCCGCCCGGTTGAAGCTGCTCGAGAAAACCGACATGCTCAAGAAGTTCTGCGAGCAAGCGTAGCTGGCGCAGATGAAGCAACTTGAAGCCAAGCATGAGAGGTGGGTTAGCGGGTGGGTGAACAGGAGAGGTGGGTGAGCGGGTGGGTGAACAGGAGAGGTGGGTGAGTAAGTGGGTTAACAGGAGGGTTAGGTAAGGAAACAGCGCGCCCAGTTATGCCCAGCCGCCCGGTTGAAGCTGCTCGAGCAAACCGACATGCTCAAGAAGTTCTGCAAGCAAGCGTAGCTGGCGCAGATGAAGCAACTTGAAGCCAAGCATGAGAGGTGGGTTAGCGGGTGGGTGAACAGGAGAGGTGGGTGAGTAAGTGGGTGAACAGGCGAATTAGGTAAGGAAACAGCGCGCCCAGCTATGCCCAGCAGCCCGGTTGAAGCTGCTCGAGCAAACCGACATGCTCAAGAAGTTCTGCGAGCAGGCGCAACTGGCGCAGATGAAGCAACTCGAAGCCAAACATGATAGGTGGGTGAGCGGGTGGGTGAACAGGAGAGGTGGGTGAGTAAGTGGGTGAACAAGAGAATTGGGTAAGGAAACAGCTGCGCCCAGTGATGCCCAGCCGCCCGGTTTAAGCTGCATGAGCAAACCGAAATGCTCAAAAAGTTCTGCGAGCAGGCGCAGATGAAGCAACTTGAAGCCAAACATGAATAGAATAGAATAGAAATATTTTTTATTCAAATAAACTTTTACAAGTGCTTTTGAATAGTCGATGAATCTACCACAACACAATCACAATGAGAGGTGGGTGAGCGGGTGGGTGAATAGGAGAGGTGGGTGAGTAAGTGGGTGAACAGGCGAATTAGGTAAGGAAGCAGCGCGCCCAATTATGCCCAGCCGCCCGGTTCAACCTGCACAAGTAAATCGACATGCTCAAGAAGTTCTACGAGCAGGCGCAACTGGCGCTGATAAAACAACTTGAAGCCAAACATGAGAGGTGGGTGAACAGGAGAGGTGGGTGAGTAAGTGGGTGAACAGGCGAATTAGGTAAGGAAACAGCGCGCCGAGCTATGTCCAGCCGCCCGGTTCAACCTGCACAAGGAAATCGACATGCTCAAGAAATTCTACGAGCAGGCGCAGATGAAAAAACAACTTGAAGCCAAGCATGAGAGGTGGGTGAGCGAGTGGGTGAATAGGATAGGTGGGTTAGTAAGTGGGTAAACAGGAACATTGGGTAAGGAAACAGCGCGCCGAGCTATGTCCAGCCCCCCCGGTTCAACCTGCACAAGCAAACCGACATGCTCAAGAAGTTCTGTGAGCAGGCGCAGATGAAAAAACAACTTGAAGCCAAGCATGAGAGGTGGGTGAGCGAGTGGGTAAACAGGAGAGGTGGGTGAGCATGTGGGTGAACAGGGTAAAAAAACAGCGCGCCAACCTGTCCAGCACCCTGATTCAGAACATTTCGATAACTTCCCGTTTCGATACGATTAGATATCGATCTCGTATCGAAAATTTTTTGTCGTGCGATTCAGAACGTTCGGTTAGAGAATTCGATTCGATGTCGACTACGGAATCGGCTTCGTTATCGGTATCGACAAGATACATTAAATTACATGTGGATTTACGAAGATTGATGTTTTACCATTTCACTTGTTATTAAATTCATGTTAGCTTTCGACAACTTATTTGCCGATACGAGTATTCTGAATTGAAAATTCATCTTATCGTACGATAACAAACCGAATCGATCGATAATTATGCTATCGTAAGGTTCTGAATCGGGGTGCTGGTCTAGGCTGCATGGACAACCCTACATCCTCAAAAAGTTTTCAAACAGAGGGAATATGCATGATTTTTTTTTAATTTCTTAAATTAATCATTTACATCTTTATAACATATAAAAAATATAAATAGGTTTGAAAATAGTCAAATAATTTTTCAAAGTGAAATTTAAAACATTGAATAAATTTGAGCCGTTCAAACGCCACCATTAGCGCGCGCTTTTGATGACGTCATTCGACATGTCCCGTGTTTGTACTTTGTTTACTATAGCGTTTCAGTTAGTTCATACTTATTTTCAGTTTTAATTGCTACACAAACCATGGAAGAAGTTAACTTACAAGTATTGTATGGTACCTAAGTACAAAAACACTATTAGATATTAGTACACCCGATAAAGTGTTTTTTCGTATTCCACGAGATGCGAAAGTACGAAAAAAAAGTGTAAGAAAATTATTCATGTAAATCGGAATATCGTATTTATCTAATACTTATTTACAAAAAGTATATAAACATATCAAACTTGAGTGAGCTTCAATAACATAATATTACGTATAAATTATCATGATATTAAAAATTAGGAGTTTAGGAACACAGATGGTTATTTAAAGGTTATGTTTTGTTTTAAGTATTATTTAAACATATAAGAATAAAAATCTATGTTAAGGACTAAAATATACCATGTAACATAATAATTACCTTTCAGCTTTGACTCCTTTGATCTCTGTGCTCGTAAAATCGAGATTTGATACAAAATATGCTGACATCATAAATGCCTCTATTTTCGGTAGACTATCCGATTGTGCTTTGACAAAACCAGTTTCTGTCATCGACCTAGATTGACTACAAATATAAATTCACAAGTAATCACACAGGAATACAGTTTTAAACAATTTTTCTCACAAACACTGTATGAATATCGACGCCGTAAATCAACCGTAAATCAAATGACGTCACATTTCGTTTCGACCAATGGCGACGCGTTTTGTAAGTTTGAATTTCCCTCCTTTATTTTTCACTTTCTATATAATATTTTCTGGGTTTAAATAATAACTAAATAAAAAAAATACCTTTTAAGTATAATGTTAAGGCAATAAAGAATCTAGAAAAAAATATTTGAGACAAATTTAAATTTTATGCATATTCCCTATTGGCGCAGATGCCAAGATGAGAGGCGACTGAACCAGTGAATAGGTGGGAGTTAATGGATCAACAGGAAAGATGGATGAGCAAGTGAATGAACAACATTGGGTAAGGAAACAGCGCGCCGAGATGTTCACAGTGTTTTGATACAGGCGCAAGACCGAGAGGGCTGTGGAAGTCCATGCAAGAGACCTTTTGTCCATCCGTGAACGTCTATTGATTGACAAAGAAATAACGACAAATCTTCATCATATCCTTACCCCACTTCCAGGGAACTGAAAGAGATGAACACCCGACAAGCGAAGATCAGCGTGGAGACGAGCAAAGAGGTGGCCAATGACAAGACGCTGAAGACCAAGCAGGAGAAGGATCGACGCCTGCGCGAGAAGAAGCAGAACAACACCAAGAAGTTTATGGACGAACGCAAGGTACGACAAATAACTCTAATATATATCTACTTAGTCTAAAGAAGTGTGAATTTGTTTCATTAATTCTTATTCAATAAGATATTATTTGACTTTTAAAAATTAAGGGTGTGTGTTTTGACTTGAATGATTTATCGTTCGTTCGTTGAATGAGTTTTCTTTACAATACACGCACGGATAATACGGAACAATACTATACGGAATACTTAACACTAAAAAATTGTTTTTTTTTCTATATGATTATATGAACATTTTGTATTGTGATTCTAGAAATAAGTATGACTAACCCCGAGTCCCGACTGACCAGACCAATAAAAATACGGTATTTCGTAGATTTTAACAATGAATTAATAATACCTTTATCGGTGCGACTCATGTGACGTCACCCACACATTCTCCCCGCAACCGTCATACTGCCCTGAAATTTTTGACTTACTATCGATATCTCCATCATTTCATGACGGATTTCAAACATTTTTACATCGATGTATTCGTATTTACTTTTATATGTATGTACTTATATTTAGGTATGTTTCGTTTTTTTATAACTCATACCATGAAACTTCTCCGTTACAGACTCAAACCATAAAACAAAACCGTGAAAAGGACAAGCTGAAAGCTACACACGACAAACAGATGGAAGAACTATCTAAGGACATCGATAAAGTGAGTCAAACTGAATACAAAGTAGCCTATATGTCACTCTCCAGGTCCTTAACTATACCCATGTTAAAAAAGATCGATCGATCGAACTGATCGATGTGGTTACATTGATCCGTTGCTCCGTTGCAACGTGCTGGAAGGACAAACCAACAAATAAACACACTTTTGCATTAATAATATTAGTAGGGATAACTATGAGTTTCTTGCTGGCTCTTCTCAGCAGAATCCGCTTTCCGAACCGGTGGTAGAGTCATGACGTGTCATAAGAGCCACAGGTTGGCCTACGTGAAATAAATAATTTTGAATTTTGAATTTTTTAAATTTTATATGGGTACCTATAGAAACCAAATACAAAAACTTTAATTCACAAAGGAAAGCTGCTATTCTATTTTATTTATTTGCTCACAGCTGATCGAGATGTATCAAATGGAGGAATCGGAGTTTGAGATGGCGAGTAAGACGGAGTTCTTTGCATGAAAGTATCCGGACATTGCTCCGTTGCTCGAGCAATTGATGTGCAACTGACTTGTCAGTGAAGTGATCTCCTTAATTATATGTATAAACATAGTACAAACATATTTGCAACACGCCATGGCATCGCCACCGCATCCTGAATGCCACTGATTGACTATCAGCCAGCCCACTACACACCAAATCACGCCACTTCACCCAAAGTTATGCCACTCCATTTCAAGTCAGGCAACTCCACCCCAAGTCATGCCACTCTACCCCAAATCAGGCAACTCTCCCCTAAGTCGTGCTACTCTATGCTGGAATTGCCTGACTTGGGAATCACGCAATTCCAGCCTATTCACACGTTTGCACCCCAAGTCATACTATTTGCACCCCAAGTCACGCCACCCCACCCCAAGTCATACTATTGCACCCCAAGTCACGCCATTCCACCCCAAGTCATACTATTGCACCCCAAGTCACGCCACTCCACCCCAAGTCATACTATTGCACCCCAAGTCACGCCACTCCATGCGAAGTCATATTATAATCATATTTTGTATGATCAGGAAACACTACCAATACCTGACGTGTCCTGGTGGTGGGTGCGGTAAAGAACCGTCAGAAACGTGCTAAGAAAACTCAAAAATAATAGACTATTGTATAGTGTGAACACCCAATGGCGTGTTACCGGGTGCAGGCTGCAGCGAACACTATTAGAAGCCTGATGAAGTTTAAAAGCAGTCAGTAACAAACAACCTGATTTGCCTCAATTCAAAAGTGATGGGAATGGCGTGACGTATGGCGTGGCGTATGACGTGACGTATGGCGTGGCGTATCGCATGGGATTGCGTGCTTATTGCGTGTCGCAAATGTGTTTCTAATACCGTTACCGTACCTACTACGTATTAGGGAGTAAGTTTTATTTATTAATGGGCATTTCATTTTAAATGGTACTTTGGGTATCTGTCTATTAAGTGCCAAAACAAATTAATATGTCTACTCGTGTTGACCTGTTAAGGTCAACTCTTAAAATATCTTTTTATAAAAATGTATTATAATAATTACTATTATACTTAGGTACAATAATATTATGATACATTTTTATGATATATTTTTTTTAATAATATATAAACTCGTTATCTTGTTTAATATTGGAATAATTTTAACTTTTTATTTTAATACTTCGCGTAGATTAGAATTTGTAAAATAATAAAAAAAAATATTATACCAACTTAACATTAATGGCCGATTTCACGAATGTCGAGTGACTAGACTGACTTTTACCAAGGAATAAATTGGGCGTTCTGACAGTTTTTGTATTGAAAATACTGTCAAAATACCAAATTTACGCTCGGATAAGACTTATTTTACGTTGGTTAAATCGGCCCTACTCTAATACTTTACTCTCATTACATTTTTTAGTTCATGGTTTATCTAATCTATAAAAAAATATGACATGGTTTTCATAAATCTAAATTACATAACAATTTAACATGGTTTTATAACATAATAGTTTAGTGAAGTTGACAGATTCTGAGCGCAACATTACCTAGACCTTTTTAGGCGCAATTTAAGACGTTCTTTGTACGGGTAAAAATTTTAGAGCCTCTTCATTACCTAGTCACTGATCGAATAATAGGTAACAGATTTTGTACCTAGTACTTTTAATTTTATTTTTTAAATCATACAATAATATTTTGTATTATAAGTTCAAAATTAAGTAAATTACTGCAAGAATAGATAATACATAATAACAATAAAAATACACATAGTCTTCAAAGTTTAATATTATATCTATGTATATTCTAATTTAGAATAGTAAAAATATTCAAGTAAGTACTTACATAAAATATTAACGAAAGTTTATTATATAAATGTTAATTAAACATGACTGAATAATACCCACATCTTTTTAGAAATTATTTGTTGTATCGTAAATATTACTAATTGCGCTAAGCGACATTCAAGCGAGTTGATAACTGGATGGGTGATCGAAGTCCTCACCCTCAGTGCCTCAGAGAGAACGACAAATCGGCAGGTCCCAGTTGTCCGCATTTGATAATAATAGTGAACCAAGAAAGGTAAATCATTCTAAATTGTTATGTTTAGAATAGGTAACTAGTTACGAGTGTTAGATAGAAAAGTTCAAATTAAAAACTAGTAAGTAGCCCATCAAAATTGAGACCTCCAGAACACATAGGCCCAATGCATTCGGCAAGAAAATGGTTGCTGGTTGGTCAATATATTATTGACCATCCTGTTTGAGAATAATAATTTCATTGTTTGGTCACGTATTACGCCTATAAATCAATTTCTTATTGTTCTAGATCTAAAACTAACACCGATATCGAAATTATTCTTATCACTAGACCAACAAACATCTCCACTTAAGTGCAAATAAGGAGGCCTTGTGAAAGTTATATAACAAAATTTCAACCAATTCAAACAAGAAAAGGTACGCCCTTTAGTCACTTTACTTAATTTGAAACGTTTTTATTTTGATCAAAAGTAAGCAAATCGTCCCCGCTCGGCCTAGGTACGCAAAGTGGCCAATATGTTCACATCGCCAACTGTGTTGGGCCATCGTGAATTAGGCTCTTTCAATTATTGCCTACTCGTTTAGCAGAAGTTGTTATATTATATACCGGCAAGATAAAAGAAGAACTATATTAGTAGTATTCTGCCTTACACAATTCTAAACTAAACCAAATTGACAAGTCTAAAAATAGTCTACAATACTATTTTCTGCGGAAAACGATAATATTAATATTACATTTAGAGTTGTCAGTTTTGTTTAGAGATTGTGCAAAACAGAGTAAGCATCGTCTATATTCTAAAAATCCAATAACATTTAAGAATTTCAAATTATTTTAATTATGCGTCATTCCAAAACTTTGTACAGTCAGCAAATGAAATTTTTAAAGACCTACCAATATAATATAACTTTATTAAATACTAGCTGATGCCCGCGACTTTGTCGTCGTGGATTTAGTTTTTAAAGTCCCTCGGGAACTCCTTGATTTTCCGGGATAAAAAGTAGCCTAGATGTTGACCCGAGTAATAAGCTACCACGATATAAAATCTGTGCGGTAGTTTTTACGTGAAAGAAGGACAAACAAACAGACAAACAGACAAAAAAAATTTTGCTTCTGTTTGGATATCTGTATCTTGAACACAATTAGAAGCAAAAACCCTTTTTTGAATTTATTTCATGTACAGAATTGGTTTCGTTTCTGTTTTATTATATGTATATATAATATAACTTAATCATTATAAATGATTAATATTCTTCACTCGATTTTTATACGCAATATGTAGGTACCTATATAGGCACAAACTTTTCATTATCTGACAGTACCCGTTCTGTTTTAGTAGTGGACCAACTATAATCAATGTATGTATTTATAAAAATACGTTATACTTAATGTAAAATGTTTTTCAATGTTTAAGAACCTAAATAAAAATATACCTAGTTTACGAACATATACATGCCGAAGGCACACTTTTATCATATAACAGTTTTATCCCTATTCCACTCCAGTCACTTGGTAGTTTTACCCGGAAAGTTTTCCGGGAGTTTTGAAAATTGGTGATTTTATAGATTTGCAAATTGATGATTTTTTAGATTTTGACGTGCTCTATTCGAATTTTCACGTTGCCACCTCTTATCTTTGCCGCTCGCGCCGGCCGCCATATTGGAAAAATGGCGCCCAAAAACAGTTTTTTGACAATAACTTCTGTCAGACTCATTTTACGATGAAAATAGTTAGGTATGTAATTAAACTACAGAAAATTTCCTACAATTTACGCATAGACTTTTTTTTTTTGTAAAATCAATAGTTTCAGCATACGAGAGCCGCAAAGTCCACTCCCACACGCGAAGCGAAGAAGAATGCGCTAAATTTTGTAATCTAAGTGCATTACAAGTGGGACAGGCCTACTGGTGAAACCATAAAAAAAGAGCGCCACTTACTCTACCTCCAATGGTATAAAGTAATGGTATGGAGGTGGCAAAATGAAAATTCGGAAAGAGCACGTCGAAATCTATAAAATCACTAAAACAGCTGTTAAATGATCATTTGATTGTAAATTACGGGATTGTATTTATATTGGTTAATTTTAATGTTAATTATTAATATTGTTATTAATACTTACAACTTTTTTTTTGGTTACTGCAAAACTACTATCTAGTCAATTTTTATTAATAAGATACATTTAGATGAATAATATACCTAATGTACAATTTACTTATTATTCAGAAAATAAAAAATATAGTTACCTAATCAATTATTTCGTCTTGGATTTGTTACGAATATTTCTAAAAAATTTATCTTAAATAAAGTATAGTAACCACACCTTGGTTAGAAAGAAATAGAAATGTAGTGCTTTTTCATTTATTTTTCATATTAACCAATCTTTCTTTATAATGTAGGTACATATCATTATAGTTTAGACGAAATTAGTTTTGTTCAATTAATTCATTCAAATGAACATAATATTACAATCAAAAACTTCTAAATGTTTTAAAAATATTATTTTTAATCTAAGCTCTGAAACCTAAAACTGAAATCTGCAAGGTTTACAATAAATAGATTTTAAAAACAAAAAATAATATAAGTAAATTGTTTTGGTGTAGATTTAAGTCACAATTGTGTTTGTTGTATTTCAATAAAAAAATAAGAATAGTGAGAATAATTATAAGCATCTAATGACTCTAAAATTATAATTCATAATTATAAGTGTAAAAAAATATTACAGGAAAATACATCCTGTATTATACAATATACTTACTTGATATTTTATAGACATCATTTCCTACTCTACCTTAATTATAGAAAATAATAGAATAGTATTTGTACTGTTGTTTTTAAATATAAATAAAATAATCAAACGATTATATTATTTATTAACTATAACTATTCACCGCTTTCACTATTATTTCCATACACAATGTTATTTTTTGTTTGAGAAAGCTGAAAATGGTTTTTTCACAATCAGTAATGTTGCATTAATTTTTAAATCATGTGCAGTACATTAATTATATTCCAAGAATGTAATAAAATAAAGCACTTAAAGTGGGGTACACTACTTTTATACTCACATGGCCGGTGCACGGTGGCTATTATTACTAGCGCACGCGCAGTCCTCGCTCTGTTTACTTACATGATTTTACGCAGACAACAAGCTATCAAAACTAGCATAATACTTTTTCAGTTTTCAAATTTTATTAAAAATATAAAAAATATGAGTACCTACGCGACGAATTTAGAATCTCCTCCTTTTTTTTGTCAGTTGAAAAAAAAACAGATCCTTGGATTAAATATTTTTTAGGTGTTTTAGCTTACTATAAAGAAAAAATAATGTTTTATTGAAATTATATTTGAACCTTCTATTCAAAAAGTACTCTGTCTTATAAACATCAAAAGCAAAATGGCATTTGCAATAAATTAAGGAATGAAGAAATAGGTTACTAATATTTAAGAGATATGATCATAATTAACATATTGAAGACCAACGAGAAAAATCCCTAGATCCCTAGCATAGAATCCCTACATAACTAATAATAATGGTGACTATTGGCAGTGGTTTGGCAGTAAAAAACTCTCTGTGCAGCGCTTCTCCAGAATATGCGTTGGCCTTAAGAGTAAATACAGTAGGTACAGCAAGTCTATGACAAAAAAGTAATATACAGACCATAGAGTACTTTTCATTGGGGTTTTAGATTTTTGTGCACATATTTCATTGGTGGTGGCACATGCTTCTTTTAAAGTACCTTATTAGCACTTTAAGATATAATAAGAGCACATTTTGTGTGTATTTTAACTTTCATACATGACATATTAATAATGATAATTCTGTTGTTTATTAACTCTTAACTAAACTTGACAGCTCTAAAAATAGTGCTATCCTTTTCCCTCCTTTCAATGCTCCTTGTGGAAAAAGACAGCATTACATTTAGAGCTGTCAATTTAGTTCAGTTTAAAAATTGTGTACAACATAATTAGCACCATTGCCTACTTGTTTTAGTATAAAATGGAAATGTAAAGCATATATTCTAAAATTATATTATTATGTATGTATAACGAATAATAATCTGTATGAAATGTTACTGAAAAAAATACATTACTATGCATTTAAAATAACGCAATTATATAATATGTTATAGATATATACTTGTTATTTTGTGGCAAACATTTACTCAGATTCAGGGGATTTTGATTTTGTTGTTGTTGCTTTACTGTAAAATAAATGAAGTAAGGTTTTTGTTGCATTGTTAGAACTTTAGTGTTATAAATTAACACAACTCAGTCGATTATGTTTGTTTAGGCTGCAAAGTACTTAGAATTATTTGCTAGTAAGTAATTAAAACACATTGTATCCAAAGATTGGTTTATTGTTTTGAAGTTCTATAATTATATTATTTAAAAGATCTTATAATTGTTTTATTTCTTACCTAATCTTGAACTGAACTATTATTAAACTATTTCATATTTCACAACATGCCTACTTGATGCTACGTATTTTCTTTTTTTCCTTGTAAATACTTTCTCGCTGAACTGAAAAAGAAATAGCATAGTTATAATAATATTTCTAACAATGTCTACAACTTTATCTAGTGTAACAGAAGGTGGGTCAGGATGTAAAATAAATAACTAGTGGTTCGCCCCGAACTGAGACCTCGCGGTAACGGTATCCCATGATTATTCATTCAATCGATACATGATAACCAAAACTGATATTATTATTATGCCCGTTTTCACCAAACATACCTAAATCATCCCCTAAGTAGGAGTCTCTTAACGTAGGTAGCTCCTAAATACAATCCTAAGTCCTAACATCCGTCCCAATATCCTTTTAGGTGTCCCGTACAGGATCGTGATAAATAAGTTGACAGAAAACATCAATCACCTAACTTATAGGTAGCCCGTAAAGGTTAGGGAACGTTAGTGAAAACATTAAATTATTATGTAGGTACTAACGAGTGAAACCGGGTTACGGGCATCTGTACAAATCGTCATCTATCGACGCGAATAGAAAATATACAATATTTAACTAAAATTTAACTAAAAAATAATTTTAATTGAATAATATGGTACAAAAAAAATTACAATACAATTATTGTATTATAATAAGTAACTAAATAATAATGGTTGACGCAAAACTGTTTTTGGGATAGGTCGTTAGTCGTAACTCGTAGTTCCATGGGAATAGTTACTGACTGCGCCATCTATTAACATTATTGTGAAGCTATGTTGATGCTATATGAATTACTGATGTACATTAAAAATTAAATAATCTCGTTTCTTTATAATATTCATATAATTTTAGTATTTGTTGTTCAAGTACAGGATATAAGTGACCTAAAAACATAAAATCAGTTTGAAAATCCATAGCGGATTTTCCTAGAGAGCGTCTTCAAGCGAGCGTATAAAATCGCCACTTTGAAAGCCCCCCATTTCGTCAATTTTAAGGGAAAAATTAAAAAAAAAATATTTTTGTACTCAGTTCAAAATTATCTTTAAAATGATACGTAACAATTTTATGTAACGCGATATTTTTTTTTTACTTCGCATTCGCTTCTATGAGAGCCCCCCTGAAATAAAGATTTTTATAACTTTTTAAGCCATTTTCGGCTGGAGGCCATCGGTTTACATATTATATCTAAATTTGAAGTAATTACGTTCAGTAATTCAAAAGTTATAAGGCTCTGACAGACGGACGGACGGACGGACGGACAAGTGCAAATCGCTCTAGTTAACTCAAAGACCTTCGCTTCGCTCGGTCGATTAATTCATATTTCAATTCAACTGGGTATAATTTCTTATAGCGTGTGCTCACATCCAGTATTATAGGTCAGTTCAAAATACGCGACATGAACAAAGGCCCGTTGATAAGTACCTATTAAATATACTCAAGATATCATAACACAGTCAGAACATTCGTGAGGCTCAACAATGAGTAAGTATAATGAAATAATTCTTTAACATTATAATTATTATAAAGGTTTAAAAAAAAGTGAACTATGTTGAGAGTTAACATCGAAAAATTTTTTGGAGAACCAAAGTCACCAATAACTGTGAACATTGTTCAAAAACCAATGACTATTGGGTCCCTAGGAGCTGGCATGGGGAACCTCGCACCGAAAACAACTGTGTAGTGTTTGCAGACCTCCACTGGATGGTCCACATCAAATGAGTCTCAGGAAGCTGATAGATACTAGTGATGCAAAGCTGTAGTGTGTGGAAGTTCCTACAAGAGAACTATGTATAGCAGTGCATGTAATTTTTCGACCACTTAGAAGAAGTTAACTACTAGATAACAGACTATAACAAGTGCAAATTAAAAGTTTAAAACACCCCCGATATGTGGATCTATGACAGATCCTGCTATCCAGTTTTCTGCTTTCACCATCAGATTCTCCTCAATCATTATTTATGTAACACCTACTCATTGAGATCATTCTAATGAGCCCAAACACAGTATATCTGCTGTAAGTTGCTAAAGAGTTGGGTATCCCGCAGACTCAATAGCCCAACGGTTAGGGGTGCGGAATAAAAACTGAAAGGTTGTAGGTTCGAATCCCACCCGTTGCACTATTGTCCTACCCACTAACACAAATTTTCCGCTTATTTGGAGGGGAGAGGAGAATATTAGTCAACTTCAACTTGGCTGATCTTCTTTAAAAAAAAAAAAGACTACTTGATGCTGCAGTATCAGCTTAAGGTTACCATGCTTTGGAAGTAATCCAAAGTAACAGTACACAAAATTTCAAATCAATCACACCAGTGAGAGCTTGTGAGACCCTTTAATCAAGTAGGAAATGAGGTGATGATCTTCAAACACCTGAGCAGATTTCAGAGCTAAGATCCACCTCGATTACATTAGCTTTCAAACAGATACACACCCCTCTTTTTGCGTCATAGGTTAAAAATAACACTTACTGAATGGATCAAACCGAATAAGTTCCAATTTTTCTGCTAATCGTTCTCGAACGGTGTTGAAACGGTGTCCTGTCACTACGCTTTCCATCATAACCATTATGGTTCTGAAACAAAACATTATTATTATCATTCACAAATGGGTATGGATCTGGTGAGTCATGTGCAAGAACTTCAAGTCACAAAAGTGTTTTTATTTTATTTATTTATGAGTAATCTTCAGGGTTTATACATGTGATTTTACACATGGTTAATGGTTAGTTAATAAAGAAGACCCAAAAAAGGTAGCATACATAGAATTATAGCGTATAGAGAGGCAGTAGCCGCGCACGGCGTGTAACCATTTCATGGTAGCCTTTAAAGGCTAGTTACACCTATCGGCACGCACACTTGTGTATGTGTCGGCAAGTGTAAATAAACGATGCCTCTTAGCACACATAGTTTATTTTATGGTGACAGGTTAAGCCGGTCTCGTTGTATGGAACTATTGGTCTAGGCATTATTAGTCTAAGATTACATAATTTAAAAATAGAAACTAAGAAGTTTAAAGTGAAAATAAATACTTAAAGGTTAAAACAATAGAAAAAATCATAATATTCACAATGCGCGTGCACACGTGTGAAAATGCTGTAGTGGATGTCTAATACCACATGTTGCAATCAACAACACAACAATAACATTGACAGTAGGCTCTGAGTCTGTGCCATCATAGATAAGTTCAAGAGCCCTATCTTATATTGTAATGTAGGGATTGAACCACATTTGCTTGATGTCTCAACATCTAGAGCTAAAAGGGGCCACACAGAAAGTAGTAGTACAGCAATTCTCAGTAGCATCTGCTTTCCTAAGCAGTATCACAGGCTACAGAGTAGGCCTTAAATTAATATAAAAGCCTCAGGTTGGCCTACATGAAATTACATATTTTGTTTCTACAAATCCTATGAAACTAGGGGTAACCTTAAAGACTAAGTCCAAGTTATCCAATAAACTTTTGTACTCACTTGCTTTTTGCTTTTTTAAGGAGAACATTTGTTATGAACATCGCTGTAATATTACAAATATAACGCTGTAATATTATATCTCAGCCAATTATAAGATAATATTTAGTTGTCGCTGCTAAACTACTTCAACGAATTAAATGTTTCTTTCTTCTATAAAACAAGTTATAAGTTACAACATAACTTATTACCACAATTTATATTTTATATCAAGAGTCAAGACCGAATAATTATGTTAGATCGATTTTAGAAATTCATTGAAAAATCTAAAGTCCACACAATTTTGAAATTTTCCAATTTTTGCAGTCGTTGACATTGACAATGACAATTGACAACACATTTAGCACGAACCATGAAGGTAGCAAATTTCCTAAACTAGCGGCACGCTATGATGGCCGGTTTGACACATTACAATAGTGATGTGGAATATCAATTTATTCTCGAACAAAAAACAATTAAGTTATGTTTTTGTACCTGATTAAATAGGTTTAATAAAACAAAAATGTATATGTTTATTTAATTTATTTGAACGAACTGAATATTTGAATGAAAATGAATATACATACTTTATATGCACACAAGAAACATATGAATACAAAAGATACCAAAAAAGGTGCCACAAAAGGCCATAATTAATCAGATTCGTCTATACTACTATTTTCAGTGTCGTCACTGCTATCATCACCTACATTAATAGTTATATGTTCGTTTTCTATAATATTATCTATTTTCACATCTCTTTCATAATCTTCCCTTATTAATTTAACAGTTCTATTCACAACCTTTTCCCAGTCTCCGTTAGTCACATGTTCACAAGCTTCTTCTAATAATTTTAGCATTTTTTTTGTGGTAAATGGGGGTTCTGTATTGTGTCTTGCAGCATATCCCTTAATTTGAGCCCACACCAACTCAATCGCATTATACTCACAATGGTAAGGCGGTAACCGTATAACTCTGTGCCCATGTTCTAATGCTATTTCGTCAATGACGTATCGGATCTTGGTTGGTTTGTTTTCTTTTAAAAGACGTACTAATTCCGCTTTTAACATATTCATGTTTGCATCTACGCCATTTTTACGAAGCCATGCGACGATATCAGCTTTCTTTTGGGATTGGGCAGGTGGCTTGTCAATTTGCATCGAGTGGTATGGGGCGTTGTCCATAATTATAATAGATGGTTCAGGGAGGCTACACAACATTGAGGTAAACCATTCAGTAAACTTTTCTCCATTCATGTCTTCATGATAGTCTCCAGTGGTTTTTGACGCAAAAGCCATGAGAGAACCTTCGACAAACCCGTTGATGGTTCCGGCGTGACAAATTATAAGTCGCGATCCTTTTCCTACAGGAACTTTGGAAGTAGATGCTGCTGTGTCATCGTTCCAAGAACGGCCTACAGTATGGTTAGCATTAAGCCATGTTTCATCCAAGAACACAACATTTTGCCAATTTTTGATTTCTTTCACTTGCCGTAAAAAAGTATACCTTGCCATCGCTATATCAAATCTTTCCATCAATATTTTGCGTTTGTTACATTTTTTGTACCTACCATGGCACGAACCCACGAACAGACGAACACTAAGATTGACAACCACAGATTACTAAGAACTCACAACAGACAACTTGACATACATAGATTATATTGTAAAAAATAGAATCTGCAATTGAATGGTCTTTAGACAACTGCATACATATGCATAATGGATTGAGATTTAAAATAACTTGCTCACGGCTGTGGTTATGTACTGCCTAAAAGCAAAAAATTATAATAGTAGATTATTAACCAAGGGGATAAAGCAGTGTCTTCTGTCGCGGGTGACGATTTAAATCGCGAGCGTAACGAAGGACCCGAGGTTTACTCCCGAGCGTAGCGAGGGTGTAAAAAACTTAAATCACGAGCGAAGCGAGGGATTTAAGACGAGTCCTGAGTGTAGCGAGGGATTTAAGTTCACCCAAGACTAAGACAGCTTTATCACCGAGGAAAATACTCTACTTTTCGTACCATTTGCGAAAAAATTAACACAATAATAATATGAGATAAGCATTTATTAAAAATAATGACAGTTAAAAGTAAAAGTTAACATTCGAAACATTGGTCCAATTATTATTGATAGAGTTACATTTTTGTTTGGTACATTTATTGTTGATGAGTTGATTTGAGTATTTCTCTGTTCTTGCGTCTGAGCATTTGCACTGATGGAATCCGACAATTCACTGTCACTGTCGCTTTGATTTAACATCGTAACGTATTTTTAGAACATTTACTTATTTATAAAAATAAATTAAAATAAACTTAACGTTTATGTATTTGAAGAAAACAAAAACGCGGCAAATTCCTAGACTAATATTTTTTTGTTGGAAAAGCAAAGGCATCAAGCTCATACGGCCTCGTCAGTTTTCGTAATTTTATTTAATAATCATAACTGCATAATAAATGCGTATTCCTTTTTCAAAAAGATGTATAATGCTTTATATACAAACTCAATGGTGTAAACACAGATGTAGTTCAGTATCGGTAAGTATTCCAAATTTAAATCACATTCTCCCCCTAGAGGATGAATGAAATTCAGTACAATTTTCTTTCCCTGTTTTTAACAGATTAAAAATGACTATTGTTATGTTCGCTTTTTGTGGCACAGAATGTCACTTTTTTGAGCAAGTGGTACGAAAATGTTATTAATTCACCTCAACCCATTGCCAGCCCACTACTGGGAACTTGAAGTCTCCTCTCAAATGAGATTAGGGCCGAGATTAGAAGTTCATCACTCTGGCAAAGTGCGAATTGGGAGACTTCGCACACCTTTGAAAATATTATGGAGAACTCTAAGGTGTGCAGGTTTCATCAAGATGTTTTTCTTTACCGTTAAAGCAAGTGATATTTAATTTCATAAACAGCATTTATAACTCGGAAAAGTCAGAGATGCGTGGGTCTGATTGAACCCCGGACCCCCGAAATTGACGC
This sequence comes from Oeneis ivallda, assembly GCA_029955525.1. Classification (NCBI taxonomy): domain Eukaryota; kingdom Metazoa; phylum Arthropoda; class Insecta; order Lepidoptera; family Nymphalidae; genus Oeneis; species Oeneis ivallda. The sequence continues at coordinate 22,344,376 of JARPMR010000018.1, read as the reverse complement.
TAAAGTCTTAACTACTGCACAGACTAGACTATCGCCGCTTTGTCAAAACTAAAATACTGAAGGGCCTAAAAACTATGATAACTAGTGGTTCGCCCCGAACTGAGACCTCGCGGTAACGGTATCCCATGATTATTCATTCAATCGATACATGACGACCAAAACTGACATTATTATTATTATTATGCCCGTTTTCACCAATAATACCTAAATCATCCCCTATGTAGGAGTCTCTTTACGTAGGTAGCTCCAAAACACAATCCTAAGTCCTAACATCCGTCCCAATGTCCTTTTAGGTGTCCCGTACAGGATCGTGATAAAGAAGTTGACAGTAATCATCACATAACTTATCATAGGTAGCCCGTAAAGGTTAGGAAACGTCAGTGAAAACATTGAATTATTATGTAGGTACTAACGAGTGAAAACGGGTTAGGGGCATCTGTACAAATCGTCATCTATCGACGCGAATAGAAAATATACAAAATGATATTTAACTAAAGAATAATTTTAATTGAATAATATGTTATTATATTATGTACCTAAATAATAATGGTCGACGCAAAACTGTTTTTGGGATATATCGTAGTCGTAACTCCTAGTTCAATGGAATACTTAATGACTGCGCCATCTGTTAGCATTATTGTGAAGCTATGTGAAATGTACTGATGCTCATTAAAAATTAAATAATCTCGTTTCTTTATAATATTCATATAATTTTAGTATTTGTTGTTCAAGTACAGGATACAAGTGAAGTAAGAAAATAAGTACAGCTTGAAAATATATAGAAAATTTTCCCAGAGAGCGTCTTCAAGCGAGCGTATTAAATCGCCACTTTGGAAGCCCCCCATTTCGTCAATTTTAGGAAAAAAATTAAAAAAAAAATACGGTTGTACTCTGTTCCAAATTGTCTTTAAAATGATACACAGAAAACCTATGAATCGCAAATAAAAAAAAATTTCTTCGCATTCGCTTCTATGAGAGCCCCCCTGAAATAAAGATTTTTATAACTTTTTAAGCCATTTTCGGCTGGAGGCCATCGGTTTACATATTATATCTAAATTTGAAGTAATTACGTTCAGTAATTCAAAAGTTATAAGGCTCTGACAGACGGACGGACGGACGGACGGACGGACGGACAAGTGCAAATCGCTCTAGTAAACTCAGAGACCTCGCTTCGCTCGGTCAAAAACACTGGAATTATTGCTTACTGTTTTTTTTATTGATTTCAAGATAGCCCTTGAGTGCGCGATCTCACCTGGCGGTAAGTGACAATGCAGACAGATATTCCACAGTCCATCCACATTCCAAAGTCTTGTCTTTGAACAAGTTTAAGAAATCCATCAAAACTATTCTCAAAAAAAAAGCATAATTATTATTTTACAATTGAAGATTATATTATAAACTAGCTGATGCCCGCGACTTTAGGTTTTTTTTTTTTGTATTAAAACCTTCCGTGGAACTTAAGGAACATACAAAAAAATAAATTAACCGAATCGGTCCATCCATTCTTGAGTTATACGCTTACCAACATTCATTTTTATTTATATAGATAGATGATGAAAAAGCATGTTATATACTCACTCCAGCAATTCATGAGACAGTAATAACTATCCTGATAACATATTTCAAAAAGAGCAACCACCGAGTTTCTTGCTGATTCTTCTCGGTTGGAACGGCATTTCTAACCAGCAGTGGTAAATTCACTTGAAGATTCGAAGGCACTTTATAAAAGTTTACTTGAATAAAAAATATTCTATTCTATTATATTCTATTCTAGATGTGCAGATAGAAGTGGGTTAACGTGGAAAGGATTTGGAAGTTTTAAAATTAAAACCATACACAATTATGGGTTTCTACGTGATATCATACCGGAACACTAAATTGCTTGGCGGTACATATTTTTCGGTAGGATGGTAACAAGCCACACCGAAAAAATAAAGAAATTATAAACCCTGTTGGAAATTGAACCCCATAACTTCCTGCTACTGCTGTACCAGAGAGCAATCGGTAAAAAATGGTTTTCATTTCACCATCTGCGAGTCTATCTGCGAGCTTAACATTTTTACAGATTTTCTTTACAAAAACTATTAAAACTTCTCTCGGTTTTTTACTCGGTGATAGTCAAATAAAATTGACACTTCAAGTATTAATAGTTATTTGTTCAACAAGATAGCAAAGGTTTTTTTGTTACGAGTGTCTAGTTTGAATCCTGAGCGAGCTAAAAGTTAGTCCTTAGTTAGTTATTTTTAGATGACTTAAGCGTCAAAGTAAAATAATCCTTGATTGTATTGATTTAAAGTCACAAATTCAGTACAACAAGCGTTTTAAATTCAAAACACTTTTTCACACTGGGTGAGCAAAAACTACTTTTGCTCACTGGTTTTGGGCAGCAAAGGCGCCCTTTTTGAGCTAGAGAGGTGAAAAAAATATTAAGGGATTATACTTAAAGGGAAAAATATTATGTACCTACAACTTGGTCTGCCGCCATTGGTCACCAATTTCTTTGTAAGGGGCTGGAGGCTGGTGGCATTATTTACGGTTGCAAAGATGTTACACACGCTGAAGCATAAAGATATAATATCTGAAGGGACAAAATATTGTACCGCGTGTCTCGCCGTCATTGTTACATTTTGGTATAGATGCATCTCTTTTACACTATCTTTAGCTGTCATTTTTATTTAGTCTCTTCATCTATGCTTAAAATTGACATCATAATTGACTATAGACAAATTTCAAAAAATTATTTTTGCCACGTAAAAATAAATAGAATTTGACAAATTTCGGCACGTGTAAATTGTGAAAAATATCTGAGTTTTAAAGAAAAGCTTTATTAAGTACTAGACATTCTAAATGTTAGTGATATTCAGCGTTACAAGTTCATAAACGTTTCACTAGCATTGTTCTGGTAACATTCCATAAACAAACTCGTTCATGTGTCGTGCGTGTCGTGCGTGATGAACTTGTGAACCGGCGTTGCTGTTGGCGTTTTCGTACGATTTGGGTTTTTTGTGTTAGTCCTTTGTTCGTTTCCATGTCACAAATGAAGTAATACACTTTCATCCGAGTGGTCTCTATTAGTATTTTGTGTTAAGTAGTGTAGTTCGTCAAAAGGAACGATGTTGAACGAAATGAGTGTGGAGAATGGCGGCGGCGACGCCAGTTCCAATGTGTCACCGACCAAGCTCATGGTGAACTACATCCCGGAGCTGATGACGCGCGACATGATGTACGCGCTGTTCTCCGCGATGGGCAAGATCGAGAGCTGCAAGCTGATCGCGAACCGGGGCTACGGGTTCGTGGAGTACGAGCGGCACGAGGACGCGGAGAAGGCGCGCGCCGCGTTCAACGGGCTGCTGATGCAGGGCAAGACGCTCAAGGTGTCGTTCGCGCTGCTCAACCCCGAGAACAAGACCAGCCACAAGCCCGACATGGAGTCCAACCTGTACATCAGCAACCTGCCGCCCGACATGACGCTGGAGCGGCTCAACGCGCTGTTCGGCCCGTTCGGCGCCATCACCAACAGCCGCGTGTCGCAGGGCATCGGCTTCGTGTGCTACGAGAGCCGGCAGCAGGCGGAGGACGCCATCGCGCACATGAACGGCCAGACGCCCATCCCGGGCGCGGGCGCCATCGTGGTGAAGTTCGCCAACAAGCCCAGCGCCAAGGGCGGGCAGCGCGCGCGCGCCCCGCTGGCCGCGCCGCTGTACAACGGCGCGGCGGTGTTCAACGGCGCGGCGCCCGCCTTCAACGGCGCGGGGCTGGGCGCGTTCGGCGCGCGGCCGGCCGCCTTCGCGCCCGCCTTCCCGCAGGCGTCGCCGCCGCCGCTGCTGCCGTCGCCCGGCAAGGCGCTGCCCTTCGTCACCAAGGGGCAGCAGCGCTTCAACCCCATGGCGGCCAGCAACCACGGCGCGCTGCCGCTGCTGGGCGCGCCCGCCAGCCCCGTGCCGCTGCTGGGCGCGCCCGCCGCGCCGCACCAGACCACCGTGTACGTGTACAACATCGGCGAGGACGCGGAGGAGCTGGCGCTGTGGCAGCTGTTCGGGCCCTACGGCGCCATCGACTCCATCAAGGTGATCAAGGACCCCGAGACCAAGAAGAACAAGGGCTTCGCGTTCGTGAACATGCGTGAGTACGACGAGGCGGCCATGGCCATCCAGGGCCTGAACGGCTACACGCTCAATGGACAGGTGCTCTCGGTTAGCTTTAAGACGCAGAAGAGAATTAACTAGTTACGGACGTTTTGAACGCCACCTCTCGTTTGTGATGGTCCCGGGGCCGAAAGCTTAAAGAAAGATTTCATTCCAATCTCAGAATATTTTTGTAGTGGAGACGCGAGATCCTCTATGTGCATTTCAGATTAGTGGCATAAGTATTTTTGTAAGATTACTATAGTTTTATACGGTACGGCGAGAGCGCCACATGACTACCTGTGAGTTGGCTTGGCAGTATCCTATATGTGTACTTGTATCCTATGATATGGTATTATATATTAGACTATGTATGGCCTGTCGGACATGTATCCCGGGGGCCGGCGCGCCTGCCAGTGACCCGGCCTCCGGCCCCCTTACCCTCCAGGTATTTTGTGTATTTTATTTTGTGTAAAAACCAAACATTGTATGTTTTTTATCATTAATAAATTTCATGTTTTAATAGCGTGTATTGTATATTTCTCTATTATTTTTTTTTCTCTATATACTTTGTCCCTATCCTCTCCTTATTTACTCACTATAATAATAATTATACATTATAATCCATAATAGAATATACATAATTATTTGTGGCAGTAGTGTTAACATGTACATAATATTTTTATTGTATTGTCCGTCCACAGGTCGGCTGTGTAAATCTGCTTGATTATTGCATGTTGTGTAGTGGCGCACAGAAATACGTTTATTTGTTTATGTTACCACAGGTTTTATGGCCCCCCGTTATTGTATTCGCCGTTAGTTATTTTTGATATTTTTGGCGCTATAACCAGTCTAGTTTCGGGAATCTGATGAGCTATAAAAGCGCTTGTGTCGCCTTGAGACTGTCACGAGCGATGTATCATATATGAGCTTTAATCTTCTTATACTTAATTTAAATGGATTGGACATTGTGTAGGTCTAAACATGTGAAATTTTAATTATGAGAGAACAATTTAACTTTTTCGGATGGACATGCAAATCTATAATAGAGTTGTAATGCTGCTAAGAGTGGTCCAAAAAATGCTATAGGATATGTTGAAATGACTGTGATTTTGAAACTGCCACAAGTAATAAAGTTAAAATGCTGTGTCTGTGACTGGTGTTGGAAATGTATAAAACATTGAAGTATTGAACAACAGGCGTCTTCACATGGTAAGTAGTATTGTAATAAACTTTTTAATTAATTCTGCAAACTAATTAAAACTTGGTACTGAAGGTACCTACCTACCTACTGAAAATGAATTTAGTTACATTTACATTCCAGTATGTGATAAGGATAACTGATAAGTCTTTATAGTTTTAATCCCCAATAGCAATGTTATTGGATTGAAATTGAAATGATAATGGATTCAAATCCCATGAATGAGTTCCCTCCCTGTTGATAAAGGAGATTGGCGAATTCCATAGCGTTTTTGACCCAGACAAAATGAACTGAACGCCCACATTCACGAATCAAACTTCTCATACTTGTTCTAGTAAACCAGACTAACAAAAAATTAAAGTCTATCAAATAAAGTTGGGAGAAAAAATATATTCACTTGTATTGCCACATAACGGTTATTTATAATATTGTGTACTTGTGAATAATTATATTTTTGATCCCCATCTTCTAAAAATATGGGGTTTACACAGAGTAAAAAATACTCTGAAAAATATTAATTAAAATTGAATGTTTTCTGAATCTGAACTGTTTTTAAAAATCCTGGGTCAAAATTCGCCAACCTCCTTTCGAAGCTTCTCACTTGGATGGAGGGGAATGGGGAATAATAGTCAAGTTTAAGAAGTATTAGGTTACATTAGGTTTACTCTAGGTAGTATGCCAAAAAGGTTTCGTAGGCTTTTGTAAGCCACATTGGATGGGATTCAGACTTATTTATATTTTAAGTATTTAATATTTTTTGAAGAATCAATAGCGCAGATGCTCATACATCCCCGCTGCCGCCCCACTTGTCATTTATCGATCTATTTGTCACCAAATAGATCGATAACTCTGCCACCAACTAGTTACTAGATCGATAAATCTGCCAACAAATAGATCGATAAATCTGCCACCAAATATGTAGATTGATGAATCACAGGTTAAGGTCAGTTCTTTTTACCTGACGTCAATAAATTGTACCCATTTACGTATGCTTTTAAATGCCAACGACAACAAATCTATAGTAGGTACTTCGTGATAATAAAAACATAACTGTTCAGATAAGGCCAGTTGAATAAATAAAAAAAAAAACATTTGATCAAACACGCCAAGTTACGTATCAGTTATCAGTTTATCACCATTCAGTGCTATTCATTTAGCTCTTCAGGTTTATATTACACAGGTTATACCATAATCCTTCTAGACGTCAGGAACATTCGGGATTGAACCTAACATAGCAGAATTTTTGAACTTGTCAGGATAACGGCCAGACTTTTCGCCATCCTAGCGACAATGCCATAGCGGAACTATAAACATGGCTGCAGGCAGCTAAAAGTGTTAGAGGCTTAAGGCTCCGCGCAAACGTAGACCCTCGTGTCGTGTATCGGATACAAGCCACCGTTTGATATTTTATTTTCATACAATAAACAAGTGTAAATTAAAAATTTTATTTTTAATTTACACTTGTTTAGTAGCTACATAATTAGACTCTGGATATCATCTAGGATCAGAGTACTTGTTATGACGAATCAAACGAGCCCAAACTCGATGGGGTTACGTCGTTTTATTACAGAGTTCCGATAGCCATCTTCCGTCTCCATCATCAGATCAGCTCCATGTCCCAATAATATTGCATTGCAATAAAGTTGCGCTCGCCTCGCTCGTATTTTTCATCGTATTTGTCATCCGATTTACACATAAATGCAAAATTTCGGCTCGATCAGAAACTGGGAAGTGGGTCTAATTCATCTTGCAAGATTTGACCCAAACAAACAAACTGGTCAAGCTAAATAAAAGCTTGTAATATGAAATCAACCAGCAACTGCGCAAACGTACCTAGACACCTTTTGTGCCCCATGCCGGGTACAGCTATGTAATATACGAATATGTTTGTCTTACTTGAATTCTTCAAAAAATAATCTGTTGAATATTTCAAAAAAGTTGCGCTCGCTTCGCTCGTATTTTTATTTAGTATCTATTCCCACTTTACTTTCTGATTAGAAAACCTCTACAAAGGCAGAGTGTTTTCTACGCTACGTTTTGCTTAAAAAAAGATCTGTTTTGTATTCACTTTTTTATGCTGCGTCGGAAATCCTGTCAAAGCCGTCCAAAATTTGTACTCGTTTTTGTGAAGCCGTGAAAAATTAACTACGGAGTCTACGGAAAATGAAAATCCTGATGGAAATATACCAACTAGGAATTCTCCAATCAGCTAACGATGCGTCAAAACCGATCGCGGTAGTTACGGGTATAATAAACTGCCATACGACGTAAATAAACTGCATCATTTTATTTCAAGTCCAAGAGGTTCAGATGCTCATAGCGAAATCGTTCTACACTGCAAGAGCGTCAGCGTTGAGCGGCGTCAAACTAGGGTACGTTAGGGCACCCACCGCGTTCAACGCAAACGCTTCTGCATGAACGCTCTCATACTTGGCCATATTATGTCTGAGTTAACCGCGCGACACGACGCACCACGCGCCCTGAAACGCCTCGTGTGTGCATAAACGTCCCCTTAGGGTGGAAGACACGGGTCTGCCCGCGAAATTCATATTTAATTAGGTTTTTCGCAATTTGTAAACTAATACGACAAAGTAGGCTTGTGGCCTTCTAATTGCGCCAGTGGAATTATCATTTTCACAGGTTTACATAAATATCTTTACTTGAAAGTGACCAGTTTAAGAAATTAATCGAAATACTGAGTTGGACGTGAGTTACTCACAAATTAGTCGATTCGTTTTCGTAATTCGTGAAAATATGATTCGAGGTGGTCTACATACAAAATGTACGTGCGCTTGTGCACTCATTCGATTCGTATTTTATTACTTAGTTTTGTATGACGCCCACCTCGAATCGCACCTTCACGAACACGAGGAAGTGCGTTAGTGCCACATGAAAGCGCTGTAAAATGCGCTTAATATATAAGTTAATAAAAAAAACGGTCCACGCCTTATAAGTATGAACGTTCGCAACAATGAACGAATTCCCTTTGAGTGTTGTTTTCGTGGCCTTTGTGTCGTCACTAATCGTCAGGTGAAATCGCAGTCGAGCGCAAATTTGTCGTTAAATAATCAAATAATGATTTGTCAATTTAAAGGTATTGTCCTGATGTTTCAAGAGCTGTTAGACTATTTACTTAGAAGGTTTATACTGGTCCATTACTATAAATATTAGTTAACTATAGACGATTTGGTCTACCTTTACCATGAATTGATAAAGTACGCCGTAAAATAAAAACATTGTTCGAACGCGCCAAGCACCTATCGATTTTACTCTTCATGCGTTGTCAATTTAGATCAATTGACCTGATACCCTAAGAGTTGGTCAATGATTTGTTCAAATGGTTTGTACAGGCACGAAATACACGAATAATGACACTAAGCCCCGATTTCACCAACGTCGAGTGACGTTTATCCAAGGAATAAATTGGGCGTTCTGACAGTTCTTGTATCGAAAGTACTGTCAAAATATCAAATTTACTCTCGGATAAGACTTATTTTACGTCGGTGAAATCGGCCCTAAGCAGAGTAGCCTGTAGTAGTAAGCCTGTCTTACTAAAACTTTACTATTTTATTTGATTTTAATACAATAATTATTTTAACAATTCTTTCTTTTCTTTTTTTTTTTAAAGAATATCAACCAAGTTGAACTTGACTAATATTCTCCTCTCCCCTCCAAATAAGCGGAAAGCTTGTGTCAGGAGTGGGCACGACAATAGTGCAACAGGTGGGATTCGAACCTGCGACCTTTCAGTTTTCAGTCCGCACCTTTAACCGTTGGGCTATTGAGGCTTGCGATTAGTGCGGACAAACAGACAGACAAAATGGTTATTGTGTATGGTTAGTGGAGGTTATGTTATCGTCCAAATCATCTTATTCAGAGAGTAACAAGCAGTTATTTCGATTTGTTTGTATAGAAACACTTTAAAGCATTTAAAATACTACTGCGTTAAGAAAGAAAACTAAAATCTAGAAGAAACCAGCATGTATGACAGTTTCCATAGTTATAGGTAGTTCTTAAAGGTAGTTCTAGTACTTCACACATCCTTGATGTGTGAAGTCTGCCAATGGCACTTGGCGTGAATAAGGCTTCCCATTCTGAGACGTTCCTTCAAATATGGTCGAGCGAAGCAATGGCTGGATCATGCGTCATGCCACCGGCGGGAACGGGCTACATTCTGTCTGCCCATCTTGAAATGAATTGAATTGTAGTATCTATGCTTTTTGTGGAAATATTATATTCTATTCTATCCTAAAAAAGTTGCATGAGTTAAATCGGCTTGGCATCCGGCTGCCCACAAGATAGTATAAAAACTTATTACAATGTAATAGCTGCATAATAATATTGTAAAATGATTGTTTTGAAAAGAGCAACTGCTGAGTTTATTGCCGGCTCTTCTCAGCAGAATCCGCTTTCCGAACCGGTGCACATAGGAGTATTTGACATAAAAAACCGGTCATAATTCAAAATCCCGAATTTGCTCTAACGCAACCCAAAATGCATGTTTCTTTATCTACAATAACCGGTTTATCGAAACGCAGCCCCCTCAACCCCCATGGTCCGGGCACCTGGCCACAAATCTCAGTCGGAACCCGGTCATTGTGTTAATCGTGTGTCTGTTGTCGGCGCTCTCGTTTGTGTTACATAGTTATTTGTGAAAAATGTCTTCGTGTAGTATACAACAGGATAAAATCGACTTAAACATGGAAGTAGAAGGTTAGTAATCTTATATTAAAGCATATTTAATTTAGTACCTTATGAATAATCTACCTTTATAGTCAATATTATAAGCCCCTTTTATGACGCATCTTTTAAATGAATTTTGAGATAAATTAGTGTTTTTGTTTATGTGTCGCACCTTGTCGCCTCAAATTATTTATGTAGACATTAAATTTAGACTTTTGAGAGGTAGAAGCTCTAAAAAAATCTCACCCCCATGTACCCCATAATTTTTTATCGTATTTCGAAGTATAGGAGAGAATATTATTATTAAAAAAATTAAGTGCATTTTTAGTATTTTTTTGTTGCAGATCCTTCAGAAAGGGTGAAAAAAATTAGTAGAATGGAGTTATACACCATTTTACAAGAGTTTAAGGGAAAAAAATGGAAGAAAAATTTTCTTTGCTGGAAGAAAGACTAATGCAAATGACTTCGTGTCCGCCTGAAGAAAGGAGTATTCTAACTCGTTCGTTAAGATATTTCAAGAGTAGTTTTAAGACAAATGGACAGCCGCCCGTAACACTGATGAAAGATTCATTAAAAACAATGTTGAATGGCTCAAAAAATCACTGAAGCTACCTGCATGGTCACACAAACCAGGACGACCAGTAAAACAGTGCGCTCAAGTTATATCAGAAGCTATTCTACCAATCGAACAGCTATCAGAGGAGGCCGCTGAAGCACGCAACAAACATTTGAGGAAATATCGCGTCGACTTTGCCAGAAAATTCTCTAGAGTAGACTGTAACAGAGATATTTTAAATAGGTTGTTGTTAACATCCGATCCACTTATCAGCTGCAACCGAGTCAAGCGAAACAAGAAAAGCAGACCTTTTTCCAAGGAATCATTGGCCATTTTAGTACCAAAGAGACCGGATGATAATAGCTCCGACGAAGAAGGCGATGGGGATAAAATGACTAGTGAACACGAAAGTAGTGATTCTGAATAATACGGTCTATGAAAATAACGACTTTTCGAAATATAGAAATTTGATTGTATTTTTCTAATTATTTTTTTATAATTTTCTTGTTATTTTATATTTTTTGATAATACATATATACAAAACTATGATATTGTATTCCCTTTTATTTCATAAAATGTCGAAAAAATTACTAAAATAATTTTGACCGGTTTTTCATATCAAATACTCCTATGTGCGGTGGTAGAGTCATGACGTGTCACTCATAAGAGCCACAGGTTGGCCTACGTGAAATAAATAATTTTGAATTATTTTTTTTGAGACGAAACCAGTGCCAAATACTGAGCCGGCGATGGCTTGAGATTACACCTAAAGAAATTGTCCACCAGCTCATGGCCTGCGAGCCGGGCGCGTAGCATGGCACTCATCCGTCCTTTTCAAGGGCAGGCGCTATAAATATTTTCGTCTACACAAAGTAGGAGCCGACGACCTTTTTTCACGTTAAGACTAGAGCCGCTTTGTGTACTTGCGAGTATCTAATAGTTAATAACTTAGTAGATAGTTATAGACAACATAATACTTATATTAGTGGTTTCAAAACAATACATAATAGTACATATAATTTTTATTCAAAAATACTTAGATTTTAGCGTAGGAAAAAAAAATATTTTTATCGACATTTTGCACGATTTATCAAAAACTATAATATACTAGCTGACGCCCGCGACGTCGTCCGCGTGGATTTAGTTTTTAAAATCCCACGGGAACTTTGATTTTCCGGGATTCCTTAGTCACCCTCCAGATTCTCAACTATATCTATAAAATCACGTCAATCCGTAGCTTTGTTACAGCGTGATTGACGGACAAACCAATAAACCAACAAACAAACATACTTTCGTATTTTTATTATGTATTAGTAAAGAAGAATTTTTACTACGATAGTAAAGGCGATCTAATTAAATTTAAGAACACAAAGGCTACTATTGTGACTTAAATATGAATTATGATAGATAAATTCTATCGAGTACTTTTTTGTCGAGAATAATGAGTACTTTAATCATGTAGTACATAATTTTTATGTATCATCTATAGTTTTCTCAGCACACGCCAAATAATCCATTTTATAGGCAAAATTTTGCTACTTTGGGTTACATTATTGCAATTTTCTTAAGGATCTTAATTTTTTGCAAATAAATTATAGCCTATGTTACTTCCCGATAACTTAGCTTTCTATTGGTGAAAAAATGGTTAAAATCGGTCCAGTATTTTCAGAGCCTATTCGGTACAAACAAACAAAAAAATCTTTCCTCTATAATATTAGTATATAGATAAAAATAAATAAAAAATCTGTTTTGGAATGTACAGATAAAGCCCTTTCATATGATACCCTACTCGGTATAGTTATCTTACTTGGAAATTTCAAACCACCGATTTTCCCCCTTTTTGACCGAGCGAAGCGAGGTCTCTGAGTTTACTAGAGCGATTTGCACTTGTCCGTCCGTCCGTCTGTCCGTCCGTCCGTCCGTCCGTCCGTCCGTCTGTCAGAGCCTTATAACTTTTGAATTACTGAACGTAATTACTTCAAATTTAGATATAATATGTAAACCGATGGCCTCCAGCCGAAAATGGCTTAAAAAGTTATAAAAATCTTTATTTCAGGGGGGCTCTCATAGAAGCGAATGCGAAGTAAAAATTTTTTTTTGCGTTTCATAGGGTTTCTGTGTATCATTTTAAAGACAATTTGGAATAGAGTACAAACGTATTTTTTTTTAAATTTTTTTCCTAAAATTGACGAAATGGGGGGCTTTCAAAGTGGCGATTTAATACGCTCGCTTGAAGACGCTCTCTGGGAAAATTGGCTATATATTTTCAAGCTGTACTTATTTTTTTACTTCACTTGTATCCTGTACTTGAACAACAAATACTAAAATTATATGAATATTATAAAGAAACGAGATTATTTAATTTTTAATGAGCATCAGTAAATTTCACATAGCTTCACAATAATGCTAATAGATGGCGCAGTCATTAACTATTCCATGGAACTATGAGTTACGACTACGATCTATCCCAAAAACAGTTTTGCGTCGAGCATTATTATTTAGGTACATAATATAATAACATATTATTCAATTAAAATTATTCTTAAGTTAAATATCAAACTTCAATAAACTATTAATTGCTGCATTCTGTATATTTTCTATTCGCGTCGATAGATGACGATTTGTACAGATGCCCCTAACCTGTTTTCACACCTACATAATAATTCGATGTTTTCACTGACGTTCCCTAACCTTTACGGGCTACCTATGATAAGTTAGGTGATGATTACTGTCAACTTCTTTATCACGATCCTGTACGGGACACCAAAAAGGACATTGGGACCGGGGACGGATGTTAGGACAGGATTGTGTTTTGGAGCTATAACCCGTGTCATTAAAGAAAGGAATTGTAAATGGCGTCGCTAATCATTCCCTCTCACTCGCACACGTCGTTACAGCACGCAAAAAAATTGAGTCTGTATCTGCTTGCACACTGTGTTTTTGTTACTGTTCTTTGTCTTGTTTTCTGTTAAGTTTTTTCGTTGTTATTGTCGTTCGTATGCTGTTTATTGATCAATAATTATCTTACGTTTAAAAAATGAGCTTTAATTTAATGAGCATTTACGCGAAACGAGGAAAGATTCTTCGAAGTGATGAGGGTGAAATCGTATATAATGTTACAAAATATTTTGAAGAAGAAATATAAAATACGTTGCGACCTGACGCGAAACATACAAGATAAGTTAGAGGACTTAAAGATAACAAGAAATAAATAAATACCTAGAGATATTAAACATGTGCTAACTATATAAATTAATAGTATATTTAATAACATAATATAGGTACATAAATTAATAAGGTATCAACACAAATACTAAATAAATAATATAAACATACAATGTGTGTCTGTATAGCTACACATATAGCAGCCCAGCTTCGCTTCGTTTTTTGCTGACGGTCCAACCTGTGCCTGTCATTACAAGTACAAGCCGCCATTTCAGATTCCTTTCTTTATTGACACGGCTTATACCTACGTGAAGAGACTCCTACATAGGGGATGATTTAGGTATGTTTGGTGAAAACGGGCATAATAATAATGTCAGTTTTGGTCGTCATGTATCGATTGAATGAATAATCATGGGATACCGTTACCGCGAGGTCTCAGTTCGGGGCGAACCACTAGTTTAATTAAACTAAAAATAATTTTCCATTTCTTTTATTCCAATGATGTTGGGCTACGATTATATACAGCTATTCTAAATTTCATGTCGATAGCTTTAATAGTTACTAAAATAATCCGGGACAACTGGAATACAATTTTAAAATTCCTTGTTTATCTATAGAAAGGTTGTCTCAAACAAGAGAACAATAAAACTTTTAATTTGCAAAAGGCCCGTTAAAAGATTTTTTTCAAGACGCTTTGAGTATTGGGGACAGCGATTGATCTGAACTTTGAATACATAGGTTTACTTAACGGAATTTTTTTCCATACTGGAATGGATATCTATACATATAATAAAACAGAAACGAAACCAATTCTGTACATGAAATAGATTAAAAAAGGGGTTTTGCTTCTAATTGTGTTCAAGATACAGATATCAAAACAGAAGCTAAATTTTTTTTGTCTGTTTGTTTGTCCTTCTTTCACGTAAAAACTACCGCACAGATTTCTACAAAATTTTATACCGTGGTAGCTTATTACTCGGGTCAACATCTAGGCTAATTTTTATCCCGGAAAATCAAGGAGTTCCCGAGGGACTTTAAAAACTAAATCCACGCGGACAAAGTCGCGGGCAAGCTAGTTCCATATATTATTAATAATAATTTTATTATAATACTAAGTCAAGGTAGAAAATAGGCTCGTGATTCCTCGACTGCGCCTCCAGAGGGTCCGAAAGACATTTGTGGGAATGGGCGTGACGTTCTATAATAAAATTCCACAGTCGATCTTAGACTTGCCTTTACACAAGTTTAAGAAAGCAATTAAAACTTCTCTCATGGAAAAAGCATATTATATAATTGAAGACTATATTAATGACAAAAAAGCGTGGATATAACTCGCTCCAGCGATTCATGAGACAGTAATAATCAACCTGTGTAACAAAATTATCCTGTGCTATTCAGTGTTTCTACTTTATTTGTGTCTAAGTGATGTCTTAAAATTAGCATTTGAATATTAGTTTTCAGTTTGATGCCTTGACATGGGTAGCATAAGTAGGTATGTCACGCACTCTTTAAACATTTCTGTGGTGGTGTCGTGTGATGCGGGTTGTTACGTTCCCTCAAATATGGTTGAGCGAAGCAATGGCTGGGTCATGCGTCATGCTCGTGAACGGGTGCCACCGGCGGGAATGGGGCTACTTTATGTCTGCCCATCTTAAGATAGAAGTTAGTCTGTATGCATTTTTGGAACTTTCCTCATTGTGGAAACACTGCATATATAGCATAGTATTTACTGTATTGTAAATCTGTTTTGAAAAGAGCAACCGCCGAGTTTCTTGCTGGTTCTTCTCGGCAGGAAAGGCATTCCGAACCAGTGGTAGATTCATTGACCATTCAAAAGCACTTGTAAAAGTTTATTTGAATAAAAAATATTTCTATTCTATTCTATTCTATTCTAAATCTTACCCCCGTGTTTTGCAAGTAAACACCCCTTTTTCTTGTTGAGTTTTCAAAGTCGTAGGTACGAAACCTACGCGCGAAGACGTGACGCGAATTCATGACGTCCGCGCATTTTGCATTTTTTTTTGCTTTGAGTTTTGACTCCTAACCTAGGTATGATTGAAGGACCTACCAACAAACAAACACACTTTCGAATTCAGAATGTATAGCAGTTATTTCTCTTCTATTGTATCTTAGAAAGTCTGTAGTTAAGTAATATATCGGGAATGTATTTATATGAAGGGAAGTAAGATTGTATAGTTAAGGTCACTCCGTCCACAGACAGATTCCATGGAAAAGAACCCTTTTGTATTATTTGTTATGTTTGAGCATTGCGGAGAATTAATATCAACGCTCTAAGGAAGCATCCACACTATGCTCTTCCTTCGTACAATCTGAGTATCTTTAAAACAAGAGTGAATTAGACTTTAGAGGCATCTTATAAGAAAACGACAAGGCATGTAAAATACATCATCAGTTCATCACTTTCTATCAGGGATGATAGTGAGACTATCTTTATTATTTCAATTTTTTATTATTATTTATTGTTATAGCGACTTCTACTTGCTCTTCGGGGGTATGTGATTCGATTCTCAAGCATGCACCTCTAACTTTCCGGAGTTATGTGGATACTCGATGATTCCTGCGACTTCGTGCGCGTGGATTAAGGTTTTTAATTCCCGCGGGAACTCAGTTATTTTTCCGGAGATCAAAGTTCGGGATAATACTTTTTAACTGACTGAAAGTTTATGAGACCTATGCCTAGTACCAAAACTACGTACTCTGGTTAAATAATGAAGTAAATTGTTTAGGCAAATATGAATAATATCTTTTTCATGAAAAGCATTTGACCTTACAAAGGGTATATTCGAATTACATTCGCAATAAAGTTCGACGTCCCAGTTCGTAAGGATGTCTGGGACCTGGGTATATATTACAAAATATAGAATATATTATACATATTTTTATTTGGTAATATCCTAAGGTTTTAACTTGAAGCTCGAGTTTCGATATGTAGCTATGTAGTTTTGTTTTAATTTTTAACTAAAACAAACCGGCAACGAATCAATATTTTTTTTGCTTTCAATCTCAAAAATCCCAAAAAATTAAAAAAAAAGTTTCACCATTTTCTTATACTTACTTAGGTCTTATGCGAGTTTTATCGTAAAGTCGTAAGTCTTAGTCTACTTTTCAAATAATGTACCTACTCATAGAGAATGGAAGATTTTTTTGCATAAAAATAGTTCAAATAAATAGTTAGTTCAAACGTGATTTTCATAGAGCATGAAATGGCGATTGCTTAAAATCACTACTTTTCGAGATAAAATAATATTGTTGAGCGATTTATATACTGAAGGATATCACCTGTTTTTGCTTTAGGGGTGGTATTTGTAATTTAGAAAAAGGTTATCTAATCTAAGTTGGTATGAGATAAAATACACACATCAAAAGTGTCTAGGGATCAAGCATTTTTATGCGGATTTCTTGAGATTGAGATGTGGCTTTGTAATAAATTTATGATTTTATAAATTTATATGGATCCTTTTTGGTGCATTTCATAATTTCATAATCAGCGATTAAAATCCTGCCAGGAAGTCCATCCTTATAGTGGTGGAACCATCATGGTATGGGCGGGTATTTGGATCGGCGGAAGAACTGAGTTGATTTGGATCAGAGGCAACCTCAACGCTCAAATTTATGCTGAGACGATTGTATCAGACGTCATCGTTCCTCTACAAGTGCAAATCGGTCCCTTATTTCAGTTAATGCATGATAATGCACGACCGCACACCGCAAGAGTTGTAAGACAGACTCTCGCCGCAGCTAACATCAATGTCCTGCCCTGGCCTGCTCAGTCGCCAGACTTGAACCCGATTGAGCATGCATGGGATATGCTACAGAGAAGAGCTCTGCCGAATATGGAGGGTATCCAGTGGCAAGAAGACCTTTTTTTGTTGTTGCAACGAACATGGGCGGCCATCCCACAGCGTGATTTGGATGAACTCATTTTGAGTATGCCAAACCGATGTTCTTGTGTTGTTAGTGTTCGCGGTAGAAACACGGATTATTAATTGTTTAAGTTACCCAATAAAATTTTAAAGAAAACTGTTATTTCAGTCTTTTTTTCGAACTTTAATGTTAGTGGTTCAAATGTCAAAAATCCCTTTATTAGGAAAATGGCAAATTTCTTTATTAATGCAAAGGTGACTTGGTTTATCGTTACTGTGACAAACGAAAACACTTTATTTGATGAATCCTTAAAGAAAATTTTAATTAATATCAATCAGGAGAAAAGTTATTGCAAAAATATATGTTGATCCCTAGACACTTTTGATGTGTGTATTTTATTCCTAAAACCTCAATCCACGCGGATGAGCTAGTTAGGTAAAACGATTTTATCTACTCCAGCATCGAAAAGTTAAAATTTCGAGTTTGACAGCTGAATCGAAATGAACCCTCTTTCGGTTTTGCTTCTCATTTCGATGCAGCTCGTTTTATGGGAGCTGAATCGAAATGGTTATCTTCTTAAAATAGGATACCTAAAGCTAAGGCTCTGAGTTCTGGCACTTTTGTACCGTTCATATATAACAGAGGCGCCACAGGCGGCTGGTGGCGGCTTACGGAGTTACTTTTTGTTGACAGAGGCGCCACAGGCGGCTGGTGGCGGCTTACGGAGTTGATGGTGGATTGGATGGTGAGACTTTCTCCGTCCGTCCGTCCGTCCGTCTGTCACAGTCGATTATTTCAGTAACTATTAAAGCTATCGACATGAAATTTGGCATAGTTGTGTATAATAGTGGCCCAACATCATTGGAATAAAGAAAAATCGAAAATTATTTTTAGTTTTATTAAAAACTAGCTGATGCCCGCGACTTCGTCCGCGTGAATTTAGTTTTTGTTTTTTTTTTTGTATTAAAACCTTCCGTGGAACTTAAGGAACATACAAAAAAATAAATTAACCGAATTGGTCCATTCATTCTTGAGTTATGCGCTTACCAACATTCATTTTTATTTATATAATAAGAAAGGGGGAAAATCGGGGGTTTGAAATTTCAAAGTAAAATAACTATACCGAGTGGGGTATCATATGAAAGGCCTTTACTTGTGCATTCTAAAACAGTTTTTATTTATTTCTATATATAATAGTTTTTGAGTAATCGGCCAAAATGTCGAAAAAAATACCGTCCCCCCCCCCCCTATCTCCGAATTTTACCAATCGAAAAATCTGAAATAATTATGGTCAATAGAGGTTTATGTATATTTTACAGGAAAAATAAAAGCAACGCGAAATTTTTTTTAGTTTGATTAAAAAGGGGAAAATCGGGGGTTTGAAATTTCAAAGTAAGATAACTATACCGAGTGGGGTATCATATGAAAGGCCTTTACTTGTGCATTCTAAAACAGTTTTTTATTTATTTCTACATATAATAGTTTTTGAGTAATCGGCCAAAATGTCGAAAAAAATACCGTAATAATAAGGGGGGGGCTTATCTCCGAAGTTTACCAATCAAAAAATCTGAAATAATTGTCGTCAATAGAGGTTTATGTATATTTTACAGGAAAAATAAAACCAACGCGCTAACTAGCATAGTTTTTTTTTTATATTAACAATAAACCTCTACAAACAAAGTTAACGATAAATAAGCAAATTAATTTATTATTATCGTTTTACTTTTACTTTTGTAGTACGGAACCCTCGGTGCGCGAGTCCGACTCGCACTTGGCCGGCTTTTTTTTCTATTGAATTAGCTACTTAACTTATGTGGATGTATAATGAAAACAATCGAAACGTTATACTTAATACTATGTTTATGCCGCTGCTAATTCTCTGTTAATTCGCATAGATTAAAAGTAAAATAATCAAAATGTTGAAAAAATAAAAGAAAAACAGTCTTTGGAAAATATTTGTTGAGAAAATTAATTCCGAACATTTTTTTATATTTCAAAGCGAACTTAGATCCAAGATCCAAAAGGTTTACTTGTATTTCTGTAAATACTAGATGATGCCCTCGAATTCGTCCGCGACGTGGATTAAGATTTTTTTTAAATTTCGCGGAACTCATTAATTTTCCGGGATAAAATGTAGCCTGGGTTAATCCTGGTTATAAGCTATCTCTATTCCTTTCAGCCAAATCGGTTCATTCGTTGTGACGTGAAAGAGTAACAAACATCCATCCATACATCCATCCTCACAAACTCTCGCATTTGTAATACATATTAGTAGGATGGAAGTCAGTGACCTTATAGTTTCATGTTCCGGCATACTTACAATTAGTCCATTGAAAAGTTACATTTGGGGTTGCGTTTTTTAGAGGACGCAATTTTATTTTTTTGATGTGTAGGGGGGTCAGTGTAATGCTAAAACCAAGTTTGTGGGGTCGCCACCCTTGTCCCACGGCCGCCATCTTGAAAATAGGGGTTGAAATGGTTTTTACGATATATCTCTTAAACTATTTATCTGATAAAAAAATTTGCTATTATTTTTTGTTGCAAATTAAATTCTCTACAACTTTGGTCCAGTAACTTTTTACCGTAGAACTATAAAATAAAAAAGTTATAAGCGAAAATGTTCAGAAATTCGAGAAACAATAACTGATGACACATTATTAGTACACACGTATAATATATGTATAGTTAAGAGTACTGAAAAATAGTACTCACTTCGGAGCGCTGTAAAACCTTAGCTATTGACTTAATGTAAAAATGTTCCGTATAAAAGTTGTTCCTCAAAAAACGATCTACAAAAATGGTCTGACATCATTTTTTCGTAAAATGATTAAAAAAAAAGTTATATCGAAAAATAGAAATTTTTTCTCGAATTTCTGAACATTTTCGCTTATAACTTTTTTATTTATAGTTCTACGCCAAAAAGTTACTGGACCAAAGTTGTAGAGAATTTAATTTGCAACAAAAAATATTAACAAATTTTTTTAACAGATAAATAGTTTAAGAAATATATCGTAAAACCATATCGTAAAAACCATTTCAACCCCTATTTTCAAGATGGCGGCCGTGGGACAAGGGTGGCGACCCCACAAACTTGGTTTTAGCTTTACACTGACCCCCCTACACATCAAAAAAATAAAATTGCGTCCTCTACAAAACGCAAGGTAGGGCCTAAAAAATGTAACATTTCAATGGACTAAATATAAAAAATTCTTTTTAAGCAACCGACTTCAAACTCCCGCTTTACTACATTACACACACACTATACAAAGTAGTTAATTTAGTGTTGATATTTTAAAAACTACTCGACCGATTTCGATAAAATTTATATGGGACCACCTGAGATGTATGCCTTTGAAACAAAAAAAAAAAAGAATTTTTCAGATCGGTTCACACGTCTTCGAGTAATCGGTGAACATACATAATCTCCTCCTTTTTTGAAGGCGGTTAAAAATAGCATTAATTAATCCTCAAAATTATGTCTCGTTGAGCCGTAATCGTTATGAGTTATCCATAGATACCTACTCCATCCATGCGTATTGCAAGTGTATTGTACATACACTTGTGGTTGTGTGTATATGGAGCCCCGGCCGTTAGGTAAGGGCGTTCACCGGTTATCAAGCTGTAGGTATGATAATTACTCGTCTGAAACGCCTTACGCCGACGACTGCTCGAGTTTTTGTTACCAGAAACTGGGGTGGCCATCAACTGTTATAAAAATCTTGATTTGTCCCAAAATGTGATGATACGAATAATAATAATATTCATCATCATTAGCAACCCATCAACGGCTCACTACTGAGCGCAGAGAAGAGTTATAGGCCATAGTCCACCACGCTGGCCCAATGCGAATTGGCGGACTTCACACACCTTCGAGAACATTATGAAGAACTCTCAGATGTGCAAGTTTCTTCACGATGTTTTCCTTCACCGTTGAAGCACACTTGCTTATTTAATTGCTTAAACGCACTTGACTCCGAAAAGTCAGAGGCGCGGTGCCCGGGATCAAACCTGCGACCCCCCGAATAGGAGACCACAGTCCTAACCACTAGGCTATCACTCTTCTTAAATATTATTAATAATAATATACAAAATTTTTTGACGTGATAACGTCTTATAAACCGATGAACACCGGCTGCACGCACGAAAAAGTGTCACGTTACGCCTGAGCCTGCGCGTGCATGCGAGAGCGCGGAACAAGCGATAGAGAGGTACGATCGGCCCAAGCGTTGGCTTGTGACTAGAGAAAATTGTAATTTTCAATTAACTAACTCCTTTGTATTATACAAAATATTGATAATTCAGTGATAATAATTCAATTCAATTCATAAAAGTATGCAATTTTTCATCAATGTTTCTTTATGACGTTATCACGTAAAACTATCAAATTTCAAAATTCAAAATTATTTATTTCACGTAGGCCAACCTGTGGCTCTTATGACAACTTATGACTCTACCACCGGTTCGGAAAGCGGATTCTGCTGAGAAGAGCCGGCAAGAAAGTCAGCAGTCCGTATCGTCCGTAAACTGAATTTTTTTGTATATATTGAAACTGGTTTATTTTTGAAACCAGTTTAAAAACTATCCCTTAGTCGCGCAATGCAGGAGTCAGGACAAATCCCAGGGAACTTCGGACCGATGGCCGCCGGACTATTTTTTCTTTTGCTTCTGACGTATACTCATATCGTGATTGTAAAAAAATATTATGTACAAGTTTAAACAACGATTAAGAATTCCTATTTACTTGACCAGGTATTTATAGCCAGCAAAATATTAAAAAAAGAATAAAAAAACCCGACTGCTTTAAAGAATATAAATTACAATATCATTTATCAAATAGATCGTAAATGGTCATTATGAATGAAAAATGATAAGAGAAACCAAAAATGATATTCAAATACCTATAGAATGACACATGACACCCCGTTTAACATAGAGAACATAGTTCGTCGACTTACATTTTTTCGTTTTCACAATATGGCGTCTGGTGGTCGCCATATTGAATTTTGATTACGGTCATGTCTTTAGTTACGATTAACGTAAGAATCATCAAAATCGGCCCAAGCGTTTGGTCTCTAGAGTTCCACAAACATACACACATAGACTGATAAACACTTTAGAATAGAATAGAATAGAAATATTTTTTATTCAAATAAACTTTTACAAGTGCTTTTGAATAGTTGATGAATCTACCACTGGTTCGGAATGCCCTTCCTGCCGAGAAGAACCAGCAAGAAACTCGGCGGTTGCTCTTTTCAAAACTTTACAATACAGTAAATACTAGGTATGCTATATTATATGCAGTGTTTCCACAATGATGGAAGTTCCAAAAATGCATACCGACTAACTTCTATCTCACCTACCCTCCTTTGCGTCGCACAGTTGGGTAAAAACTAAAAATTCACCCACTAGACTAGACTGTCATCTGTGACATCAATTTTACTAGCTTTCGCTTCGAAGGTACCAAGACCAACCTTCGTCCGCATAGTTTAGCATAGTAGTTTTTAAAAATGTCTCAAGATCTATTTGCTTCTAGGGAATAAAAAGTAGCCTCGGTTTCATTGATTGATTCGGGCTTAAGCGTCTTAGAGAGCAGTGGAAATACGAGAAAATATGGCTTCACGTTTGCCTCATGGCATGACCTGCCACAACAGAAGGCAGGTCGTATCATCCCTTCCTTTTCCGGGATAAAAAGTAGCCTATGCCACTCGCAAAGTCCTCGACTTCACACCATAGATTTAGGATTAGTAATCGCTTCACTCTACTAGACACCGTCGGCGTACTAGTAAATTACGGCAATTCATAGTACGCCGGAACTGGCGTACCCACATAGTCTCGTAGCAACCAATGTAGGATTAGTAAGTAATCTACTAGATACTCTACTAGATACCGTCGGCGTACTAGTAAATTACGGCAATTCATATTACGCCGGAACTGGCGTACCCACATAGTCTCGTAGCAACCAATGTAGGATTAGTAAGTAATCTACTAGATACTCTACTAGATACCGTCGGCGTATAGTAAATTACGGCAATTCATATTACGCCGGAACTGGCGTACCCACATAGTCTCGTAGCAACCAATGTAGGATTAGTAAGTAATCTACTAGGTACTCTACTAGATACCGTCGGCGTATAGTAAATTACGGCAATTCATATTACGCCGGAACTGGCGTACCCACATAGTCTCGTAGCAACCAATGTAGGATTAGTAAGTAATCTACTAGATACTCTACTAGATACCGTCGGCGTATAGTAAATTACGGCAATTCATATTACGCCGGAACTGGCGTGCCCACATAGTCTCGTAGCAACCAATGTAGGATTAGTAAGTAATCTACTAGATACTCTACTAGATACCGTCGGCGTATAGTAAATTACGGCAATTCATATTACGCCGGAACTGGCGTACCCACATAGTCTCGTAGCAACCAATGTTTGACGTTTTCAAGCAGAATATGATATCAGGTTGCCGGTATCTAGTTGCGACTTTGCTACCAATCCTAAATCCATTTCCAATTTACCCATGCAAGAGATCGTGTTGACTCGTTGCTACTGCTCCTGCGTGATTGAAGGATAAACAAAGTACACTTTCTGCACCTAGCTTTTCCTCAAAACCATACCAATACAAAAGCCAATACACCACTTCAATTTCGAATCAATCAATTTCGATGGAACCACCTCTGAAGTATGACCTGCCAAATAAAAAAAGAATCATCAAAATCAATTCATAATTGGCGAAATAATCTCTAATAATAAACATAAAAATTTAGCCTTTTTGAAGTCGGCTAAAAACAACAAACAAACACACTTTCCGCATTCATAATACATAATAGGTATTAATCATTCATTCATCATTAGCAACCCATCAACGGCTCACTACTGAGCGCGGGTCTCCTCTCAGAGAAGGGTTATAGGCCATAGTCCACCACGCTGGCCCAATGCGAATTGGCGGACTTCACACACCTTCAAGAACATTATGAAGAACTCTCAGGTGTGCAGGTTTCCTCACGATGTTTTCCTTCACCGTTGAAGCAAGTGATATTTAATTGCTTAAACGCACTTGACTCCGAAAAGTCAGGGGTGCGTACCCGGGATCGAACCTGCGACCCCCCGAATAGGAGACCACAGTCCTAACCACTAGGCTATCACTGCTTGTAATAGGTATTAATAATAGTGAGGATTAAAAAGGTAGCATTTGCTCCCGCAACTTCGTTCGTGTGGAATTAGTTTTCGGGTTGGAATTTTCAAAAGCTGTGAAACACGGTCTTGTCGAAGCAAAATACCAAGTTCATAGATATAACTTGAAAAATGACAGATTTTCATACAAACTTTCACCGCCTAGTTAACTCCCTTAAGGGTGGAATTTCAAAAAACCTTTCTTAGTGGTTGCCTAGTGGCTACTTTATAAAAATAACCTACTGTTAAAATTTCACGTCTCTAGGAAAAGCGGTTTAGGCTGTGCGTTGGTATATCAGTCAGGCAGGACTGAATATAAATTAATAATATACTTACATACTATATTATTATCATTGCTCGTCCCGAATTCCGAATGCCCATTCGCGGTCTTATCATCGCGGACTTGACATTCGAAATTCGAATTAAGTATGTAGGTACACGTAATCGAATGACATGCGCGGAAACACGTTTAGCATCTAATGTATATTAACATAATGTAGAAACGGCAAATACATGCGATAACAATTTTCATTTCATTATTTTAAAGATAAAACTACTAATTTGGTGAGACCTTGGAAGTTAAGTTTATTGTTGCTAGTGGACTGTTTAAGGTGGAAGACACGGTTCTGCCCGCGAAATTCAAATTTAATTTGGTTTTTCGCAAAAAAAAATACTGAGTTGGACGTGAGTTTAACTCACAAATTAGTCGATATTTTGATTAATTTCTTAAACTGGTCACTTTTAAGTAAAGATTTTTATGTAAACCTGTGAAGATGATAATTCCACTGGCGCAATTAGAATGCCATAAGCCTACTTTGTCGTATTAGTTTACAAATTGCGAAAAACCAAATTAAATTTGAATTTCGCGGGCAGACACTTGTCTTCCACCTTAAGAGTAACCCGTTAGCACGAGTGAATCCGAGTATCCATACAAACTACAGGATTAAATTGATATTTAATATCAAGGTTTGCTCTTTATTTATTTTTTAATTATTTTTATTCAAGACAGCCCTTACCTGCGATTTCACCTGATGTTAAGTGACGATGCTGTCTATCAGTAGTAGCGGGCTAACTTAGGTGTTATGGCAGTTTTAATTAAAACATGGGGTATGTTTGTTATTGGTTTCTAGTCTACACGCTCTATCGTACCAGAACCGTAGTACTATTATATATTCTGTGCCAGAACGCTAAAACGCTTGGCAACAAGTCTGATGGTAGGGTGATAGCTCACCACGGCCAAAACCTCCCACCATACAGGACTAGAGATATTTCAGGAATTATGAATTCCCAAATTGCCCCCGCCGGGAATCAAATCCGAGACCTCACACTTATATATATCGAATTGAACCGGGGATATTCTATTTGGTGGTATTCTGTTTGGTAGTTCATACTTCAGAGGTGGTCCCATATAAATCTTATCGAAATTGATTTAGGTGTTTTAGAAAATCATTATCTATACATATACATATCGACGGGTTCCGGGCTATTTGTATTAACCGACATTTTTGAAACTTTACACCAGAGCAGTTTAAAGTTTCGATTTTTAGAAAAAAAAATAACTTTAGCAAATCGCATTATTTCTTTAAAAAGAAAGATAATACTGTTTTTATAACATATTCCCCATAATATTAATTTTTTTTCTAATATTCCTATTTTTAACGAAGATAAATGTCGCTTAATACAAAATGACCCATATTTTATTTTTTTTTGTTCCAGGCTAAATGACTTACCCGCCTATAATTATTGTTTCTTATTTCAGGCTAAATGACTTAACCGCCTAGGCATGCAAATAATGGCACTAAGCTAAGTGCTTTAATCAAAGAGTTGGTCATATTTTAAACCTAAGCTTATTGATTTAAATACCATATCTTAAACTTATTAATGTATGGCTAATTAGTTTATGCGACTGATTTTTTTTTAATAAATTGTTTGTAATCATACTTGAATAATGAAGTTTGCAGAAATTGGCGGTTAAAACATTGATAAATTAAAAGGTACATACATAGGGTGTACCTACCTATCTTGTTAATAATATGAAATGAGAAATAAAACACACATTATAAATTGTTTAAAGATAAGTTTTTTATTTAAAATGACAATCACCTAGGAACAGCAGTAACTTCTTAGCTTACCAAGGTAACAACTAAAGTTTTTATCACAATTGTATAGGAATCAGAAGTTAAACAGTCTTTTGATTACGTAGCCTACAGTCTTATTACCTGAAATAATTATTCTCATTGTTCTTCATTCCTAAACTTTAACATTTAATTATATAAAAACTTCTTTTAAAAAAAAAAAAAAGTAGGTACTCCTTTTTAAAAAACAAATGAAAAATCTCTTCAATTACAAAAAAAGGTTTATCTATAAAATAATTTCTTTTTAAAATAATCACAAAATTATAATATTTACGAGCGTTTCTTTGGTTTTCATTTCTTTACTTATTTTCTGCTATATTTTTTTCTAACTTTCTCAGTAATCAAAATCAAAAACATCTCCCGCTAAAAAAAGTTTTGAAGTTTTCTTACTTATTATACGGGGTTATTTTTCAATGACTGGCCAAATTTTCACTGGGCGTTCTACCCATGAATAATAAACTTTCACTATGGGACTGACTGAAATCACGAAAAAAAATCAGCTGTTTCATACATTTTAGTCGAGTAGGTGTTGATATTTTGTAGGAAACAGCTGATTTTTTTTTTCGTGATTTCAGAGTTGGTCCCATAGTGAAAGTTGTTCATATTCATGGATAGTTAGTAACAACCTGTGAAAATTTGGCCGGTTATTGAAAAATAACCCTTTAAATACTATCCCTAGTTTCTCTTCAATAACAAAAATAATTTTTATCTCCTATGACAAAAATAAATTGTAGTTCACTACAGTAACAAAAAATAATAATCAAAATTATAAAAAATAACATGTTAGTTAAAATTCAACCAATCTTTTCCTTCTTACTTTCTAATTTATTTTTCTTCTTCTTTATACTTAAACACTTGCTATTTTCCCATCAGACATAATGAAAATTGCTTAATTTGGCAGGTCTGTTTCGTCTTCAATATCAGTATCGATCAGTGTATCTTTGCCAGTATTGCTGGATGGTAGGTTGATATATTCTGAATGAAATATTCTTGGGATAGCGCCAGTGTCACATAGCTTTTTCAGGTCATTATATTTTGCTTTTGTGATAGGAAGCTTTGATTTATATTTTGCATTGAGTAGTTTCGGTTTTGCATAAATTTGTATGGACTCTTCTTTTGTATCATCTTGCATGCTATATTTGACGACCATCACGTTTGGCGTAGACTTCTTGAATGTTGCTACACGAATCTTGCTTATTTTACCGACAAGGTTTCCCTTGAAATATTTTTCGGACAATTCTTCATAATTCTTGAAGTCTTCGTGTGTAAGGCCTTCCACCTGATAGGGTCCTGGATCCTTTCTAGCTAGCTGACAAATTGTCAGCCACTGTGAAGGCGCCCATACCGTTGTGTGTCGAACAGAATTTTCTATTGTAGCGTGAATACTGTCTACTGTCATCTCTGTGTGTCCTGGCAGCAGATAATTCATCTGTATAGTTTCTAAATTTTTTGACATCAACAAAGCGTTGTGGATGGCTGCCAATACGATCTTGTTTTTATTTTGCCCGTGGCATAAATCCGAGTACAAAATTAAACTTTTAACGGTTTCACGTTCATCAACGTTTTCTATGTACTTTTGCAAAATAGTGGAAATCTCATTACCACCTCTTTTGGCTTCCGTTTCTCCCCAAACATAGCAGAAACCATTGCGGGTTACACTTTCGTAAAAACACGAGTTAAAAACTGCGTATTTTCTTGAATAAAAGAGTGTCATGCCGTTTCCATATGGGGTATTCAATACCTTTTGAAGGTCAAACGAGGTACAAATAATGGAACTATTTTTTTTTGGAAGTTCTCTATGACATTCTAACCTTTTCTTTGAGGCATCTTTCTCTTCCAAATGCTCCTTCATTTCTTCATTCTCAGTTATATTCATTCTCAGTCATAATAGTTAATCCATATAAAATTTTGATTGTATTAATGTGTATACTATTCTTATTCCGTTTAAGAAAAACTGTTTGAAGTACTAGAACTTCACTTTTGTTATAACTGAAACGACACTGCAAATCAAATATTGAATAAAAAAAATAGGTTTAACCATAATCTTTAAATGTTTATTGTTGAAATCCTAAATAGTTCATGTGACCGACATATCATTATCTATTGCAAGCTAAATGGTTGAAGTGACAACATCTAACATTTCATGTACAGAGCTAAATGTATGGATCGACACTGGGTATAAATTTGACAAAGAGGCTAAATGTATTAAACGACATTCTTGTACATTTTCAAGGTAAAGCTAATTGTATTAAGCGACACTGGATAAGAATTTAACAAAGAGGCTAATTGTATTAAGCGACATTTCTATATATTTATAAAGTCAGGCTAAACGTACGTTGCCTGTAAATTGTTGCTCCAGGAAAAAACGTTTAAACGACTGCCTGGTATTTGGTAGTCAGCTTAAGTACACAGTTCCTAAATTTGTCAATATTTTGTGTCGCTTCATACATTGCAGTCCAAAAATGGGCCCAAAAATGCGGATGTATTAAGCGACAAAAAAGTGCTCCGATCGTCACCAAACCCAGCTCAAATGACGCAGAAAAATTCGCTGATTCCAAATATGTATAAAAGTCTATATCGCTCAGAGTGTCGCTTAATACAATTAGCCCGGAACCCGTCGATATACATACATATAATAAAACAGAAACGAAACCAATTCTGTACATGAAATAGATTCAAAAAAGGGTTTTTGCTTCTAATTGTGTTCAAGATACAGATATCAAAACAGAAGCTAAATTTTTTTTTTGTCTGTTTGTCTGTCTGTTTGTTTGTCCTTCTTTCACGTAAAAACTACCGCACAGATTTCTACAAAATTTTATACCGCGGTAGCTTATTACTCGGGTCAACATCTAGGCTACTTTTTATCCCGGAAAACAAGGAGTTCCCGAGGGACTTTTAAAACTAAATCCACGCGGACAAAGTCGCGGGCATCAGCTAGTATTTATAGAGGCGTTTGAAGTCGGTTTTTTGAAAATAATTTTTCATATAATTATTATGAACGACAATAAACTCAAAACATGGCGAGGCATGCGGCTACCTACCAGCTGTCTACACATCACCTGCCGGGCCATTTTGAAACATCCGTTTTCATTATGGACCCTTTTTTGTCGATTTCTATAAACTCCACTAAAACTGAACCTAAGAATTAAAAATAATATCGTAACTTAATTTTTTTGGAAGTCGACGAGGCTCCGATTGGTAAAATTATTAGACTTTATCGGTAACTGAAAGTAGGTACATATATCACTAATTTCGATGCTGTCGTGGAGTTCGTTCGCGGCTGTGGTGTAAAGCCAACACACTCGGGCGCGATTCCCAAGAGATGTGGGTTCGAATCCCGCCAGCCTCGGAATTTTTGATATGTTTTTAAAAATTTATTCGGATATTTCCTTAAGTGTAGGTTAACACATTAATAAAAAATAATTAACTGAAAATTATTCTGAACCACCTTTTGCCCGCGACTTCGTCCGCTTAGAGTTAAAGATTTATAAAAATCCCGCGAGAACCCTCTGTTACGTAGTACTATTATATTTCTGTGCATCTGTTAAGAAAGGTAGCCTGTGTCACTCCCAAGTCTTCGACTATACCCATGCAAAAAATCACATCGATCTGTTGCTCCGATGCTGTGTGATTGAAAGACAAACCAACAAGCACACTCAAACACACTTTCGTAAGGATTTTAAGGCTACAGATACAAGGAACTTCCAAAAACTACAGTTCTCAACGAAAGTTTCTCAATAATTATTCCTTTGCTCATTAAAAAGGTTACCGCTAGAATTTCCAGTGTTAAACGACATCATAACGACTCGATGTGATTTTGATTTATGAGTATGATCGACGAAAAACGGATATTTTAAACTAATAAACTGCGCTAGGTTCGAAAATAAACACTAACATAAATATTATTTTTTATTTTATAGTGTAAACTTTCCGGGAATCTACCTGGACTTCTTTTATTCTTGCGAATCAAAGGAAGGGTTTAGTAAAATAAAAAGGTTTAGTTAAGTTATGTGCGAATAAGCAATTAAATATCACATGCATCAACGGTGAAAGAAGGTGTGAAGTCTTTCGCATTTTCGTGTTGAACTAGGGCCTATAAGCCTTCTCTAAAAGGAGACCTGTGCTCAGTAGTGAGCCTTTATAAAAATGTTCAGGGTTGCAGAACTTTGATGCTTTTAAGTATATCAATTTGTAAACTATTCAGTCAAGTGTACATCATGAGTCCTAAGCCCACATGAGAAATACCAACAACTACGAACAATTATAATTATGATAGCGAGCGAAGTCAAAACTGGTAATGTACATATACATATGTTATGTTAATATTTAATTTTGTCTGGCCGTTTTAAATTATTCTGCGTCCTCTGAATATATTAGTCTCTCTTTATAGCTATGATTACGAATAGTAACTATAAAATAATACAAGTAAAGACTAGTTTTTAACCAACTTCAAAAAGGAGGAACATCTCATTTCTGATTCGGCATTCCGAACCAGTGGTAGACTCATCGACGATTCATAAGCACTTGTAAAAAAGTTTATTTGAATAAAAAACATTTCTATTCTATTCTATTCTATTCAATAAAGTTCTAGAGCTACTTCGACTATGGCTATCTTACGGTACTATGTAATAATTTATTAATACGTAGGTACTATTGGTCCAAGATCCCAGTGCCGCCAGACCTAAGTTATTTTCTCAGCAATTATTTGTGTACGATAGAGTACTGTTCGAATGTCCTTTCAGTATATGCGTACCAGCTAGATTGTGCCGACGGCCAATTTCCAGATACCAGGTGCTAAAGGTAGGTAAAAACTAGAATAACTTATCTTAAATTCTCAGGGCTGATTTTCATATATGTTTTAAAGAATATTGTAAAAATTAATAAATTAATACTGCCAGACGCTTACCGCCGGCGGTTACTTTAGCCAGACGCTTTGAAGCTCCCAAAAAAATATATAATTTAAGTTAACTTATATTCTCAGTTCTGATTTTTATACATGATACTCAGGAAACTATTGCGATATTATCTGTAAGCTGCCAGACCTATTGGAAGGGTCAAACATCCCCCCAGACACACATTATGCGTCCCCATATGTATGAGCGCTAGAACATGATTCACTTGTTTAAGTGTGTGAGAGATAATATCATCATACTATAATATTATAAATGCGAAAGTGTGTTTGTTGGTTTGTCCTTCAATCACTCTGCAACAGAGCTATGGATCGACGTGATTTTTTGCCTGGGTATAGCTTAGGATCTAGAGAGAGAGAACTATTGCAATATCTTCTGCAAGCTATACCCAGGCAAAAAATCACGTCGATCCATAGCTCTGTTGCAGAGTG
The DNA here is from genome assembly GCA_029955525.1 of Oeneis ivallda. Classification (NCBI taxonomy): domain Eukaryota; kingdom Metazoa; phylum Arthropoda; class Insecta; order Lepidoptera; family Nymphalidae; genus Oeneis; species Oeneis ivallda. The sequence continues at coordinate 22,312,111 of JARPMR010000018.1, read as the reverse complement.
ATTGAAGGACAAACCAACAAACACACTTTCGCATTTATAATATTATAGTATGATGATATTATCTCTCACACACTTAAACAAGTGAATCATGTTCTAGCGCTCATACATATGGGGACGCATAATGTGTGTCTGGGGGGATGTTTGACCCTTCCAATAGGTCTGGCAGCTTACAGATAATATCGCAATAGTTCCCTGAGTATCATGTATAAAAATCAGAACTGAGAATATAAGTTAACTTAAATTATATATTTTTTTGGGAGCTTCAAAGCGTCTGGCTAAAGTAACCGCCGGCGGTAAGCGTCTGGCAGTATTAATTTATTAATTTTTACAATATTCTTTAAAACATATATGAAAATCAGCCCTGAGAATTTAAGATAAGTTATTCTAGTTTTTACCTACCTTTAGCACCTGGTATCTGGAAATTGGCCGTCGGCACAATCTAGCTGGTACGCATATACTGAAAGGACATTCGAACAGTACTCTATCGTACACAAATAATTGCTGAGAAAATAACTTAGGTCTGGCGGCACTGGGATCTTGCTCTATATGTATATGGGCTAATTCTCATGGCCCATAGAGCTTTCTTCAACAAATTAAAAAAATGGATAGATTATGGCAAGTGGGGTACGTCTTTTGAAATCTTATTTAATACCTAATATTTCCTGAACAATGATGGTTACAGGCGGCGCAAGTCTGAGACCTGTGGAATTTCATGCAAGAGGCCAGTAGTGAACGTCTATCGATTGGTACAGAAAAAGAAATAAATGTATGTAAACAATAAATTGTAGAGGTGTTCAGTTTTTGGGCTCGTTTAACTATTGAGTGCCAATTTCACGAACGCTAAGTAACGTTAACCGAGGAATGACGTTCTGACAGTTTTTGTATTGAAAATGTGCCAAAATATCTAATTAATTCCTCGGTTAAACATTACCTATTCAGTGTTGGTGGTATTGACACTGAGGCTTGTAAGATAGATACGTCATTAGTAGCGCATACAAAAGACAAACATATTTCGTATTCCTTCTGGGCGAGCCTGTGTGTCTGTGAGTCACCAGTCATTGCCGCTATTGTACTGTTCACATTAAGATTATAGATTCCTTTTAAGCGCGTGTGCACACCCTTCTATGTCAGAGGTGAAACGCTTTGTTTTAATATAATTATAACCGTTAAGGTTGATCATACGGGTCTGCCCGCGAAATTCAAATTTAATTTGGTTTTTCGCAATTCTTACACTAATACGACAAAGTAGGCTCATGGTATTCTAATTGCGCCAATGGCAGTATCATCTTCACAGTTTTATATAAAAATCTTTACTTGAAAGTGACCAGTTTAAGAAATTAATCAAAATATCGAGTTGGACGTGAGTTACTCACAAATTAGTCGATATTCTGACTAATTTCTTAAACTGAACACTTTCAAGTAAAGATTTTTATATAAACCTGTGAAAATGATACTGCCATTGTGGCGCAATGAGAATGCCATATGCCTCCTTTGTCGTATTAGATTACAAATTGCGAAAAACCAAATTAAATTTGAATTTCGCGGGCAGACCCGTATAATCCACCTTAAGAAATTAATTTGTAATAACCAGAGACAGAGAGCACGTATAGTAAAGCCGCCTTGATCGTCGATAGTTTGAAGTCAATCTTCGGTCTACCTACTGTCTGTTGAAGAGAAACCTTCCAAGCGCCCCCAAATACATTCCGGCCAAAAATATTATATCTAGAGATAGTTTAGTCTTTATGATGCTAGAAGAAAAACCTTTAAACAGTATACAATTAAAACGCTTCAAGTTAGGTGTACTCTCAGTGGTATTTCCACCATATTTATTTTTTCACTAGGGGCTTTATTATATCACTATCGAAAAGTAAACTTTAACGCCTGTCATTCTTTGTATTGGAAATCTCATTTAGATACTCGTTGTTTAGCTTGGGGATGGTTAAATAGGCCTTAGCTTTTTTGCTTCTCATTTCACCATCGTGCAATCGCCGAGTAAGGTTTACCCGACGAATAAAGATGTTTGGACAAATTTTCAATTAAGTACAAAGTTATTGCACTTCTTGAAAACGTAAAAACTTAACTCGGCTAAACGTTACACTTAGTGATGGTGAAATTAGCACTTAATAAGTATTACTTCAAAAGAAAGCGAAAACATGAGTACCGTAGTAACAATAAACAAAATTGGTATACGAGTATGTATTTAAACAGGAACAGACTCCCTTTAAGCTGATTTTAAACGTTTTAAGCTTAAAACTTCGGATAAACCATATTTAAAATCGTAATAAATCATATCACGCAAATGTTCTCGTTTAAGCCCCATTGTAGCAGACGAAAAAGCGGGAAATGATGACAGTATAATACCGCAAAATTCTTATTTTTTTTTTAAATTGTTGTAAATGATCTTTTACGTTCGATTTACAAATAAATTTGCTATTTAAACTACGGCCGTTCAGAGAATGCGTTCCTGACACGTCGCGATTGAACTGACGACGTAACTTTGTAATGGCGTTGCAGTTACGATAAAAATATTATTGCTGGTTGTTTACCGTTTTAACAATTGATGAGCATTAAAATAACATTATTATATCAATAATCAATTAATGTTATAATTTTGTGCCAAACTGAGTGTCAAATAACTTGGTAAACAATATTTTTCTAAATCTAAACTGCGCTATTACAAGGTTATGTCAACCGGATATTTTTGTTTTGTATGGCAAACTGACAGGTGTCAAAAACGTATTCTCTCGGTGGCCGTACTTTAAAATTATAAGACAAAGACGCGTTCCATTTTTAAATTTCGAGCATCTTAAAACTTATATAGTGACCTACGAATACCTAGAGTCCGCGCCACGAAAAAAGTCCCGCGGCAATTAGTTGAACTACTACTTTTTACATACAATAACTGCATAAACATACGACCACTAAAGCCGCGCCGCCTCTAAGGGACTTCTTTCGTGGCGCGGACTCTACCTGCCATTGCCAGGGATAAATCCGGTTTTCGCGAGCGTGTAATAATGTGCGTAGAATTTTTGTTCGGACTTTTTTTATGACAAGTTAGTTTGACACTTCCTCTCTATTATATTTGTTACTTTACCTATACACTTTGGTCATTTGGTCGTAAGTACTTACCTAATATTACATAAACTATTATGGAAGTAACTATAGTCCATATTATTTATATTAGGTATATTTTGAAAATGTGAATACCATAAATGCCGATTTTCGTCCCGGTACGATACCGCATAGAAACCGATTAGGGGTAAAGGTGTATGACGTAATCTGCCATAGGTACTCTCTCCTGATTGGGCCTAGACTTACCACCAGGTAAGATCGCAGTCAAGGGCTAGGATCGACCAAAACGAAAAACGGAAAATTCTGCTGTAGGATGCGCAGGTTTGATTAAGATCGTCTCACATCAAAGATTACACAAATAAGCAAAAAATAGACAAAAACAACGCACGGTGCGTTAGTAACGCCACACGTCGTTACGATGGCAAGAAGCCAGAAATTTCCGTTGACCGAAGATAGACAGGTAGGTAAGTAAGTACCTACAATAAAACGTTTCTTAAAGTAGGGTGATAGTCTAGTGGCTTGGCTTTATGAAATTCAGGGGGTAAGGGGATCGAATCTCGGGCTAACTTTTCGGAGTTAGACTTAGGTATACGTGTGATTTAAGCAATTAAATATCACTTGCTTTAATCGTAAAGATAAACATCGTGAGGAAACGTGTTTTGGTATTCTCTAAAAATTGCTTTAGTGTAGTGTTTTTCAATCTGTGGGTCTCGACCCCCAGGGGGGTCGCCAAGCCTTACTCGGGGGGTCGAAAGTAAAAAAAGTGTTTGTAGGTCCTACATTACAATAAAAAAAACCACAACTTCAATGAGAAGGCCGTGTTTGTTTATTTTTAACAATTTATCGAAACGTGGTTCCATTTTAGAGAAATTCTATTTCTTTTTTTGTATGTTGTTTTAATGTTAACTATTGTAGAAAAAATAAGAAGTGGCGCATGGCAATAACAATTTTAAAGCGTCGCTTGCTAGCTCTGGTTACTCCAATTTTCTTTTCATCCAGAAGACATCAATATCTTTGGAATGAAACTCCATTTTGAGCATGCCGTCACTTGCTAAATCTATAAGATTTTCTTTCTTATTCGCGGGGAGATTAAATATTATCCAAAACGCATCTCAAAAGGCAAGACCTACTTGTTTACAGTTTTACATAGATCTCGTCTTGATTTTACGTCTAATATAGGTTTTTGAGGTAACTTGTAAAGGGGTCGCGTTTTCAAGAAGATTGAAAAACAATGCAAGTTTAGTGCAACCATCGCAATGACCACTGATTGGCTTTTATGGTGTTCCTAACGTGGTAGTCACTCGCGCCCGCAAGGGCGCGGGTGAGGCATGATTCGGGGCGTAGCCCCCTGCATGCGGGATCTTCCGCCTGTCGTCAATACGGCAGGGACTTTGGGTCGGTCGGAGTGGACCTATTCTGGAAGTTAGGCTATCGCTCACTCGCGGTCAAGCTCTACCGGGTGAGACCCATAGGGAGGCCCAGCAGAAGCGACCAGCGGACGAATGTGAGCAGATAACCTTGGAAGTTGTCTAGGTCCCTCGGCGGTTCGCGCACTCACGAGGAAGCGAGTTTCGCAATACCGCCGAGGATGCTGGGGTCAAAGTCCCTGCCGTCCCGCACGGCCTGCATGATCTGCAACAGGACTTCGATGACGGCTGTCACGACCTTGTCGCCGGGAGCTACGCGGGTACTGGCAGTAGGGGCTGTTGGTTGAGTCGGCTGGGGGGCTGGAGCAGGTTCAGGCCCCTTTTTGCCCGACTTCCTCTTCTTCATGCCCCTGGGGCGCCTCCTCCTCTTTGTGGGTCCAGAGGTGCGGGTTCCTGGATCGTTCGCAGGGGTCCTTATATTAGAGCCCTGCGAGGTTGTTTCTTGCGGTTCGGCGGTCCTGCAGCCCTAGACAAACAGCATTCGATTCGGAGCGATTCGATACCTTGATTCGCCATCGCTTTATCGAAAGCGAAGTTGGACAGCTAGACAAAGTTACCTGCGATTAGCGATCGCCTAGTCCATTAATCTTTTCGATAAAAATTAACTTTTGTCTATGGTCTGAGCGTTATGAAACGTCAAATTCCTAAGAGTAATTTTTTATTTTATTCGTTTTGAGTTGTTTTTCACGGATATTCAGTGTGAATGTAAAGTTTATGTAAATTAATTTATAACTACTTACTCGTAATATTCAGAGGTAAGTAACAAAGTGATTTTGTGTGTTTTAAAAACAATTAAGTTAACCTAACCTAGATTTCAGCTAGGCAAGTAAAGATTTCGAGTTTCCATAAATACAACTAAATAACGTACTAATCTTGTAAAATGTTTGTTTTCTGAGCAATTTTCGGCTCTTTTAGAGTTTATGGAAAGGTTAAATATGAATAATTGTTCAATACATATTAAGTTTACGAAAGTTTAAACGCTATAGGTACAGTCGACGGAATGGTACTCGTAATGTAAGCAATGACGTGAATGAACAATAATAACATTTTAACGTAATTAAAGAGCTCTTTGTTAACTCATATTTCAGCCACGGTGACTTGTTTGAGCATCAGCCCTCAGTCTGGTGCAGGTGGAATTAGAGCCGATCGTTTGTGGCAGGAGTTATCAAACAAATCTCCTTAATTCAGTTGGCGGTGGGGTACATAAGACTCCACACAAAGCGAAAAAGGTGTGTATTGGTGTACTTTGAGCTTGATGCATATTTTATAGGTTAAATTCCAAATAATTATTACAATTGAAACTGCTAATAGAGGACAGGCTCTAAAAGCTTTAGGGACAAGGCTGTTAGGAATTATTGGTGTATTGGCGGTGAAGGGATATGAGGAGACAGAAGAGAAAGGTTTAGATGGTATTAAATACCATATAGTAAGTAATATAAAAAAATAATGGATGGATGTTGAATGGAGACCAACGCAACTCAACTCTGTAATAGAATAACTCACTCTCATAATAGTACAAATGATTATTTATTACCTCTAATATTATAAAACTAGTAGGTACATAACTTATAATATTATTAGCTTATTATCTTTATATTTTTCAGCGACCCCCAGCTGCATGTAGAACCAATGATGGTGTTGAAGATGGTAGGTAGGTATGTGTTATGTATAGCATAATGTTAGTTTTATAATTTAACAAAATAAGTTAATGGACACTGTTTCCACTTTCCTGTTAGTGTTCTTAGGTGTTCACTCTAATATTTCAAAGATAAAAAAAAAACACTTAACTATAGTGGTATTAATATAATCTGTACATTATACATTAACAGCTACATTTTGAAACATTTTTGCTTTGAACTGCTGAGTTGCTTGCCGGCTCTTTCTTCTCAAAAGAATTAGCTTTCCGAAGTGGTGGTATATTCTTGACTTAAATAAATAATTTGAACTTCTTTGTCTACTGATAGCCATACACTGCTGGACAAAGGTCTGGTCAAAGGGAATTTTGTACAGACAACAAAAAATTTGTAAAAAATACAAAATTCTATTTAAGGTTTCTGAATTTTCATTGATTTCAAATCTCAAAAATTCATTGATTTTTTATAACTGTGTATTGATGAAAGATATTTTGCTTTGCAGGAAGGGATGTCATCTCACCGCAATCGCCTTCATTATGAGTCACCACCACTTCACACACTCTAATAATAATTCCCTCACCGAGGAATATAGGCGGACTACAATAGAACAATTAATGTGTTGAATAACTTAGCAGATATTGCTGGATGATTCCTTCTGCACTATCTGCAAAGTAGAGGTCGCCCTGAATAGTTGTAAGGATGCAGTCTAAGGTGAAAGTTGACTAACTTGGAAGAGGATGGTAATTTAATCCTCAAAAAAATTACCGGAATTCTAAATCGCTTGGCAGAACGCCTTTGTTGGTCGGGCGGTAAGTGGTAACCAGCCACGGCCGAAGCCTCCCAACGGCCAAAAGTGATAGAGCTGATTTATTTACTATTTCAATAAATTACGTGTCACGTTGTTTGTCCGCGATGGACTCCTAAACTACTTAACCGATTTTGATCAAACTTCGTAACTATCTGTAATTTGGTCCAACTTGAAAGATAAGATAGTTTTTTTTATTAAGATAATTTATTCGTTTTATTTATATAGGTAAGTTGGTGGTACGAAAATCGCCGGGTCAGCTAGTTTACTATATAAGTTGATTTTGGACCAATCATTGTAATATTCTTATTACTTCATGAAAGTGATAACATTATTTCTGTTTATTATTATTATAGTTTAAAGGATTTATGTTGATAATAATTGTCTGCCTAAGGATAATGTTATATTTACTGAAAAGTCATTTTTAGCTTTTAGAAACAAACTAAGATTTTTTTAAATACCTGAGCTAATCTACAAATCATTGTAATTTTCTTATTACTTCATGAAAGTGATAACATTATTTCTGTTTATTATTATTATAGTTTAAAGGATTTATGTAGATATAATTGTCTTCTTCTTCTTCTTTATCAACCGATAGGCGTCCACTGCTGGACAAAGGTCTCTTGCATGGACTTCCACAGGCTTCGGTCTTGCACCGCCTGAATCCAGCGGCTCCCTGCGACTCGTTTGATGTTGTCGGTCCACCTGGTGGAGGGGTCTGCCAACACTGTGCTTCCCGGTGCGGGGTCGCCACTCCAGCACCTTGGGACCTCAACGACCATCAGCTCTTCGAACTATGTGCCTCGCCCATTTCCACTTCAGTATCGCGACTTGCTGAGCTATTTCGGTGACTCTGGTTCTCCTACGTATCTCCTCCTTTCTGATTCGATCCCGCAGGGATAATTGTCTGCCTAAGGATAATGTTATATTTACTGAAAAGTCATTTTTAGCTTTTAGAAACAAACTTAGATTTTTTTAAATACCTGAGCTAATCTACAACTAGTTAGTCTATAAAGTTTTATTAAGAGTCACCATTTTTGTTTTTTATGTATGTATGTTTTATTAGTGTTATAGTTTTAAGCTCTCTATAAGTGAGCACTGAGCAATGTTTTCCTTAGAAAATAAATTCTTTAAACCTAAGCGTAGATATTAAGGCGAACTCTGGTAAACATAATCCCTAAAGTTAAGTAAATTGACAAATCTAAATAAACGGCGCACTATCCTTAAAGCATTGAAAGGGTTAAAGCATTGTATTTATATTTTTTACTGACAGATGAAATTTTCACATATTATGTATTTGTATTGCCGCTATAACAACAAATAATAAAAAAAAATTAAATTAAAAAAATTAAATTAAAATATTTCCATGGGTACTCGGAAATATTTTTTAACGGAACCCTAAAAGAGCGAGACCCGACTCGCACTTGGCCGATTTTTTACTTCAGAGATTGTTTGCCAGAATAAACCCCACTGTACAAAAATTTTATGTAAATTCCTTGCTTACTTATTATTATTATTTTTTGATAGGTACTTTAATTATTGCTGAGTTTAGGACAAAAGTAATATTTTTCCACTGTAAAAGTTATACTTTTTTTAATAATTTGATTTAATTTCTGTGTTTTTTATAGTTTATAACAAATTTTTTTTTTCAAGAAATAAAAGTATTGAAAACTATATAAAATGTCTTCCAATTTCTATACCCATTACACCCATGCCGTATACAAAAATTAGAAAATGCATTTAAAATCCCAGAAATGTTAATTTAATTAATTTGAAAAATTACAATTTTTATTTTTGTAAGCAATTTAGTTTTCAGTGATTATCTGGTTTGTCCTAAATTACTCTTATACATAATAAAGTGCAAGCATTTTTTCACAAAGCTGCAAACTCATCTGCACAAAAAAGTTAAGATTTATATCTTTACTTTTTTATGTACTTTTAGTTTTTTGTTTAATGTTTTATAGTGCAAAATTAGTTAATAATAGCAGCTCTAGTCAATCAAAATTCAAAATAATATAAGTAGGTACCTTATATTGTTTTATATATTATCTGTGGTAGCCTAAGTATGTCACACTCTCTTTAAACATTTCTGTGGTGGTGTTGTGTGATGTGGGTTGTTACATTCCATCAAATATGGTTGAGCGAAGCAATGGCTGGATCATGCGACATGCTCATGAACAGGTGCCACCACCGGGAATGGGACTACTTTCTGTCTGCCCGTCTTAACATGTGTTGAATTATAATTATGTATCATCATCATCATTAGCAACCCATCAGCGGCTCACTACTGAGCGCAGGTCTCCCTCTCAGAGAAGGGTTATAGGCCGTAGTCCACCACGCTGACCCAATGCGAATTGGCGGACTTCACACACCTTCGAGAACATTATGAAGAACTCTCAGGTGTGCAGGTTTCCTCACGATGTTCTCCTTCACCGTTGAAGCTAGTGATATTTAATTGCTTAAACGCACTTGACTCCGAAAAGTCAGAGGTGCGTACCCGGGATCGAACCTGCGACCTCCCGAATAGGAGACCACAGTCCTAACCACTAGCCTATCACTGCTTATTAGGTATGCTTTTGTGGGACTCATTGTGGAAACACTGCATAAATAGCATAGTATCTATTGAATTGTAAACTTGTTTTGAAAAAAGCAACCGCTGAGTTTCTTGCTGTTCTTCTCGGCAGGAATGGCATTCCGAACCAGTGGTATCGACGATTCAAAAGCACTTGTAATAAAGTTTATTTGAATAAAAAACATTTCTATTCTATTCTATATCATAAATGCAAAGTGTGTTTTTTGTTGGTTTGTCCTTCAATCACGCCATAACGGAGCTACGTACTGACATGATTTTTTGCCTGGGTAGTATAGTTGAGGACTTGGAGAGTGTCATAGGCTACTTTTTATCCAGGAAAATCAAAGTTCCCGACGGATTTTAAAAACTGAATCCATGCGGACGAATTCGCGGGCATCAACTAGTATTATGTATCTTAATGTTATGAATGTAAAGAAAATAGTTTATTTGATAATTATATGCCTAAATCTATGATAGATTCATAGATTTAGGTATACATACATATATTTATCAACTGTTAAAACTATTTTAAACAAAATATAATGCTACACATTTTATAATCTACTAATTAAATGATTGAGATTGATCTTCCTTAAACAAACGAAAACAACCGACAAAGTTAAAAAATAAATAATAGGTAATGCAAAAGCTAACAAAAATTACAAAATTCGTAAAAACACGACCAAAATAAACAAAAGAATCCACTAATCAATGCTATTTCTTTCGCTTTCTACAGGGTCTTGGCGCTCGCTAGGGTTTCCATTGTATTATTCGACAACTATCGATGACGCTTGTCAAAAATGTCACTTTGTCTAGCAATTGTCGACACATCCTATGGAATTAGTCTTTCGACAGATGTCGATTCTTTTGATGGAATCGATTAAATTAACATTGTCTAGCAAATTTCGATTCGATTCTATTAGACCACGTGACATATCGATAGCTAATGTCAATCCCATACATTTTTGGACTTTTCTACTAGCGACACCGCTAATAGAATGTCCCCTTGTCTAGAGCCTCTGGTCTCCTGCGTCGACCTTCGCGCGGCCGGGGCCGTCGAGGCAATCGTTCCTGCCCTTTTGTTCCGGGCCTCGTTCCGGAATGCCTGGCAGGACGTGTAGTTGGCCGGATGCGGTCCTCCACAGTTGGCGCAAGTGGCGGGTTCAGTGCGGGGCCTGGGGCACTCGTACGCGCTGTGCTCCTCTCCACAGCGCACACAAGCAAGTTTTCGGTGGCAATTGTGGGAGGAGTGTCTGAACTTCTGACAGCGGTGGCACTGGGAGGGGCCCTTTTTTCCTCTCCAGGACTCCACTGTCACGCCTGGCATACACAGGATTTCGTGGACTTCGTAAATCGCTGGCGTCAAGTCGGGTGTTCTCTTAAGGATGGCCAGGAAGATGCAGCCCGGTCTGCCCCTCCTTGCCCTGATCTGCCGAGCGTACTCTGGCGCGAAGCCCTGGTCGCGCAGGTCCTGCATCAGCTCTTCAGGATCAGTGTCGGCCGGAAGACCGCGGATTGCGACTTTCAAACTGCGCTCAGCGGGCAGTGAATATGAGAACCACGATATGTTCTCGCTTTTTTCCAGCTCTGTGAGATACCGCTGTATGGTGCGGTATTCGTGGTCCTCTTGCGGTTGGAATTTGACCCCTTTCCCAAAGGGGCGGGCGTTCGGTGCTCTCCCGAGGGCTGTCTTTAGGGCTCTAAAATGATGAGCCCAGTTCGGAAAGCGTTCGACTATGAGGGGAGGGTATCTCCCCTTACCTCGTTTCGGCCCGGCGTTGGTAGGCGCTGGTCCGTCGGGAGGGGCTGCAGCAGTGGCTCTTGGCGTCGGGCTTGAGCGGGCTGAGTCTGCGTATGAGCGCGTCTCAGCCTGGGGCATGTCGTAGTCGGGAGTGTCGCAGTACTCTTCCTGGTACTCCGGGTCAAGCTGCTGCTCGGGTTCGGGTTCCATCTGTGGAGGCGAGGGGTAGGCGCACAGTCGCTTCGACTCGGCATCGACTTCCTCCGCTTCTGAGTCGGTGCGGGGCCTGCGGACTGGTGCCGCATACCTGGCTTTAAAGTGAGCCAGGATCTTCTCCTCTTCCTCGGATAAAGGCCCCGTCGCTGGGGCCTCGGCGATCTTCGCAGCCATCTCAGGGCTGGAGATGACTCTTCTGACGTAGCCGGGTGTTAGCTGTGCTAACAGCTGCTCCTCATCTGGCGAGAGTTCTGGAAGTTCGGACTCCTCGACTTCTAATAGCGGCATGGAGCGTGGCACTGGCGCGGCGGCGATCGCGCGCGCACCGGCGGACGGTGCGACATGCGCGGATGACGCTTGCGCGGCGCCATACGGGGCGCTGGCCGCACACACAGCTAGCGCAGCAGCGGGCTGCGCGCGGGTTGCAGGCTGGGCGGCAGCATATGACGATGCTGCGCGCGTGGGTCCGTACACAACGGCGGACGCGTACGCGGTAGGCGCGGCGGCGGGCGCGGCGACGAGCGCGGCGGCGGGCGCGGCGACAGGCGCGCGGGCGGCAGACGCGGGCGCGCGGTGCGCGGGGCGCGCGGTGCGCGGGCGCGAGCGGCGGATCAATACGCGCTGGGTCTTCCGCGGGGCGCGCAGCGGGGCGCGGGCGGGAGGACGCGGCGCGAGAGGTGCGGGCGGCGGAGTCTAGCACGGCTGTGCTGACGTCACGCGCTGCGGCACGGGTCGCGGGGGCACCAGTGTACCCCTGATGACTCGGTCCAGCTTCTGCGGTCCTGGGTCTTCGGGGGTCGCGCGGTGGTTGCGATTGGCCCTGGGAGGGGCCTCTCGGTTTCATGCTGAAGCACAAACGATGCGGAGTGCTCACGGAGCAGTCGACGCGCTGCCTCTCGGTCTACCACGGGCTCGTGGGACCGGGCATGCTGGTGGTAAGGCGATCAACTCCGCGAACGCGGGCGCAACTGGTCGATTTTCACAAGAAAATGGTGGCAGTTGCGAGTATCAGAACTGGGCACGTGCGCGAATGACGACTGCGGCAGTCCCAGTTATGGTGTTCCTGCTTCGTCAATGCATTTTAACCAATAGCGGGAGAGCACCAGCCAATCAGAGGTGATTAGGATCCTAGTCTGAGAATTCTCCATAATGTTCTCAAAAGTGTGTGAAGTCTGCCAATCCGCAGACAGAACTGTGCCTAACTGAGCCGGCGATAGATTGAGATGATGATACACGGTAGCTAGGTCAGGGTTTTCGCCGTCAAGCAGTGGGTAGAAAAATTACCGTACCGTACGTACCTCTACCGTACCGTACGTACCCGTTCGTACCGTATTCGTACCTCTACCAAAAATAGCAGTACTGTATGGTTCATAAATGTAACCTTAACCTAACCCACTGACATGACTCGCCATTAACTTTCCAATCTCTATTTTTGGTGCACCCATACTTATTATAAGGCCCGCTTGCAGAGACGCCGGTTTAGTTAACCCAGGAATAAATTTGTAATTTTGACAGAAGCTTTATACGAAATCTGTCATTTTAACCCAGAGTTAGCTGCTAACTCTGGGTTAAAAGGAAAACTCGACGTTTCTGCAAGCGCGCCTAAATCTATTGTATTTAACACATTTCCTAATAATTGAGTGTGAAATTGGCTTCGTTTGCAAGATAAGTTATTTTTTAAGTACCTACAGGCTACTTAACTTTTTCTATTGTTAAAATTTATTCCTAAATAATTAATGTAAGATACTTTTAGTTAATTAGATGCTTACTTTTAGAATTTGTGCGTTTTATAATAGTTTTATGTCGAGAATGTTATATTTTTAGATACCTACGTAAACTCAACATTGCATTTAAATGGCATTTAAAAGCTATTTCCGCTAGTCACATAGACTTAATTCGAACTTCTATAGAAGTAAGAATATAATAATTAATAGATTATACACTGATAAAATTATGATAATTGTGATATTTCTGGAGAATTCCAGTGAATAGATAATCATTTTATTAATTTTATTAATAAGCATAATATTAGGTTATGGTTTAAAACCAAAATTGTAGTTTTACACGAGCGAGCAGGGTTCGGAATTTAAAGAAACATGAAACAGAATTAAATTCGAAATGTCATTGAAACAAATTGGAATAAAGATAATGAAAAAATTAACTTACATTTAGGTATAAAAACTTAGGTTCTTTTTATGTGTAATAAAAAATAGAATCTTAATAATATGTAGGTCTGCTTAGTGTTACCTACTTATGTTTTGTGTAGATAGGTAGGCACTTTATACAATTTGTACATGAACATTGAACATCCCATCTAAAATAACATCATTTTTAAGTCGTAACTTTAAACACTGTCTATTATAAAAGATGTAAATGATTTAAATTGTAAGGACAAAATTTTCAATTTATTAATTATAATATTTTGTACACGTACTGAACATATTATTACAAAAATCTATGATTGAATAAATGTTTTTAAATAAAAAAAATCTTTTTATTTCTAGAAAATCTCCATAATTTAGAATCTGAAAAGCCTCACACTGAAAAGTTTTGATAGACGGAGCACAAGAGGACTTGACGACATCAGAAGAAATCCAAGTATTCACTGGAGACAAGCGCCATAATATTGCGTCGTGTCCCTAGAAGAGATTTATATCCAGAAGGGGACGACGACCCCTTCCGAGGTAACCAGCTTCCATCTTCTACTTCGTCACTTGCCACCAAGTAGGACTGCAGAACAAGTAGAATAATCATTTTCAGGAGTTCTTTCGACACCGGTAAGGTATGTAGAAAAGTAAGTACCTATTAGAAAATGAGGGTAGTTCAATAACAAGACGTAGTAAGAAGCTTAATCTATTTTTTATTTGTCGGTTTAACGTACAGACTTAAGGCAACCTCCCATCGTCTCATGTCATTGGCACACTGAACCATCGATACATTACAATCGCCTAAAATCACGGGCTGAACATATTTGCAACACACTGCCCCTCGAAAGTTTAGCGTTTTGGAATACCATAATGTGTTCGGCTTGGGAAGCGAAAGGATGAATGATGGCGTACCCTCGCCGTCATCAAAAAGATTTTTAAACTACCCGCTACGTAGCTTCAAGTACACCAAGATAAGACTAGAACCAAGACAATTCATGCCGCGTGGTGTGTTGCAAATATGTTTCTGCCCTAACTGAGCATAATATCACGTGACCACGAAAAATATGGAATGTAAACAGTTTACACGAAACATAATGCAATGCCGAAATGTAAAATTACAATTACAAATAGTCCACAATAGGGCTCGGACACAACCTTGATCACCTGACTTTACATCCATCCGCAACTGTGCTGAATAAAATTAGGTTTAAAATAAAAACATGGGAGTTATTTCCTAAAAACTCAATATTTGATCTGATCTTATTATTAAAAGTACATTAATAAATATTTCAGATCGGCCGGTTTCGGCTTCGTACAACGTCGTCATTGTCGCACGAAGCGAGAAAAATACACAGACAACGCTCTACGAAATCGAGACTGGCCGGTTATCTTTTTCTGGGGCTGATCTATGGAACCGGAAGGTATGAATTTTTCAAACAATAATTTTACAGATCTTCGTCCGAGCCTTAAAGAAAATCGCACACGGCCGCCATAGTTGCATTTTTCAGTACCTACTTAACGTGAAAGTGACGTCGCAGCATTGGGAGTGACATAAAAATCAAGCTGATCAATTTAGCGCTGACCTGCGGGATTATCTAATAAATAATTGGGCATTTGACTGTGGTCAAAATGTTTACTTAATTATTATTATCGAAAATATAACATGTAAGAATAACATTGTACAAACAGAAAATAAATCGATCAAAAAACAAACAAGTTATAAGCTATTTTACTGCGACTGTATCGGTCTCCAAATCAGAATGCTCTCTGACTAACAGCCACTTTAAAGCTCTATATTTCCGACACTAGTTAAAATATTTAAAAAAGAAAAATAGCATTGTGTAATAATAAATATTTAAAAACTTTAATATAAATAAATAAAAAACCATCAGTCAAATACCCAATCGCTACATTGACGGTCGCAATTACCTCTGATTGGCCGAAATATCCGAATTGAATTTTCAGCTGTAATTTTTATGCAGTATTCGTTTTTTGTAAAGTTGCGCTTATTTATAAAATAACTGCTGATGTCGTCATCAACATTTATCCAATGCGGCCGATGCTACTGAACTCACACGCCTGTGCAGGATTGACAAATGCATGCGTATTCTTGCATCTGCGGAATATCTAGTGGCATTAAACATACATTATTCCGCCACTTGCCAGCCCGTAACCACTCATAACATCTTGCCAGATTACAATATTAAATAAAAATATTTCAAGACTAGAGTTTTTTTTAAGTAAACGCGCCGTGAATCTCTTTATTTACAGTGTAGAAAAAATACATAAAGTTCATAATTTAAAACACAGTAACTATATATAAAGTTCATTTTGATTAATAAATATTATGATACAAGAAACGAGCAAAACCCTTTGTGACAAACCCATTTACAGAGATTCTTGATTTAGGTAATTATTATTTAGAAACAAATGGGGTAGTTTTAGATTAATGATTTAGAGTAATGGTTGCAAACACATCTCTAAACTAAATTGACAGGTGTAAACATAGTGCCATCCTTTTCCTCTAATAAACATGTGAAAAGGAAGATAATTTAAGACCTGTTAGTGAAGAGATTTTATGCGACCAATGATCCCCAAATTAAACTCATCAAACACAAAATACTGCAAAATTGGCACAGAAGCTAAAAAATTTACACCTACCCTCAATAAATTCATTACACACGAGACAAAGTTTTTAAATAGGAATTTTCAAATACTGTACTAAATACTGTTAATTCACGACGAATTTCACAAATAATAATAGTTAATAAAAATATAAAATAGATAATAAAAATAATGGACGCAAACAATTACCACATATTGCACGTAAAAAAATAAAAAAATAAATAAAAAAATAATCTACAGCGTGTTACTTTTACTGGCCTGGCCGTATCTGGAGGCTTGGGCACATGAGACACGACGCGATAGCAGCGACTCGCGACGGCAACTAATCTATAATGAACTGCAAGAAGCCTTTCAATGATAACGTCATAAACTCAGTCTTATTTCCACGGCAAACGGTTGAAAATAAAAACGTTTTTCTCATTATAATATACCAATTTCATTAATATGACAAACAGCAGATGTAAATAATTTTTCGAATAATCAGTGGCACCTGCAGGCCTAGCATGCACTCGCGAGAAAATATTGTCTACCCCTTTTCTCGTATTATCTCTACACACACACCACGATTCGTCTCGTTACGTCAAATGTAGAGATAAAATTATTTTCTCTATTTTTCTCTACGAACTCTAACATGGCGAGTGGCGACGTCATTTTCTCGAATTTTGAATTATTAAAAGAGTAAACGAGTAATCAGTCTACATCGACAATATATCTCTCTCTCTTCGCGAAATATCGCTTCGACGTGCATGCTAGGCCTGCTGACGTCGCCACCTTCAATACAATACTTTTACCAATTCCTAAGCTAGTATTTCCTTGTTATAGCTTTAGGGAGCTGCGTTGCATACGCCCCGCCTCGCTGATTTCGCACGTTTTGTGTGTCCAAACCTTTATTTTGAAAATAACTTCAATATCCACACATCCATGACAAAATCTCATTATAACCGTTCCAGCTAACTTTAGGCACTGGTTTTTTCGCTAATAATATCAAAGCTAATTTTATATTTAATTTTTCGATATACAAATACATCTTATCGATTAATTTTGATCTCACATATTATATGATATTTGGAGCGCGTGGGAATATGTTACGCCTCCTTTATGTTACTTATAAAAATCTTAAGTCACAGTAACTTATCCATTCGTTTTCTAACTTCTAATAGATATATAGATCAATAAAAAACATTTGCCGTATGTATGAAAGGTCTACTATGGATAAGTCAGGTAAGCAGCTGACTTATTTGGTGTTTTTTTTTTGTTTTTTTTTTCGTTAAATGGTCAGGACAAGGTTTTCTGGACAAAATTTTTGGAAAATCCACAGGAAATTTGGATGGTATATTTGTATGAAAAATCTCAATTTGAAAAATGTAAGTCGCACACGTGAAAAGCTTGGGTGGGTTGCTAGCTTTTCTTTATTTTACCTTCATTTTCTGAACAAGATGGCTATGTAGCGATATGCTATTATCGTTTTTACTATTTTCCCTCTACTCTTTAAAATTGGTAAATAAAATGTAATATATTACGTTCTGATAAAATGAATATTTCAAATTGCAATTAATTAACTTAAAATTAAGATCGCATAGCTATCAAGTGAGAATCGCTTTCGCAGTGCAAAGATGATGGAGAAATTACTGTGACGATTTTGATTAAACGTAAACAAATCCAGTGTTCGGGTTACGTTAAGCGTAATATCAAATACAATTAATATCAGTTTCCTATGTGGATATGCAATAATCTCGACTAGGTAAGTACATTTCATTTTTCCCTAATTAACATTTTTCTTGTGGTTTACAAAAAGCTGCCTACGTTTAAACTACGTTCACTTTGCCGATATTTTAATAAAAAATATCATATTTCTATATAATATCTTGATCTTTCTCGTATTTTGTACAAAATGCATACAACTTATTAAATAATTAGATTTACAAGATATATGTAACGTTACTTCAAATATACACACACAGATTACACGTGGATCTGATTTGATAATTCCGTCGGCCATTTTGGTTTTTCGCTTCAACATGTTAACCATAAACATAGTATTACATAAAACATATATATTGCCAAGTGGAAGATATCATTTTAAATTGTGTATTAAATATCGAAATAACAACCAAAATATATTAAGGAGTAAGAAATCTATACGCTTACCAAAAGGGATGCAAGTATCTTTTTGGGTTCAAACCATAATAATCAATCAATCAATACCCATGTTTGAAACAAATAAATGAATTATTATTATATTATTATTATTTATGTACTATGTATCGCTGGATACAAAAATGTATATTTTTTCCGGAAATATAATAGAAAACCGATCAACATTATCAAATCAGATTGATTGTAGGATACACGTAAATAAAATCTACAGGATGTCTTAAAATATATTTGTACTATTTATAATTCAACATAAAAAATCGCATTGTAACATAAAAACAAAATGTCGGTTAAATAAAAAGCTTGTACAAGGGCACACGTTATTTACATTTGTACAATTATTATTTTGTGCCTAGGAAAGCGTCCACACACAACCTTGCAATGGCCGAACCAAGTGATAATTTTCCCCTGACCGAATTTCGGCCAATCACCAAACTACCCGCAATTTAAGCCTCAATAGCCCAACGGTTAAAGATTCTGACTGAAAACGAGAAGGTCGCAGGTTCGAATCCCACCCGTTGCACTATTGTCCTGACACAAGCTTTTCCGCTTATTTGGAGGGAAGAGGAGAATATTAGTCAACATCTACTTGGCTTTGGCATGTGGCATTCTTTTTAAAAAAAATATTGTAGTGTACAAGTGAAACGCACATAGCGTGAGAGTCTTGGTGTTGCGTAGTAGTTGCGTTAGTGCTTGCTTTTTATTTATGAAAAAATAGCTCTTGACTGCTATCTCACCTACTGGTTAGTGACGATGCAGTCTGAGATGGTAGCAAGCTTACTTGGCAGGGAGTACGGCAGTTTTAATAAAACTCATAATCGAGTTCTGCACGTCATCGTGCTGGAACGTTAAATCGCTTGGCGGTACGTCTTTGACAGTAGGAGGGTAATTATTATCTCTGGTCTGGTCTGGTGGGAGGCCACCAGAACAGATCAGAGATATTTGCCGAACGCAATTATATTATACTAGCTGACACAGCGAACTTCGTACCGCCAACAAAAATATTTAGGGGTGGGTCACCCTTATCATTTAGGGGTATGAAAAATAGATGTTGGCCGATTCTCAGACCTACCCGATATGCACACAAAATTTCATAAAAATCGGTCCAGCCGTTTCGGAGGAGTTTGGTAACAAACACCGCGACATGAGAATTTTATATATTAGATTGGACGATATTTGGCCAATGTGTATGGGCGCCAAACTACCTGATAAAAACGGTCCGGCCCCGTGACTGCCTAGTGCCTGTCACTGCCCGGTTGTGTGAGGATAAGCTCAAATCGGTCGACACTAAAGTAACACCCTGAATAACCACTCGAACTAAATCGACGCGTTATAAAAGGAAGAACCAACAACCTCATTTATTGCTCAGTCACACAAGATGTTTCTCGAAGCGGCAAAAATTCGTTCGCGATTATCCTATGCGACAACTTTTCATACAATTCTCGTTCGCGATTATACATTTCATTACATTACATTATTATACATTATGACCAAATCTCATAGCGATGCTTGAATACGAGTGTCGAAAATTTCGCTCGCATTCGAGAAACTCTCCTTGTGTAACTGAGCCTTAAAAGGTTACACTAATGACCAAATACCAATTGAAATAGTTTCCAATTGTATGATTGCTATACTGTAATAATTTAAATCTCTTCCATTCAGATGTGGTATCTGGGTCGAATTTTTTTTAATCTTGCAAAGGAGATTGGCAAATTCCCTATAGTTTCTGACCCAGACGAACTGAACCGTGGGCTTCAAGCCCACGTTCACGAATCAAACTTGTCATGCTTGTTCTAGTAAACCAGTCTAACAAAAAAGTTCATCTAAGTCTAACAAATAAAGTTGGGAGAAAAGAGATATTCACTTGTATTACCATTTAACGGTTATTTATGATGTGTACTTGTGAATAATTATATTTTTGATCCCCATCTTCTAAAAATATCGGGTTCACAAAATAAAAAAAAATACTTTGAAAAATATTAATTAAAATTAAATCATTTCTGAATCTGAACGGTTTTTAAAATTGCTGGGTGAAAATTCGCCAACCTCCTTTTTGCCATTTATAATATCTAGTGCATTTCGCGTAGAGATTAACTACAATAACATCGCTCGCCCCACTACTGTTTCAATGTGTAGTCACATCCTTACGAAAGAGTTTGTATGTAGTTGTAAGTATTCGTCTCCAGTAGCAGGCCCGCACGCACACATGCGTTGTGAGTCTTGGTGACGCTTTGTGAATTCTTTCACAAATTAAGGGTACAGGACAAGAAGGGGCTCATCGACAGTTAGGATAATTAGAAAAATTACCGTTAATAGGTTTAATACTTTATTGTCCTGTTTTCGATCAATGATTTTTTAAATAAGCCGATTTATCACAAAATTTGTTGGACCCCCTTTTGGTTGTTTTGTATATATCTTCTGGAAGGCCCGTTCAAAATTTATCAATTAATGTGACTCAGTTTGATTTTATAAAAAAAAAATGTTGATGAGCTCAGTCTTGTCCTATATAACTCTTGAAATGCTTTCAAACGTTTTGAATTTCGGAGGTGCGAGCCATGTTATCGCAGTTAATCTCTACCCATCTGCGAGATGTATGTGTTTAGATATAACTGCATATTCCAAGCGGAAATCCTCATGAGATTTTAATCTCAGTTTCGAATAAATTAGACATTTTAAATACAATTTCCTTAAACCTTCAGCTTTTAATACAGACGATGATAGTTAAAAAGTTTTTCATAAATTTTAGAGGTACGAAATCGTACAGAGCCTCAGTTATAACCGAAGTTTCACATAAAGACAGTCACTGGCACAAGCGCTGGCGTGCCAGTCACTAGTGCTTGCGTTATCTGTAATTTTATGAATGGAAATGGTCCGCTTGGGGCGCTGTTTGCCCCATACATATTGACATTTGACGCTAACTCTAGTGAGCAAGACTTGCGGACTTAGGCCACGGTAATATTATCTGTATACAGTATTGTAACTCGGCCGTATCTTTGACATAAATGCCTACAGGCGCGCGGTACGTAAACATGCGATAGGGCTGCCCGCCTCCAGCACTTTAATTACATTTGCCTACTTTGTGTTTCCATTTAGTTTTGTGATTGTAAATATACTTTTTTTTATATAAACAAATAAAATACTTTGTGAATTAAATAGGAAGTGTTCAATAAAAATGCGTGTTGTTTTTTGATTGGTAGATTTAATTTAAAAAAAACCGGCCAAGTGCGAGTCGGACTCGCACACCGAGGGTTCCGTACTCTAGAAGTAAAAGTAAAACGATAATATTATATAAATTTGCTTATTAATCGTTAACTTTGTTTGTGGAGGTTTATTGTTAATATAAAAAAACTATGCTAGTTAGAGCATTGGTTTTATTTTTCCTTTAAAATATACATAAACCTCTATTGACCATAATTATTTCTGATTTTTCGATTGGTAAACTTCGGAGATAAGGGGGGAACGGTATTTTTTTCGACATTTTGCCCGATTATTCAAAAACTATTATATTTAGAAATAAATAAAAACCTGTTTTAGAATGTACATGAAAAGACCTTTCATATGATACCCCACTCGGTATAGTTATCTTACTTTGAAATTTCAAACTCCCGATTTTCCCCCTTTTTTAATTAAACTAAAATAATTTTCGCGTTGGTTTTATTTTTCCTGTAAAATATACGTAAACTTCTATTGACCATAATTATTTCAGATTTTTAGATTGGTAAACTTCGGAGATAAGGGGGGGGGGGGGGGGAACGGTATATTTTTCGACATTTTGCCCGATTATTCAAAAACTATTATATTTAAAAATAAATAAAAATTTGTTTTAGAATGTACAGGTAAAGCCCTTTCATATGATACCCCACTCGGTATAGTTATCTTACTTTGAAATTTCAAACTCCCGATTTTTCCCCTTTTTTAATTAAACTAAAAAGAATTTAAAAAAGTTATCTCTGGATGCGTTATTGACGAATTCATGCAACCAAAAACAGCACAATATATCCTCCTCGTCATATTAAATATGTACTTGAACTTATTTTTAGTTAAAAAATTGCGCAGTTATTGTTAAAAAACATAACACCGTCCGTTCGTCACTGCGGCACAGTCGCGACTGTCTGCGTACCGAGCGCTTACCGAGATCGAGGCGCGTAGGCATAGCTCGCGCTTCGTCCGTTTGTATGAAGTTACAATACTGTATACAGATAATATTACCGTGCTTAGGCTGAGATCTATAAATGGCACTCTCACTCAGCTCAGACTCAAGACCGAGTTAAAACGAGACAGATTTATGTCAGGACATATTTGTGTCTCATTTGAACTCTATCTTAAGTCTTAAGTTGAGCCAGAGTACGATCTATAGATCTCACCCTTAGACTTCGGGACTCTAAGACGAGTTTAAGTTTCCATGTTAAAACGTGGACACTTCAAAATTCATTACCCCCATGTACTCGTAAATGTCAAATCATTTCGTTTATACTTCCATGCTTAATGACATTTACTTTAAAGCTTATGTCATGTTAAATCTAAAAGTTACAGTTGATTACTTCGTCATTAAAATAATAATAATTATTCGATTTAATTTTACAAATATACAAAGAAACTACATAAATATGAACACAACGTTTAACTTGCATAACTTCATAAGGTCACAGTTTTTTGATTAATTATTATTTTAAGTATAGTGTTTTTCTTTTAAATAAATCCTTATTTTTTTAAATCTTTTTAAATTATGTCATTTCTTGTGAACAAATACATAATTTACATTCTCTCAATAGTAATGCGAAATAATATTTCTGTCATTTAAAAAATTAAGTTACATAGTTGACAAAAATAACACCTTACTAAAATATCTCGAATGTGGCTAAACTTTGAAGTTTCGCAGGAAATAATTTATGCGAGGGCGTTACTTTGCATTAAAAAAATTTATAACTCGAAATATTTAACCAAAATAATTATAAAACCAATTTCTATAAAATATGTACTTTTTATGTAAAGTAAATCTTTAATTCCAATCTGGAAAATGTTAAGCCTAACCCTTTTAAGTTTTTAAAATAAATGTTTTTCTTTCTTTTCTTTCTTTCTATATTGTATAGCCACATCGAAGCGGTCTTGGTGAAGTTTATTCAAGTCAATATCGTTTAATTTGACCGGTCCATACTTCTATAGGAATAGCCAAACTAGACTCATCGTCTGAATATTCGACTTACCGCAATGTATGTGCTACATCACCGTTTATTTTTTTGTGGCCATATCGACGGGACAAAAAGTAAAAAACTCGGCTCGACTCGAATTGATTACCCAAAAATCATAAATTCAAAATTATTTTTATTGCAAAGCAAAGCTCCGCCAATCTGCAACACAACTATGTCAATAAAACTCGCGCATCCACTCCGCAAATATATAATTTAAAGCCACTTCCAGCGGTCCAACACACCGCGCACTAAAGACAAAAAGCGTTCCACGCTACCCGCGAACTACACTTATGCAAGGTGATCACCGATCATTAACTTCCTCAGGAGATTCCTTTGGTTCTCAGTGATCATTTATGAGTAAGTGCACTTTTCTAGATGCTGATCACAAGTTAGCTACGATTATTCGCCGATACTCTTCCCAGAAAGTGATGAGACTTAACTTCCAAGATGGTGATCAGAACACTCTTCCAATATTTATCAGTACTCTTCACAGGAACTTTCCCAGATGGTAATCAGTATAGTTACCCAAAATGATCATTGATCAGAACACTTATGGGATGTTGGTCGGTGATCGTAACGATTGCCAGATGGTGATCATCCTCCGATCATACGAGGTAGTCGTCGAACTTCTTCAGCCTTCGCTACGAGTGTCTCGACGGTCGCCTTTCAGTCCCTAACGCGTCCGGGCTGAACCGGACCCTGGACGCGGAGCCACTGGACGCGTCGCGAGCGGACACGTACGAACTGTCCGTTTCACTCAAGCTGTCCGGAGGGGTCGGATTGGTGGGCGTCCCCCCTCCAGAGCTCCCCCCGGACGCGCTCGTCTTCTTATTATACTTTTTAAGACTAGACCGTAATTTCGTCGGCGCCAATTCCAACCCCAAATTCGCGGGCCGTTCACTCTCTTCCTGAGATTCCTGTCTGAAATAATCTCTAGGTAACGAATAATCGTTTTTTCTCGGATACTCCGGTGTCCGGAACTCCTCTTTTCTGTCTTTGGGAAACTTTTCTCTGTACTGTCTCGAGGGAGAGAATTCTTCGGGGTGCGAATTTGTCGCCGAGGAATTTGAGGGTGTCCGTCTATGGGTTAAGAATTGAGGTCTGTAGTCTGACGAGGTTTCTCTGTAATCGAATGAGCATTCGTCGTAGCCGTAGTAGGGATGTTTGACGACGTAATCTGCCGTTCTTTCGAAGGCGTAAGGTTCTGCTCGGTAATAATAATCTGGAACGCGATCTTGAGACGGCGATGGTTGGAAGTTTTCTCTATAATTATGGTACAAGTCTGCCAAATGATCAGAGGTGGAGGAGCTAGTCCTTCTAGGGGATGGGGTGGGTTGTGTGGAAGTGTAGTTGGTGCCGAGACCGGAAGTTCCGGAAAGTGGTTGAACTGAATGTCCGTAACCGGACGAAGAAGATGGATGTGCGTAGTGTGTCGGCGAGTCTGTAAACCGCATCGGTTTTTGTTCCTCGGCTTGAAGACTTGATATCTGAAATGAAAAGGCAATCTTGGACTTTACCACTTGTACAGTGGAAAATTTTCGAAATCGGCTTATTTAATATACTTTTAATCAATAAAGCGATGTTAGAAGTTTTTGTTTTCAAACTAGTTTGATGCACTAGATATATCGTAAAGTACGTTAGAATACTTTTTCTGGCTTGAGAAATCAAGAAGAAACTTGGGCACAGACAAAATTGTAATGAGCCATTTAAGATTTTTCAAAAAGAAATAGACATCCTGATTGAGGCGGTACAATTAAAAAGGGTTGGAAAAGTGTTGGGCACGTTTATGTCGTAGAAATTACAATATTTTATTCAAGAGTCCGCACCACGAAAGAAGTCCCGCGCAAATTAGTGGAACTAATAGATTTTACATAGAATAAGCCTCTTCTCTCGTGGCGCGGACTTTAGTTAGGAAGGGAAAGGGGTAAAAAGGTACTCACAGGTGAGCCAGTGATGGCGTTGAGCGGCGCCCGCAAATGTCTTGTTGGTCCATGGTAGGTGTTATGCGCAAACCCGTACCCCTCGTAAATTGATGGAGGTATCACTTCCGTTTCGAGCTCTGCCCTGAAAACAAAAATTGATTAAGGTACCAATATTATAAATATTTCAAGGCTGGAAGTTAGAGTAATTTCTTAATCGCCAAGTAGACTAACGAATAAAGACTTTTGACGGATTTCCAATACAGAACTGTCAAAACAATATTTGGCAATTGTGTCATATTTGCCCTTACGGCCACTGATTAAATATGGATTAAATTATGTCTATTGAGTCAGTAAAGGCCTGTTTCACACTTTCATATAAATCTGTCTGAATTTTTTTAGAGTTTATCTGCTAGATTGTCGCAGTAGAAATTTGAACGCTATCTGTCAGACAAGTTGTGGATAGGCTATCAGGCACTTTATCAGAGAGTTGTGAAACAGTCTCTAAGTATTTCATATACTTGTTACAAAGTGATGTGTTAAACTAAATACATAGTGTGTTTTAATTCTATACTAAGCAGATTTTACTAACGATTACCGATTCTGAGTGCGGCAGTTAGACTTTTTTTTTTCGGACAAATAAAATGAGGCGATACCCTTTTCGGGAGTATTCCGTGCCACAAATTGTGTTTTCTTTTGAGATATCGATTGGTGATAGACGGTGGACATTTTCCTCACCGGTGGGGCTGCAGCGTGGGATGCAGGGGGCTGACGTTGGACACTCTGACGTCATATCCGGCCGCCACGCCCCCCAGGAGAGCGGCCATGTTGTACAACACCAGCTCTATTATACTGGGCTTTTTGTATTTGTAACCTGCAAATAAAAACTTCTGAGCAATAAAATCGAAAAGGGTCCGTTTTTCATAGAAAATGATGAAAAAATAACATTTCTTCAAACTGATTTTTAACGGACTCACAAGATTAAATCGACCTAATATCACATTTATTGGGATTATCATTAATGACTTATGCTGCCCAAAAAATATGCAACATGTCTATCGTCAGATACCTAACTGTGAAGTTTAAAAATTTTATGGTAATAGTTTCAATATTCACGAGATTTTGTCAAAGAGTACACTTTCTTTATAAGGGTATTTATTTTTATATTTTGAGCGAGACTGATATTTAAGTTCATAAAATACAGCAATCCGCGATATTGGATTGAACACCAATCAGAGCGATACGTAAGTAATTTGACAAACTACTATGAACAAACATAGAGATGACGACACGAAAGACGCCATGACAGCGGCGAGCGTTATTCCGCGAATTTTTAAAACTTAAAATTGAAATGGCAATTTTTATCTACCAAACCTTTTTTTTTTGCTGAAAAAAGATATTTTTTCGAAATAATAGATACTTCCGATCATCCAACAGTTTTTATTTATTCAAATAAACTTTTTTACAAGTGCTTTTGAATCGCTGATGAGTCTACCACTGGTTCGGAACGCCCTTCCTGCCGAGAAGAACCAGCAAGAAACTCGGCGGTTGCTCTTTTCAAAACAAGCTTACAATTCAATAGATACTATGCTATGTATGCAGTGTTTCCACAATGAGTTCCACAAAAGCATACCTAATTATAATTCAACACATGTTAAGACGGGCAGACAGAAAGTAGCCCCATTCCTACTGGTGGCACCCGTTCACGAGCATGACGCATGATCCAGCCATTGCATCGCTCAACCATATTTGATTGATACGATGATACGATTGATTGATTTAAAAATAAATGAATATGCGCGGTGGAAGTCATCATCATCATTAGCAACCCATCAACGGCTCACTACTGAGCGCAGGTCTCCTCTCAGAGAAAAGTTTATAGGCCATAGTCCACCACGCTGTGGCCCAATGCGAATTGGTGGACTTCACACACCTTCGAGAACATTATGAAAAGTACTCTCAGATGTGCAGGTTTCATTAGGTGGAAGTATTTAATAGTAATAGGTAAATATGAGATGATCTCACCTTCAGTGCTGTAGAGTGTGGGCATGGGTATCGTGTATCGGGAGGACGAGCTCAGAGGGAACTCTGGCCCCCAGTCGTCCGGACTGAAGTCTGTGTAAGGAAGAAAACAACCTAGGTGAATGAGAAACATACCAGTTAGTGGACCATAGCTGTATACGCTCATATAGGAATGTGCAATCATGTAAACGAATATGTGACAAATATAAACGTTAAATAATATGTACATGATCAATTGCCGTCTCAAGCGAGTCAAATCTACGCTTTTTTGACATTTATTCAAATTCAATTCAATCGTGTAATATCCCTTGTATATTGGTATAATATGCTTCAATTGTATAATAACCGTTTTGTGACCATAGTTTTATGAGATTTCTTAAACTTGTGTTGTTGTAAGACTAAAATGGAGTGTATTTTATAATAGAACGGTCACGCCCATTCCCAAAAATGAGCTTAGGACTTTCTTGAGGCTTAATTAAAAAATCACACAAAATAAGGTGCGAATCTAGCGTCTGAAATTCGTTTACGAGACGGTCGAATAATTTTAAACAAATAACTAATTAATTTAAAATTTAAGGTTTTAAAAAAGTATTGTTTACATAATTGGAAATTCCTATATGATCAAAATTTAGCGCGTGCGATAGAGTGTAAAAAAATGAGTTCTCTGATTACAAACATAGAGGTTAAAATATTTATGATTTTTTTTTTTTTCAATAAAGTATTCTGGTTAACTTGGTTTTTATGTCGGGTTGATACTTGATATTTTTACATCCAAATTCTATTGTTATTACAATATGAACTGTTATTGTTGTTACAATAATTTCAAACAGTTATGACATCAAAATTTCAGTTTATTTTCAACAATTTGATATATAAAAATCCTGTAAAATTATGAGGGTTAGAAACATAAACAAAAAAAAAAGAATTGTTACACCATAAATACATTGAAAATTACAGTAATTACAATCAAAAGAGTTTTAATACATTTTCATCATCGAATTTACAAAAAAAAAAAACAAAATTGGCTACAAACTAGGAACAACCTTTTAGTCGTACAACATTGACATGAAATGCGTTCTAAAACTCGTCTATAATGTCTATGGTACTACGGTGATCATTCTACATGCAGTGTCAAAATCTAACTACGCATGCCAAACAGTTCATTCTAAAATAGAAAAAGCAACATAAGAAGCACAATATAAATAAATCAAAGTTTATCATACTTACATGTGCAAAAAAAACTTTGGTCATTACACAACTTCGTTTAAACTTGGGTAAATATTTTTGTTAATAATCCATTGATACAAAAACCAAAGATGCACAGTTCTTAAATATAACTCCTAAAAATTTCCCCATTTTCAAGTACATTACAAAAAGAGTTAAACAATTTTATCGTTCTTCCCGAGAATTAAAAAAATATTTTGTCAGTTTTTTTTTTTTAGTAATTTATAAATAAAAATCTCATACTTATGCCTAATAATTTGATAAACAAAAAAGTTGTACATTTTTGATTTCACGGAAAACTATATATCTTAGGTTTTTTTATACATCAATGTTGATTATAGTTATTTTTATAAAAATCCTCAGATTTTCGCCTTCCCCTATTAGATAGCTGAAGTGAGATAAGCACAAGCTGTTTTATTTATTCGTTTTTTAATTTCACTTTCAACTTCCATCACCGTTTATTTTATGTATGTATCTCAGTATAATCAATTCAGAGAGTAGGTAATTCTTATATAGGTATATCTTTTTTTGTTGTTAGGGATATGTTAGTAGCTATTTGATTAGTAGACCCATGTTAAAAGAATAACACCAGCTTAGATTTTATGGAAAAGGTTTATTTGATATATAAAAAGTACTAATAATAACTATAGAGAACCAGATCACCAAAGAGTTTTCTTTCGTCTATATTATAGTCAATTTAACAATAGACATTTTTTTCGGTTTTCATTGAACAGTAACCTCATTGCCAAACTTTTTTAAAAGTGTCACTTTTATATTACGGGTCTATTTAAACGGACTTAAGTCAATAAGCAAAACCAAGGATGGTTATGTTCTCTTGGTGCAAACCGATTGCAAAATTAAAAAAATATTTTGATCATAAGATATTAGCCCTTGACTGCCATCTCACCTGATGGTAAGTGACGATGCAGCCTAAGATGGTAGCGGGCTATCTTGACGTGCTTTTTAAGTAAAAACTGACAGGGTACCTACTTGGAGTTTACGTATTTTGGATCCTTTGGATACCTTTATAATTATCAGATAATTTGTTTTGAGTTTATGATACTGATCTGCCCCCCGATTGTCTAATAGTTGCCGATCAAATCGTCTAAGTTAGCGTCAAAGTAAAATAAACCATAAATTAATTGAATTACAGCTCAATTTCGTGTATCCATTCTCATACGTTTAAATATGTACGATACCCTAAACGGTTGAGGATGCATACACGAAATTGAGCTCTAATTCAATGCTAATATGGTTTATTTTACTTTGACGATTTGATCGGCAATTCTTACACAATCGCACTTCTGATCTGTTTGTAAATCTGTATCATTCGGATGGATAGCGATTATGGCTTTGATAAGTTTGGCAATAGGGGACTGGTTATACTAGGATGTTTCGTTTTGTCAATTCCACCACCATAGGAACTGTTATCGGATGTTACAGCGGAAGATTTGTTTTGTACTATATTAAACATTGTTTACCTACCGTTAAAAACTAGGATTGGAAGCCTATATGACACAGAATGAATCAATCTAAAATTTATTTGTATGGTATATGGCCACAAACTATAAACTAGTTTCGGTATGAATTATTTTGTTTTGTCACTATGTACAATAGCAAGTAGCAATTGCACTTTAAATGCACTTTATAATCCATTAATTTAATAAAACGTCCATTATTATGAATAACGCTAATTAATGCATTCATTTCATTAATATAAATCTATGGCACTTGGCCAGCGTGGTGAACTGTGACCTACAACCGTCTCATTTTGAGAGGCGACCCTTAATTAGTAATGGGCCCGCAATAATAAATCAATCAATATTTTCAAAAAAAAAATCGATTGCAAAATGCATCGATAAAAAATGTAGTTATCATATAGACTTCCAAATCATTTAATTATTATCATTGTAAACATTTGAAAGCGTGTCGGGGAAAGAGTCGAAGCGAAAACTATTCGTACAGGACTATCGAATAAGTAAGTACGACAAATACATATATAATAATAATAATTCGACTTAATATAAACGTATTTTAGCGTAACTATGAACTGAAAAGCATGCATAGCGACTTATTTTTAAAGTAAATGTAAGAAAAATCAGGCCGGAAGCAAACAAATGCTTACAATTTACAAATTATAAAAAAAAAACTGTCAAACTAATATAAAATATAGATAAAATAAGAATACGATCCATAGTTTAAAAAAAACTTAATCTGATTCTACATGAGTCACTCAAAATAATAATAAAACAATTAATTCGACGTATCACACGACATTCAATTATTTAAAAATAAAATTAATCATTTCTAAAATAAAGTTTTTCATTTGTTTACATTTTTTAACAGTCAAACTCTAAAATATTTTTTCAAAACGCAAGCAATTTTGTGACATTATTGTGCGGGTAAATTTTTTAAGTTTCAAATAGCATTCTGGAACCCTTAGCATAAAACTGAGATGTAACATAAATAGTTTCGGTAGTCATAAGTACTTCTCAAAATATATTCAACGCAATGGACAATTCTATGTAAGTATAAACAAAAACCTTGCTTTAAAAAACAAAAAATACCTTTAAAAATCGTTTGTACTGTCATTTTTTTTTTTTCAAAATATTCATTCATACTATAAAGGGCATTGAAAAGTCCCAATAAAATTAATATATTATAATAATTTTTTTTAAACATATAGACAAGCGCTCAATTGCAATCGATCACACCTGATAGTACCTAAGTGCAAATGCAACCTAAGATGGAGCTCGCTTGCCTACGAAGTACTCAAGTTAGAGTTAAATGTAAAAACGGAAGCTGGAAGGGCTATCAAAATAACTTATCAAAAATAAACATAACAGCCGAAATTATTTATGTCACATAGTTACAGCAAAATATAAATTTGAAAAGGCAAAGTATGTACTTACAAGGGTATGGCAGATTATCTTGAGAGGTTCCTTTTATCGCAGCAAGAAAACAAAAAAAAACATTGAAACTTGTCTTCCGAGTAATAAAAAAAAGTAACAGTGCCATCAAAAAAGGTTAATAACAAACTTTTTTTCTCATTTTTTTTTTCTCTATTTTCTTGGTATCATTAACCTTTAATGATGCAACATGTAACTGGCAAGATGCAATTTATTTCAGTCCACCTAAGTTATTTATTACATTACTCAAGTCTTTTAAAAATATTTTTAATCTATTATTCTATGCTACAATATTTCTATTTCTAAAACACCAATCGTACTTGTCAAACATCATTTTAAAGTGAATAACAATTTTTATTATTACAGATTTTAAATTTAAAAAAAAAAGGGCGATATCTTGAACACAAAATACTTCATATTCTAAAAGTACTCAATCAACAATACAATAATACCCCTAAACTAACCAGATTTCCATTTAACAGACAAAACAAAATTGAAACCAATTATCACCACAGTATATTATTATTTGATTGAAATATTTTTACCATTTTACTCCAGTCATTTGGTTTGTCAGTTTTACCTGGAAAGTTTTCCGGGAGTTTTGAAACTTGGTGATTTTATAGATTTCGACGTGCTCCACTCTACCTCATCGTGGTGTGGAAACGAGTTATGTGGCCGAAACGCGTGTTGGAGACGTGGACTTTGCGCCCTTTTTGAGCACCAAATGACGGGTATTTTCGAAATTCTAAAAATTATCGTTATTTTTTTTCTCCTTGTCGATTTTCATTAACATCCTTGTATAAATATAATTCACGCAAAAGGCATACACTACTCCTAGCCTCGGCTTCGTAGAACGTCGTATCTGTGGAAGTATTGTCAATACGTTCGACACCCCTACAAACGTCGAAGACGAAGCAAACTAGCAGACTATACTTATATCTTTAAGCTTGATGTGAGCTGTTAACTGTCGGATACCTACTGTATAAGATAAGGTTCTGTATTTGTTCTGTCCGTTCAGTAGAAAATCGGTTTAAAAATACTCTTAACTAGTGAGATAAATGCGTTACAATCGGATGAAAATCAAGGAGAAAGATAAGCTATTTTTGCTTAATATCGAAATAATATTTCAATTCATTTCGTTTTCGTTCAATTGTTTAGTTTAGGTAAGGCGACGTTTTTGCATAGGCGATTCGCCGCGCGACGCGCGGTGCGTCGCTCGCTCGCTCTCTCTCGCCCTCATACCTTGGCCATATCGCGCGACGGCTCACGCGACACGCCGAACCGCGCATCGCGCGGCGAATCGCCTATGCTAAAACGTCGCCTCAGGGTTTATTGAATTTAATTTCTAGCAATAAAAATTTAAAATATACAGGATGTTATTTTAAGACGGGATTTTTTTTTGCTTTTACTTTTCATTTTACATCGTTTATTGCTGACAGCATACTGTATCGATTACCAAGATATAAAAAACTTTCCGTCAAAAGGTGCGGCATCAATTTCTGGCATGTTAATTTTTTTTTTAATATTTAAAATAAAACAACAAGGGGCAAAAATTGCATTTAAATATATTTTTTTAAATGTTTATATGCAGTTTTTTCCTTGGATTAAATTCCTTTATTCGTAATATTTTAAGTTTTCAGTTTACTCGCTTGTAAAATAGCGTCCTGTATAGTCTGGGAGATACGGACAAAACACTGGTTCTAAACTACTACGACTAAGTTCACCTAACTAAAATAAGTCTTTTTTATTTCTTTTTTAAACCTTAAACTAATCTTACGAGCTAGTATCAAATCCTTGGAACTTTGAGTGAGAATAATTTACATTATATTATCAAATAATGCTTAGGGACGAGTAGAGTAATGTAGAAACTGTATTTTTCTTAGGGACTATTGTTAATTACGTCATACGTTTCGCGATTTTGACCCCAACTTTTGATTTTAGTGTTAATTACACATTGTTTGGGCTCCCTTGTTGTCACACGTTTGAAAAGATTTTTTAATTAAAAAACCACAAGTGTGACAAAAAACATGAGAAAATACTAAACTACGTTGGCATTCATAGGGACCTACGGGACCTAAAATATTGTCCTAGCAATAATAATAATTAAAATTTACGATCACAAAATTTAAAATTGGTCAAAGAGTAGGATCTTTTTCATGTCATGTTCTTAGGACCCTAAAATACACTTTATCGACGTGTGACGTAATTCGATACAGTACCCGGCAGTAAATGTAACATCTAGAGCCCCAGAAAACGAAAATCAGCCAGCCTAGGCTTAAATCTCGCGACAGAGACGACGCTCTGACTATCCCTTTCCAAAGCTGTATGTGCAATAATATAATCATACAAGGTTAATTTTAAAATACATACAACCTTCAACTGGCAATTTCTTTACATTAAACCTAAACAACTTTTGTTCAACTTTGTAGAAAAGTTTAATACATTCACTAAAATAATTGCAAAATTTTTAGGTTTTTCTCCAAAAATAAGAATATTTTTTATGTATTTTTTTAATAACAATTGTAAAGTCGTACAATAAAAGTTGTTAAATGAGACCTACATACAGAAGTTTCTCGTAGAAGGTTGATAGTAAATATACTTTAAAGTTAACCGTGTATATTGCCAAGTACTGTAGAATCCTTTTCAGACATGTCATAGTTTTTATTGTAATAATAAGCAAGCAGTAACAGATCAAAATGTATTCCATCCATACAAAAAATATGAGTTGAAACAGATATAATTATATTTTTAAGAGCCAATTTCAACCGTTGCAATTTGCTGATTAATATCAGCAAATTGTTGTTGTTGAGTGAGTTTCGCCGATGAATTAATTGGAAGATCTGACATTATGGCAGTTTTTGTATTGATAGTAATCTTACTATCAATACAAAAACTGTCAAAATATCAAATCTCACCGATGAATAAACTGGACGATCTCACAGATTACTATCAATACAAAAACTGTCAAAATGTCAAATCTCATCAACACAGACGAATCGATTGGACGATGTGACAGATTACTATCAATACAAAAACTGTTAAAATGTCAAATCTCACCGACGAATAAATTAGACGATCTGACAGATTACTATCAATACAAAAACTGCCAAAATGTATATACACTTGAATGTAGTAAAAGTGTGTATAATCATTTCATAATGTGAAGTTATTTGTTTATGTATTAAAGATTATGCTTTAATCTCATTAAAGTCAAAAAATTATATTGACAGAGTAAATAGACTTTAATCTGTTACTTCTACTTATCAGGACAATTTTATTTAAGGAATCAAATGCAAATTGTACGAGGAATGTTAGTAAAATGATATGTCTTTGATATGGCAACGAGATTTGTACATTCGCTTACTTATTCCTATTCGGTGTTTGCGATAGGTTATTTATCGGTCTGTTCAGTTATTTTAAGTGTTTGAAATCAGTTGTTTTTTTTTTTTATGTCAATGTATCGTAATTTTTTGTAAGTAACATATTATAATTTACAGAAAAAAGTTTTTTTTGATGTGAAACATCTATAGCCGCACGTAAGTGTGAGTAGGTGGTGGAGGGTGGTAGAGTCATGACTTGTCATAAGCGCCACAGGTTGGCCTACATGAAATAAATGATTTTGAATTTGAATTTGAATTTGAATAAAACAGATTTCTGGCGTGGCGACGCATGCCGCAAGCGATGTTATATGTATACTTAGTGACATCCTTAATAGTTCCTATCACAATCTGTTCTTTTGTATTTAATTTCTCTCTTAAAACACCGATCACACTAATTCCACAAATGTTTCATTTTTTCTTGTCACTGTCGAATTTATAGTGACCAAACAATTCAACTTCCAGTTAAAACAACATTTCTGTCAAAAAAAAAAAACAACTCCTTTCCAAAAAAAAAACTGTCCTATTTTAATCCAGTTTTCTCAAAAATAAACTAGTCGTCCCTAAGCAACTCGGTTGTTTCCGATGATAGATTCCCCGCAATCGCCAACAACCCAGCCAAGCTGTTGGACCTTATACTTTTTAGGAAGTTCCTTTTCACCTCCCCACTTCCTTTACGACATGGGGGGGTGTCGAAGACCGTGTCGTAGTGGTGGGGTAAATCGGCGGTGGAGGTGAAAGTGGGGCAGAGTAGGAATCGGTTCTTGCGCGTTTCGCCGTCGTGGAGAAGGTCGTCGTGGCTGCCGGACCTCTTTTTCGCGATATCGGACTTCTTCGTAGTTCGCACTTGAGATTTGGACTTTCGCGGTTTTCGCTTCGTTTCCTCGACCGCACCTATTGCTATGTGCCCTGCGCCCCCGTTTTTATAATTATATTAAGCGATATAGCGAGTTTTTTTGCAAATCCTCTGGGAAAATCTTAACCTTAGATAGATTAAGGAAAAGGTTAAACTGAACTTTTACCACACTAGTTTTTGCCTCCACAACTTTGTCCGCGTAGAATTAGGTTTGGGGTGGAATTTTCAAAACTGCCAAACACGTATTTCTTCACTTTTAATAGAAAACCAAAATACCAAGTTTCTTGTATATAACTTGAAAAATGACGGACTTTCATACAAACATTCATCCCCTATTTATCCCGCTTGGGGGTTGAATTTCAAAAAATTCTCAGTGGGAGCCCACATCATAAGAGGAACCTACTGTCAAAATTTCAAGTTTCTAGCTCTGGTTTAGGCTGTACTTTGATAGATCAGTCAGTCAGTCGATCAGTCAGGACAAGTCTTTTTATAAGACTTTATATATAGATTATTTTTTGATTACATACTTATAAATTTTATATTTCGGAATTTTTTGACCCCATTAATATTATAAACACGAAAGTATGTTTGTTTGTCCTTCACTCACGTGCAAATAATATAATCGATTTTTTTGTATAGTTAGGAACCTGGAGAGACACAATCTACATTTTGTTCCAAAAAAACAAAGGGTTAAAAACAGTAATTTTAAGACTTAACTCTTCGCAGACGACGTTGCGGGTAATGAAGCAAAAAATTGATGTGAACAAAGTCACGAGCGAAAGCTTGTCGTTTTTTTTAGCAAATTGTTTACAGTCTTTTTCCTTAATCTGTAAATATACAGATTGATCGAGTTCAAAAATTATACCTTATCAAAGATGTTTTTTTTAAATAATTAGTAATTTTAATGAGCAGAGGCAACAGTGCCATGTTACACAAAATGTATAAATATTTCTATGAACATGTAATGGATGCCTGTGAATACGATCAGTCTGTATATTGGTGCTAATTCTGCTGTACAAAATGTCTAAATTGAATTGACAGCTCAAAAGTATTGCCGTCCTTCTCAGCTGAGATCATAATTGAAAAGGATAGCATATTAGACCTGTCAATCCCATTTAATGGAAAGATTGCGTAAAGCAGAATAGTACCTTCGAAAACTTAGATTAGGATCTATGCAGACAATGTACACTTTGCCTGCACGCTAGCTGCAAAATTAGCTTTTAAGGGGGTATATTGCAGTAGATAGGGTTGAAAAGATTAAAATATAACTATTTTTATTTTAATAATTAATGGGTGTGTATAACTGTTGAGTACTAGAAAAAGTGTAATATTTTAGGAGAGAATTATTATAGTTTGTATATGAGGGTTCAATGATAATAAAGTTGTTGAACGGCAAAATAAGTTTGTTTCTTGACCTCCAGAGACCCTGCTATAATGGACTACCAGTGAATCCTAGTGTGATATGGTGGCTGGCCATAGGGGTATGGGGTTATCAGGTGTGCAGTGTAGCGAGAAGTGGAGTGTGGTGTGGTGTATAGTGTGATGTGAAGTGCAGTGTGGTGTGTGGAGTGGTGTAGCGTGTAGTGGAGTGTGGTGTGAAGTGAAGTGTGGAGTGGAGTGAAGTGTGGCGTATAGTGGAGTGTGGTGTATAGTAGAGTGAGGTGTGACGTGTGGTGTAGTTGCTTAGGATGTGTGGAGTGTGATGTGGCGTGGTGCGGTGTGATGTGGCGTGGTGTGGTGTGATGTGGCGTGGTGTGGTGTGATGTGGCGTGGCGCGGTGTACCTGTGACGGGCGGCGAGGCGCGCGGCGCGTGCGGCGGCAGGTGCGGCGCGGAGGTGGAGGGGCGGTGCGCGCGCGGCCGCAGCGCCGGCAGCGGGAGGTGCGCGCGCGCCCGCTGGTGCCCCGTCGACGGACCCCACGTCTTGCCCTTCACGCCGTCCGCTGGCACTGGAACAATCATAGCATTTTATTGGATTGAAACTTCTTTAGATACAGTAGGGAACAGTAAGAATAATTGAAGATTATATAAGTGATAAGCTAATGCCCGCTTAGATTTAGTTTTTAAAGATTCCATGGGAACCCTTTGATTTTCCGGGATAAAAAAGTAGCCTATGTCACTCTGCAGGTCCTCAAGTATACCCATGCAAAAATCACGTCGTGATTGAAGGACAAACCAACAAAAAGCTGGAAGTCCAGCGGGGACGAGATCGTCCCCTCCTTGAGCAACTGTATCTAGATGAATGATCTAACATACTCACGGGCAATGGCCCTCATGATGGCGGGCGAGCCCGGCGGCGTGTCCGTGGCCACGGCCACCAGCTGCTTCACGCTGCACTCGTCGTCTGAGGGCCGCACCGTGAACGTGTGCCGGAAGTCCAGCGGGGACGAGATCGTGTCCTTCTTGAGCAACTTTATCTTACTGAATTTGCCTGCAAGTTAAATAGTGGATTTATGGTAATTATCTATCGCTTACATAGTTCTAAGAGCTCACGGTCATTGGGTTCCCAAGGTGCTGGAGCAAGGCGCCCCCGCACCGGGAAGCGCAGTGTTGCCAGGTGCAGGACAAAGTGGAGGTCACCAGAGGGTGAGGAAGATCGCTCATGTAAGGGAACCATCAAATTTAGTTTGGTTTGGACGGTACATTGCACAAGTGTAAAAAATATGCTAGACGGTACGACGTGAGAGTGAATCGGTCGAGCGTCTTGTCGTGCAGCCCAAAGTGGAGGGCACCAGAAGGCGAGAGGAAGGTCGATCAAAGTCGCGACTGCTCGTGAGGCGATTACATCTGCCGCTACGGACGTAACTCCGTGATGACAACGACCGTTCTGCCAAGAGTGTCATAAAGAAGGAGGACGCTTTAACCTAACCTACCCTTTCGTTTGTTGGGCTGTGGCGGCTGGCTGTGAGACATGTTGCTCGCGAAGAGCAGGATATGCAACTCTCTCGCTGCGAGGTCGATCTCCCTCATCTCAAGTTCCCGCTCCTTCTGGGCCAAGTTCTGTTCCACCAGTCGTTGCTGCAACTGCGCCCGGGTCAGCTCTTCTTCGCGACATCGGAGCTCCTGGAATTATCGTTATGATCATCAGAGACCCATCAACGGCTCACTATAGAGTGAGTTCTAGAGAGAGAGTCTATAGAGTGTGCTCTGACTTAAGCCAGTCAAAACAGGACACCCTTATTGTCTTGTCTTAACTATGTCTTGAGGTTGAGCTGAGTCAAAGTGTGATCTATAGATTTAAGGCTCAGAAAAGGGTTACAGGCCATAGCCAAGCATGCTCCAAAGCAAATTGGCAGACTTCACACACCTTTGAGAACATAATGCAGAACTCTCCAGGTTTCCTCACAATGGTTTCCTTCACCGCTGAAGCACGTGATATTTAATTGCGTAAGCGTAAGTAACTCCGAAGAATAAGAGGTGAGTGCACGGGATCGAACCCGTGACCCTCCCGAGAATAGGAGACTAATAAAAGGGTACACATAATTATAATATGTTGTGAAAGTCTTAGGCCAGCTAGTTGATTGCGGTAAGTCTTGCTGGTACTCTCTCGCAGTTGGTTAAAAGTAAAACACATTGATGCAGCAAGGATGCCATAAATTCAGCCAATCCGTGGTGATTACGATTTTAACAATGTAACAAGCATTTCTAGACAATCCCACAGCTGACTAGCTGAATGTTTAGGCATTCTTGCTGCAACAATTCATTTTAGCTAATAGTGAGAAAGTCAACCACAAATCATAATGCAATCGTCAGACTGTAGCAATAAATTTTTAAGTAAGTACAAAACCAAAACATAAAGATACCGAAAAAGACAGAATCACTGTATGAAATTTTGGTATGATGGGACTGACATATTCAAAAAGCAAAAAGCCTAAAAACAAAATTGTTAAGCGTAAGTAAACAATATAGGGAACAGAAACAGAAGGTGACAAAGTGAAACACTAACCTCTTCTATAGTTTTGCATTCCTATGTAGCGTTATGAAGGAAAATACAGGCCCATATTAATAACAATGTTTTCATGTTAATCAAAACATTCACAATGGTAATAATAATTAGGGATGCCCCGATAGGATACCCTTAGCGATATTTATATATAAAAAATTACATACCAGCACAGTATGTAAATGAAAAATTGCAAATTACATACATTTTATCTTTCTTCAGAACTTCGTAAAAAAATATTTATATTAATATATCACTGTCCCCCAATGAAACTTTAACTGATGAATTTTGACGTTCTGACAGATTGCCAGTACAAATAATGTCAAAACATCAAAGGACATTGGCGAATTCCATAGAGTTTCTGACCCAGGCGAACTGAACTGAACACTGAACGCCCACGTTCAAGAATCAAAGTTCTCATACTTGTTCTAGTAAACCAGACTAACAAAAAATTAAGCAAAGTCTATCAAATAAAGTTGGGAGAAAAAAGATATTCCCTTGTATTGCCATGTAACGGTTATTTATAATATGTATTTGTGAATAATTATACTCTTGATCCCCATCTTCTAATAATATGGGGTTTACACAGAAAAATACTGTGAAAAATATTTATTAAAATTAAATGTTTTCTGAATCTGAATGGTTTTTAAAAATGCTGGGTCAAAATTCGCCAACCTCCTTTATTTGTCGGTTAAAGTTAACTTGGTGCTGGTGAAATAAGCCCAGAATTGTATCTAGAAACACATCTTGAAATTACACGAAGAAAGATCAACATATGAATGAGATTTGTTGTTGAAAATAATTTCTAAGAAAAGAATGTAGTTTTAAACTAGAAATTTAAAAAAAATCGAGTTCTCTGCAAACAATATAGCTAATTTCGATAAGTTGGTATCAGATACATCCCTAAACGTAATTATTACAATTGTATTTCTCGTGAAGTGGTAATGGTTTGTCACTAAATATTTTTTTTTTGAAGTAATGGAAATAATACGATAACCTAATGAAAACTCTAGCAATAAATGTTTGCTACGATGTTTATTGTACAATGTACATCGAATGCAGTCGCGGGCATTAGCTAGTCATAATAATAGTCCTCCCGAATCCGGCCACGGCGACCAATCTCCACGGAGACAAGCCATCTGCGCGGGAGATATTGCAGTGTACAATTGTGTGCGCAAATACAGGTCCACACAATACCAGATGAGACGGAAATCCGACACAACCGGCAAGAGATCTGGTTGTCTTAAGGAGGATGGCGAATTTTGACCCAGCATTTGTTAAAACCGTTCAGATTCAGAAATCATTTAATTTTAATTAATATTTTTCAGAGTATTTTTCTGTGTAAACCCGATATTTTTAGAAGATGGGGATCAAAAATATAATTATTCACAAGTACACATTATAAATAACTGTTACATGGCAATACAAGTGAATATCTTTTTTCTGCCAACTTTATTTGATAGATTTTGATGAACTTTTTTGTTAGACTGGTTTACTAGAACAAGCATGAGAAGTTTAATTCGTGAACGTGGGCTTGAGGCCCACGGTTCAGTTTGTCTGGGTCAGAAACTCCATGGAATTCGCTAATCTCCTTTATTCTATTGATCGTAATAGTATTCGATGACATTAGCGTCAAAGTAAAATAAACCATAACATCATTGAATTAGAGCTCAATTTCGTGTATGCATTCTTATACTTTTCGTATGTACGATACGCTCCATAACGCCCCATATTAAAATCGGTTATACTGAATTTGTGACTAAATCAATACAATCAAGGATTATTTTACTTTGACGCTAATGTCATTGAATACGAATACGATCAATAGAATAACTTTTAGACAATTGGTACCCAGCCCCCCAATTGTCTAAAAGTTGCCGATCAAAATCGTATTTATTTGATACATACCTAAACGTATAAGAATCCATACACGAAATTGAGCTCTTATTCAATACTGTTATGGTTTATTTTACTTTGACACTAATGCCATCAAATGAATATGATTGTGATCGGCAACTTTTAGACAATCGTGGGGCAGATCAGGACCTACGGTTTTACGTGTTTTCCGAGGCACGGGATGATGTTATACCGCCTACTTTCTAACTCCGGGCTAGGATTGAGAATTTCTTAACAGAAATATCCACTACATGTATTTGCCTGACCGGGGAGTCCAAGCCAGGAGTTTGTCATCCACAGCCGAACATGCTAACCCCACAAGTTACCCTAAAAGTAAAGGTCCACTCCTACCTGCTCTTTTCTTCTGAGATCTCGTAACACCTCCTCGATTTCAAGCCGCCAGCCGTCTTGCATGGTGTGGAAGGACTCGTGTGGTGCCCGCGTGAATTCCGATTGCCGGATCCTCTCCAGCTGTTCCAGGATCTCCGGAAACATGGGCCGTTCCCGGGGGTTGGAGCGCCAGCACGCTGAAGTGAACAAATGTCTGCCGTTATAGAATAGAATAGAACGCGCAAGAAGAG
Organism: Oeneis ivallda; assembly: GCA_029955525.1. Classification (NCBI taxonomy): domain Eukaryota; kingdom Metazoa; phylum Arthropoda; class Insecta; order Lepidoptera; family Nymphalidae; genus Oeneis; species Oeneis ivallda. The sequence goes on along the minus strand of JARPMR010000018.1, from coordinate 22,269,803 downwards.
GGTATCTATAAAAATTCAAAAAAAATTCAAAATTATTTATTTCATGTAGGCCAACCTGTGGCTCTTATGACACGTCAAGATTCTACCACCGGTTCGGAAAGCGGGTTATGCTGAGAAAAGCCGGCAAGAAACTCAGCAGTTGCTCTTTTCAAAATAATCATTTTACAATATTAATAAGTAGCTATTACATTGTAATAAGTTTTTATACTATCTTGTGGGCAGCTGGATGCCACGTATAATCTATTTTTTTTAACAAACGAGTACTGAGTAATGTCTCTCGCACATTTCCGATATTGACAGAGTGAGATGGGTCATTGTTAGGTGTGGGGTACTGAGTATGACTCTCGCACATTTCCGATATTGACAGAGTGAGATGGGTCATCTTAGGGGTGGGACCTGGGACTCTATGTTGATTACGTGGACCAATAGCAACAGTCAAAATTTTCGGTTTGTTAAAAAAAACAGACTCCCTTCAACTGCGTTACGCCCGTTTTTGACTCGATATCGTACCCCCTCCAACTGCGTAGGCCATGCGGCGGCGATGCCCGTCAACTGCGTTTCACCCTAATATCACGCACTATCGTACTTAGGATATCTGCGTAACGCCCATTTATGGCGCATTTCGACTCTGTGGTTTCTTTTTATTTTAGTTTATTCAAATATCCTCTATTTCACTCAGTTTCATCACAAAATCTGAGAAAAATAAAGGACGGAGTGGGTACAGGCCTCAGAGCGATCACCCTTGACGTAATTAGTTAGAAAAATAATATCGAATTTCAGTTGACATGACCGGTTTTTTTTTCTGTGTTTTTGTTGTTTATTTTGAAAATGTTCTTTTTTCTGTGTTATCTTCTCCTTGTGTTCCTTTTCTGCGGTACTTTATCGAAATACAGGTTAAAAATTTGTATCTAGCAACCATAGATTAAAATTTAAACTAAAGAAGAAAAGGGAAATGTCCATTATTGGCTTGGCGTGAACAGAATTCAGGCAAAAAAACAATTATACCAAAAATTATTATAAATTAAATCATGATTATTTGTGATTTTCAGTTGTATCAATATAAACTGATAAAAACTTTATTTAATAAGTATCTAATTAATTAATGATTTAGTTCCGGTTTATTTCCGCTATAATGTCACGTTGCCAGTCCAAAAAAAAACAATTAATTATTAACAAATAATCGATTCGAAGTATTTTTAAATCGAATAAAAAAAGAAAAGTTAACTATAAAAGGCCTATAATTAAAGTAAAATGTCATCTAACTATGACTACATATGTGAAAAATCACAGAATTGCAATAATTATTAGGTTCATTATTATTTTATTAATTAAGCAAGGAAATAATGTCATTATTGCATTTTTAATAATTATTGTAATAGTTTCGATTATCGATTTAATCGATTCAATTGTTTACCGAAAATGCCTTTTACGGCAACCCTTGACGTAACAGTTCATAGACTATAGACGTCTTGTCACTTGTCATTTTGTTGTATTCCATTCCGCGGTAAAACTACAAACTACATTCGCAGTTCGCTTTGTTATTTATTGTGTTTTTAGTGATACAATAACAATTTGTTGTTACTTTTGTTGCTTCCCGTTTTTCTATATCGACATTTGCTAATAATAATGGACACTGATTAAGCTATTTACGACGACCCTGGCATTCCTACCGGTAGTGATTGAAGCCCTAATGTTTACTGTCGTGGCTGTAATAATTACAATAATTGGAATTATTCCAATGGAAGGTACTTCCGATGCATTGGAATTGAGATGTATTAATTGTGGTACCGACATGACTCAAAGGAGAAGGCATAGCCTTGAACTTATAGAGGTTATGTCCGTCCGTAATACGACACTGGATTGCACCTCAAGTGGTAAGTGTTCAATAAATCCACCTGCCCAGTTCTTAGATAACATCTTATTAACATATGATTCAGATTAATAAAAAAAATAACCAAAAACAACGATATTTTATTTCAAAAACCTTTTGAGTATATCTAACTTCACAAAAAACAAATTAGGAACACCTGGACACAAAACTTTATTATTTTTCTAATTCCTACTGGTTAATGCTACTAACTTAACATAAAATTATTATTCTCAGTGTCTGTCCAGTCTAAGCCAAAACCTCCATACAAAGTGGACAGTCCCCTTTCAATGCAAGTTCTATGACCGTTCTATGACCGTCCTATTCACTTCAATTTTAGTCTGTTAAATACCTTAATTGTATTTTCTATCTATGTTTATGTCTAATTAAAGTACAATAACTATACTCTATGACAAAAAATATTACATGGCACTTGAGTTTGTGCTTTTTTTATAAAAAATAGATAAAGTAGCGGTTTTTTATTGCAATCCGCCATCTTGGAAACATGCCGCAGTTCGAGCAAGTTTGACAACAAAGGCTGCGCAGTTGGAGGGGGTACGATAGCGCGGTCATATTAGGGTGAAACGCAGTTGACGGGCATCGCCGCCGCATGGTTTGCGCAGTTGAAGGGTAGATGCGAAGCGACTACCAATCCTAAATATCTATGTTCACCACCAATATGCATATTGCGCAAGTAGAAACTCAAAAGAGTAAAGGTTAAGACCGGCTTAGCAGGAGGACCTCGACCTTGTGACGTATTCATTTACGTGTTAGTTACATGGTTTCGTCATTTGGACAAGAGTCTTTACATATAACGTGGGAGTAAAGTATGAAATTCTAATAGACATATTATGCCTTTTAAAGCTGGCGTCTCGAAAACAAATTTAGGGGTCTCGGCACCTATTAATAGGATGTTAACTTTATACAGTGGCATTAATAAAGTTATTGACATAGACATAATAGGCGATAGTCTTCCTAAATTTAAAAAAAAAAACTAAGGGACTACTTCCTGGCACAATATATTTGATGCGGTAGTTTTACCTTAGTTTTTTATTTTCTTTGTTTTTTTTTTGTCTTAGTCTAGATATTTTTGTTTTACATTATTTCATTTACAATTTAAGTTTTTGGTGTTATTTTTAATTTTGTTTTAAATTGTATGTCTTTTTTTCCTGTTCGTGGCACTAGATCCAATTTTTCATCCGCACAGCTTGCTGGATCTTATAACACCTATTTCTTTTTCGTTTTTCTCCAACTAACTAGTTTCTGTTTGTTTTTCTTATTCGCAAGCTAGTGGCAGTCTCTAAGTGGGTCTACAATACTGTAAAATATGTTTTTTTTTTAAATTTTATAATTATTTATTTTAACCCGTTGACTGTCCTATTAAATAAATAAATAAAATAAATAAATATATCTATAGTATCTACAATGCAGTATTATGAACGGACTGTTAATATAATGTGTGTTATTATTCTTCGACAATAATCAAAATTATATTTTTGATAATCTCTGGTGCAGTGGTAAGCCCAGCGGTCATATACGTGCGAGGTCCTGGGTTCGATTCCCGGCAGGAGCTACTTGGATATTTATAATCTCTAAATTGTGTCTGATCTGGGTACCAATTGTCTAAAAGTTAAAAGTTATTCCATGGATCATATTGATATTCGATGACATTAGCGTCAAATTAAAACAATCCTTGTTTGTATTGGTTTAAAGTCACAAATTCAGTACATCCGATTTTAACATGGAGCGTTATGGAGCGTATCGTACATACCTAAATGTATAAGAATGCTTACACGAAACTGAGCTCAAATTCAATGATGTTATGATTTATTTTACTAAGACGCTAATGTCATCGAATAAGATTACGATCAATGGAATAACTTTAGACAATCGCACCTCAAGTTTGGCTCCAGCTGTTATTGAGCGTAAGGCTGAAATTAGACGGTGCCTCGTTCATCGTTCATTTTGCGAACATTTTTTGCGAAAATGAACCCTAAGGCCTTTAGACTTAAGGGCGAATTTAGACGGATGGCTCACCGATGACCTTCGAAAATGAAAGCAAAAATCTCGACAAATTAACCGTAGAAAATTCACCCTTAGTGCGAATTAAGACGGTTCATTTTCGCAACGATGAACGATGCACTGTCTAATTTGGGCCTTACGGTAAAACGCCGCGTAGGTAATGTTCAATAAAAACCTGCCATTTTCCATGTCATGTCTTAAACTACATCATCACTTACCATCAGATAAGGTCGCAATTGGCTTACTTACAGCACTATTCACTAAAATAACTCACTTCGAAAACAGTCACTTCACCTGGGTTTGTTAATTATGTCAAATATGGGATAATTTGATATAATTGGTAACAGAATAAAATGATAGAGAATGTTTAGGCATTCGCTTTTATTTTGTGTTAGGAGTGTCATCACTGTAGAAGAAGTAAAAATGAGTTTTTAAGGTTACAGCTCACCTTCCATCAGCACCCTCCAAGACTCCGGGCAGGTGCTGGGTATGGGCAGCGTCAGTTTGTTGACGGCCACCCCGTACGCCACCGCCATCGCGTTGATGCCCTTGTACGGCGTCTCCCCGGTCAGCAGCTCCCATAGAAGCACACCGTATGACCAAACGTCGGACGCGTGCGAGAAAGTTGAGTTTTTTATCACCTGGAATTAACAGAATAGTTCTAAGGTCGCGAGTCGCGAAACTGAAGTAGAAATGGGCGAGGTACATAGTTCGAAGAGCTGATGGTCGTTTGGGTCCCAAGGTGCTGGATTGGGAACCCCGCACCGGGAAGCACAGTGTTGGCAGACCCCCCACTAGGTTGACCGCGGGAGTCGCGGGAAGCCTTTGCCATGCAAGAGACCTTTGTCCAGCAGTGGATAGAAGAAAGAGACAGAAGAGAAAGTTACTAAAATAGTAGTAAACGACTATGCAAAATTGTATGGACACTGTCACCACCACCCAACAGATTTGGCACTATTTTTAATATTATTGTGACGTCCCATAATAACCATTTTCAGTCTCAAAAATGATTGGGTAGATTCACTTGACGATTTCAAAAGCACTTTGTAAAAGTTTATGTGAATAAAAAACTCTTCTATTGTATTCTAACGCTTTTCCTCTCTTTCTCTCTAAGTACTTCGTGAACCAGATGCGAGTACAATGAATCCAACAACCACGAACAAACTTGATCAAATATTGGCGTATTTAGGGTATTAAAAAAACGAACCTTTATAGGCTTGCTCGATTGTCTTCTGTCTGTCCATGTGTCAAGGTTTTTTTTTTAGAAACGGCTTGAGGTACTAAGTTGAAAGGAGATTGGCGAATTCCATAGAGTTTCTGACCCAGACGAACTGAACCGTGGACCTCAAGCCCACGTTCACGAATCAAACTTCTCATGCTTGTTCTAATAAAACAGTCTAACAAAAAAGTTCATCAAAGTCTATCAAATAAAGTTGGGAGAAAAAAGATATTCACTTGTATTGCCAAGTAACGGTTATTTATAATGTGTACTTGTAAATAATTATATTTTTTATACGCTTTTTATTAGCTTCACTTGTATGTTTGTAACAATGTTTGTAACCGACTTCTTTGGGCGCGATTTTGACCCACTTTAAACGGCCAGATTTCGTTCAAACTTTGTAGATTTATCGAGGACCGATGACAATACACTAATTTGATAAAAAAACAAAAAAATAAATAATAGTTTAAAAAAACTAAAAACACGCTTTTTATAGAAAACCAAACTAAAAAATAGAAAATAAATTTTAATAAATTTAAATCAAGAATAGGGTCCAAAAATTTCAATAAATATAAATTAATAATAGTGTAAATAAAAAAAAATTATTTTATTTTAAAAAAGCGTGGGGTCCATGGTGTCAATAGTTATAAACACACACATCAAAAGTGTCTAGGGATCAAGCATTTTTATGCGGATTTCTTGAGATTGAGATGTGGCTTTGTAATAAATTTATGATTTTATAAATTTATATGGATCCTTTTTGGTGCATTTCATAATTTGAATCAGGAACTGTCAATCAAATTCGAGTAAAAGATGAAAATCAGCTGTCAATATTTTCCCTATAAAAACATACAACGCATTGAAGACATTATTAGTGCTACTGTTTCCCTACTACTGATTAAAACCAACGTTATTATGGAGCGGCGACGTCATTTAAGCAGGGAAGAAATGCTCAGAGCCGTGGGAATGATAGAAGCTGGTTCCCGGCAACGTACTGTGGCTTTAGCTCTGAATACAAGTCAGAGTGTTATCAGTCGACTTTGGACACGTTACCGAAGCACTGGTACCGTGGCTGAGCGCCATGGAGGACGGTATCGCTGCACCACACGGATACAAGACCGATACATTCAAATCTTAACTCGAAGAGCTCCAACAATAACCGCCATGATGTTAGCCGTGAGGCTTCATCACTCTTCAGGGAACTTAATTAGCGACCAAACAGTCAGAAACCGCTTGCATGAAGTGAACCTTCATTCCCGAAGACCGCTACGGGTACCACCTATAGCAATGCACAATCGTAGGATTCGATATCAATGGGCTCTTGAACACAGAAATTGGGCAGAAGAACAATGGCGTTTCGTGTGCTTTTCTGATGAGTCTCGTTTTGGTATGAGACCGGATACAAGACGTATACGACACTGGAGAACCCCTGGACGCCAACAGCGATTAAAATCCTGCCAGGAAGTCCATCCTTATAGTGGTGGAACCATCATGGTATGGGCGGGTATTTGGATCGGCGGAAGAACTGAGTTGATTTGGATCAGAGGCAACCTCAACGCTCAAATTTATGCTGAGACGATTGTATCAGACGTCATCGTTCCTCTACAAGTGCAAATCGGTCCCTTATTTCAGTTAATGCATGATAATGCACGACCGCACAGCGCAAGAGTTGTAAGACAGACTCTCGCCGCAGCTAACATCAATGTCCTGCCCTGGCCTGCTCAGTCGCCAGACTTGAACCCGATTGAGCATGCATGGGATATGCTACAGAGAAGAGCTCTGCCGAATATGGAGGGTATCCAGTGGCAAGAAGACCTTTTTTTGTTGTTGCAACGAACATGGGCGGCCATTCCACAGCGTGATTTGGATGAACTCATTTTGAGTATGCCAAACCGATGTTCTTGTGTTGTTAGTGTTCGCGGTAGAAACACGGATTATTAATTGTTTAAGTTACCCAATAAAATTGTAAAGAAAACTGTTATTTCAGTCTTTTTTTCGAACTTTAATGTTAGTGGTTCAAATGTCAAAAATCCCTTTATTAGGAAAATGGCAAATTTCTTTATTAATGCAAAGGTGACTTGGTTTATCGTTACTGTGACAAACGAAAACACTTTATTTGATGAATCCTTAAAGAAAATTTTAATTAATATCAATCAGGAGAAAAGTTATTGCAAAAATATATGTTGATCCCTAGACACTTTTGATGTGTTTATTTTATTGACAGATATGAGTAGAGTGATTATCATTTTGATATTATCTTAAAAAGCACCCCACGCTTTTTTTAAAATAAAATACATTTTTTTTATTTACACTATTATTAATTTATATTTATTGAAATTTTTGGACCCTATTCTTAATTTAAATTTATTAAAATTTATTTTCTATTTTTTAGTTTGGTTTTCTATAAAAAGCGTGTTTTTAGTTTTTTTAAACTATTATTTATTTTCTTGGTTTTTTATCAAATTAGTGTATTGTTGATTGAAGTCTTCTAAAAATATATCGGGTTTACACAGAAAAATACTCTGAAAAATATTAATTAAAATTTTTTCATTTTTAAAAATGCTGGGTCAAAATTCGCCAACCTCCTTCATACTGAATATAAAACTCAATGGTTTCTTAATGCTGTGAAAATTTCAAGTTTATACTTTAACTCTGTGATGAAATATAACGTAAAAATTGAAATTTAAGCGGTATTTGTAGCGCAGCGCCATCTAACGCCATTCCTGAGAATTAGTTCGTGACCATATTCATGGTTCGATAAAAAACTCGCAACTCACAAGGTTCAGATCGGAACCCTCAGTGCGCGAGTATGACTCGCACCTGGCCGGTTATTCCTTCCCTCTTACCTCGGGCGGCATCCAGGCGTAGGTCCCCGCCGCCGACATCCGCGTGGTCTTGTACACTTCCCGGGCTAAGCCGAAGTCGGTGATCTTCAGGGTTTTGTCTTCAAGCGTGTCGTCTGTTAGGATGGCCTCGCTGAGCAGAACTGAAAAGAATGAAATAGGGAGATTAAAACCTATACTGACTCAAAAAAGTTGGAGGAGCTAAGGAGGCTAAGGTTAAACCTAAACAGTAGACATAAAAGACAACAGTGCTAATTCTGTTTTAGAACCATCCCTCAACTAAATCACCAACCCATAATGTAACATTTACATTTAAAGTTAATTTTAGTTCATCATCATCAGCAACCCATCAACGGATCACTACTGAGCGCAGGTCTCCTCTCAGAGAAGGATTATAGGTTATAGTCCACCAAGCTGGTCCAATGCGCATTGGCAGACTTCACACACCTTCGATAACATTATGGAGAACCCTCAGGTGTGCAGGTTACCTCAAGATGATTTCCTTCACCATTGAAGCTTGTGCAAAAAGCAAAAATTTATATCAACTTTAAAAGTTACAGGTGCTTAATTCGATGAGACTTTTTCAAGGTACAGTCTGACCTGCCCCCAATTGTCTAAAAGTTGTCCATCAAAATCTTATTCATTTCATGGTATTAGCGTCAAAGTAAAATAAACCATAGCGGCATTAAATTAGAGCTCAATTTTGTGTATGTATTCTCATACATTTAGGTATGTACGATACGCTCCTTGTTAGAATCGGTTGTACTGAATTTGTGACTTTAAATCAATACAGTAAAGGAATATTTTACTTTGACGCTAATGCCATGAAATTAATACAATTGATACAATTGATGGGCAATTTTTAGACAATCGCACCTCTGAACAAGGTTAAACATAACATTAGAGATAGAAGACAATAGTGCTAATTCTGTTTTACAACACTCGCTCAAGTTAACTAAATTACCAACTCTAATTAATATAACATTTACATTTAAAGTTATATAGAGATTTAAATATTACATTTTAAGTTGGGCATTTAGTTTATCGCTATCCTTTTCGCAAGGAACGTAGATTTAGAGATTGTTTACCTACAACCTACAACAGAATTAGTATCAATTATGAGTTAGGTTTATATTGGTATTTCACATTTCCAACAAATGCTAAGAATAGGTCTGACCTTTAGCATGCAGCTGGTTTCTTTCTTACAGCTGAAAGTTTCATTGGAAATCGATTGGTAACATTTGGGTCAAACGGTTTGCTAGAAGTTAGGGTTTATTAGAAATGCTATAAAAAGGCTTACTGTTCGCCAATATATTCGAAAAGTCTACATTTTACAGTGACTTGTGATTTCACTTGCCAGTATTTTGATATACCCGACCACAGAAGTAATTCGAAAGATTGAACCGAATTTTTAACTCTGATTTATACTGATACTAGCTGATGCCAGTGACTTCATCCGCGTGTATTTAGGTTTTACAAAATCCAGTAAGAACTATTTTCCGAGAAAAAATATACAATGAGCGATTGAAGGAAGCACCAATAAACAAACACACTTTCCTATAATCATTCATAATATTATTAGTATGGAGATGAATTTGATCACTTTGCCCCATTCGTATCTAAATAGTAAAATCCCAATAAACGACTAATATTATGATGTTCATAAAATCACATAAGTCCTTAAAAGTATCCAAAGTTCCAAATACGTATGTAACATCGTACGATGTGGTTTCGTGGGCGATTAAAAACCCATAAAGCCGAAAGAAAGAGTGACCTTCGGGCGGGCACGTCTCAGCGTATTTCCCGTACATCTGTGACGTGACCGGCGACTTAAACGGTTTTACGAGCGACTCGGCTGTTGCTTCATTGAAAATTTACATCTCGAGTCCTGACTCTTTTCAATGTTTTATGAGAATATCGATTGAGCACTCCCAGTTGAAGCAGTGACAGCCTAGTGGTTAGGAATGTGGTCTCCTATTCCGTGGGTCTTTAAGAAATTAAATAGCACATGCTTAAACGGTGAAGGAAAACATCGTGAGGAAACCTGCACACCTGAGAGTTCTCCATAATGTTCTCGAAGATGTTGATGTGTTTGATGGAAGACAGCCATTAGATTACAATAGCTAGATAATAGAACCAATAAATCTGAAGTAGGATACGGATAACATTTTTAGGGTTAGTCATCATCATCATTAGCAACCCATCAACGGCTCACCACTGAGCGCAGGTCTCCTCTCAGAGAAGGGTTATAGGCCATAGTGCACCACGCTGGCCCAATGCGAATTGGTGGACTTCACACACCTTCGAGAACATTATGGAGAACTCTCAGATGTGCAGGTTTCCTCACGATGTTTTCCTTCACCGTTGAAGCAAGTGATAGTTAATTGCCTAAGCGCACTTGAGTCCGAAAAGTCAGAGGTGCGTACCCGGGAACGAACCTGCGACCCCCCGAATAGGAGACCACAGGCCTAACCACTAGGCTATCACTGCTTCGCTAGGGTTAGTACGAGTATGTAAACCATTAACAGTAATTCAGTTCAAAGATATTTAAACTCTCCATAGTGCGCGTAATGGTAATGCTTGTGTATTATCTCGCGCGTGAGATCGATTCATACGTCCATCACGAAGTTGCACAAAACGGCGAGCGGCGCCTGCCGACTGTTCCACTGACAGTTGATTGTGATACTTTACAGACGGGTTACACTTACGATGTACATTGACTACGATGTATATAATGTGCGCTAGAAGTGACACTAATATCATCTCTTCGCCGTAACATCGAGAAGCCAGTTACACAGTATCTCGCGCGTGAGATCGATCCATATGCCTATCGAATGATAAAATACAAAATTCAAAATTATTTATTTCACGTAAGCCAACCTGTGGCTCTTATTACAAGTCATGATTCTACCACCGGTTCGGAAAGCGGATTCTTCTGAGAAGAGCCGGCAAGAAACTCAGCAGTTGCTCTTTTCAAAATAATCATTTTACAATACTATTATGAAGCTGTTACATTGTAATAAGTTTTATCTACTCCAGCATCGAAAAGTTCCAATTTCGAGTTTGACAGCTGAATCGAAATGAACCCTCTTTCGGTTTTGCTTCTCATTTCGATGCAGCTCGTTGTATGGGAGCTGAATCGAAATGGTTATCTTCTTAAAATAGGATACCTAAAGCTAAGGCTCTGAGTTCTGGCACTTTTGTACCGTTCATATGACAGAGGCGCCACAGGCGGCTGGTGGCGGCTTACGGAGTTACTTTTTGTTGACAGAGGCGCCACAGGCGGCTGGTGGCGGCTTACGGAGTTACTTTTTGTTAGTTTATTGAGCCTACGACGTATTTTGTTAATGATTTTACTTCCTTGTCGTAGATAAAATCTTGTATGCAACTGAACGTAATTAGTCATTTTAATTCTCGTACTATCCTATTTTGATACTCGGCAAGCCTCGTATCAAAAAACAGCACTCGAATTAAAATGACCCTCATTACGATGCAGTTGCATAAATAGCTATTATCTACTCCAACATCGAAAAGTTCCAATTTCGAATTTGACAGCTGAATCGAAATGAACCCTCTTTCGGTTTTGCTTCTCATTTCGATGCAGCTCGTTGTATGGGAGCTGAATCGAAATGGTTATCTTCTTAAAATAGGATACCTAAAGCTAAGGCTCTGAGTTCTGGCACTTTTGTACCGCTCATACGACAGAGGCGCCACAGGCGGCTGGTGGCGGCTTACGGAGTTACTTTTTGTTGACAGAGGCGCCACAGGCGGCTGGTGGCGGCTTACGGAGTTACTTTTTGTTACTTTATTGAGCCTACGCCGTATTTTGTTAATGATTTTATTTTCCTTGTCATAGATAAAATCTTGTATGCAACTGAACGTAATTAGTCATTTTAATTCTCGTACTATCCTATTTTGATACTCGGCAAGCCTCGTATCAAAAAACAGCACTCGAATTAAAATGACCCTCATTACGATGCAGTTGCATAAATAGCTATTTTATACTATCTTGTGGGCAGCTGGATGCCAAGCCGATTTAACCTATGCAACTTTGTTAGAATAGATAGACATATGAATGGACATAATATATGTGGAATCACTCCATTCCACCTGAACCTCCGCCAATAGTTGATTGTGATACTTAACAGAGGAGTTACGGTATACCATGACTTAAGGTCATTAATATATATATAGCTGCTCGTGCTGATTCACTGATTCACTGACTGATTGATCACCTCTCCTGTAAAATTTTGTATGAAAAATTTTTTTTCCACCGATGGTTTCGTATAGAGGACAAAAATTCATTCGGAGGAAAATTATGGAGAGAGCTGATGATTGAGGATTTCGGAGACGGATGAGGAGCACGGCCAGGGTATTGAAGATAGGTGGGGGGTGCTCGAACAAATGTCACTCGAAACCTCATCCAATTCGCAGTGAGCTGAAAAAAAATTCAAAATGGCGGAAAAAAGATGGCGGCCATACAAATTTCGTCGGTGTCTATCTCGGAGAGTATAAAAGATAGAAGAGTGGTTTCCTGGCAAAAGCTGATCAAGACCCTAAGGTCTACTTGACGAACAGAAAAAAAATTCAAGATGGCGGAATTTTTTTTTTCTTCATACAAAAATATATGGCGAATATTGAAGAGACTAGAAGCCGGGAATCATGCACGACTTTGATACAATTCCTTTTCAAGATTTTTTTTTATTGAAGAATTTTCATTATGACAAATGATGACATATGATGATCGAGGGTTTGGAAGGTGGGTGAGGAGCACGGCCATGGTAATGTAGATAGGTGGGGGTGCTCGAACAAAAGTCACTCGAAATCTCATCCAATTGGCAGTGAGCTGAAAAAAATCCAAAATGGCGGATTCAAGATGGCGGCCATACAAACTTCAACGGTGTCTATCTCGGAGAGTATAAAAGATGGAAGAGTGGTTTTGTGATAGAAAATGATCAGGAGCTGAAAGTCTACTAGACGAGTAGAAAAACCGCGGTCCGCTTGCGGGCCGCGCACCCACGCGCCCTACTAGTTATAATATATGGACGCTTCAAGTGAAAATAATATCAACTCTCATCGTAACTAGCCTGTTCCATAGTATCTCGCGAGTGCGATCGATTCATACGTCTTTCACAGAGTTGTACTGAGGCGGGTGACGTTTGCCGGTGGTTTCACTGATGACTGATCTAAATATTTTACAAGAGACAATTATTTTCATCGGCCTAAGTGAACTAGAAGTAATAATGTACTCCGTTTCATGAATTCATAATAACATTGAGAAGCGTTTTCCATAGTATCTCGCATGTGATATGGATTCTGTGAATACGTCCCTCGCGAAGTTTTTCAAAGCGATGGATGGTGGCTGTTGTCTGTACCGCAAATTTGTGAAAGAAAAGTACATTGCAGGGGATATATGTCCACCAATGTGCATTAGAAATGGCAAGATATCCCACACTAATAACAACAAAGTACTCATCACGAGAATATATAACATTATGAAGCCCGTTCCACATTATCCGCGCATGAAATGAATTCATACGTCGTCAAGACTTTGCACAAAGCGTTGTGATGTCTGCCGGCTGTCGTCCTGACGGCTGATTGTGATTGTGATATTATTGTACAATGTACAGGCGGATTATAATGTAGAATGAGAAAGGTTACGCCATAGTCCACCACGCTGGCTAAGTGAAATATACACAAATAAGGCATACTTTCAGGTATGAAGGTGATGCAGGTTTCCTCACATTGACTCCGTTTTGTGATATATCTACGTTTTCACAAACCATACCTATATCACCCCCTGAGTAAGAGGTAGTCTCTTTACGTAGGAAGCCCCTAAAAACAATCCTTTACCCAAAGTAATTTCCACCTTTAGGTGTTCCCTGAAGGTTCTTGAAAACGAAATTGACAGAGAACGTCATCTAAATTAGTTTGGGTAGCCCGTAAAGGTTAGAGAACGTTGGTGAAAACAGGCATTCATTGCTTTAAAAAGCACATAATTCCGCAGTCAAAGATCAAATCCTGGGATCAACCTCCGGAACCCTAAAAAAGGACGCAGACACTTTAACCCCTCATAATACATTAGCCAGTCCAATTGAAAAATACTGGTAAAATCTAATTCACCCGATAAGCCTGTAAGGAGAAGAATAAAAAGTGATATTGTTGTGAATGTTTCTATGTGATAAAATTGAATAACACTTCTATGTATTTAGATTAGTCATCCTGTTATCCACCATCATCTCGTTCAAAATTCAAATACGGGTGTCGTCACAATTCATAAAATTATGTCTTTGAAATAATTACCAGATTCTAGTCGGTTTAAGCAGTTACCTAAACTGCAACTACTTAGAAGCCTGTACTGAGTCTAAGTATAAATAAATAAATAAATAAATAAATAAATAAATAAGTAGTGCTTGCATCTCCTTTATCACGACAAGATCTAGGCAGTATTCTCATTAAAAAGTTTTTCCACGGGAAAGCGTGCGTTCGAAGAAGGTTCGAAGTCAATCAAATATGTTTTCGATATGTTTTATTCCGAAAAGGCTTTTACAAGTTGTTTAAAACTGTCAGCTGTCAGTCACTTAGCGATAATATCCGGTTTAGAATGTTAGCCATAACGAGAAACTGGATAGTTCATGTTTTCCATTACCTAGTACGTAAGCGCGGTGTTTATCATTTTATAGCTTTTTATAGGGCTTCTGTCCACTTTGAAATACCGCACCATACTTTATGTACCAATATAGCAGCGAAACCCTTACGGAGGCATCATCGCACGATGTTGATGTAGGTACAAAAACTTCTGGCAAATTCTTTTCTTCATCCATCAGCTAAGCCGCTATACTCTTTTTATACCTCTGGGGTTATCTTAACCTGTTCTGAATCTGCTGCTACGGTAAGACTGGTCTATATCGCATCGGTAATACTCAAAGGGCTAATAGCATGATGAATACATAATAATAATTAATTGTAGTATGTATACCACTCGATATAATATTAAGTACCATGGCGGGGGCGTGTTGTGACTCTGTCCGACCCGGACTGAACCAAAAGCATTCAAGATATTACTTAATCTAGTACAAGATGATCCAACTTTTAGTGAGTGCATAATTATTAAAATGTATAACCGTTTATTATCCCGTCATTCTGTGTAGTGGGCAGAGAACTTTACGAAGGAAGTATATCATCTTAAACTCTTTTAAGATGTCACAGATCTCTCAAGTCGTAACAATTGTTATGGCCGCAAGCCAGAATGTGTTTATTAATGGTTTGAACATGCAAATAAAAACAGTGTGTTGGAGTTGGAACATTTTAAAATACGATACACTTTTTTCGGCCTTACATTTTTCCTCCTCAAATAATGAATGCTCGAACGGTTATTTTTATGTATCTTAAACAGTTGTACCTAGTGGGGACCCAGGATTAAAATCAAGAGCTGCATACGATGAACAATGCAATTCACGAGCAGTACAATTTTTAGAGGCGTAGACTGTTTCCTATGTCACCCATTCTTTCGCGCGCGTTAAATGAAGAGAGCTTTAAAGATGATTTCTCCATAATCTCTTGCCATCGTTGATGTGGCGGCGTTTAAAATGGTACAATTTCAATAACGCGAAGCTCGCCAGACTTCCACGTACGTGTGTAAACAAAAATGATTTAGGCACACGTCACTTTGCATATTGGCTTTTTAAAAGGTTATTTTGATAGAAATTCTATGAGAGTGGGCATTATCTAAGCCCTAAAAAGGCGAAATATAACTTAAGGATCAACTAATGTTACGGTAACTTTACAGGAAAAACTTTCCTCACGTTTCCTAACTACGAAAAATGGTGAATTTAACATTTCCATGAAAAATTACATGTCAACCCATATTTATTCAGCGCGCGGATTTTACACTCATAAATTATTATTATCCTTTGAGGATTTAATTCGGATATTTCAAGCGTCTTGAAGCCTCCTTTTTTGGATGGTCACTTATAATAATCGACGCTGCCTTTTCAGGGCGCTAAGTTGCAATCAATTATTTTTAACGATTTATATAAATTCTCCACAGACCTTTTAAGTTGCAACAAAATTGTAGTTGATATATTAACGAGTAAAATCTGGACTCCAGATAAAAAGATATCATAACGTAATCTTTCGATTAAACATTTATTGATATTGGTGAAATGACATAATATTGTAAATCTCATTTATTTGGTTTAACTGTAGATCTACGGAGGATCGAACCATCGCATGTCATATTTGGCTCATCAAAAAGTTTTCAAGAATATAATACTCTACACGTCCTAGGTGGGTATTGGCTTGGGCAAGCAAACTCAAGCGGAGGCAGTTAATAGCAGGTTCCTTCCAGCTCCGGACCCCCAAAACTCTCATGTCTTCGTCTCATTCAATACTTATCCACTAAAGGAATAAAGTGCTAGCTTTGTAAAGAACCAATACTTTTGATTGGTCTTACACTATCTCTTGTTACGCATCTTCCTTCATAATAATATCATCATCATCAACAAACCATCAACGGCTCACGGTCACGACTACGACGCTGACTCCGAAAAGTAAGATTGCCCGGGATCAAATAGGGGAACGCAGTCCTAACTATTAAGCTATCACTGCTTTACATATTATAATTCAAATTCAAAATTATTTATTTCACGTAGGCCAACCTGTGGCTCTTATGACAAGTCATGACTCTACCACCGGTTCGGAAAGCGGATTCTGCTGAGAAGAGCCGGCAAGAAACTCAGCAGTTGCTCTTTTCAAAATAATCATTTTACGATATTATTATGAAGCTATTACATTGTAATAAGTGTTTTATACTATCTTGTGGGCAGCTGGATGCCAAGCCGATTTAACCTATGCAACTTTGTTAGAATAAAATATAATATTTCCACAATGATGACAAAAAAAAACTACAATTCAATTCATGTTAAGACGGGCAGATATATATGTATATGATGAACAAACTAAAAATCGAAAAAGCGGTGGTCGTAATGCAAACATCATAGATTTCGCAAAAGGACTGAAAGAGGAACATCAAATAACCCCATGAAGAAGGGCAACTTATGCAAGTCATCGCCCTACGCCGCGCTATAATCAATCAGACACAATACTTTATGGTCGTAAAGTCGTTAATAAATCGTTCAACTCCGCTCCTAGACTTATTAAAGGCTAGTGACTGGGGTGGACCGGATCTATATCCTGTCCTGTTCGTCTTCATATCCCGACGCGCGGGGACTGAATAATTCATTACCTTCATCCGAGTGAAACGAGCCAGTCACATACCGAAAGGGAAGAACGTGATCCCCTTGGATCTTTGCCCACAAGTTAACTATTATTTTTTCTTTGGAAGCAGGAAATATCCTTTTACAGAGTTATAATAACTTCTGAGAATCACTGGTGTAGGGAGTATATGCTCACAACATACTTAACATGATTTCTGATCTAAGAGCTATCTATGCCGCATGTCTCATATTATATGATTGAAATAAATTGATACATTTGACAGGAAGAACTATGTCCCTAGTAAGATTTTAATAATTTTCGAAACAACGTTTACCAACGAAATTATAATGGAAAAAAATTCAATTGAATGCGCGAAATTAAAATTAGGCACCTTCCAAGGTCCAGTTTACTCTTACCATACACTTAATTATAGAAATTCACAAAAACCTAAGTTTGGAATGAAAAGTTTTCAAAATCAATGAACTCTTACTAGGGACACCAAAACGTTTTTTTTTTTTTTTTTATTTATTTACAGACCAAATATCCAAGTACTATTCTACAGAAGATATATTCTACAGAATCCAAGGCACCAAAAAACAGCAAAATACATGGGTAGGGTAGCGTACTTAATTATTCGCTCAGAGAGTCGATTTGATTGAAATATTTACTAGATATTGTTATTTGTTCAAAGGTTAGGGTGTAATATGTATTAGGAGGAATTCAACTCTTTAGTCCAAGTCGATTAAAGGATTAGTGATTGCGTCAACGTTCAGCCAGACAACGAGACAACATAAGGTTTCTGCCACATCCAGCAGAATGAACACTCCGAAGTTCTCTTGAAATGGAAATATGAAATGGAAATGGAATGGCTTGTTATCCTTATTAATATTATAAATGTGAAAGTGTATTTGTTTATTGATTTATCCTTCGATCACGCACATGATTTTATGCATGGGTATAGTTGAGACCTCGACAGGTCGAGAGTGACATAGGCCACTTTTTTTTCCGCAAAAACCGACGAAGTTAACCGAGTTTAAAACCGAATTCAATGATGATTCCATGCAGAAAAGTTGCGGTTTTTTTTCTTAGTAACCAAGACACGTTAATTTAAATAGAGTGCTAAAACATAATTGCAAATGTAAAATAATGATCCTAAATTCCCCTTTCCCATAAATAAGGAAATTGGGGATCATTACTTTAAAGCTTCATACAAAACTTAGATTTAGTTTGAAAAAAGAAGTTTTCTTTTTTCCATAAAACCGTATCCTATCTATTTCCCAAATGCAATTGAAATTCATTTTAATTTTTTTGTTGTCTGTTGTATTGTATGTTAAATATACGTAATAGTTATTAACCTTAAGCCTTAATTAAACCGAAGTAGTAATTTCGGAGTGATGTAGCCCTAATCTTAGAATGCTTTAAAGCCATTTATTTTAACGACAAAGCGGATTGTCTCAATCGATATACTTATGCAGGGTTCAAGACGGGGTGATATTGTTTGTTCCGTTGCAAATTCTGCTGAATTGAAAATTGATGCAAAAGACTGCGAATTTTGCACTTGATTTTTGAGAATTTTTTCGAAGACTATCTTTTAGTCTGGATTGTGTCTCCGACGGTGCAAGTAGCATGATAGTTCATTCAACCATGGTGTAGCATGAATCCAGCTTTACTCCCCCTTAATGATCCTTAATGCCATGCAATATTTCATCGTTAGGACATTAGTGCAGACTAAAAATCTAAAAGTACCCTCATTTGCTTTAGAAATTAATTACGCAAATATGAGCTTTATTCCCAAGGTTGCAACCCTCATATTAAACAAAACTGCAAGTTTTAAGGGTGAGCGAGTGCAGAGTGCAACTTGGTAGTTAGACATAAAAGATGTACTCCAGGGGAGGATGGGGTGTAGAGGGGCATTGTTATCTTTTTATTGGCAACGTACAGGAATTTTCGTACAAAGGGGTGGATAATATGGTAAGTAAGGTGTTTTCCACTTTGTATTGACTGCTACAGGAAACTTTGTACAGGGACTATATAGTTATAAAGGTTATATTTTCTGTACTTTAATATTTCAAAGCTTTAGAGAAAGACCGTTCTTGAATATAATGGTAATGACATGAATACAATATCTAAGACTGAGCGCTGTGGTGACATATGGGAGATCACGGGTTCAATTCCTGGCAAAGGCATGTGGGATATTGATAACTTTTAAATTGATTCTGTTTGAGGCTTCGGCCATGGCTTGGTGCTAGCCTACTGGCAAAGACTTGCCGTCGAGCGATTTAGAGTTCCTGTACGGTGTCAAATAGAATCTAATAAACTGTCTCTTTCCAGGTAGCCCGCTTCCAACTAAGACTAAATTATTATAGATAGAGGAGCTTTTGCCCGCGGCTTCGCTCACGTTGTTCTATTTTCGAAACCCCTATTTTACCCCCTTAGGGGTTGAATTTTCAAAAATCCTTTCTTAGCGGATGTCTACACCATACCTAATAGCTATCTACATGCCAAATTTCAGTCCGATCCGTCCAGTGGTTTGAGCTGTGCGTTGATAGATCAGTCAGTCAGTCAGACAGTCACCTTTTCATCACTATGTTGATTTACGAAATTTTAAAAGTACAAACACGAGTGTTTACTATATGTATAAACTTTTGCATTTTTCTCACAGGTGCAAACTTATTTTTAACCGACTTCAAAAAAAAGAGGAGGTTCACAATTCGTCGGAATCATTACTCAAAGACGCCAAATTCATATTTCACTCAACTCATATATATATTTAAAATATTTAAAAATTTCTTATTTATTTATATATTCACGGACAGTTTTCTATTAGATTTTGTATCTTGTATACTCTTTATCTCGCAAGTTGTTGTCAATGTCTATCGTAAGTGCATCCTGTTTCCGTCGTGAACGTTTTTCTAAAGGTCAATGACTAATTAACTAATGAGTTAATGGCTACAAGATTTATTGAGGCCATGGATAAAGGGGCCATCAGGACACAGCAATCTGTTTTACTGCTCTATACTTCACTATATGGATTAAATCCACCTAGAATCATTAGATTTCGGATTACATAGGCTATTAAATACTATAAGTCATTAAAACCAGCCGTTAGCCGATAACCGAGAGACCGTCACATAAACTAGATAACCACTATTATGCTCATAAAATGTGGAACATCCTAGTCACTTTATGTCACGTAAAATAGTTCCTACATTGCAATAGGTATTGCCCATAAAATATCTCCTTGCACGAGGCGGGAGGTGAATTTGTTATTTTTATAGAGAATTGCGACGAGGTCGACGTTTACGGTCGCGTTCCAGCAAAGAATAAAGGACTCCTTATTATTCACTCAATTCTATAGAAATGTCACTCATCATCAACACCATCATCATCAAACCATCAACGGCTCACTATTCAGCGCAGGTTTCCTCTAGGATTATAGTCCTTAGTGCGAATTGGCGGACTAACATGTCGCTCATAATAACATGCTTATTAAACGTTGTTCGCATTATATCCGCGCAGATATTGCGCTTTGAAACAATTAAAAAAAATCGTATTAAGTATGAATTTGGGTGACCGATCAACATTGAGCTACGCTGCGCAGTGCTGTGCTGAGCTAAGCTGCTATGTATTAAACAAAGCTCAGCCGTACAAAGCGCAAGCGCAGCAGGGTTTCTTTGTTTCTACATTATAATCTTAAGAGGAGCAATTGGACTAAACAGAGCATAGCACAACACAGCGCAGTATATCTCAGTATTGACTGGTCACACTAAACGTACTTTTTAGGGTTCCGTACCCAAAGGGTACCAACGGGACCCTATTACTAAGCCTACGCTGTCCGTCCGTCCGTCCGTCCGTCTGTCAGCGGGCTGTATCTCGTAAACCGTAATAGATAGACAGATGAAATTTTCACATATTATGTATTTCTATTGCCGCTATAACAGCAAATAATAAAAATTAAATTAAATTAGAAAAATTAAATTAAAATATTTCCATGGGTACATGGAAATATTTTTATTTAATTTTTTTTAACGGAACCCTAAAAGAGCGAGGCCCGACTCGCACTTGGCCGATTTTTAAATAGGGCTTGGCTATGGGAAAAAAAATTGAAACCAGTTCCAGTTATCAACCTCGGAATCATTTCAGATAAGGTTTCGGTTTCGTTCCTTTAACTGGCTTACATATTATACAACTTTAAATTAAATTCTTTTTCAGGCTC
The DNA here is from genome assembly GCA_029955525.1 of Oeneis ivallda. Lineage (NCBI taxonomy): Eukaryota > Metazoa > Arthropoda > Insecta > Lepidoptera > Nymphalidae > Oeneis > Oeneis ivallda. Next base: position 22,248,417 of record JARPMR010000018.1, on the reverse strand, counting down.
ACGATTGGTTGGTTTGACTTTGATTGCAACTATCACGCGCCTAGGGCTTGCAAATATTCGAAAATTTTGGTATTCGAATATTCGCCTTTTTTTCGGGTATTATTCGAATTATTCGAATAATATTCCAATAATTTAATAAAATCAAAAGATGTTATAATAATTATAATTAAATAAGTTAAAAGGTTTAAAAGAAAGATTTTTAACGTTGATAGAATACAAATAGGTAATTAATCAGTATTACAAGTTAGGAAATTGGACATACCTAGCTGGACTGTGTCCCAGGTACATTATAATTATACTAGTCCACAATGTCAAGTGCAGTATTCTTAACGAAGGTGGAGTGGAGCATGAACATTGGACATGATTTTCATCTTGCTAATGTTCATCTTCAGGCCCAACGCTGAGAAACACTGCTAAAATCATTGAGCACTGTATTAACGTCGCTCAGAGTCTCTGCCATAACGACTATGTCATCGGCAAATCTATTCACCGTTTATGTTGATGCCAAGGCCGTTCCAATCCAGAAGCTTAAAGACGTCCTCCAATGCAGCGGTAAATAGCTTCGGGGTGATTGCGTCTCCCTATCATACTCCACGCTACAAGTGGATTAGTCTGGTCCTGTATACGTACTGACATAGTGGCGTTTTCATACAAGCACGTCAACACTTGGATATACCGGTAGTCAATACGGCATCTCTGCAGTGACCTCAATACAGCCCAAGTTTCCACCAAATTGCAGGCTTTCTCATAGTCCAAAAACGCTAAGCAAAGTGGCCGGTTATACTCTTCCATCTTTTGTATAACCTGCCGCAGCGTATGAATGTGATCTATGGTGCCAAAGCCTTTTTGGAATCCTGTTTGTTCGGGGGGCTGGAAGTCGTCGAGACGAGCGAGACGATTCGTAATGACTCTCGAGAACAACTCATAAACGTGACTCAGCAGCGAGATGGGTCTATAATAATTCTTCAACAAGGTATTATCACCCTTTTTGAAGAACAGAACCACCACGCTCCTGTGCCATGCTTCGGACGGTCATTCAGGCCTTTACGTCTGTTCTAGACGATTTAAACATGGTCTCGGAGGCTTTTTCTTCGGTGACTGTGGAGACCGATCCGTGAGCGATAGTTACGTCCGCACTTGCTGCAACAAAACCCGATGACCACAGACGCAGTCCCGGCACTGGAACGCCTTCTTGCTCTCCTGTGCGCTAACACTTAAACCAAGCATCGTCGTGAACCCTACATCCCTCACCCACGCTTTTCCTCCAACCGTTCCTGTCATCCGCCAGCTTCTCCCAATTCTTGTGCTTTATGATAAAATCGGTCATGTCTCTCTTGGCGCAATCTTTAAAGCGCAGCCGTGGTCTGCCCGCGTTTCTCTTCGCGTGTGCTACTGCGCCAAGAAGTACTTGCCGAGGCAGGCGAGATGAGTTCATTCTATGCAAGTGTTCCAGCCAACGTAGGCGTTTTTGCTTTAACAATGCAGTAAGGCTGAAAGACTCAGTACGTTTCAGGACGTTCTCATTAGTCTCCCTATCTCTCCAAGTGATGCCCAAGATTTTGCGTAAGCACCGCATATGAAAGGCGTTAAGTCGGCGTTTCTGCTTCGCATATGATGTCCACGTCTCTGCTCCATACAAGAGTGTAATTAGAACACAAGTACTGTAAACTGTCATCTTTATTTTAAAAGTGAGATGTTTATTGCTTCGGGCGGTATACCCTCTTGAATGACGGAATTGAACAATCGCTGAAAAATCTTAAGTACCGGTTTTCCAACCGCTTTCAGGAGTTCCGCAGTGATTCCGTCATCACCTGGCGCCTTGTTGTTCTTGAGCTGCTTGAGAGCCATACTAATCTCTTATAGGCTGACGTCGGGGATATCTTCGGTATAGTGTCGGGTCAGTTTGGCTCTGGGATCTTTGGCCAAATCTTCAACAGGTTTTTGAGAAAGAGATCAACATCCGAATCCATCTCGGCTGTGCAGCATTTGGGAAGCTCTGAGATGTCTTCTCGTCCAAAATCCCTCAGTGCCTGAAGACTAAAGTCTTCAAACAGTGCGTGCTGCCAATGATGATTTACGGATCCGAGACATGTTCGCTAACTGAGGGCCTCATAAGAAGACTCAGGGTCACTCAGTGGGCAACCCTCCACCTCCCATGGCCCCTCCAACCTCGCGGTTATATGGGCCGAAACTTTGGGATCAGTGGGCAATGGAGAGAGCTATGCTCGGAGTATCCCTGCGAGATCAAATCAGAAATGGGAAGATCCGAAGGAGAACCAAAGTCACCGACATAGCCCAGCGAGTCGCGAAACTGAAGTTGAAATGGCTGGGGCACATAGTTCGAAGAGCTGATGGTCGTTGGGGTCCCAAGGTGCTGGAGTGGCGACCCCGCATCGGGAAGGGCGTTGTTGGCAGACTGAGCCTACTGGGTGGACTGACGACATCAAACGAGTTGCAGGGAGCCACAGGATTGCCACAGCCACAGTCAGGTGCCCTGCCGCAGGTCGGGCACTTAGGTTCAATTTGGTCAATATACCTAAGTTAAGCCCAATACAACCAAAAGGCACCTGACTGTTCATGTATAACTCTAACCTAACCTACATACAAACATAGTACTTGTTAGGCATAAGAAACAGAACTAAATACTTCAATTTGCCGCGGCATTACATAACAGCGAGCGTTTCTAAACTGACGACGCCGCCGTATGTAAACGGCGGAATCACACAAAATGCCTGCGACATGCACATTAATATTCCGAGTTTGGCTTTCAGAAAATTGGTCGAATATTCGAATATAGCAGATTTAATATTCGAATATTCGGACAAGGCATAGTATTCGAATAATTCGAATATTCGAATATTCGAATGCAAGGCCTACACGCGCCATGCACAGCCGGAATAAGTCAAATGAACTTGTGGGGACTGGAATGGATACGTAAGCGACAACTAGAAAATAAATTAACACTGATCATGGACTGACGGAGTTTCATTGAAGTTGGACGAAGGATGAAACCCAACAAACTAAAGCGCAGCCGCGACCCTTTCGGCGGTATGATTTTACGAGAACAATATTTTTAAATAAGCAATTAAATATTGAAGTGATTTATTTAATTTGCGACAGCAAATAAGCATCCTCACTAGTTCCATGCAAAAGGTTCAATAAAATCCCAGAACCCAGAGCCGAAAATGTCGTGAAAAAAAGTTGCAACTCTATGCTCGAAGGATGACAAATGACATTTTGACTCACTTTTTCGGCAGCTTTCGGAAAAATAACAGACGGTGTGCTCTTCAAAATTCAAAAATATACTAATCTTTAAAATCAACCTTAATTCAAGTCAAATGTTATAAATAAAATTACAAAAACTAAGATCCAACACTGTGGTACAAATTCAACATTAACCCTCTAAAGGTATGTATGTAATTACTGTAATCTTTGAGTAATAAACTGTTGGTTTATTACTCAAAGATTACAGTAATTACATACATACCTTTAGAGGGTTAATGTTGAATTTGTACCACAGTGTTGGATCTTAGTTTTTGTAATTTGATTTATAACATTTGACTTGAATTAAGGTTGATTTATTACTCAAAGACTGTAATGTCTAAAACGTTAGCGTGTACCAATCTATTGTAAAACTTAATCCAAACACATCCCTTGTTAATTCCTTTAATTCTACTGCTAATTTGAACATGCTTGTAGATTTTATTAATATTTCGGTGTATAAAATTTTATTTTCTGATTTATATAGGATTTAACCTTGTAGACATTAGAACATTGACCCTTGACCTACATTCTAACAATTAAGAAAATAATATAAGCCCCAGTGCGGACTCAGAGCTACGGAACGGTTGAGAGGGACGAATCTATACTTACATCTTCAATTCACTGGATTCCAGGGACCTAAGCACAGGACCTAAGCACAAGACCTAAGCTCGGGATGTACACATAGCATTCGATGACTACCTAAATGCCTACCTAACTACCATCGACCTACACGCTGGAATGTGATACCGACCCCTGAGCAAAGTGGACTTCCTGCGACGTGTGAACGAGGCCGCTGATACATTAACTACCTGCTGCTGTCTCCTACATGCGGCGCCGTCTACAGGAAGAGCCGAGTGCACGGAGCCACCCGCGATGACAGGGCAGTACCATTAATTAATTATCACAAGAACTGGATGTTGATTTCCCAAGAATACCAGGCGAGCGTTGCTACTTGAGATCCACTAACTTACTTTGCTGTCTGTGTCTGGCGACGAACCACACCTAGCTCTCCGACTGTTCGGTTTAGCCTCTGAACTTCTAAGACCTAACTACAATTGAACAGGATACACCGTTGGTCTAAATTCTAAATTAATTCTATCTTGTTTTAACTAACCAGAACCCTCTGTTCTAGGTAACATTTAAATTTGTAAGGCCTTCAGCCACCCAACCTAATTTTGCATTTCTGTTGATAATTCCAGAATTAAGGTTTATCTTTCTTTTACTAATTAAATTATTGTTACTCATCCAGTCTCATCATTCACTACCTGGCTAGTCTACCTAAATTGTTACATTGACACCCTACCGTGCCAAGGTAACCCTACTTGTAACGCCCTAATTATCTCAGGTGATCACCAAACCAAACTAAAACTAAAACCTAAAAACCAAAGTGTTACAATATCACTTGCTTCAACGGTGAAGGAAAACATCGTGAGGAAACCTGCACACCTGAGAGTTCATCATAATGTTCTCGAAGGTGTGTGAAGTCAGCCAATTCGCATTGGGCCAGCGTGGTGGACTATGGCCTATAACCCTTCTCTGAGAGGAGACCTGCGCTCAGTAGTGCGCCGTTGATGGGTTGCTAATGATGATGATGATGAATATTTTTAACCGGCTATCAAACAATTTTTTCGGTAAATCGAAAACTGTTTCAAGCCCTTATTAGAATTTATTAGAATAGAAATATTTTCTATTCAAATAAACTTTTTTACAAGTACTTTTGAATCTTCGCTGAGTCTACCACTGGTTCGGAATGCCCTTCCTGCTGAGAAGAACCAGCAAGAAACTCGGCGGTTGCCCTTTTTTTAAAACAAGTTTACAATACAATAGATATTATGCTATCTATTATATCTATTATACATATATGCTAGCTATTTTAAGTGCAAACTGGTAAACTGCCTGTTCTAACTTCTAACGCAGTTATGAACTGTGCATCTGTATTTCTTTCTTCTACGGTTTTGCGATGGAGATGTTAACAGTCGAAGCCCTCATCATCAGTAACTTGAAGACTGAAGTACCTAGGTGAGTTAGAGGCAAGTAACTAACCGGATCCGCGCGGCTGTTTACAAACAAAATGGTAGTTTCATTCACCCGAGTTACAACCTTCCATATCGGGACGAGTTTCTTTCCAAGACAACTTTGATTGGTGAACATACGGACAAAGGGATTTATTAAGAAGTTTTACTGTTAATGAGGCGTGGATTTCACAGTCATTGAACGGAAGATTTGAGTAGTTTTCTTACGTAAGCGTGCACTGACACCTAAAGTAAAGATCCTTACTAATATTTTAAATGCGAAAGTGTGGTTGTTTGTTGGTATGTCCTTCACGCAGCAACGGATCAACGTGATTTTTTGCGTGGTTTTGTATGATAGGTATATTTCCGGCACACAAACAGGGTTCCCGCGGAATTTTTACAAAACTTACTCCACGCGGACGAAGTCGCGGATATAAGCTAGCTGGTAGAGTCTTGACGTGTCATAAGAGCCACAGGTTGGCCTATAAACACATGAAATAAATATTTTTTCTCAAATTTGCTCGGAAATCGCTTCTTTATTTAAAAAAAACGAAACGTCAATTGGCTCATTGCTGGCGTGGCGCCAGCAATTACGTAACAGGACAATAATGTAAATTGCTGGACAGGTACGAGGTTTTTAAAATGTACACTTTCCTCTATTAGGTGTTTCTCCTCTGTGATTAGGTGTTTTAAATGTGCATTTCTTTCGCTGAGTTATACAATTTAAAAAAAATAAGAATGAATTTTTTTTAAATGGAACAAAAAGAGCGTGGTTTAATTGGAGGTAAAGAATTATTGGTGACTGGTGTTTTCTTTTACAATATATTTCTTGTTCTGAAATAAAAATGGATTTGGAATCGGATGAAGTATTAATGGACTTTACACCACCAGATATGGCGGAAGAAGCTAAAATTCAACATGTTAACTTACCTGGCAAAAGTATACAATTATCATTTCATAACTGTACAAATTGTACTATAATATTTAACATGAAATAAAACAGTGTTTCTTTAATTATTTTTTTGTTGTTTCCTCGCAAATTAGAGAAAAGTACTATATAAGCCTCGGCCGAAGTAGCAATTCATGGCCTCGTTTACTTAAAAAGGCCTCGGCTAGCGCCTCGTCCTTTTAAAATCACTTGGAAGTCCTCGGCTTCGCCTCGGCCTTCCAATGTTACTCGTCCATAAATTGCTTTATTCCGAGCCTCGACAATAATGTACTATTGTTTGAATTTAGTAATTGAATAACTAAGGTGTTCAAATAGTTCCTTTTTTTACATTATATGCACACGCTTGACAACTATCACACCTGATGGAAAGTGATGATGTGGTCTTAGGCGGAACGCGTTTGCCTAGAAGAAGATTTTACATCGCGAATAAACTTCAACATACATTTCCATCAGTTTTAACTCTGTCTTGAGTCAGAGTGAGACCGAGTGTGCGACTCTCTATAACTGAAAGCATAAATCTATTGATTACAAAATAAGTCTTCAAGGATGCTTTTTGCAACATTGTTATTTTGTTTGCGGTGGCATGGCGCCCGCCGTCGTTTTATCTATCTTCCGAGTCATAACCATCCTACGCACTCTTCAAATAATACGGCGTCTGTCTAAAATAAGACCTTATTTTATTAATAAAATATTCCTTTTACAGTGTTGCTTTTATTTAATTCATTATAAATTAAATTATTAATACTCGAAAACCAAAGTATGAATAGTTTTTAAAACTGTGACTAATACTGTTGCTAGTCAATATTTACCTACGAGTTACGACCTATACTTAAGTAACTACTAATCCACAATGAAGTGATTCAAAAAAAAAATTCAAAATTATTTATTTCATGTAGGCCAACCTGTGGCTCTTATGACACGTCATGACTCTACCACCGGTTCGGAAAGCGGATTCTGCTGAGAAGAGCCGGCAAGAAACTCAGCAGATTGTGTCGTTGAACCACGACATACGTCTAGGAGTAGGTACCTAATTTTAATTGGTTACGTAAAAAACGTACGTGGTTGGGTAAAATATAAGTTGGTTGGTCTTCGATCTTAACTTTAAGCTAGTTGCATAGTGGATACTTCAAGAATATGACAGTCTGCGAGGCGCAACTTCAGCTTTGTATTAGTGTGAGTGCTCACCGACACGAGCGATGTAAGAGGGTAGAGTGTGAACCAGCTTAAGTTGCCACTTGTCTTGAGCATGAATAGAATAGAATAGAATAGAATAGAAATGTTTTTTATTCAAATAAACTTTTTTACAAGTGCTTTTGAACCGTCGATGAGTCTACCACTGGTTCGGAATGACCTTCATTGAATGATTTCAACTTATTTTGCTTTTTGACACCAGTAGTGGGGTTGTCAATTTTTTGAAGTGAAACCTTCTTTAGGCGCGTTGAGCACTTTTTTCGGTGAGCAAAAAACATGGATTTCGCTTAATCGTCACCTTCACAATCGTCACCTGGAGATTTCAGTAAGCGTTCAACATTTTAGAGGTTCTCAAGCAAACTTGTACAGCGCAGCGGGCAAGCCAGGCGCCTTCCTTACCGTTTAATGTACGATGTCGCAGGTTCGAATCTCATTCACGAAATCGTGACAGTGCGCTTTTCTTAATTATTAGCAAATCTAGTTTTCACTTCTATCGGCAGTCCCTATGACTGCCAATTTTTTTTTTTGTATCAGTATTGCGATCGCATTCACCTCTGATTGGCTGAATTTATGGCGCTCTTGCTGCATCAATGTATTTTAACCAATAGCAAGAGAGCATTAGCCAATCAGAGGTGATTGCGATCGTCACACTGAAGTCCAGCTTAGACAACTTTTACACCCACATTAATATGTAGCTGAGGTTGCGCCTCGCGAACTGCACCTACCTACCTAATATATTTTAGCCCATTATTAACTAATTACTCGTATAGTTCAAGAACTATATTGCAAGCAATTCACGAGGGCGAGTGACTTATGGTTGTGTGTGTGTCGTATCTGTATAAGTGTGAGCGAGCCGCGAGCGCAATAATGCTCGCGCCTGCCCGCTCCCACCTAGGCTTTGACAGGCACGCACACTTATGCAATGTGCATGTACACGAAGTAACCACAAGTAAAGCTCACTCGCCTTCGTGAATTGCAAAAACTTGTAAGTATATGTAATATTGATCCCCTTTTCCTTCCACCTATAAAAAAGCTACCCATCAGCAGGTAGGACTTTTTAGATATCAGTTAAATTCCTTTTCGCTACTGATGATGACTATGCTATTTTGATTTTAAAGGGAAAATCTAGAAAACTTACTTACTATACTTTTGCCGGTTTGAATTTGAATGAATTTTGTTTACGTAATTTAATAGTTAGCGAGTGTATGAAAACGTTGAAGTATTCAACTGACTAACATTTCCAAACAACGTCAGCAATAAATCAGGCACGGATAAACAGACAAGAAGCGGGCGGTGAAACTTTTAAAAGTGCTATAGTTTACACTGCAGTCATCGACAACGGTAATACGGCAGTAGAGCGAGGTTCCACAATGCAGAGCCGAATATTTTCCCGTGCCGTTCTAAAAATTAACGAATATTTAATCATCATCATCATCAGCAACCTAACAACGGCTCACTACTGAGCGCAAGTCTCCTCTTAGATAAGGGTTATAGGCTATAAGTCCACCACGCTGGCCCAATGCGAATTCGAGAACATTATGTGAAACTCTCAGGTGTGCAGGTTTCTTCACGATGTTTTCCTTCACCGTTGAAGCATGTGATATTATTGCTTAAACGCACATAACTTCGAAAAGTCAGAGGTAAGTCCCGAATCCCCATCCCCCGAATAGCAGGCCGCAGTCTTAACCACGAGGCTATCACTGCTGCATCAAAATAATCATGCGATTTATAAACTGAGATACGGAAATAGGCCTGTGGATCACAAAACATCAATCGATACTAATAAATCAGTATAGTACCTATTCAACTATTCACAACGGGTTAAACTGGTAAACTAAAATCTCAAATATTATTTTTTAAATCAAAGTAATATTATTTCAGAGTATACCATTATGCAGGCGAGGTACTATGATAAGCATAAAACTAAATATATACGAGAGCGCAATAGTATAAAGAAGAGCCCACGACAAACTCAGCGGAAGTAATCTAAGTTTGTTACCCCTGTATATTGGTCTCAACTCTGCACTGACCTCAATACTGTTCACCCGAATTAATTGTGAATCTACAAAATAGCACTGGCCCAACACACCAACGTTGAAGCTACGGCCCGTCAATGCTGTAGAAAATACGTTATTACTAACCAACACTGACGGCCCGTAGCACGAGTATTGGCACGTGTCAATTGAGGCTTCTTGGGACCACCTTGTGAAACTGGCCTGAAAAGAACCTAACAACATTTTTAATCAAGGACATAACACTGAAACATGTAAGGAAAGAAGCGTGGCTTTCCAAGATAACCTACAACTTCGTTGAAATAAATGACATCAAATGTTTACCAAGACAGGATTAACAGAGATCCTCTAAATCTAGAGAACTACTGAAGTGGAACTCTCTTCCCACCAAGATAACTTAGGACTTAAATATGTACAAATTGAAACCGATCTGAGGAGAATGATTTAATGGACGTTCAGCGCTGATTTCCGTCTAAAAAGACGGATCGTTATAATGGAAACTTCCTCGAAGCCAGAATCCTATTATGGGACTAAAATAAATTATTAATAAAATATAATCCAACGTTCACCGTTATGGTTAAACAGGAATAATAAAGGACTATGGGCGGAATCGTCCCCCCCTATCAACAAGAATTAAATGTAGCGCAATTGATAGACCTTGGCAAGATGATATTTTTTTACTATGGCGACGATGCCCAAATGCATGGGGTTCTCATTGTATCTTACGTTCAAAAAAATATTTCGTTGACGTATTATTGATGACTAATTCCAAAATACCTACTCATTTATCTATTTATCTACTCCCATGCTATAAATCCTCTTTAATAGATTCTGAAACAGTTAGCTTATTGCCAACATTAAAACACCCAATGTCATAATAACCATTATATCATTCAAAAGTATGATATAATGTTGTACTGAATTTCATTATAACACACCTTTGTTTTTTTTCAATCCCTTCTGCAAAAAGGTTTCTCAACAGACAGCCACATTCTTACTGCTCGATGCGTGATAACTGTATGAATTTCAAAAAAGAACGTCTGACTGAATTTCAAAAATAGTACATTTAAAACACCTTATAGAGGAAAGTGTACCTTTTTAAAAACCCCGTAAAAAAAACCTGGGTTATTCTAATCTCCGCCCGTACGTTCGCCCGCTACAGTGTTATTTCTTGTTATTTCTTTTGTCATCGGTGTTTACTTTTATCTACAACCCCTGCTTGTTTACTGGACTGATTGATAGCTTTTCTATTGACCCTGGCACGATAAAGGACTTTTTGATAACTGGATTGGATACTGTGTAATATGGAAACAGGACGTCCGCGGCGGTGTATAATGTGTCCGCGATCTGTCTTGCGACAAAGGCGGCACATTCTACAAGAGGCGTTAGCTGAAACTGAACCTGAATTAGATAACTATATTTCACAAAATAATTAATAGATACTGTTTTTGTAATAATACTTTGTAACAGAGTAGAAGTAGTTATTTTTACTGTTATATGATTTTTATACGATAAAATATAGAAAAAATAACAAAAATAAATCAATTTCAAACAAAAAGTTTTTTTTTTTTTTTTAGAAGAACCCCATCGATTTTGAAGCTGAAACCAACTATTTACGTCTATTTGGATCCAAATGAACATATTAACATAAATCCGGTGACTGTTGGAGGGTGGGGACGGGGTCCATACAAAATTGCCCATGGTCCTTTAATGTAAAGATATCGATAAGTGATAATATAGGTATTCCATATTGATATTATATAGAAAACGGTTGGCTATGTTTAGATCTTTGACAAATGTTCTGCCACTTTATGATCCAATTAACTTGGCTTTTCGAACGACATAAAAATGTAGGTGTGTCAATATTGAAACTGAACATTTGCTACAAAATTCAGATAAGTTTCCTTTACCTAAAATCTAGGTCCTAAAAGTTTCTAAACTACTAAGTACTTTACTTAATTTACATACACCTGATAAGCATACCTACACAAGACAAAGGCTCAGTTATTGGATCACTCACAAGATGCTTCGCAATTCGCAGTGTTTGTAAACGGAACCCTCGGTTCGATGACCCGCCGTCTCGGATATTGTAAGCATTGGCACGGAAACACTCCAAAATTGGATAACTCGCGACGGATCCAGACTGCTACAGAATCCATGCCGTTAAGATCTCGAGAATACGCCCCTTTCGATGTATAATAATTTACTTAGGATATTTTGTAACCCTAGTGATAAATCCTACTAATATTAAGAATGTGAACGTGTTTGTTAGGTGCGTGTAACCATTCTGATCTTCAACTATACTCATGATTCATTGCTCTGTTTCTGCGTGATTGAAAGACAAACCAACAAACAACTTTTGCATTGTTTGTCTTCGTCCGCATGCAGTTAGGTTTTTAATTATCCCGGGAAAACCTTCTTTTTTCTGAGATAAAAAGTAGTCCATGACATGTCACCCTCCAAATTTTTCAACTTAAAAAAAATCATGCTACCGTTGCTCCGTAGCTGCGTTATTCGTTCATTTTTATTCATTTATAATATTTACATTGGAACCCCGTTGGGGCACAGAAATTACTAGTTTAAGTAGAGAGACGGACACCATTATTATTCGTCAAAAACATCTTTAATTTTATAATACGCTCTTTCTATCAGAAACATTTTTAAGGACTTGATAAACGCTGTATCACTTGTAATTTGTTTTATGTGGTTTGGAATATTATTATATATTTTTACGCACATCGGGTTATTGAAGGACACATCAATAAAGCAACAGTGCAACATACAAACTTTCGCATTTATGAATAAGGATTAGTTTATCTTATTAGGGCCGATTTCACCAACGCAAAATAAGTCTTATCCGAGCGTAAGACATTTTGACAGTATTTTCAATACAAAAACTGTCAGAACGCCCAATTTATTCCTAGGATAAACGTCACTCGACGTTGGTGGAATCGGCACTTATTAGATACCTTGATATAATCTATACTCTATACTAATATTATAAAGAGGAAAGATTTTTTTGTTTGTTTGTTTGTTTGTACCGAATAGGCTCTGTAACTACTGGACCGATTTTAACCATATTTTCACCAATAGAAAGCTAAGTTATCAGGAACTAGGAAGTAACATAGGCTATAATTTATTTAAAAAAAAATTAGAGATCCTTAAGAAAATTGCAACAATGTAACCCAAAGTAGCAAAATTTTGCCTATTAAATGCATTTTTTGGCGTGTGCTGAGAAAACTATTGATGATACATAAAAATTATGTACTACATGATTTAAGTAAGCATTATTGTCTACAAAAAAGTCCCCAAAGGAATATACATATCTAACTATCACATTTAAGTCACAATAGTAGTTTTTGTGTTCTAAAATTTAGTTAGATCGTCTTTATTATCGTAGTAGTAATTCTTCCTTACTAATACATAAAAACTAAATCCACGCGGCGAAAGTCGCGGGCATCAGCTAGTAATATAATAAATATACTCCGTAACTTCTGTCTAACTTTATAGTTCCTTAACAAAACGGCTTTGTCCCGAGCAATACACTCCCTCTCATTAAGATATTGTTTGAACACCTTGAAAGCTTTTACATGGAAAGTTCGCAGGCCTTGCCCTACTGCTTAATTATCGAACACCTTTCTAAGAGCCGGCGCCGATAGACGCTTTCTGTTGCCCTCCACAAAGGTCGCTGCCCACTTGATTGTACACACGATAGATAACTTACTTTGTTAAATTTTTAATAGACTTCTTAAAATAGGAGGTTCTCAATTCGACGCGTATTTTTTTTTTGGCGATGTTACTCCATAACTCTGTCAAATCTGAACCGATTTCAATCTCTTTTTTTTTATTTGAAAGGACATACGGTACCGTCAGATTGGTCCCATTTTTTGGTCCCAAGATTTGTTGAATATCTTCGGTGATGGAGGGCGGAAGCGGAACTCCTCAATGAATAGGAGCAAATCGCTCGCGATTAGAAAATGTATTGTATAGATTGATCCTAGGACTACACTAAAAAGCTTAATATTATTATCTAGTCAAGATTTTTTTTATCTGAATCTATTGCGTGTGTTTAGCTTTAGGCCATAGAGTGTGTGTTTAGCTTTAGACCATAGTCCACCACGATGGCGAGCTACGGATTGGCAGACTTGAGCAAATTATGGAGCAATCGGGCATGGAGTTTAACTTATTTCTATTTTAGTTTAAGGCTGAAATCTAGACAGTGTGCTTGGAGTCGGTCACTACGGAGACAGAATTAGAACGAGACACAAAAAGTCCTGACATAAATCTGTCTCGTGTTAAGTGTCTTGAGTCTGAGCTGAGTGAGAGCGCACTCTACAGATTTCAGCTCAAGCGGTTAAAACGCCGGGCTTACACCCTAAGCTATAGGCACAAAATTCAAACGTTTATTTTTCTTTATTTCTTTCTTCATAAACATCGTGATAATATAATTGAGATTTTGAATTGAATTGGAAGAAATATTTACTCATAATGAAATTTCAAGAGACCTATATTAATACAAGCGAGTCATGCGTCATGCGAAGCAATGGCTGGGTCATGCGTCATGCTCGTGAACGGGTGCCACCAGCGGCAATGGGGCTACTTTCTGTCTGCCCGTCTTGACATGTGTTGAATTATAATTAGAAATAATTACGTATGCTTTTGTGGACCTTTCCCTCATTGTGGAAACTCTGCATACATAGAATATCTGTTAAGTATATTGTAAAAGTATTTTGAAACGAGCAACTGCCGAGTTTCTTGCTGGTTCTTCTCGGCAGGAACGGCATTCCGAACCAGTGGTAGACTCATTGACGATTCAAAAGTACTTGTAAAAGTTTATTTGAATAAAAAACATTTCTATTCTATTCTATTCTATTCAAGGTACCAACGCCGAAAGCAGTAAGTAATTAGTTAAATATTATTATTTTTAATTTCAAAATTCAAAATTATTTATTTCACGTAGTCCAACCTGTGGCTCTTATGACACGTCATGTCTCTACCACCGGTTCCGAAAGCGGATTCTGCTGAGAAGAGCCGGCAAGAAACTCAGCAGTCATTTTACAATATTATTATGTAGCTAATACATTGTAATAAGGTTTTTATACTTACTTTACTTTATAGAGTGATACTTAGGTAAGTACTACTTAGGTAAGTAAATTAAAATGTTACGACTTTCGAAGCAATAAATAAAGAAAAACAAACTAGAGAAAAATACGTACTTTTCGCTAATGGCACTTGGTTGGTAGATACGTTTATATAAAATTTCAAAGCTAGTGCCAGGCCGGGCGAGGTACGGGCGACCAAGGTTACTTAGCTTGCAGACAGAACTACGTGAGCGCTAGACAGTTACTAGCAATGCGGTTTCCTGTCAAATATTTTCCCTAGACCTACCTGGTGAACTCTGTATGCGATTGAGAGCTAGCATTTATTTTGTTCCGGTGGAAAGCAACTTAGCAGACTAAGTTCACTAATATTCTGATTAAATAAATAAATAAACATTTATTCAGCTTTTAACAAGAAGGTCTTTAAGAATAAGCAAAATATACAAACAAAAACTTAATCACTAAATAATTTAATAAAAACTTGAGAGGTGTCAAGGGACACCCGGTTGGAACGTAGTCCCTTTCGATTAATTTTAGTGAAGGAATTGTAATAAACTAGTGGTGTCATCTAGTATTAAATTGATTAACTACGATGAATTATGTTTAGTTTATTTCTATTGCACTGTTACAAAACCAAAGAGTTACTCTGGTTTTTTAACAGATGGCGTTAGTAGTACAATTACATTTTATCCAATTTATACAATAAAAAATTAGGGAAAAATTCCACATGTAGAAATTATTTAAAATAAAATAGAAAATTCAGTCTGTCGAGCTGGGATTCGAACCATCGACGTTGAACATTTAGGCGACTGCCCTAACCACTAGGCCATACAGACGCCGTGTTATATGGCAAAAATATCGAACACAATGCAAAATTCACATTCAACAAAAAAGTGTCGGTTTCAAAAATGTGTCGAGTGTCGGTTCCTTAATTTTTTCCGTCTAGCCCCCTTCCGTACCGCGCGATAAGGAACTACGTTCCAATAAATTGTTACTAAATGTTAAAGCTGAAAAGGCTACTGCCTCAGCATAATGCTGCAACATTAAAATGTTGAGCGCTGATTTTCAGGCATAGCCTTAAATGAAATCGCGAGAAAACCACGAGACAGTTAAACAAGATAAGTAATAGGAAAAAGAAATAAATGAATAAATAAATACAAATATTAACGTGTTTCGGTTAACAGTTGATACATAGAATAGAATAGAATAGAATAGAAATGTTTTTTATTCAAATAAACTTTTTTACAAGTGCTTTCGAATCGTCGATGAGTCTACCACTGGTTCGGAATGCCGTTCCTGCCGAGAAGAACCGGCAAGAAACTCGGCAGTTGCTCTTTTCAAAATAAGTTTACATTCAATAGAATAGTTAAACAGTTCAATTACCACCTGCTGTCTCATGAATCGCTGGAAAGAATTATGTCCACGCTTTTTTATCATCTAAATAGTCTTCAATTGCATAATATGCTTTTTTCATGAGATTAGTTTTTACTGATTTCTTAAACTTGTGTAAAGGCAAGTCTAAGATCGACTGTGGAATTTTATTATAAAACGTTACGCCCATTCCCACAAATGTCTTTCGGACCCTCTTGAGGCGACATCGAGGAATCACGAGCCTGTTTGGATTTCTAACTTGCCTATCGTGTAAATCACCCTTTTTTTTGTAATTCACGATGTTTTGTCTGACAAATATTATATTGTTGTAAATATATTGTGAAGCTACTGTAAGAATGCCTATTTCTTTAAATTTTTCTCGAAGGGAATCCCGCGGTTTTAAATTATATATTGCGCGAATTGCCCTCTTCTGCAATACAAAAATTTTTCCAATATCGGCTGCTTTACCCCATAATAAGATTCCGTATGACATAATACTATGGAAATATGCAAAATAAACAATTTTTGCAGTTTCTATGTCAGTTAACTGTCGAATCTTCCTAACAGCGTAAGCAGCAGAGCTAAGCTTGCCAGCAAGTGTTGCTATATGGGTGCCCCATTGCAGTTTTGAGTCCAGGGTTAATCCCAAGAACACTGTGGAGTCCTCACTTTTCAAGGGTTCATTACTTATCTTTAAATTTTTACTGACAGTTCTGGTGTTGGGCAATAAAAACTCAACACACTTGGTTTTTTTAGCATTTAAAAGTAGATTAATTGCCGTAAACCATTCAGAAACTTGAGATAATGCAATATTTACATCGTCAAAATTGTCTTTCGTCCTATCGACTTTAAAAATCAAAGACGTATCATCAGCAAATAGTACAATATCGCAAGTATTTTGGACAAAATGTGGTAAATCATTTATGTAAATCAAAAACATGAATGGACCTAGAATAGAACCCTGGGGTACACCCATTACCGAGGCTGATCCGGATGATTTCACATCATTGACACATACTCTTTGAACACGATCACTAAGATAAGACGCAATGAGGCTAAGCGCAAAATCTTTAATACCATAGTGGCTCAGTTTAAGCAAAAGGGTCTCGTGATCAACGCAGTCGAAAGCTTTTGATAAATCACAGAAAATACCAATGGCATTCTGTGAGTTATTCCATGCATCGAATATGTGTTGCAACAGCGTTGCGGCTGCATCGGTTGTTGATCGACCCTTAGTAAAACCGTACTGCTCAGGGTGAAGAAGTTTATTTAAATTAAAGTGTAGAAGCAGTTGGTTGAGCATTATTTTTTCAAATATCTTGCTGAGAGTTGGCAAAATTGAAATTGGTCTGTAGTTATTCGGGTCACATTTGCTTCCCGATTTAAAAAGAGGTATTAATTTACTACATTTCATCAGGTCTGGAAAAGATCCAGAATCTACAGACTTATTAAAAATTAAAGCAAGATAGGGCGCAATAATATCAATGATATTGTGAATTATTTTAACTGATATTCCCCATAGATCTCCTGTTTTTTTTATTTTGCAATGATTTGAATGTTTTGATAATATCATATGGGGTAACGTGTTTAAACCTAAATAATTTATTGCACTCAGAGACATTGCTTCTTAGAAGATTATAGGCTTCTGTTGGCGAGGAATTTAGAGAACTGGTCGTGGTTACTGGTATATTTTTGAAAAAGTTCTCAAATGTATTTGCAATTTCTATATCAGAGTCAATTATCCGGTTGTTAATTTTAAGCTCCAGTTTATTATAATGTACCTTATTCTTACCCATTTCATCACCAATGATGTCCCATACTGCTTTTATTTTATTATCCGAATTGACAATTTTTTGTTTTATGTGAAGTGACTTTGCTTGTATGCACACGTTTCTAAACAATTTGGAATAATTTCTTACATATTCTATAAACGCGGGGGCATAATTATATTGTTTTTCTGCATACAAGTCAAACAGCCTATTTCTACTTTTATAGATGCCAATAGTTGCCCAATCACTAAATTTAAGATTTTTAAATAATCTTTTTTCTATTACCTTAAAGACAGAGTTAAATTGAGAGTTTAATAGATCAAAAAACCCTCTATAAATTTCATCCGGACCACCCTGTGCAATATCAAGCGTCGGCATTGCAGCTGCGATATTTTGTTTAAATTGCCTTACTTTAATGGTGGTAACTGGCCTATATTTTACTACTTTTGTTACATTCTGCTCACTGCTCGGAATAGATATCATTTGTCCGCAATGGTCAGATCTTAAACAAGTGATAATCGATTTTTTGATAATTTTACAATCAGAGAAAATGTTATCAATACAAGTTGCCGAATGCGCTGTTATTCTTGTAGCTTCAACAAAAATATTTTCCAGGTTGAAACTTTTAAATAAGTTTAGTAATCTTCCTGTGATAGACGTGTGATGCAAAATATCTATATTAAAATCTCCACAAGTTACTATTTTCTTTGATGACCTACATAGCCGCCCTAAGGCGTCCTCCATGACCTCCTCAAAATGAACAAAATCGCCCGAGGGGGGTCGGTACACGCAGACTATAATATATCGGTCCAGCTCGACACAAGACAGCTCAATAATGCGTTCCATAGAAAGACTAACAATGTCTTTTCGCTCTCTGCAATTAATGTTATTGCGCGTTATTATTAAAGAACCCCCGCGTATAGCAGTCCTTCTGGAGAACGCACTTGACAATAAATAATTATCAAAATGTATAATTAACTGATGAGAATTGAGCCAATGCTCGGTGAGGCATAAGATGTCAATATCGAATTCTTTAATAAATAGCTCAATCTCGTGTTCTTTGCCAGATAAGCCCTGTATATTTTGGTGTACAAGATTAATCTTATATTGCTCATCTGTTGTCTTATAGGTTAGTTTAAAACAATATTAGAATTATTCCTATTGGAGTCTAATGTCGAAAAACTTGGATTAGTACTACTACTTATTATGTCTATATTGTTAGTACAACATGTACTTTTGTCAACTAAAATTGAATCATTAGATTTTATTGTCAAAATACTTGAATTAGTAATATTACTAACTAAGTCAATATTATTTGTACAACATGTACCATCGCCATTCAAGCTAAAAATAGCTGAATCTTGTATATTGTAAGCTACTAATGTAGTTATTTGTTTCCTATATCTAAAGGGTAGATGCATAGTATCCCTTGTCAATTGAAATTTTTTAATAAACTTATTGGTATTTAAGAAATGAAAATATTCTCTATGACCATAAGTTAGGTTATGTAAAAACAAGTTAAGCTTATAGATATGGTTATTCTGTGCTGGGGTCAATGTGACAGAGTAGGGAAAAGCACAAAGTATAAACTTGCAACTTGACTTTTGTTGTACATGTAATAAATATTCAAAGCTTCTTAATACATCTTTTTTAAGTATTTTCAGGCTGTCACCAATTAACAAAACAACTGTACTGTACTTATCTAAACAATTTGCCTTAATATTTTTAATTATATGTTCATAGGGGGCCCCAGGGTTACATATGTTGAGGACGTGTTGTTGCAAGTTATTACTGAGTAAATGGCCAAAGTCTTTTCCCATCTCATCAGAAACTACAAATGTTCTTTGCCGCAAAGAATTTACTGATATACTACTATTATGTTGACTATTTCGTAGTTTCCTGCACTGACCATCTATAGGTACTGCTGTGTTCTGCTCCGGATGAGAAGCCAATTTTTCAGGGAGTATTGTACTATTATTGCAGTCGTTGCTAGCCATAGGTATGTGATTACATTGACACTTGTTTGTCAATGACTCAAAGCGAGCCATATTATAATTACCTAGGGCTAACAACTCATCGGCTGCCAGTATTTGCTCATGGATCTGACTTTGTGACCGCTCATACTCAATGGTAACTTTCTTTAGGGAATCATTCAAGCTTAAAATTTGATCATTCAAACGTTGAACATCCACCTCATATTTTGCATAGATAAATTGGGGGTACTATAAAATTAAATAGTTATATATAGGTAATTGATGTGATATTTTTTTTTCGTTAATAGATGGTCGTTGGTATCCCAAGGTGCTGGAGTGGCGACGTCGCACCGGTAGGCACAGTGGCAGACCCCCCACTAGGCGGACCGACGACATCAGAAGAGTCACAGCTGGATACATTTGGTGCAATACCAAAGTATGTGGCTATGCAAGAAACCTATGCCTAGCAGTGGACTTTAATCGGTTGATATCATCAGCATCAACGGCTCACTACTGAGCGCAAGTCTCCTCTCAGAGAAGGGTTATATAGCCCATAGTCCACCACGCTAGGCCCAATGCGAAATGGCAGACTTTCACACACCTTTGAGAACATTATGAAGAACTCTCAGGTGTGCAGGTTTCCTCACGATGTTTACCTTCACCGTTGAAAGCTTGTGATATTTAATCTCTTTAACGCATTTAACTAAGAAAAGCCAGAGGTGCCAGAGTGCCCGGCATCGAACCTGCGACCCCCCCGAATAGGAGACCGCAGCACTAACCACTAGGCTATCACTGCTCTAATAGTATTTAATGTTTATAAGGCTTACTTAGCACTCTCCAGTGGGTGTTATAAGGAAGATCTATTTAAAAGCTCGGTAACTATTTATTAGTCTTTCTGGGCTATATTAACACAAAGTGCAAATAATCGAGTTCGATTCGGTGATACATTATACAATCCATCTGCAATTCCGGATATAAACATAACCACAACATTTAGATGTGGAACCCACTTTCAAGACTAGAACTGCCTCGTGCTTCTATAAAAATCGGCCAAGTGCGAGTCGGGCCTCGCTCTTTTAGTGTTCCGTACATAAGATCAAATTTTTTTTTTAAACTAGATACATATTTAGATATCTTAGTTCTTAGAAAGTACTAAATTAGTATATGGGGAAAAAATGCTCGTTTGTTTTGGTCACAACTTACCAACCGCATTATTGCAACGCAAATCGGTGTTTTCAGTATTTGTTGTTTAAATACATTATATAGTACATAATATACCAAAATTTTAAATTCCTAACTAGTTTGAGATAGACCCCCTAGCAAAATTGGTCTAAAACCGAAAACTGACAGCCCCCCATTTCTTCATTTTTGTAGCTAATAAATAAAAAAATATATATTTGAACTCCACTTAATGAGCTCTAGACAATGACACCCCACATGCCGGGGTAAAAAAATAAAATTTTATTTCGACTCCTTTTCTATGTATGGGAGGAGCCCCCTTTATTTTTCAATTTAATTTTATTTTTATTATTTGTTGTTATAGCAGCAATAGAAATACACAATATGTGAAAATTTCAACTGTCTATCTATTACGGTTTACGAGATATAGCCTGCTGACAGACGGACGGATGGATGGACGGACAGCGGAGGCTTAGTAATAGGGTCCCGTTGGCACTCTTTGGGTACGGAACCCTAAAAACCTGTTAGTTCGGATTATTCTCACTACCAACGAGTAGGTATGACGAGTATGTAAAGCAAATATTTGGGAGCGATCCTAGTAGGTAAACGACGGTTTTCGGCAGGCTCTAGGCAGCTGGGCAGGGGTCATTGTCCAGAAACGGTGTCGCAAAACCAGCGGTCATCATGACACGGGTGTTTTCGCACTCCGAGGCAAATTACGAAACAATCTCACCTAGATTTTATTGACAATTGTATAGAGTCAATAAGTTGATAAATGCATTGAGATAGTTCACTCTAAATAGAATAAAATAAAGGCTCTATGCGCGTCTGTCTGTTTGTGCGCTTATTTCTTCTAAATTATGTCACGGAGCTATACGGTTTTAAAAAAATTAGGATTTTATTTCACAACTTTGTAGCTGTGTGGTTAGTAACTATCATGTGATTGTAAACCATGCCACATTATAACAGCTTTTTATTACCAATATAATAGTCTCCGAGTTTACCGCAAACAGAAGGGCAGAAGTGCGGGCCTAGTGAAACTATAAGGATTCCTTGTTGTTTTACCATGGAACCAAAAACACTTATTTTAGTAGATAAGATATATCCCACTCGAGGTACGTATTTCTTTCAACTCTTTGCTAACACTATGTTTTAAATTTTGCATCAGATAAGGTACTAAGTAGATTGTTCTGACATACCTACCGTGATGCCCCGCCATACCATTCGGAGTGACCTTTATAGGGACATTAACCTTCATAAGGGACCGCTTAAATGCGATTTAAATTGGTTAACATTATATTTTATTCTCCCTCCATTATCAAAGAATGGATAATGGTATCCCAGCTTCAATAACAATCATCTCAGGTCTCAACACAAAGTTGAAACAGCGCAAATGAATTACAAATCACTAGACAAGAGACCTATAAGGCCAACTTGTGGCTCTTATGACAAGTCAAGAATCTACCACACCGGTTCGGAAAGGTGATTCTGCTGAGACGAGCCGGCAAGAAACTCAGCCGTTGCTCTTTTCAAAACAAAAATGTTACAAATTGAAGCTTATATCTATCTACCTTGTGGACAGCTAAAGCAAAGCCGATTATACTACCAAGCAACTCAAATATGGTTGAGCGAAGTAATGGCTGGGTCATGCGTCATGCTCGTGAACGGGTTCCACCGACGGGAATGGGGCTACTTTATGTGTGTCCGTCTTAACATGTGTTGAATTATAAATAGGTATGCTTTTGGTGAACTTCCCCTCATTGTGGAAACACTGCATACATACTACATAGCATAGTATCTATTGTATTGTATTGTTTTGTTTTTGTATTGTTTTCTTTTTGTATTGTTTTATCTATTGTATTGTTTTGAAAAGAGCAACTGCCGAGTTTCTTGCTGGTTCTTCTCGGCAGGAAGGGCATTCCGAACCAGTGGTAGACTCATCGACGGTTCAAAAGCACTTGTAAAAAGTTTATTCGAATAAAAAACATTTCTATTCTATTCTATTCTTGTCATTTAATAGCCTCTACTTATTAAATGTGTTACGTCCAGCAATGTACGAGAGCGTGGGAGAAAAATGTGAACCTGTGACCTCTTGATATAGAAATAGTTGGGCTAAACTACTAAGAAACATAGAAAGCGTCTTGAATGATTCATCACAGCGATTTCTGGACCAAACTGATTCACGGACGTACGAGTATACGAGACTGATTTCGTAGTAAGCGCTTATGTTTTGGTGTGTGGCCAAGATTGCTAATGGTCCATGGGGAGCCCGGTGAGACATCTTGTTGTGCTCGGGACGTTTTGAATTAATCGTTATTGGTTAATGGAGTAAATGAAGGACCGGATACACTGTCTGGCAAAGGTTCCGCATCTATATATATGAGCGAAGCAATGGCTGGGTCATGCGTCATGCTCGTGAACGGGTTCCACCAGCGGCAATGGGGCTACTTTCTGTCTGCCCGTCTTAACATGTGTTGAATTATAATTAGATATAATATGCTTTTGTGGAACTTCCCCTCATTGTGGAAATTCTGCATACATAGCATAATATCTATTAAGTATACCTATTGTAAAGTATTTTGAAAAGAGCAACTGCCGAGTTTCGTGCTGGTTCTTCTCGGCAGGATCGGCATTCTGAACCAGTGGTAGACGTATTGACAATTCAAAAGTACTTGTAAAAGTTTATTTGAATAAAAAACATTTCTATTCTAATCTATTCTATAAGACTTCTGATTTAGTCTTAGAAACCCAATCGACGAACGACTGAAAAGACTATTTTTTATGACCTCCCTGACGCAGTGGCGAGCGCTGTGCTCTAATGAGTTGGAGATCTCGGGTTCGATTCCCAGCAGAGCCAATTTAGGAATTTATAATTTCTATATTGTCTCTGGTCCTGTCTAGTTGGAGGCTTTGGCCGTGGCTAGTTACCGTCAAAGACGAATCGCCAAACGATTTAGCGTTTCAGCCATGTTTCAACAGATTAGGGGTATGGGTTAAATTATTATAACTGTCAAGTTAAACCCCCTTCCAAGTTAGCCCGCTATAATCTTAGACGACATCGTAATTCACCATCAAGTGAGATCGAAAACATATATTTTTTACAGGGTGTTTCTTTTTTCAATTCTTCAATAAAATTCACTTTGCAGTCTATTCCAAGCCTTTACTAAGATCCTTCGCTTATTTTAAGTATTGTCGACTTAAATTAAGTAGCATGTGCAATAAAGATTTCTACGGAATTTTAATGGAGTTTAACGAATTCTACAGTCAAAAAGTTCACTTGATTGCAAAATAACATTTTTTGGAAGACATTTTAAGTGTTTCCGTTTATCATTTACAGATTACTTTAAGAGGAGTGTCTAGTGACGAAACGCGACGCGAGTAGGTATTTTCCAAAATGCTATCTGTTTCACAACGCTTCGCTGCCCGACCCGCATCGTGCGATAGGGAGAGTTGCAAGTCCAGGAGTTATTTGCCTAAATTTTATTCTTGAAATATTGTTTCGGGTCATAACGTTTTTACCCCCCTAAACGTTTACAAAATTAGACAATTTTGGTCTCATTAGATTCAGTACACCTTAATCTAGGCTCGTACGTTTCATTTTTTTAGTATTTCAGTTTAGTTAAATTTAAAAAAATAAAATTAGTCGAGGTAGTTTTTAGTCAAAAATATGGATATTTAGTCACTAATAACTTTTAACATAAGCAATATTTCTTTAAAATTAAAACGTACGGGCATAGTTTTTCATTGTATCTGCAACATTTCAAAAAATTATGAACATTGGACAACATTTACGGGTAGCAAAACGTTATCGCTTTTTGAAGCTTTTTGTATGAAAATTTTCAACTAGACAATCCTCTTAAGATGTTAATTTTATGGTAGTTGGTTTGGGTAAGTAGGTACTTACGTTGCAATTTGAAAACAAGTTTCCTACTTGATGGCATGTATATTCGGAGACTTATTTACGGCAAAGCCAAAAGGAAAGGTTATTATAATTTTAGCAGTCTATGTGTGTGTGTGTGTGTGTGTGTGTGTGTGTGTGTGTGATGTGTGTGTATATGACATACATAAATACATCATCATCATTATCAACCCATGAACGGCTCACTACTGAGCGCAGGTCTCCTCTCAGAGAAGGATTATAGGCCATAGTCCACCACGCTAGCCCAATGCGAATTGGCGGACTTCACACAACTTCAAGAACATTATGAAGAACTCTCTCTAAATTCAAATTTAATTTGGTTTTTCGCAATTTGTAAACTAATACGACAAACTAGGCTAATGGCATTCTAATTGCGCCAGTAGAATTATCATCTTCACAGGTTTACATAAAAATCTTCACTTGAAAGTGACCAGTTTAAGAAATTAATCAAAATACCGAGTTGGGCGTGAGTTACTCACAAATTAGTCAGTATTTTGATAATTCCACTGGCGCAATTAGAATGCCAAAACCTACTTTGTCGTATTAGTCTATAAATTGCGAAAAACCAAATTAAATTTGAATTTCGCGGGCAGACCCGTATAATCAACCTTAAGAAAAATTATCAATGACAGTAACCTAACATTGTTTTTTTTAAATCTCTTATGTAAGTGTAACTACTAACTATAGATTTCGCGGCCATAGCAATAACAACCTTATTAACTCTGCCGCACGTTCTAGGAAAAATCGAGTGTTTACTGAGAATAATATTATGAATATTCCCACGGCCTTTACACACAATCGGATTTTCCGCATAATTTAAATTACTTAATCACAACATCTCTTGCGCTCTTTATAACACTTGACACCTGCACGTTTATAATTATTGTCTTTGTAGGCCTGTAGCACACCTCCGCCGCGACATGTACGTGTAAGGCTTTGTTCACACCAAACAGATAGTCAGCCGCCGTTTGTGAGCAGGCTCACTGTGAGCCCCAGCGTGAACGTGAAATCAGACTGCATTTTCACCCGACTGCGCGACGCAAAGGAGTGGTAATGTGTTTATCAGTCTACGTATGTTTTTTCCTTTGTGGCCATCTGGAGACCAAACGCGTGGGCCGATTTTGATAAGTGCCACGTCGTTAGATTCGCCATGCCAGCGCGAGTGTCAACGAGAACATATAAAAATTTGAAAAATTCAAAATGGCGGATTTTGGACGCCATACTGTAGGAATATTTTTTTTTCTTCAAATCCTATTCAGTGGGGTATCAAATTAAAGGGTTTGAAAAGGTCATTACGAAAACATATTTTTCAAGTTTTTTCTCATAAAATTGATGATTGATATTATTTTCAATGATATTCTTTAAAGCAGTCGGGTTTTTTATTCTTTTTAATATTTTGCTTGTTATTTATTCGTTCACACTATGCTGACAATACGTTGTAGCTACGTAGTTTATCAGCGTCTGCAGTACGTAAATATAAAATTGGCCGCCGAAAGTCGGCGACTACGCATAGAGTAATAGCGTACCTATCGTCGGTATGGTGTGAACGAAAAGTTGAATATCTATGGAAAAGCAGTAAACTGGGTAATGATCGCTCACAGTTACTGACTATACGTTTGGTGTGAATACAACCTAAATATAGCGAGACCGCAAATGAAGTACCGCCAATTTATTATGGCAAGCCTAACTGAAATGAAATTGCCTGCTGTAATGTAGACAATTTACTATGGATCTATTTGAATAATATGGATATGGGTGGGTAATGTTATTTACTCTTTTCAGCGACTCTTTTTAGTACTTTATTATTTACTAGGTAATGCCCGCGACTTCAACCGCGCGGATTAAGGGTTTTTGATTCACGTGGGAACATTATTTTGTCTTTCCCACCCAATTTCGGCGATTTACTCAGGCCCCTAGCAGACCTCCGTGCCCGACAAACAAAAGCGAAACCGAACGCGCAGAGATGACAGATCTCCGAGTCGGTACATCATCATAATCGCGTGTGAAAGAGATCAGTGAGGCTTTCATATTTATTGAAAATGAAATGAAAATACACTTTATTGTACACCAATCAACACAAAACAAAAGAACATAAAACATACATAACATAAGGATAGAAGCTGTACACAATAGGCGGCCTTATCGCTAAGAAGCGACCTCTTCCAGGCAACCTAATGACGAAACAGTAATAAGAAACACTGGATAAGGGTGTACACTAAAAAGAAATAAAAAAAAATCTGTGTTTCTGTCTGTTCCCTCGTAGGCCGTGACTCCCTAACGAATGGACTGATTTTGATGCGGTTCTTTTTGTTTGAAAGCTAACGTGATCGAGATGGATCTAAGTTATAATTTATGAAGATCTGCCCAGGCGTTTGAAGATCATCAGCTCATTTCCTACTCGTGTCTTACAAACTTTTACTGCGATTGATTTGGGTGTACTGTTACTTCGGATTATTTCTAAGGCATGGCTTAAGCTGATGCTGCAGCATCAATTAATAGTCTGCGGGATACACAACTCCTCAGCAACTTACAGCAGATTGTTTGGGCTCATTAGAATGGTCTCAGTAAGTAGGTGTTCGATAGATAATGATTAAGGCTCGAGGAGGAGGATCTGATGATGGAGCAGAAAACTGGGTAACAGGATGTCTGGTATATCGTATATAGTCCGGCCATAGATGTACATGCACAAGTCACCGTCGGGGGTGTTCTAAAATTTCAATTTACACTTGTCACATATAGTACGAGATCCGAACATAACATCGACCTTCACCCATCTGTTTACCGAATGAAACATTTTTTTTATAAAATTCCATACATAGACAAATACGTATTGTATGTATTGCCTATCAAAATATGTTCATGACTATCATTAATTAAAAAAAATATTAATTAAATTTTTTTAGCGAGTTTCACCCACTTGTTTACCAATCAAAAAATATATCAAAAAAAAGATTATTTAATAACAAACGCGATGGTATAGTATTGCCTGCAATAAACCGTTCATGAAACACTATTGCCAGGATTTAAAGTTTGAAAATCAAAGCAAGTAAAGTTGCGCAAGAGAGAAATCCGAGCTTATTTAGTGTAATAAAGAAGGATAGAGCATAGTGGCTGCGAGCGACGCCTTCGTTGAAACTCGCTAAAAAATATATTTAATTAATATTTTTTTAATTAATGATAGTCATGAACATATTTTGATAGGCAATACATACAAGACGTATTTGTCTATGTATGAAATTTTATAAAAAAAATGTTTCATTCGGTAAACAGATGGGTGAAGGACGATGTTATGTTCGGATCTTAGACTAATTATTATTATTCATTCACCTGGTATGCGGGCGACAGGTGACAGGTGATTGTAAAATAGTTCATAAGAAGTTATGCAAAATGGACAAAAATATGTGGGGTATTGAATATTAAATTGTTATTATTTTAAGAAATGACTGTGTGTCGTGTTGCGACCCTGTTTCGACGGATGGTTCTCTGTAATAATCTTTACATAATATTATTTAAAAATTGGCCAAGTGCGAGTTGGGCCTCGCTCTTTTAGGGTTCCGTTAAAAAAATTAAATTATTATATTTCTATGTACCCATGGAAATATTTTAATTTAATTTAATTTTTATTATTTGCTGTTATAGCGGCAATAGAAATACATAATATGTGAAAATTTCATCTGTCTATCTATTACGGTTTACGAGATACAGCCCGCTGACAGATGGACGGACGGACGGACGGACGGACAGCGTAGGCTTAGTAATAGGGTTCCGTTGGTACCCTTTGGGTACGGAACCCTAAAAAGAAAGTGTTTTTGGTTTGTTCTTCAATTGGGCTCCAACAGAGCTACGGATTGGCGTTATTATTTGCATGGGTATAGATGAGGACGGATAGAGACGTAGGCTACTTTTTGTTGAGGATCTAAAAATTTCTGAGGAACTTTTAGAAATCTACCACGTCGACGAATGCTCGGGCAAACGCTATCCTACTAATATTACAAATAAGAAAGTGTGTTTGTTTATTTGTTTGTTAGTTTGTTCTTCAATCACGCCGCAACAGAGCCACGGATCGACGTGATTTATAGTATAGATTTTGCATAGGTATATAGTTGAGGACCTGGAGAGTGACATCTAGGCTACTTTTTATCCCGGAAAATCAAAGCGATTTTAAAAACTGAATCCATGCGAACGAAGTCGCGGGCATCAGCTACCTAGTTAGGTATATAATAAAATAATGTCTATACTCGGTCACAGCCTCTCACAAAGCAGGTGCAGACTAGCCAGCTACGCAGGAGATACTATAGTGCATAGTTAGTGCAAACAAACAAACTATTCCGTCAGTCTCATAGTCCGATGGGACGGCAACGGGCATTTCAACTCGACCGGAAAGATATTTAAAAAAAAAAACAAAATTCAAAATTATTTAATTCACGTAGGCCAACCTGTGGCTCTTATGACAAGTCATGATTCTACCACCGGTTCGGAAAGCGGATTCTGCTGAGAAGAGCCGGCAAGAAACTCAGTTGCTCTTTTCAAAATAATCATTTTACAATATTATTATGAAGCTATTACATTGTAATAAGTTTTTTATACTATCTTGTGGGCAGCTGGATGCCAAGCCGATTTGCTGATGCAACTTTGTTAGAATAAAATAAAATATATCCACAATGAGGGGAAGTTCCATTATTTAAGACCGACAAGACAGCTTACGTCTCCGTATACTCTCTCCAATGTACTGGCCACGGGAGTAGTATATTTTGCATCACCAATTTTCTAACACCGAGCTACAGGTTCTGACAATTTCTTCACAGAAAAACTCAATAGCTCTCAAAAAAATTAGCCCGACTCAAGGCCCAACCCAGGACCTCATTATATACAGCCAATAAAGCTAGCCAACAGACCAATGGGGATACTTAAGTTTCCATAATAAAGACTGTTTGGTTCAACCGCTATCGGATATATATCGGTATAATATTATTGCTAATATTTAATAACATCGGGGTCATACGCGTGCGAAAATTAAACACCATCTCGGATATCTTTATGTTTGACAAAAACAATGGGAATTATTGGAGAAGCTTCATTAATGGACGTCAAAGGGGCGCTGAGGTGCGATTGTCTTAGGTTATTCCATTGATCGTAATCGTATTCGTAAAATAAACCTTAAACGCATTGAATTAGAGCTCAATTTCGTGTATGCATTCTTATACGTTTACCTATGTACGATACGCTCCATAACGCTCCATATCAAAATCGGTTGTACTGAATTTGTGACTTTAAGTCGATAAAATCAAGGATTATTTTACTTTGAAGCTAATTTCATCGAATACCAATACGATCAATGGAATAAATTTTAGACAAAATTGATACCCTGAATATTATTATAATTTAATCTTGAGATAATGCATTGAATGAGTATTTATAAGTAAATGTACCTAATGGCGAAGCTTGTAATTGCATTATTCTAAATTAAGTTCTCATGTAAGTGTAAAGTGACTGAAGTCTTTATGAGAATAAATGTCTTTAAACCTAAACCTAGATAATGCTTTTGAATGCAATATCATGAATTTTAATCAGCTGGGGTCCCTCGACCCGGACCGGAGTGGCCATAAATTGTAATAATTACGAGATAATTACACGGATCTATGCCTTTGATAGCACGTGGTTACCTATATTAATACTAGATGATGGCCGCGACTTCGTCCGCGTGGATTGAAGTTTTTTTATTCCGGCGGGAACTCTGTAATTTTCCGGGATAAAAAGTAGCCTATATGGGTTTATCCTGGGTATCTCCATTCCAAATTTCAGTCAAATCGGTTCATTCGCTGTGGCGTGAAAGAGGTACAAACATCCATCCTCTTATAATAAGTAGTAAAAAAAGAAAGAAAGAAAGTAGGATTAACCCATTTTATATTATTACGTATCGAACCATTTTATATTATTACGTATCGAATGCCGTTACGTAAGTTTGTGTTTAGCATATTCGTCGGTGGATAGGACGGACGGACGGCAGAAAGAGGTCCTGGGTTCGATTCTCAATAATTCTCTGCATCCTCAAATCCTCCGGTCCTGCGCCTTGTCTCTGTTCGATCGTGTGGGATTTATCGGACTACGAGAGTGAGGGAATAGAGTGCACCCGTGTTTGCGTAATATTCCCGCGCAGTTGCCTTAAAGATTGGGCGCAGTGGCTAATTATTATGTAGGTAATAATTACAAATTATTTACTTTGTCGTGTTTCGGTGTTGTTGTTATTTATGTGTTCATTATAATGGCAGGCTAGATAATATGACGTGTTTATTACTATGCGATACATTGTACTGTTACTTATAATATTAAGTAAGTATCAATGTGTCAACGATAACGTACTTATTACGTAGTAAGTTTACAACAGAAAACGGTCGATTGTAACGTAAAAAGCGTAGTATTTATGTTCAATGCTAGAGTAATAATTACCTTATATGTAATTCTTAATCCTAATTTAAAAGCATAATTTGTACGCCGTTCTAATTAGATATAAAATAAATAAATAAATGGCAACCTTGGTGCCTCTATAGAAGCTAACACCACACAGACCACCTATATAGCCAGTATAATTCGCGAAATTCCCATCATTATAACATTTTGTTTGCAAAAAGTTTTGATTTTTGTGATGGAAATGTTTTGATGCCTGTAAATATTCAATACCTAGTATAACAAACACACTATCGCATCCGTACTAATATTGTAAATGCAAAGTGTTTTCTTTTTCACGCAACAAGACGAACGAATCGAAGATCGACGTCATATTTTGCAGTTTGCTTGGATATAGTCGAGCACCTGGAGAGTGACATAGGCTTTTATTCCGGTAAACAGGGTTCCCGCGGGATTTTCAAAACTTAACTCCACGCGGACTAAGTCGAGGGCAAATAATGAGCGTAACATTAATATTAATGAATTTTTTCAACTAGGTACGATATTTCTAAATTTTAAAATGAAACTTTTAGATTACGACATTTTCATAATTAATTTGTATTTTCCTTAAATGCTGACATTATTACATAGTAGTTTACATTATTTATTCTAAGATTACACAATTAATGAATTAGATTTGCTTGCAGATACCTCTGTTGCACGCACGAAGAGGCAATGTTTACTGCAATAAATGACTTTGACTTAACAAGTTTGTATGGAAAATCGCTTGAGATTTGTAAACTATCGCGCATATTATTGAGATGTCTACCAACTCGTAAGCTACTAGTCTTGCAAGTTGCCACACACACGGCCCCTAGTCCAGACAACAGGCTATCAAGTTACTCGCCGTAGGAAAATCCCCATGTTGACAAGTTGACACGCAACGCGTAACGTAACCGCGACCTACAACACCAAAAGGCGAGAGGAATGCAAGAAAAAGCGCCACCATATAGTCATAATGATCGCGACCGCCCACAACATGACGGATTAATGGCATTTCGATTGATGCCTCCAGCATCGGTTTCACTTTATATTACTGGAAGGTGCCCGCGACTTTGCCTGCGCGGATTATGGTGTTTTTCAATCCCGCGGGAACTCCTTTCTGGTATAAGTAGTAGCCTATGTGCTTTTCAGGAAGCTATTACATTGTGAAGTTTCATCAAAATCCATCCGGTAATTTTTGCGTGTAAGAGTAGAACAAACATCCATCCTGCCATCCATCTTCACAAACTTATAATATTTAGTGGGATAATCCTATACAAAAGAGTTCGACAGTGTGTTTAACCTTTTAGGTCTCAACAGCTGAACCTGTACTGACGAGAATAGAGATACTTAGCTTGCATCCTAGCCGCGGACGTAGAATATCAGAATAAGTACCTTAATCTAGACTAGACCATCATTTACTTAAAAGGTATACTTCTAGGAATCAGGTTTTTCAAAAATCCCGCTTGAGCCCTTTGTTTTTTCGTTGTGAAAGTAGCCTATGTCCCTACTAGTATAGGATCCCGTTATAGAACGACCTTCACCGAGCTGGTTAATGGATCAAACATATTTTTTATGTAATTTAATATATCAAAAAATATATTGCATATGGGTTGAGTAGCAAATTTCAGTCCAGGATATTTTTAACTAACTAATTTTATTTAAAAAATTTTTTTTAATATTTCACCGGTTTGGTTAATGGATAAATTCTACACCAATCGAAAGTATGCAGCCCATAGTATATGCAAAAGTTAGGTTGCCTATTTTTTCCTGTCACAACCCTTGGGTTGCCAGGTATGAACAGGTAAATCGATACTAGTAATTACCTACCTAACTACCGATGCAATGAATCTTATCGATCCGTATTTTCGTTGCTGAGTGATTGAAGTAAATGTTTGACAGCTTTTTAGCTAATTTATTGCATGATAGAATCTAGTTTGTACAGCACTTGCCAAGAAGGTACAGAGTGGTACAGAGCTACTAGAGTTGCGAAGAAGGTATATTGGCGATAGTCTTGACATTTGTATCTCACATTAAATGTGAAGAATTACGATGTTTTTATTCACGATACAAAACAACAAACAAATATACAAAGTAGCATTTTATTCGTTCACTTTTACACCTTCCGCGAAACTATAAACCATCCTCGGATCATAACTTTCCGGGCATGAAATATGAACTTTTGAATTATTAAATGGCAAACGTCGGGCGACATTGAGTACTTTATTATTCTGTTTACCCAACTACTACAGGGCTATTTAAGCAATGTGTTTGTTAGTTAATAATGTAGGTACATCTCTCTTATCCCTAATAATATAGTAATGAGTTGAGTGAGAGGAAATATCCTCTCACTCAACTCATTACTCAAGACTGAATTAAAACAAGCCAGATTTATGTCAGGACATATTTTTAACAGACTTCAAAAAAGGAAGTTCTCAATATATTACCCGATTACTCGAAGACGCCTGAACCGATTTGAAAAATTATTTTTTTTATTTCAAAGGGTATTAGTATACTTCGCAGGTGGTCCCATTTAAATTTTATCGAAATCAGTCGAGCAGTTTATAAAAAACCAAAAAATTATACCTATTAGTATTACTTTCTAGTGGCGCGGGCGTTTGAAGTCCTTTTTTTAAAAAGAATATTTTATTATAGATTATTATAACTCTATCTCGATAAGATAAGATAGTTAAAATGAGACACAAATATGTTCCGACATAAATCTGTCTCGTTTTAACTCAGTCTTGAGTCTGAGCTGAGCGGGAGTGCCATCTATAGCTCTCACCCTAAGAGTAGTCGCGTGCTCAGTTAAAGTCATTGAGATGACGCTGATGACTTTGAATTTTACCTTTTATAATATGAAATACATTATTAAAAGGGTAGGCATAGATGACATTAAGTATTTTTTTGTTCTTTTTCCGTACTTATGAAACATGAATGCGGAGAGCGGGTAATTTGTAAAATGAGAGCGGTAATTACAGGGTAATCACCATTATTCTTATTCGCGCGTTGCTCAACCAGAGTGTTAACATTACGTACATTTTAATTAGATAAATTAACTTTAAGCTTTCGCAGAAACAAAACTTCTTTGGATGATGATTGATAGATAGATGATAGCAACGACGAATCGATAATAACTTAATTAATTATATTAATTAATCGTTAAATATAATAAAATTCACAATCGATTCATTTAGTTTGAAGCTTGTAAATATAATACGTATACAAGCATTTTATCAAGGGTGCTGAACATCTCCGCCACGAAACCAAAGCACCGGGCCCGCTCGGGCTAACTTAGCAGGGGGTATGGCAGTTTTTAATATGACAATTACCCCTAATCAGTTTCTACACGCCATCGTGCCAGAACGCTAAATCGCTTGGCGGCAAGTCTTTGACGGTAGGGTGGTTACTAGCCACAACCAAAGCTTCCCAACTATGATTGAGCGAAGCAATGGCTGGGTCATGCCGCATGCGTCATGCTCGTGAACGGGTGCCCCCAGCGGGAACGGGGCTACTTTATGTCTGCCCATCTTAAGATAGAAGTTAGTCGGTATGCATTTTTGCAACTTCCCTCATTGTGGAAAGGGAAACACTGCATATATAGCATAGTATTTACTGTATTGTAAATTTGTTTTGAAAAGAGCAACCGCCGAGTTTCTCGCTGGTTCTTCTCGGCAGGAAAGGCATTCCGAACCAGTGGTAGATTCATCGACTATTCAAAAGCACTTGTAAAAGTTTATTTGAATAAAAAATATTTCTATTCTATTCTATTCTACTAACCAGATATTTCAGAAATTATAAATTTCGAAATTATCCCCGCCATTATCGAACCCGAAACATTCCACATGATCAAAGCGTTCACTACTGCGCCAGGGAGGTCGTTAAAACTCAAAAGGCAAAATATATTCAGTTCTGCTACTATGGTGTCCAACTTTCGAGGCATAGAACCATTCCAATCCATCAGCCTGTATTCATCCACTGCTGGACATAGGCCTTTCCGAGAGTGCGCCACCAAACACGGTCCTCCGCTTTCCTCATCCAACCGCTTCCCGCCACCTTCTTAAGGTCATCGGTCCAGCGAGCTGGAGGGCTTCCTACATTGCGCTTGCCGGTACGCGGTCTCCACTCCAGAACACGTCTGCCCCATCGGCCATCGGTTCTGCGACAGATATGACCTGCCCACTGCCACCCTTAGAATACAATAGAATAAGCTTTTACAAAGTGCTTTCAATAAAAAAAAAAAAATTGTAGTACCTACCAATTATATACGATACAAAATATAGAATCCAACACATATTACGGCCGTTTTCAATAACCAACCAAAGTTTACGGATAGATAGCTATCCCCGATAATGAGTAAGAGCGTATCTATCCATAGTTTGCGTTTCACATACACGGACAAGTGTTATCTACCTTCAACCATCAGTAGATAGCTTTTTCCCTCTCATCTATCCAAGTCCATTGAATTTTTGTTTTACGATAACCTTTTTTTTTGTTTTATTGTACTACCTGCTCACTTCAAGTCAGACCCGCTTAGTACAGATAGCAACTTTCCGCGCGTTTTTGTCAGTACCGTGTTTTTGATTTTGTAAATGTTAGGTATTAATTTTTTTTTGTTAAGTTTTAATTAGTTGTTTATTGTTGTTTGATTACTATTTCTATATTCTATTACTACTACTACCATACTATTTATATATTCAATACTGTTCGCGTGTAGTTTTCTGCGATGTGTACAAAGGGAAAAGTTTTGCATTGCGCAGACTATATATATTTATTACCTTAATTAATGACTTTCTTTGAAGAGGAGAATAATAACACACATGTGGTTTATACCTATTACCTTCCGGTATCAAAGTGTCAGACAGGGACTGGACTGTCCCCATCACAATCTATTAAGTATCCAAATTATTCCATATCACTATCATGATCCTATATGACACATGATAAATGTTCATTATGAATAGAAACTACAGTGAAATATTTATTTCCTAAAGGCAAAGTTACGTTACCGAGTGCCAACTGGCCGATTTCGACGGATAAGTAAATGACGTTACTAGCCATAGCTCCGTTTACTGGAGAGTAACTTAAAACTTATATTGAAACGCAAGTAAGCATGATTTGTATGAGCGTTCTTATCTCTAGTAGGCTACCCGCCCTCCCGATGACAGATAGCTAGATTCGGTAGGAAACGCTATCTGTAGATAGGTTATTGAAAAGGAAGTGAGGACAAAAGGATAGTTTTGTCTACCATTTGTAACTGAAATGGCGGATAGATAGGTTATTGAAAACGGCCGTTAAACGACAAACAAATCCTAGTGCAAAATAAAGAACCAAGCAAGTGTATCGCATTGTTTTATTTGAAAACATCCCTCATCCCACTTCTGATTATTATCGAATCAGCGCAACATCCAGTCAGCGGGAGGCTGCGAGCGGACGACGCAACGGGAAGCTTTCAGTTGATTGAAACTGAAAGGGTGCCAAGGGAGGCTGAGTGCAGGCACACAACTGAATACCTATAAGATACCCTGTTTGAAGATCCTTTAGACGTTTAAAAGGGGGAACAGGATAAATAGGAGAAAAAATATCCTTGCTTGTATCTTGTATCCCTAATGTTAACTTTTTGTTAACATTTTTAAAAATATTATAATGTAAATTGTTTAGATAAAAAAACCAGAAGAATTATTATAAACGTGAAAGTGTGTTTGTATGTTGGGTTTTCTTTCAATCACGCCGCAGCAACAGAGTTATAGGGGTACGGCCGGGTCGATTTGATTTTTTTAATGTGTACAGCTGAAGATAATATGTAGTGTGACATAGAATTTATAAGTTATAAAAAATTAGGGAAAAATTCCACATGTAGAAATTATTTAAAATAAAATTGAAAATAGAAAATTCAGTCTGTCGAGCTGGGATTCGAACCATCGACTTTTAACTGTTTAGCGACTGTCGAAACCACAAGGCTACCGAGATCTTATATTGTACTGTGAAAATAATGAACACAATGCCAAATTCACATTCAAAAAGTGTCGGTTTCAAAAAAGTGTCGGTTCAATTTTGTCTTAATTTTTTCCGTCTAGCCCCCTTCCGCACCGCGCGATAAGGAACTACGTTCCAATATTTTTTTCAGTTGTGACTTTGAATAAATTTGCGACATTAGAAAAGTGTCATAACTCATAATACACTTTTCTAGTGTCGCAATTGAATCACAATTATTGTGATTCACGTTTATATATTATTGTGTACTTCTTTACCAATACAAAATCATTTTCTATAATTTTCCATAATATGACTATAATATCTTTTTGGCAATGGCCTTTTTTCAAACGTGTGCGTGTGAAATCAACGTGTTGTATTGCTCGAAATAAATAGTAAGACACAAGTAAATAAATATTGGAGTTGTGTATTATTATTTATGAACCTTTTTGTTAGTAGTATAAGGCCAGGCGCTCATTGTGATTTTTTGTCGCCGTGACTTTTTGTCGCCAAGTGGAGGGCTATAAAGATATATTATGGAAGTGCCCTCACTATAGAGACGAGACAATACGGCGACAATAGTTCCAGCAACTGACGACACTTGTAATCCATTTCAAGAATGAACGCGTTTTGTCGCCCAGCAACATGCGGCTGGCCTACAACAGTGGGCGCATCGTGGCGACAGCAGGTGACAGCGACAAAAAATCACAATGAGCGCCTGGTCTAATACTAACTAATAAAGTTATATGCAATAATTTAATATAAAAAAATATTTTTTAAAAACTGACTTCAACCGCCCGCGCCAGTAAGTATATAATTAATTGTTGATATTTTAAAAACAGCTCGATCGATTTCGATAAATTTCACATTTCCCTTTGACACAAAAAAAGAAATTTCCAAATCGGTTCAGACATCTTCGAGAAATTGAACATACATAAAAAAAGATTCAGACGAATTGAGAACCTCCTCCTTTTTTGAAGTCGGTTAACAATAAATACCAGATGTAGGATTTATTTATTTATTTATTAGGCAAACCAAACAGATTACAATTATTACTTATACCTGAATTCTTAATTTATAACATTTCGATCTTATTATAAAGTTATAACCCTATAGGACTGCACAGCATGAACAAGATTGTCAACTAATGAATGCTAGTGTGATGATGGAATTCAATTCTGATTGGCCGGCACTTGCTATTTGCTAAACTGCATAGTTGTAATAGGAAAACCCATCAAACTATAACAATTAGAACAGAAGTTTCTGACAAGGTTCTGCTTCAAACATAAGGTCATATCAACCAATGACTGTGTGTTATGTAATTCTTTTCTGGTACTGGTACTGATAATAATTACTTTTTTGATGGTTATTGTGATGAATTGTGATACTCATTCACAGCACAGTACGTCATTTTATAATAATTTTCGTAGTCAGTCTTCTATAATTGACTTATCCCCGCGTCGACTATTGCGCTTCTAAGCATTATAGTTTGATGAAGAAAACAATAAATTCAGCCAATCACCACAATTCAGACTGTAGCCATGTTTAATGCAGCTTTTCCATAATAGACCAGCTGGTTCAAATGTACAAATGTAAGTCAATCGTTTTATTTGTCTATCACAAATACAAAGCACCTGCCTTCTCGCTCGATTGGAATTGATTGATTGAGTGTTGGAAAAGGAGGTTGGCGAATTTTGACCCAGCATTTTCTAAAACCGTTCAGATTCAGAAATAATTTAATTTTAATTAATATTTTTCCGAGTATTTTTCTGTGTAAACCCAATATTTTTAGAAGATGGGGATCAAAAATATAATTATTCACAAGTACACATTATAAATAACCGTTACATGGCAATACAAGTGAATATCTTTTTTCTTCCAACTTTATTTGATGAACTTTTTTGTTAGACTGGTTTACTAGAACAAGCATGAGAAGTTTGATTCGTGAACGTGGGCTTGAGGCCCACGGTTCAGTTCGTCTGGGTCAGAAACTCTATGGAATTCGCCAATCTCCTTTACCATAACAAGGCAATTACTAAGTTTCACGCAGTTTGTCTAGTAGTATACATAATATAACGTCTTTGGAGTGTGTATTTCAATTTTGATTAATAGCTTATGTGTGGGAGTGGCATTATTTAAAACCCCACGTGGGCTGAACAATGCCATGAAGCCAGTATTGCATAAGGGCCTTACTTGACATTGCAATATGGACATGCTGCCTTCACACTGTTTATTTAGTTTCAAATTTTAATTCAATTAGATGTTTACCCAATTAATGAGTTATTCAATGCCTTGTGTGTTTAGGCAATTAAATATCACATGCTTCAATGGTGAAGGAAAACATCGTGAGGTAACAAACACGTCTGAGAATTCCCCATAATGTTCACAAAGGCATATGAAGTCTACCAATTTGCATTGGGCCAGCGTGGTGGACTATGTCCTTTAACCTGTCTCTGAGACCACTCTACAATGCGATGTTAATGGGTTGATCATGATTATGATTATGCATAACAATGTATAAAACGAAGAAGGGAAAGAGTACTATGTAGTAAAAACTGCAGTTGTATGATGTCAAGCGATGTAGTACAATATCTCTGAAGAAATATTGTGTTGTGACACTCACTGGACTGGTATAGGTAGTGCATTGCCTGTCAGTCAGCAAACCGACAAATAACTAATTTAAAATAAGATATCATCATACTGATATTATAAATGCAAAAGTGTATCTGTTTGTTGGTTTTACCTTTAATCACGCCGCAACAGAGCTACGGATCGACGTAATTTTTTGAACGGACATAGTTGAGGAACTGGAGAGTGACATAGGCTACCTTTCATCCCATGAAAATCAAAGAGTTCCTGAGGGGTTTAAAAACTAAATCAACGCGGACATCAGCTAGTAGTGAATAAAATCTGTTCAGCAGTTTTGCAATTAGTTAATATTGAAGATATGAGATCCCATGGGATTTTGTAAAAAAAAAAACATAATTTTGAGATGGAAGAAGTCATGGGCATCACCTAGTTTTGTATAATTTCTTGTTCTTGTTAAATTGTTTTCTAGGCAACTGCTTTGAGCAAGCAAGCCTTATCATTATTAGGAAAATTTCCATTAAAAGTATATTTTGGAAACTCCCCAACTTGTTTGCTTGAAGTTTTCTGAATTAATTAAGTAATTACTTATTAAAATAACCATTAAGTTGGGCAATTTTGTGCTTAAAATAAGTTACAAAAAACATAATTTATTGCAATTGCCATGTGATGAGGAAGTATGATTTCGTAAAAGACAAGTTCTAGATTAGTTAATTACAATAATATCATTGCCTCAGTGATAGACATTTTTAACTACCT
Source organism: Oeneis ivallda (assembly GCA_029955525.1). NCBI lineage: Eukaryota > Metazoa > Arthropoda > Insecta > Lepidoptera > Nymphalidae > Oeneis > Oeneis ivallda. The sequence goes on along the minus strand of JARPMR010000018.1, from coordinate 22,207,935 downwards.
AATAAGTACTTTAATGTATACATTCCTGTAATATATTGAAAGGCAATTGCTTGAGAAAGACAACATGACAGCAGGAAATATAGTAATATATAGAGATAACATCAGAATAAAAAACCAATTACCATTACGTAAATATGTAAACATTTCAATATGATGCTTGCAACTTTTTGTGTTAGTTTGTGTGAGATAGAAATTCCATGCCAAACTTTATGGAAATTGATTCAGAAGTTTAGGTGTGAGAAGATATCAGACAGACAGATTAACTCTCTCTTCATATTTATCTGAACTATTTAGGTATTTTAATTGAACTGAAATTGGTCTGCTACATAATACATACATTGTATAAAATTGAGTGTGACTAACATTTAAAAAAACTACTCTTTACTACATGTGTGGGGATGTGGGGCTCTGCTAGTGACTCCAACATAAAAATAATACAACGAGGAGAAGATTCCATTCTGAAACAAATAGCAAACACCCCATGGTTTATAAAGAACAGCGAGCTCCATGAACACCTTGGCATAACAACAGTGAAGGAAGAGGTACAACTCTGTAGTGCCAATAACAAGCACAGACTGAAAAACCACCCAAATCAGCTGGCAGTACAACTCACTGTCCCTGACTGTATGAGCCGACTGAAAAGAAAAAACATTTTAGATCTGGATAGACCTTAATCCAGCGTCTTTGGAAATAATATTATGACTATTCCAATGGGAATAGTCTTACAGACAAATAAATTTTCAAATCAACACATCTGCTCATAGTCGGAAGGCTGATCGCAAGATATTGCCCAGAGAAAAAAAAAACTCTTTACTACATAGCTGATCAATATTTTGCAACATCTTACACCAATCAACCTCCTTCGTGCCTCCTCCATCATGCGACACTGGCGAAACAATCTGTGCCCAGTTGGCACGCCTAAAAGCAACTACTTGGGAATTGAATCAAAAATTATTATTGACAAAAGTAAATAGGTATGTTGTCAACCAATCAAACTCGCAACTCTTTATAATCAAACATCAAAATTCAAAACATGTGGTAAGGTGTGTTTCCACTAAAAATGTTAGCAACTTCCATGTTTCCAACTCTCTAAAAACTCTCCAACTTTTGTTTCATTGTGTCAGATGTGTGTTTTAGATTGCCAACAATTTGAGAAACATTGCAGTTGACACCTAGCTGTCTCCACCAGTATTCCTGGCAAAATGTCTTCGAATGACGATGATTTATAATGCAGACAGCCGCAGTAACTATTCATTACCTAAGCTAAAAGAAGCGGAAGCATAAATATTGGGTACAACAAAGCCTCAAAGGAAAGAAAAGTACATGGATGGTTAAATCTTATGTCCATGTGACATGATGTTTCTGTTTCACATGTACTGATCCCAACTACAAAGTACCACCAGAATGAATGAATATCTGCAACAAGCACGTTTTTTGATGATTTCCGCCAAAAAACGAAACAAGATTCCTGACATTTGCTTCAAGGTAATTACAGAAACTTTTGCCACTAGCACATGTTGACAACACACAAGTTGTCAATTTTACTTTGGTGGAGAGCCAGCTTAAAGCATGCAAGCTAATACGAAATAGTGATAGTTTCCTATTCGAGGGGTTGCGGGTTCGATCCCGGGCACTCACCTCTGACTTTTCAAAGTTATCTGCATTTAAGTAATTAAATCAGCATTGATAGCCTAGTGGTTACGACTGTGGTCTCCTATTTGGGGGGTCGCAGGTTCAATCCCGGGTATGCACCTCCGATTTTTCGAAGCTAAGTGCGTTTAAGAAATTAAATATCACATGCTTTAATGGTGAAGGAAAACATCATGAGGAAACCTGCATACTTAAGAGTTCTCCATATTGTTCTCAAAGGTGTGTGAAGTCTGCCAATTCGCATTGGGCCAGCGTGGTGGACTATGGCCTATAACCCTTTTCTGAAAGGAGACCTGTGCTCAGTAGTGAGCTGTTGATGGGTTGATGATGATGATGAATCCAACTAACATCTCTTAATCAAAATGTGTGGATTTTTTATATTTTACCAGCTGATGCCTGTGACTTCGTCCACATGGATATAGTTTTGAAAAACGGGAACCTCGGGAACTCTTAGATTTTCCGGGATGAAAAGTAGCATATGTCACTCTCCAGGTCCTCAACTATACCCATGCTAAAAATCACGTTGATCCGTAGCCCTGTTGCTGCGTGATTGAAGGACAAACCAACAAACACACTTTCGCATTTGTAATATTAGTAAGGATTGTAATTTAAAAATTTAAATGATATCATCAGTTTATTCACTTCATTCGAAACTAACAGAGTAAATGTATTTTACTCATTTTGAGACACCCTCTATGTAATAAAATAATTGGTAAGAAATGTAATTTATTTTTAACATGGGCAAATCCCAATTGTATCACAGCTTTTTCAATAAACCCGTGACATAAATTATAAAGGTCAATGACACTGGACAAGTATCAATTTCCCTTGTACAGTGACAAAATTAATTTGACATAGGTGTAGATTGTTCACCTCTGAGAGGTCACCTTAGTTCTGAAAGTGGTGCTTATTGAAAATTCTAGATTCTGACATACATATTGTTAATGTTCAAAATGTTTACAAGGACTAAACAAATATTGATTGGGTACAATGGATTTCAAATAGGTTTCAATCAAATCAAATCTCATCAATTCAGGCTTTAGTTGCCCACAATATAGTGTAGTAAGTTGTAATAACTACTGTATATTGTAATATTTTTTTTTTGAAAAAAGCAACTGCTGAGCTTCTTGCCAGCTCTTATCGGAGAGATCAGCTTTCTGTATCAGTACATTAGATTCTTGACTGAGTCACAACTCTGCCTATATTAAATAAATAAGTTTGAATTTTTTTCTATCACAAATGCCTAATACTTTGAGACAAGGATGTGAAAAGGATAGCTTTAAATTCAAAATTATTTATTTCACATAGGCCAACCTGTGGCTCTTATGACACAGCAAGAAACTCAGCAGTTGCTCTTTTCAAAATATTCATCTTACAATATTATGTAGCTATTACAATGTAATTGTGGGAAGCTGGATGCCAAGCCAATTTATCCATAGGCAACTTTATTAGAATAGAATGCACCTTTAATCAGTGCCTTTCTCATTTTCTTCCAATTTAAATCTATAGAAAGTATCTCAACATAACTTACCATTAGAGCTCTTGAGGTCACGATGGATGAGCGATATGGGCGCATCAAAATGGAGATACGCCATCCCACGGGCCACCTGTATAGCCCAGTCCACGAGGATCCTGGGCCTTATCTTCCTCCCCGACAGGGCCCTGTTCAACGGGCCACCCCGAGCATATTCCATCACCAAACACAAATCGGGCTTCTCTAAACACACACCCTTTAACGACACTATATTTTCATGTTGCAACATCCAAAACAGTTTAGCCTCCTGTAGGACACTTTCCTTTATAACTTCGATGTCTTCGTTGGCCAGCCGCGCGGTCTTCACCGCCACCACCTCGTCGTTCCAGTAGCCGCGGTACACCGTCCCGAAGCCGCCCGACCCTATCACCTCCTCGAGCTTCAGCTCCGAGTACGCCACTCGAGGGGGGTCCACGTCGCCGATCACCGACGTGACCGCCAGCGGATCGTCTTCAGTGACGTACACCGCGGGGAAGATGCCGACGCGGTCGCCGATCTTGCCCGTCCACCAGCCCTCGTCCCCGGAGATGTTCGCATCCTTGGACAGCACCTCGACGATCTCCCCCCTGCGGAGCGACAGCTCGTCCTCCCCCTGCGCTGCGTAGTCGTACACGGCCGTAAACAGAGCGAGCGGCGGGCGGTCTTCGTCTGCCGCCATAGCCGAGCGGCCGGCCGCTGGCCGCGGCGGCATCACCCCGGCCGCGCCATCGCCCTCCTCCACGCTCAGGCGCCGCGACAACGCTGCGTTTTCCACCCACCACCGCACATAACTACACTCCACAACACTTGTATTGCTTACGATCACCGTATTATTCCGCCATCTTTGTTTCCCACATCGATCATGGCGGTGTGTCCAAGCGTTAACTGAAAGCACTCGTTCGTTGGCGCGATCGCGGCGATCGTTTTCGTAATTAAAGGATTATTGTGTGACCCGCTGTGATGATGTTAATTATTCTCCTCTCACCTATCAAATTATTCGATAGATGGATGAAATGACAACCATACCAAAGCGAAGTCAGTGACAAACTGTCATCTAGTGTTGCCATAATTTAATCGTTATCATTTGACATGGCACAGATAAAATTAGCCAAGCTATTTGGGAATTGAATTGAAATAATATAATAATTTTGTAATTACTTACATTATTAATAATTATTACTTTGTAGTAAGAAGACAACTGTTACCTAACATCATAAGATTTATTAATAAAAATACTGATAAGCACATTTTCTTCCTGGTAACACAGTTTTAATTCATAAGCTAAAGTGTAGATGGAGCTAACATCTAGATTGTAGAAGCATTGTATACTATTCAATGCGCGATTGAGAGAAAACTCTTGATAAATCTGCCATCTAGTGGAAAAAATGAACAATAATATTGTTAATTTTTTCCACTCAAATTCTTGAAATAAATGATTAAAAAACGTGAAAATTGTATTTATTACGTAATATTGATAGAAATTAAATTAAGAATAGGTAATATTTACTACATAAAAATATTAATTATTAATTAATATTATAACTACATACCATTATTTTTCCTAAATGGAGTATTTTCTTTTTGTACATTAATTTCAGTTGACATTGCATGAGGTCCCATGGTGTAATGGTTAGCACTCTGGACTTTGAATCCAGCGATCCGAGTTCAAATCTCGGTGGGACCTACAAGTTTACTTTATTTTATAATTTTATTTTTTGTCAATACTTAAACGATGTCTAAATTTTTATTTTATTTTCCAATATTGCATTAAGTACGATCTGTAAAGTTTAAAAAGATTTTAATAAGTCGAGCGCTAGTTCTATGTGGGTGTTATAGGGATGCTGGGTAGGGAGCATTATTGATCGCGAGAAAATGGGATGGCTGTATCCATTCGCGGCGACCACCCAGCCCGCGAGACGTGGGACCGATTTTCAACCTCAAACCAAGCTAAAACGCCTTAAAATCTTAGTTAAATAAACCAAAATATCACTTAAATAATCCAAACTACAGTTCGCGAACAAAATATCGTAGGAAGCACAAGAAATCGCAAAGAAACAGTGCATTACAACCTTAAAAACCTTAAAACGTGACATGACATAGTGGAAAAGCAATAAAAGTTCCATCAAGACACCTAGAAAACACTATGGGAATTTAGCCGAAAAATCTATGTCCCTACAAATGTTTCCAAATCTCGATTTCCGATGCAGTTGAGTGTATAGCAATTTCGTGCGAGTGAAATAATATGGCTGATTTTTTACCACCGGGTTAATGTTACTAATTGACTACAAAATGTTCATTTCAAATAGTTTTATCTTGAAACGAAATTGGTTAAAGTGGTGCTGGCGAAAACGCTGGTATGGCTCGTAAAAAAACTCAGAAAATTCAAAAATAAATATAGGTTTTTTTCACCTTATTCACCTTATTCAGTTATTTAAATGTCGGGTTTATTTTCGTAATTGGTCGAAATGAATTCATTTAACGCTCCCACAACGCAAATCAATTCGATTGACAAAATGACAACTGTGAAATGCAAGTCGGTAGACCTGGAAGGATATGTTATTATAGTGGTGCAGACGAAGGATAATAAAATTAAACTGTATGGTAAGTGGGATCTCACTATCTGCTAGTTAACTTACTGTACTAACTAGACATATTTCCTAAATGACCATGATTGTAATTATTACAAATAATGGTATTAGGGTGTATGTATGTAGGATATAATAGTATCTATGTATGTACCTATATAAAAATTATATATTCACTATGACGTAAACTTTTCGATCTTTCAGAGATTTCCATGTTTTCATTAAATGTAATAAAGAAATTTCTTATCTTAACGATGAGATGATAATTATGATGAGTTAGGTTTTAAAAATACCGCCCAAACCCTAGATTTTACTAGCATACCAGGTATTCTATGCCACTCTCCTCAAAGTCCTTAACTAAATACACACATCAAAAGTGTCTAGGGATCAAGCATTTTTATGCGGATTTCTTGAGATTGAGATGTGGCTTTGTAATAAATTTATGATTTTATAAATTTATATGGATCCTTTTTGGTGCATTTCATAATTTGAATCAGGAACTGTCAATCAAATTCGAGTAAAAGATGAAAATCAGCTGTCAATATTTTCCCTATAAAAACATACAACGCATTGAAGACATTATTAGTGCTACTGTTTCCCTACTACTGATTAAAACCAACGTTATTATGGAGCGGCGACGTCATTTAAGCAGGGAAGAAATGCTCAGAGCCGTGGGAATGATAGAAGCTGGTTCCCGGCAACGTACTGTGGCTTTAGCTCTGAATACAAGTCAGAGTGTTATCAGTCGACTTTGGACACGTTACCGAAGCACTGGTACCGTGGCTGAGCGCCATGGAGGACGGTATCGCTGCACCACACGGAGACAAGACCGATACATTCAAATCTTAACTCGAAGAGCTCCAACAATAACCGCCATGATGTTAGCCGTGAGGCTTCATCACTCTTCAGGGAACTTAATTAGCGACCAAACAGTCAGAAACCGCTTGCATGAAGTGAACCTTCATTCCCGAAGACCGCTACGGGTACCACCTATAGCAATGCACAATCGTAGGATTCGATATCAATGGGCTCTTGAACACAGAAATTGGGCAGAAGAACAATGGCGTTTCGTGTGCTTTTCTGATGAGTCTCGTTTTGGTATGAGACCGGATACAAGACGTATACGACACTGGAGAACCCCTGGACGCCAACAGCGATTAAAATCCTGCCAGGAAGTCCATCCTTATAGTGGTGGAACCATCATGGTATGGGCGGGTATTTGGATCGGCGGAAGAACTGAGTTGATTTGGATCAGAGGCAACCTCAACGCTCAAATTTATGCTGAGACGATTGTATCAGACGTCATCGTTCCTCTACAAGTGCAAATCGGTCCCTTATTTCAGTTAATGCATGATAATGCACGACCGCACACCGCAAGAGTTGTAAGACAGACTCTCGCCGCAGCTAACATCAATGTCCTGCCCTGGCCTGCTCAGTCGCCAGACTTGAACCCGATTGAGCATGCATGGGATATGCTACAGAGAAGAGCTCTGCCGAATATGGAGGGTATCCAGTGGCAAGAAGACCTTTTTTTGTTGTTGCAACGAACATGGGCGGCCATTCCACAGCGTGATTTGGATGAACTCATTTTGAGTATGCCAAACCGATGTTCTTGTGTTGTTAGTGTTCGCGGTAGAAACACGGATTATTAATTGTTTAAGTTACCCAATAAAATTTTAAAGAAAACTGTTATTTCAGTCTTTTTTTCGAACTTTAATGTTAGTGGTTCAAATGTCAAAAATCCCTTTATTAGGAAAATGGCAAATTTCTTTATTAATGCAAAGGTGACTTGGTTTATCGTTACTGTGACAAACGAAAACACTTTATTTGATGAATCCTTAAAGAAAATTTTAATAAATATCAATCAGGAGAAAAGTTATTGCAAAAATATATGTTGATCCCTAGACACTTTTGATGTGTGTATATGCAAAAAAATCACATTGACCCGTCGATCAGTTACTGCGTATGATCGAGCTAGGAAATTCATTGGCAAGGACTCACCACTCTTAGCCAAACTTCAGAGCCTCGATCACCGCCGAAAAGTTGCCGGCTTATGGGTGTTTTATAGGATATATTTCGGTGAGTGTGCTCAGGAGCTCTTCGACCTTGTCCCCCCTTCACCTTTTTACCACCGCACTGCAAGACATCGAAGGGGCTTCCATCCCTATATCGTTGATATACCATCCACGCGCACGAAGCGGTTCAAGTCTTCATTTCTGATTCGCACGACTAGGGTCTGGAACGCTCTTCCGAGATCTGTGTTTCCTAACACATACAATTTGGGTATCTTTAAAGCAAGTTTGTTAAAATCATAAGCCTTCCTTTTGGCTTGGCCGTAGTCGAGTAAAAGTGTCATCTAGACAATGCTCAAAGAGACAATGTATAGATCATCTATTGTAGACGTCAAAGCCTCACTGATACTTCATCATCATCAGCAACCCATCAACGGCTCACTACTGAGCGCAGTTTTCCTCTCAGAGAAGGGTTATATTCCATAGTCCACCACGCTGCCCCATTGCAAATCACCTTTGAGAAAATTATGAAGAATTCTCAGGTGTGCAGATTTTTCTTCACCGTTGAAGCTCGTAATGCCTATTTAATTTCTTAAACGCACATAACTTAGAAAAGACAGAGGTTCATGCCCGGGATCGAATATACTTCTTCTTCTTCTTCTTTATCAACCGATAGACGTCCACTGCTGGACAAAGGTCTCTTGCATGGACTTCCACAGGTCTCGGTCTTGCGCCGCCTGAATCCAGCGGCTCCGTGCGACTCGTTTGATGTCGTCGGTCCACCTGGTGGGAAGTCTACCAACACTGCGCTTTCCGGTGCGGGGTCACCACTCCAGCACTCTAATGTATCTACGCACTATGTGTGGTGTGTATCGAATAAACGGTCCCCCCGAATAGGAGACCGCAATACTAACCACTAGGCTACCACTGCTTCGATTCGATGCAACGATAAGTTTACTTGATGTTTTATTTGTTTGTCCAGGGTCACCATCAGCAGGCAATTGGGAGAACTTGGAACTGGCGGACGAAATCATGGACGTGAACGAAACGAGGCTCGAAGACATGACTCGCACTGAGGTCCTCAGTCACATTCACGAGGTGGGTGTTGTTTAACCCTTTTTTAAGAGTGGGTGTGCTCGTTAACAGTAAACAGATTTGATTTCTACAGTAGTAGATCAAGTTTCAACTATCCGAAAAAAAACACGCAAAAATTACATCATACTGCCAAGGGACGTGCTTGGGCAAAAACATAAAATGATGAAATTTGTTCGATAATAAAAAATCGCGAAGTTAGGTCTAATTTTTAACCAATATTCATTTATTTTCAATGTGTTGCATATTACAGAGCCAAAATTTTTACATTAAATTCCGATTGATATTATCAAGAGAGTAGCCTAGTGAGTTGAAAAGAAAATGAATATTTTACAAGTATTTGGCGCTTACTACACTCCTATTCCGCGCAAAACGCTTTCTTTTGTCGCGCCTCACATGAGGTTACGGCTATGTTTTATTTCATCGCGAAATCTGATTTTTCTTTGGAGTTATACGCGTTCTTAACCCCCGACGCAAAATACTTCATATAGGCCAACCTGCAGCTTTTATGACACGTCATGATTCTACAACCCGGTTCGGAAAGCGGATTCTGCTGAAAGAGCCGGCAAGGAACTCAGCAGTTGCTCTTTTCGAAACATAACTTTACTATTATTATGTAGCTGTTATTATAATAAGTTATCATTTACCTAGTATCTTGTGGGCAGGTGGATGCCAAGCCAATTTCTCCCATGCAACTTTGTCACTAAGAAAGTCATTAAGTTTAGGTAAAAAAAAGATAAGAAAGTGTTATTTTGACGTGTGTATACGTATCTGCATATCTGTGTGTCTGTTCCCTCGTAGTTCCCTGACGAAGGGACAGATTTTGATGCGGTTGTTTCTTTTTGAAAGCTTCCGTGATCGAGATGGTTCTTAGCTATAATTAAGATCTGCTCATAGGCGTTTGAAGATCATCAGCTCATTTTCTACTTGATAAAAAGGTCTTACAACCTTTCACTGGTGCGATTGATCTGAAATTTGGTGAGGTGTACTGTTACTTCGGATTTTTTCCAAAACATGGTAACCTCTAATTGAGGCTGCAGCATCAAGTAGTCTGCGGGATACCCAAATCCTCAGCAACTTTCTTACAGCAGATATGATTTGTTTGGACTTAGAATGGTCTCAATAATTAGGTGTTAGATAGTTGATGATCGAGGATCGAGGAGAAGGATCTGTTGATGGAGCAGAAAACTGGACAACAAGATGTCAAGTTATACCGTACCTAAAGTCCGGCCATAGATTCCATGTCGGGGGTGTTTTAAATTTTTAATTTACACTTGCAGTTGCAATACACTGTACCTAGTCTTAAATGAAAGCACCACCATGCGGCGTCAAATAGGCAATTTCTATAGGCACAGTGAAACCAGCTGGGTTTGGCCGCCTGCCAAGCGTTGGTTACGATACAATTCAATTCACATCAGTGACAGTTCATGTTTAATATATGAGCATGATAATGTTTTGTTCTCCTGACGAAATGTTGGCCACGGAAATAACGAATTGAAGGCAGATGTGAATTCACCCTTACATCCTTGTACCATTGACATTTACTTCTTTCTGAAGGTTACACTGCATCGCATGAGATTGCAGTCAAAGGCTTGTCTTCGAATCCTTCCTTATCCACATCTTAATCACACTTCACACTAACATTAAGGCGAAAGATTGTCAGGGTGGATGGTGGATGGATGTTTGTTACTCCTAACACACCACAACGAATGAACCGATTTGGCTATTTGGAATAGAGATAGCTCATACCCAGGATTAACACATTATCATTAGCAACCTATTATCGTCTCGCTACTGAGCGCAGGTCTCCTCTCAGAGAAGGGTTATAGGCCATAGTCCACCATGCTGGCCCAATTCGAATTCGTACACACACCTTTGAGAACATAATGGCGTGTAGGTTTCCTCCCAGTGTTTTCCTTCACCGTTGAAGCATGTGATATCATTATTTTGGTATGAAATTCTTTACTTTTATAAGCTAGTTGACTTTTACTCGTTAACTTGTAAAGCCTAATTTGCTGCTTAGTTATGCACCTACCACTAACGTGTTCATACCTATCATACATCCTAACTATTTCTATTACTCACTTTTACCTACTAAACTTTGCAGGCGTGATTTATTGTTTAACCATTAAACGAAGATGCTATATAACTAAGCCAAATCGCAGTTTTATAGTAGGTAGCATAACGTAGAGGGTTGGCGAAATCGTAATACGGAACCCTAAAAAGGTCTTCGGTGATGTGGAGATGTCATCCGTAAAATCTTTCATTCCAACATACTAAAATTTTGAAAAAGAAAAGACTGATGGTCAAAGAAAGTTCTCTGAGAGTTATCATAATTTGTATGTAACAGATTAACCAGCGAGCCGGATGATGATGCTTGAACGAATTAGCCACAATTCTTTCAAGACTAGATGTTATAAAGTACATAACAGACAAAAAACTAGATTTATTTCACGACTTGTAGAGTCTCAGTTAGGGTTGCCACATCGAAACAAAATGACGGCATTTTTGTGTTCTTGTCGCATGTTGTTATACAAAATATTAATCCATATAATAATATGTACTTTTAATGTGTAATCTAATAAGCGTAATGTATGAAACTTTGAGTTTTAAAACCCATTCGCTCAACTACGGTTTCATAACGTAGTATCTAGTGTTTAATAATGTTCCAAAAGGTTTAAAAATCAAACAGTTTGCAATTACTTATTACGTCAGTCCAGGTTTTTTTTTAATAAAAAGGCATACGATTTTTCTTTTCTTGAATTTATTCCAAGACTATCTGTTACCCGCAACTTCGTCTGCGTTTGTTTCAATTTTTTTTATCCTGCATGCAAGCAAGCATGCAAGCAAGCAAGCATGCATCGGTTTTAAAAACCCAAGCATGCGAGCATTGGTTTTTATCATCCCAAGCAAGAAAACAAGCAAGCAAGCAAGCATGCAAGCAAGCAAGCAAGCAAGCATGCGAGCGAGCGAGCAAGCAAGAAAGCAACCGATATATTACGGAAAGTCGGAGTCAGGCTAAATGGACTCCATTTAGCGGTTAATAAACACGCTTGCTTTATGGTACCTAGGTAGGTATGTGCTTTATTCGGGAATCTGGATATCAGATAGTTGTCATTGAAATACCTATCAGGACTATCCAGAGGATTCCTAAGCATATGGCAACTTTAGTCATACTCATAGTAGAGCCAGCTAGCTTTGGACAGAAGCCAAGATATTAGATAACTAGGTACTATAGATACTTTCTAATAAGTAACGTAACCTAAACTCCTCAAGTAAAGTCTGTTGGTTTGAACTTTTTGTTTAGATTAAAGAATTACAATCTAGATGAAATTGTAGTGCAGTCAGGGTTGCAAGTTAGACGGAATACATCAGGATTCATTCAGAACAAATGGAAGAAATGGATTCCTTATTTAACTACGGTACCCTACGAGTATTACCTATTATCATTCGCCCGAGGTAAGCAGTCAATAAGCAGGCTTGCTATTGAATAAGCACTCATTAAAATACACAAGTCACAACCCTAAAATAATCATTTTTCCATGATCTAGTAACTTGGTGATATTATTAAAAGATGATATCGCACGTCACTTATTACGTGAGACTGGGTCATTAAAAATTTCCTCTTTTATGCTGTGACTTTGGGAAAAATTCTACAACATCATCACTAGATATGAGCTGTCTTGATAAAACTTTTCTGAATTTTTTAAAATATTATGAAGGAAAATCTGCTTTATTTCGTCAGGGTGACTGTTTTTTTACATTTTTTTTTAGAAATGTATTTTCGTCGTCATTCTTTATAATTATTATGTAGGGAACCCAAAAAAAAGCGAGTCCCGATTCGCAGTTGGCTAATTAGCTAATTCCGTACCAAAATGGTAAAAATGGAACCCTTATGGTGAGACTTTCTCCGTCCGTCCGTCCGTCTGTCACAGTCGATTATTTCAGTAACTATTAAAGCTATCGGCATGAAATTTGGAATAGTTGTGTGTAATAGTGGCCCAACATCATTGGAATAAAAAAAAAACGAAAATTATTTTTAGTTTTATTAAAAAAGGAGGAAAATCGGGGTTTTGAAATTTAAAAGTAAGATAACTATACCGAGTGGGGTATCATATGAAAGGCCTTTACCTGTACATTCTAAAACAGTTTTTTTTTATATATAATAGTTTTTGATTAATCGGCCAAAATGTCGAAAAAAATACCGTTCCCCCCCCCCCCCCCCGTATCTTCGAAGTTTAGCAATCGAAAAATCAGAAATAATTATGGTCAATAGAGGTTTATGTATATTTTACAGAAAAAATAAAACCAACGCTCTAACTAGCATAGTTTTTTTTATATTAACAATGAACCTCTACAAACAAAGTTAACGATAAATAAGCAAATTAATATAATATCATCGTTTTACTTTTACTTTTGGAGTACAGAACCCTCGGTGGGCGAGTCCGACTCGCACTTGGCCGGTTTTTTTTTTATATGAAACTAATATTTTATACCTAAGTACCTACTTTGATTTTGAAGAGACTTGCTTGCATCTACATAAGGGGTCACTCAAGGTGTCATCCGGGAATACTTTTACTGTTGTGCCGATTTCACCAACTTTTAACCGAGTAATAAATTGGGCTTTCTGACAGTTTTTGAATTGAAAATCTGAAAAAATATGAAATGTAATCGGCGATAATAATTATTAATTGCAGTAATTAATTAATTATTTTGTTGCAGTGCATATCATCTTGTGTCATCAAACTTCGTGTGAAGAGACGGAGCGAAACTAAACTATGTAAGTGTATTTAATTAATTGTATATTATTTAAGAGCCTTCTGCCAATCCGCCCTTGTCCAGCGCGTTGGAGCGGAAATGCCCAGTAGTTGTAGGCCAGCGTTGGTTTAAGATGAACGAAATAATCCTGTGCTATTCAGTGTTTCTACTCTACTTTATTTGTGTCTAAGTGATGTCTTAAAATGAGCATTTGAATATTAGTTTTCAATTCGATGCCTTAACATGGGTAGCATAAGTATGGTCAAATATGGTTGAGCGAAGCAATGGCTGGATCATGCGTCATGCTCGTGAACGAGTGCCACCGTCGGAAGCGGGGCTGCTGGTCTGCCAGTCTTGACATGTATTGAATATTGTACTTATGTATTTTTGGAGTTGTTCTATAAATATTATATCATCGTATTGTTGGAAATATTCTATTCTAACAAGTTGCATGGGGTAAATCGGCATGGCATCCAGCTGCCCACAAGATATTATAAAAAGTTATTAAAATGTAAATACATATTACCTACAAAAAAATATTGTAAAATGTGTAATTTTGAAAAGAGCAACTGCTGAGTTTCTTGCCGGTTCTTCTCAGCAGAATCCGCTTTCCGAACCGGTGGTAGAGTCATGACTTGTCATAAGCGCCACAGGTTGGCCTACATGAAATAAATGATTTTGAATTTTGAATTTTTTTTGAATATGCCACGCACTCTTTAAACATTTCTGTGGTGGTGTCGTGTGATGCGGGTTGTTACGTTCCCTCAAATATGGTTGAGCGAAGCAATGGCTGGGTCATGCGTCATGCTCGTGAACGGGTGCCACCGGCGGGAATGGGGCTACTTTATGTCTGCCCATCTTAAGATAGAAGTTAGTCGGTATGCATTTTTGGAACTTCCCTCATTGTGGAGACACTGCATATATAGCATAGTATATTGTGATTTTGTTTTGAAAAGAGCAACCGCCGAGTTTCTTGCTGGTTCTTCTCGGCAGGAAAGGCATTCCGAACCAGTGGTAGATTCATCGACTATTCAAAAGCACTTGTAAAAGTTTATTTGAAAAAAAAATATTTCTATTCTATTCTATTCTATGAATGGCAAAGGTGACGGACTGACTGATCTATCAACGCACAGCTCAAACCACTCGACAGAACGGGCTGAAATTTGGCATACAGATAGCTATTATGAAAGAATATTTGAAAGATCTGCAGCCCTTATGGGGGTAAAATTGGGGTTTGAAAATCAAACTTAAATTGAGCGAGGGCGTAAAAGATAGATTTGTTCTATATGACTATAGAGGCCTAGACAATCATTCAAGTCGATCTTTTGCAAGTTGAGGTTTTTCAGACAGGTCTTTATTTATAGACTACTACTTAGCTGAGGCCCGGACGTCGTCGTCCGCGAAGATTTAGTTTTTAAAATCCGCTAGATTTTCCGAGATAAAAAGTACAGTGCCACCAGTATAAGTTGGCGGTGGCATTTTCAGGAACTGATTCGGTCATCCAATTTTTATGCTCCATTGCCATCTTGAAAATTCACTATTTGATCTCGTTGTGTGCTGTCGCGTTTATTGTGTAAATTAAAAATGTTTTTTTTCCCAAATTTAGTCTCATGTTTTAGACAATGGTAATAGTAATGTTGAGCACAGTGGCGCACAGCCGCGCCAAGTTATACTTGTCGCACTGTAGCTATAGATAAAGACCTCTCTGAAAAACCTCACCTTGCAAAAAATCGACTTGAATGACTCTCTAAGTCCTCAACTATAGCTATGCAAAAAATCACGTTGATGCGTATCTCTGTCGCGGCGTGATTGAAGGACAAACCAACAAACTTATCAGCGCTGTTACCACTACATTTGACGACCTCCCTGGCACAGTGGTGAACACTGTGGTCTTTTATAACTGGGAGGTCTCGGGTTCGATTCCCGGCGGGCGCAATTTTTGAATTTATACTTTCTGAATTGTCTCTGATCTGATCTGGTGGGAGGCTTTGGCCATGGCTAGTTACCACCTTACCGTCAAAGACGTGCCGCCAGGCAAATTAGAGTCCGGCACGATGGCGTGTAAAAATAGACTAGGAGTATGGGTTGAATGTACACTACTGATACCCCTTCCAAGTTAGCGCGTTACATCTTAGACGGCATCGTCACTTAGACCAACAGGTGAGACCGCAGTCAAGATCTTGTCATCGAATAAAAACATATACCTACCCAGATATAAATTATAACCTGAAATCGCTTCGATTCGTTTAAAAAAAAGTGGTCGGGTCAAGGCAACCAAGGCGCAATTCCGAGAGATCGTTCAAATTCCGCCGTTTCCACATTTTTTTCCACAATGTACCTAAATACCTATCCAAATTAAATACATGTTTTCACTCTAATAAAATTTACCTTTCTAATATTGATATTATAAATGCGAAAGTGTATTTGTTTGCTGGTTTGTCCTTCAATCATGTTGCAACAGTAGTACGGAATGACGTGAGTTTTTGCAAAGGTATAGAATATAGATGATTGCCTGGAGAGTCCCATCGGCTTATCTTACTTATCCCATAAAAACAAGGAGTTCCTAAGGGATTTTAAAAACTAAATCCACGCGGACGAAGTCGCGGGCATCACTAAAAATACTCGTAGAATAGAGCCGGCATCATTTTCTCTTTCAATGTAGGTACATCCGCGAATCGTTAAAATGTTTAAAGGTCAATAAAATGAAACAATTTTTTATGGCCATTATTTTTGATAGGCTTCTTGTTTCCAATTAATTAAAATAATACTAACAGCTAAGATTTTTACTTAATAATTTTAAAATTAATAATTCTTTAACAACCCTTGCTTGCTGTCTTTATTTGCTTTTAGTCTTTATTTAGCCCATAATATAACACCATAGTACAAACAGAACAGACAGTTCTGTTTGTACTATGATAACACGATGGATATTCTTATAGCAATTAATTAACTCTAAATACTACTTAAAGTAACAATCACAATATCAAAATGCGAAAGTGTGTGTTAGTTTCCTTACTGTGTGTAAGTTTGTCCTTCACTCACGTAGCAAACTAGTAACGGATTGAACGAATCGGCTTAATTTTTCGCATGGCTATAAAATCTAGTGATTTTGACAACACTTTGGCCTCCTCTTCGGGAGATCCGGGTTCGGATCCTTAATGCATTTCTAATTTTGCGTTTACTTACTTGGTTAAACGATATAGGAAAACATCGCTGATCGGAAACCTTTGTGACTGAGAGTTCTCCATAATGTTCTCAAGGATGTGTGGAGACTGTCAAACCGAATTTGGGCAACGTGGTGCACTAACATGGCCTACCCTTTACTCGGTTGACGCCATTTTGCCGTTGTAAATAGTTACGTGTCCAAGGAACTAAAATTAGTGAGGGCAACTAGTTTACAACTGATAGATGATACTTTTTGGCACTTCCTGCATCCCTTTATTATTAATTCCAGAGACGTATGTTAAATGTGGCGCTGCAAATTGATCCATAAGTTGTCAATGTCATTTGAGACACTAGTCCAGTGTTAATCATAAGTCATTGTCTTAAAATGAGTATTTGAATATTAGTATTCAATCCGATGCCTCTCTTTAAGGGCAGGATCTCCGGGCGCAGTAGGCATTTAGAGCAACCTCAGTCCCCGCGCGGTGAGGTGCGCGTAGGCGCTTTTCAAATGAACTCACTCACCCCAAATTTTACATCATAGATTAAATAACTTTATTGTACCTAACAGTACAGGGACACTTGTAAGTTTTAGAAACATTTATTTTATTTTATATTCATACATTTATATTATATAAGTGTGATTGTTATTTTGCATATTACGTACATAGGTACATTTACCTACTTATTTTTTTTTGTTTTTTTTTTGTTATTTCTTTCGAACTCGATATCTGGGGTTCCCTGTACTTATAAAATACGTAACCGTTGCCAAAATGTCGGCCATTTCTCTTTTTTTGTTATTGGGCCGATTTCTTTCAAAATCCATATCTGGGGATCCTTGTACTAATAAAAGCGGTAACCATCGTCAAAATTAGAAAAAGTGGTGGCCATATTCTTTTTTCTTGTTATAGGACCGATTTCTTTCAAAATCGATATCTGAGGATCCCCGTGCTCATAGCAGTGGTAACCAATGTCAAAATTAGAAAAATGGAAAAGTTTTTCCCTAACCTATTTGGGACGAAGTTCCTTAGACATTTTTTTGTTATTGGACCGATTTCTTTCAAACTCGATATCTGGGGTTCCCTGTACTTATAAAATAGATAACCGTTGCCAAAATGTCGGCCATTTTCTTTTTTTGTCATTGGACCGATTTCTTTCAAAATTGATATCTGGGATTCCCAGTGCTAATAAAAAAGGTAACCATCGTCAAAATAAGAAAAAGTGGTGGCCATTTTTTTTCTTGTTATGGGACCGATTTCTTTCAAAATTGATATCTGAGGATCTCCGTGCTCATAGTTATGGTAACCGATGTCAAAATAAGAAAAATGGAAATTTTTTCCCCAGCCTATTTTGGACAAAGTTCCTTAGCCATTTTTTTTGTTATTGGACCGATTTCTTTCAAACTCGATATCTGGGGTTCCCTGTACTCATAAAATAGTTAACCGTTGCCAAAATGTCGGCCATTTTCTCTTTTTTTGTTATTGGACCGATTTCTTTCAAAATCCGTATCTGGGGATCCTTGTTCTCATAAAAGCGGTAACAATTGTCCAAGAAAAAGTGGCGGCCATTTTTGTTCTTAATATGGGGCCGATTTCTTTCTAAATCGATATCTGAGGATCTCTGTGCTCATAACAGTGGTAACCATTGTCAAAACTAGAAAAAGTGGCGGCCATTTTATTTTTTCTTGTTATGGGACTGATTTCTTTCAAAATCAATATCTGAAGATCCCTGGGCAAGTTTTGGCAACATTTACCTGTTATGACACAGTGGTAACCGTTGCCCGAACAAAAAAATGGAAAAGTTTTTCCCCCAACCTATTTGGGATGAAATTCCTTACCGGAATAGCAAAGAATAATAAAAACACCTATTTAATATTTGACAAATGTTTATAGTATAAAAAAAATTGCCGACACTTTTTCTAATTTTGACGACGGCGACCTCTTTCATGAGTATGATGAATCTCTGATATTGATTTTGAAAGAAATCGGTCCAATAACAAAAATAAATAAAATGGCCGCCACTTTTTCTTATTTTGACGATGGATACCTATTTTATTAGCACTGGGAACGAACCCCGAATATCAATTTTGAAAGAAATCGGTACTATAACAAAGAAGAAGAAAATGGCCGCCTTTTTTCTTATTTTGACGATGGTTACCTCTTTTAATAGCACTGGGAACCCCAGATATCAATTTTGAAAGAAATTGGTCCAATAACAAAGAAAAAGAAAATGTCCGCCTTTTTTTTCTTATTTTGATGATGGTTACCTCTTTTATTAGTACTGGGAACCCCAGATATCAATTCTGAAAGAAATTGGTCCAATAACAAACATAAAAATGACCGCCACTTTTTCTTATTTTGACGATGGATATCTCTTTTATTAGCACTGGGAACCCCAGATATCAATTTTGAAAGAAATTGTTCCAATAACAAAAAAAAAAATTAACCGTCACTTTTTCTTATTTTGACGATGGATACCTCTTTTATTAGCACTGGGAACCCCAGATATCAATTTTGAAAGAAATCGGTCTAATAACAAAGAAAAAGAAAATGGCCGCTTTTTTTTCTTATTTTGATGATGGTTACCTCTTTTATTAGTATTGGGAACCCCAGATATCAATTCTGAAAGAAATTGGTCCAATAACAAAAATAAAAATGGCCGCCACTTTTTCTTATTTTGACGATGGATACCTCTTTTATTAGCACTGGGAACCCCAGATATCAATTTTGAAAGAAATCGGTCCAATAACAAAAATAAAAATGGCCGCCACTTTTTCTTAATTTGACGATGGATACCTCTTTTATTAGCGCTGGGAATCCCAGATATCAATTTTGAAAGAAATCGATCCAATAACAAAGAAAAAGAAAATGGCCGCCTTTTTTTCTTATTTTGATGATGGTTTCCTCTTTTATTAGCACTGGGAACCCCAGATATCAATTTTGAAAGAAATCGGCCCAATAACAAAAATAAAAATGGCCGCCACTTTTTCTTATTTTGACGATGGATACCTCTTTTATTAGCACTGGGAACCCCAGATATCAATTCTGAATGAAATTGGTCCAATAACAAAAATAAAAAGGGCCGCCACTTTTTCTTATTTTGACGATGGATACATCTTTTATTAGCACTGGGAACCCCAGATATCAATTCTGAATGAAATTGGTCCAATAACAAAAATAAAAATGGCCGCCACTTTTTCTTAATTTGACGATGGATACCTCTTTTATTAGCGCTGAGAATCCCAGATATCAATTTTGAAAGAAATCGATCCAATAACAAAGAAAAAGAAAATGGCCGCCTTTTTTTCTTATTTTGATGATGGTTTCCTCTTTTATTAGCACTAGGAACCCCAGATATCAATTTTGAAAGAAATCAGTCCAATAACAAAAAAAAAGAAAATGGCCGCATTTTTTTCTTATTTAGACGATGGTTACCTCTTTTATTAGCACTGGAACCCCAGATATCAATTTCGAAAGTTTTCGTAATTTAAATCAAGATATTTTGTTCTTTCTTCCATTTTTATTCCCCATATTTACTTTATTATATTATTCTTATATTATAGTTTAACACTATCTATACAATAAGACTCTAACCCTAAAACCTATAATACTAATATTTACAGATTTATTAATAAATACTAAAAATTACAACAATATTAACCCTCTGATTTGATTTAATCTATGATAAATGAATACGGAATGAAAATAATAGGTATCTATGCAATAGATCGCTTGATCAGGGGGGGATCGCAGCGAGCCAGCGAAAGCGATACGTCCTACCTCGATGATACTTTGCGGGCTACTGAAGTGAAGCGCAGGAGCCACTTTGTTATATAAAAAGTAAAAACGTCGTGATTAAAAAAATACAAATTTTTTAGAGAAAAAGTAATCACAAAAGAATCTTCTAAAAGTGTTTGCCTATTTTATGAAATTTGTTTTTTTAGTCTAACTTTAATATTCTATGAACACGACCTGAAAAACGATAAAAATTACACTGTTTTCGAAATTATTTTTGATCGGGTGAAGTTGTAAATATAGAGTTTTGAATCACAAAAGAATTAAGAACATACATTAAACTACAACATATATTTTTAACCGATCAAAACAAAGAATATTTCATTGTTTACGATTCAATCAAAAATAGGTCGATGTCGAAGATCCCGCCGTTAAACATTTCTGTGGTGGTTTCGTGTGGTGCGGGTTGTCACGTTCCCTCAAATGTAGTCGAGCGAAGCAACGGCTGGATCATGCGTCATGCTCGTGAATGGGTGCCGCCGGCGGGAATGGGGCTACTTTCTGTCTGCACGTCTTAACATGTATTGAATTATAATTAGGTATGCTTTTGTGGAACTTCCTCTCATTGTGGAAACACTGCATACATAGCATAGTATCCATTGTATTATAAACTTGTTTTGAAAAGAGCAACCGCCGAGTTTTTTGCTGATTCCTCTCGGCAGGAAGGGCATTTCGAACCAGTGGTTGACTCATCGACGATTCAAAAGCACATGTAAAAAGTTTATTTGAATAAAAAATATTTCTATTCTATTCTATTCATAGATTAATAATTAAAAATGTTGTTGATAGATTTTAATTAGAAAGGTGGCTGAGATGAAGGAAGGATAAGTAAACAACTCCTACCATTTTATTAAATAAAATAATACACTTTACTTAAGAGTGGATGTGCGCTCGTTAACAGTAAACAGATTTGATTTTTACAGTAGTAGATCAAGTTTCAACTATCCGAAAAAAAACACGCAAAAATTACATCATACTGCCAAGGGACGTGCTTCGGCAAAAACATAAAATGATGAAATTTGTTCGATAATAAAAAATCGCGAAGTTAGGTCTAATTAACCAATATTCATTTATTTTCAATGTGTTGCATATTACAGAGCCAAAATTTTTACATTAAATTCCGATTGATATTATCAAGGGAGTAGCTTAGTGAATTGAAAAGAAAATGAATATTTTACGAGTTACAAAGTATTTGGCGCTTACTACACTCCTATTCCGCGCAAAACGCTTTCTTTTGTCGCGCCTTACATGAGGTTGTGGCTATGTTTTATCTCATCACGAAATCTGATTTTTTTTTTGGGGTTACACGCGCTCTTAAACTACTTATTAGTTAAGGATGAATAGACGAGTCTGCCCATGAAATTCAAATTTAATTTGGTTTTTCGCATTTTGTAAACTAATACGACAAACTAGGCTAATGGCATTCTAATTGCGCCAGTAGAATTATCATCTTCACAGGTTTACATAAAAATCTTTACTTGAAAGTGACCAGTTTAAGAAATTAATCAAAATACTGAGTTGGACGTGAGTTACTCACAAATTAGTCGATATTTTGATTAATTTCTTAAACTGGACACTCAAGTAAAGATTTTTATATAAACCTGTGAAGATGATACTGCCATTGTCGCAATTAGAATGCCATAAGCCTACTTTGTCGTATTAGTTTACAAATTGCGAAAAACCAAATTAAATTTGAATTTCGCGGGCAGAACTGTGTCTTCACCTTAAGTGTACAGTTTATGTAACTGTACCATCACACGCTTCCCGGTTTAGCGCGATCGCACTGCTCTTTTCCTCCTGATGCGATTAAGACGAGCAAATGGCTTCCATACAATCACGTGATTAAATAACTTAACAGAGACTAAGCGACATATTACCTTGCTGTGATGGTACAAGTGCACAATAATTGTCTTTGAGTATTAAACAATTGTACATACACTGTATACCTACTTATTACCTAAGGAATGTTGTATACCTGGAAGGAACTATCTTCCGCAACACAGGTTTTCCTAGCGCAGAAGGTATTGTAGGTATATTGTAATTTTTTTATGTATCAACTAGATCAAGGATTCCCAAACAACTTTGGGCAAGAGAAACTATTTTCCAAAATGAACTGATACCTCAGACCCCCCATAGCCAAATTACTTTAACAAACCTATCTACAAGTTTTTCTCCTATTGACACAAAATACTTAATTACCAATTTAAAAACTTTGCGGTTGGTTAAGTGAGTAAACTTTACATCATTTTTTTATCAAAATTTAACAAAACAAACAGACATAAAGTACAAAAATGATACTTCCTACTAAAATTAATTCATAAAACAAATTGGTACACATAACACAACTTATACAGTATCATGAAAGTTTCAAATAAGAAGTTGTGTTAATTAATAAGGGTCGATTTTACCTTAGACCTCGTTGACCCCCAAACTCAGTTCTCATTTATGTCGACCCCTGGGAAACCGATTTCGACCCCAAGGGATTGATATCGACCACTTTGGGAATCTCTGAACTAAATGATGCCCGCTACTTCGTCCGCGTGGATTAAGGTTTATAATACCCGCGGGAACCTGTAATTTTCCAGGATAAAAAGTAGCCTATGTGTTAATCCTGGGTATGAGCTATCTCCATTCCAAATTTCAGCCAAATCGGTCATTTAATTTCACGCCACAACGAATGAACATTCGTTGTGGCGTGAAAGAGTAACAAAGAGCCATCCATCCAAACATCCATCCATATACATCCTCTTAAACTTTCACATTTATAATATAGGAAGTAGGATAGTAGGAATAGTAGGAAAATTAAATTCTTATTCTTATTGTGACTACTTCACACTCCATACAAACAAAAACAAAATATTTTGAATTTTAAATGTTTAACATTTACTCGTAAAATATACATCCCCATATTCCCTACAAATGTTACTAATATTACAAAAATGCGAAAGTATGTTTTTTTGTTGGTTAAGTAATTATTGGTATCCAGCAACAGAGCAACGAATCGACGTGATTTACCTATTGCATGGATTATAAGTTGAGGACCTGTAGAGTAACATACCTACAGTCTTTTACCTATGGGATTTTATAAACCTAATTCCACACTGTCCCAAGGTGCTGGAGTAGCGAATCCGCACCGGGAAGCGCAGTGTTGACAGACCCCCTCACCACACACCACACAGCTCGACCTAGGACCTACAGCATCAAACGAGTCGCAGGGAGCCGCTGGATTCAGTCGGCGCAAGACCGAGACCTGTGGAAGACCATGCAAGAGACCTTTGTCCAGCAGTGGACGTCTTTCGGTGGATGAGAAGGAGCACGCCACGCGGACTTCGCGGCAAGAGCTCGTAAATTACAAAATATTAAGTTTTCAGTCGATAGGAACGTTGCATCTGTAAATGGCTAGTCTTAAACCCAGTTAAAACAAAGAGAGTTATTTACTGCGACAAGGTTCTAAAGCCTGTGAAGAGTTGAGTAGTTACAACTGTGTCGCAGGTTGTGTATATTCGCGGTTTAGTACAGGCCGGCTACGTAGGTAGTCACCGGTCATACGTACAGCCTTTGAGGTTGCTGGGCCGGTGTTGCCAGGGGTATTGAGTTTCCCCCATTAGGGGGAGTATTGGGATTATACCTAACTAGCTGATGCCCACGAATTCCTACGCGTGGACTTAGTTTAAAATTACTGTGGGAACTCTTCGTTTTTCTGGGGTAAAAAGCGACAGCCAATGTCACTCTTCAGGTTCTAAACCATTTGATACAAAAAATCACGTCGATCCTTACCTATGTCTGTGTGGCGTGATTGAAGAACAAACCAACAAACAAACACACTTATATCGCATTTATGTTAGGCACTAGTTGATGCCCGCGACTTCATCCGCATGGGTTTAGTTTTTAAATCCCACGGGAACTCTCTGATTTTCCGGGATAAAAAGTAGTCTATGCCACTATCCAGGTCCTCAACTATATCCACGCAAAACACGTCGATCCGTTGCTCTGTTGCGGCGTGATTGAAGTACAAACAAACAAACACACTTTTGCATTTGTAATATTAGGATATCATTTGGGATGACGCTGATTTGAATAGAATAGAATAGAATAGAAATATTTTTTATTCCAACAAACTTTTACAAGTGCTTTTGAATAGTCGATGAATCTACCACTGGTTCGGAATGCCCTTCCTGCCGAGAAGAACCAGCAAGAAACTCGGCGGTTGCTCTTTTCAAAACAAATTTACAATACATTGTCTTTTACAAATTTACAATACATTGTCTGATTGTCTACAATTGACTGCTACAGTGCAGTGTGGCGAACGCAATCATCCCTTATTGGCTGGTACTCTCTCGTTATTGGTTAGAATTGATGTAGCATAGACTGCATAGATGTAGCAAGAGCGGCATTATAGCCAATCGGAGGTAATCGTCTGTAGGAATCTTTTTTAACCAATCCCACATCCGTCGTAAACGCTCGTCGTCGTCGTCAAGATGTCCACGGCTGGACATCAATCTTACACCTCGGCCGCGAAATAAATATTATATCTAGTGAAAACGTTGAAGGTGCATCATGAATCATGCGATTCAATTTGACAATCAATGTGTAGAATAGAATAGAATAGAAATATTTTTTATTCAAATAAACTTTTACAAGTGCTTTTGAATAGTCGATGAATCTACCACTGGTTCGGAATGCCTTTCCTGCCGAGAAGAACCAGCAGGAAACTCGGCGGTTGCTCTTTTCAAAACAAATTTACAATACAGTAAATAGCTATATATGCAGTGTTTCCACAATGAGGGAAGTTCCAAAAATGCATACCGACTAACTTCTATCTTAAGATGGGCAGACATAAAGTTTTCATAAAGCCCCATTCCCGCCGGTGGCACCCGTTCACGAGCATGACGCATGACCCAGCCATTGCTTCGCTCAACCATACTTGAGGGAACGTAACAACCCGCATCACACTACACCACCACAGAAATGATCACATGATCACATCAGGGTTCCAATTGTCTAAAAGTTATTCCATTGATCGTATTCTTATTCGATCAAATTAGCGTCAAAGTAAAATAATCCTTGATTGTATTGATTTAAAGTCACAAATTTAGTACAACCGATTTTAACATGGAGCGTTATGGAGCGTATCGTACATACCTAAACGTATGATGCACACACGAAATTGAGCTCTAATTCAATGGTATTATGGTTCATTTTACTTTGACGGTAATGTCATCGAATACGATTACAATCAATGGAATAACCTTAGACAATCGCACGTCTGATTGGCTGGATTTAGGGCGTTCTCAGAGTTATGTGCGTCAAATATCACATGCTTCAACGGTGAAGGAAGATATCGCGAGGAAACCTGCACACTTTAGAGTTCCCCAAAAATGTTCTCGAAGATGTGTGAAATCCGCGAAATCAGCCAGCCAGCGTGGTGGACTATGGCATATAACCCTTCTCTGAGAGGAGAACTGTGCTCAGTAGTGAGCTGTTGATGGGTTGCTGATGATGATGATGAGGGAGTTCTAGCTGCATCAATGCATTTTAACACTAGCGAGAAAGCGAGTCACACTGATGCAATCGTTTTTAGACAATCTCGCAACTGTACAATCGCAGGTTTATCGTTGTGGAGATATATTTATATACATATATCTAGCATATGCTAAAGGCCTTAGAACAACCAAGTAATTTTTGAGGTACGCGTATATTTGCGTCGTGGTATTACGGGCTATGTAGCGCAGCTATTGTGGTTGGTCGGCCGTTGTTTTGGGATATTGAATTTGCCTCGGGGTTATCGAGTTATCTAGGCTACAAGTCCTGTTCATAACCTTAGTTTTATCGTGTTAGTGTGTGAGTTTTGATATTCATTTTATACGATGACCTAGCCATTTACATTATTACAGTATTTAATGAATAATTTGTGATTCTCTCCAATTCGCCGATTGTCTCGCCAATCCGCCGATCATCTCTCCATTCCGCCGATTGTCTCGCCAATCCACCGATTGTCTCGCTAATCCGCCGATTGTCTAGCCAATCCGCCAATTGTTTTGTCAATCCGCACTCGCCCAGCGTGGCGAATTATGACCTAGACCCTTCTCATTCTAAGAGAAGACCTGTGCCCAACATTGGGCACACGTCTTCTCTTAGAATGTGGTTTTAGATGATGTCTCGAATGCATAGTGAAGATTCTTCACTAGGCGCTGGCAGCCGGTGGACACAAATGGCACAAAATCTGTAGCATTCCTAGCAAGAGATCCATTTCATTTCATTTCATTTATTTCATTTATTAACAACATGACCTTAACATACGAGTAATAATAAGCGGAGTACTTACCATGTCCAGTAGTGGATGTCTATCATTTCTTCTCGGTTGGAATAGAACCCGAACCAGTGGTAGATATTGAATCTACGACGATTCGAAAGCACTTTGTAAGGCGGGACGCGGGCCTGCGTGTTAGTTCGTAGGTTGTTCGTAAGTACCTCAATTTGTATAGAAAACACGCACGGTGTCACACACTAACAACGCTTCCCCGCGCGTGGACTCGCGGAGAAAATAAAAAGCAGCTATTCTATTCTATTCTAAGACGATGCATTGTTGACGCTCATCGCCGCTAGATTCCAAAAGTTAAATCCAACAAGATTCCTATTAGAAAATGAGTAAAACTAAACTGATTAAAGTTTGAAGTAAGCGTTCCTTGATATACAAGAAAAACCAAATTCATTTGCTATAATTCACCGAACCAGAATAAATCTATACTTATGATAGGTATGTACAAGTACATCATGTCACTCGCGCTGTACACTGCTGCTCTTCTAGTAGTAAGCCAAATACAGGAATTGAAACACCAACAAGCAACACTTCAAAAGCCTCTAAATTACTCTCTACGTTTTACTTTGAAAAACGGAGCATCTTCTAAGGGATGTTAACTATCCAGTTTTTTCTGGTGTCTACTGAAAACGTTCCAGATTTTTCCTGGTTTGGCGGTTTAAGCTAAAGAATTTGGTTTTTCCTTGTGTAAATCGATTAGCTGGCAACACCGTTCAAAAACCTGTGCGAGCGAGAAACAACACCGGTTCAGGTTGTGTCGAACTCGACTGTCGAGTCACCGTTCGCGAGTCACCCGGTACTCGGTACGATGTCACTTTAACCGAATATTGTTAAAGAAATTAGTGTTTTGTTCGCAATATATAGTTCAGCCAGTGGTGTGTCAGTAGTCAGTGGTCAGTCAGTGGTCAGTAGTGGGAAGCTGCTGGTCAGGTCGGGGTGACTGAACTCCAGGACGCGGCGTTACTGCATTTTGTGTTAGTGGTCTTCACAGTTTTAACATTTTATGTTCTTTATAATATTACTTGCAATTAAATATCACTTGCTTTATCGGTGAAGGAAAACACCGTGAGGAAACCTGGAAATCCTCCATAATGTTCTTAAAGATGTGTGAAATCCGCCAATCCGCACTTGGTCAGTGCGGTGGACAATGGCCCTCGATGTCTATGGCCTAATAAAACCCTTTATTCGATAGGAGATCTACGGCCTAGATTTGATGATGATGATGATGTTCTGAGTATATAATAAGTTCTTTTTATTTAATACATTAAAGGACTCTCTCTCCTGGCGCAGTGGTGAGGGTCTGGCCTTATAAATGGGATGTGCTGGATTCAATTCCCAACAGGAGAAATTATCATTTGTAATTTTCTAAATGGTCTCTGTCAGTACAGAGACCATTGTCTTGTCACCAGACCAGTGTCTGGTGAGACTCAGAGGCTTCAGCCGTGGCTAGTTAGCACCCTATCATCAAAGACATGATGCCAAGCAATTTAAGCGTTCTGGTACGATGCCGCGTAGAAAAAATTTATTTGATCTAGAGCAAGACAAACCTCTTTGAAGAGGTCAGTAGATCCAAATCTTAAGCCAAATCTGTTCTCAAGCCGTGTATTGCACCCATGACTAAGACCAAGATATTTCTCATATTCTCTCCAAAAACCTGTTCGTAAATTTTGCCAAAATTTATGTATGCCTAGATAGGCATATATGGATAGATATCCATCCTGTGAACGCGTCTTACATAGTTTAGTGCTATCTTAAATTAAAAGTTACAGATATGGATTATAGACCTATAGATAGATAGGAATTACGGGGCCATATTTGAACAGGCAAAATAATACAACATAACACATGATGGCAAAAAACCGGTCAACCTTGTCTGGGGTTCCGACGTTTATATGTGCGCTTCATAATATTACGGATGGTTTCAATTTTTCTCCTTCAAAATTCCGCAGTTGAGTAAGTATACAACTTTCAGTGACACAAAATTTTGCCATTTTGGGAGGCAAATATTATGTAGCTAGTTGTGGAGCCAAAATCGAATT
Organism: Oeneis ivallda; assembly: GCA_029955525.1. NCBI lineage: Eukaryota > Metazoa > Arthropoda > Insecta > Lepidoptera > Nymphalidae > Oeneis > Oeneis ivallda. The sequence continues at coordinate 22,179,011 of JARPMR010000018.1, read as the reverse complement.
CAATCTAGATTAGGATCTGAGATCAAAATCAACGATATCGATTTGCGATATCTCAGACCTATCCTAGGGCTTACCGCAGTAATTTGACAACTACGTGTGATGATCACAATCACCTCTCGGCTGACATTCTCTGACAATTAACCCAATTGCACAGCTGTGACAAATCAGTCTGTTTCCTTTGATATTGACGAGCAAAGAGATTATTTGCATCCTGCGGACGATACTTTTGTATCAACGAGTTCCAAAGATTTTTGACGTGATAACGTCTTCTAAATCGATGAACACCGCCTGCACGCACGAAAAAGTGTCACGTTCCGCCTGAGCCTGAGGGTGCAAGAGAGCGCGGAACAAGCGATAGAGAGACGCGATCGGCCTAAGCGTTGGCTTGTGACTAGAGAAAATTGTAATTTTCAATTTACTCCTTTGTATTATACAAAATAATCACAAAATAATGATAATTCAGTGATGATAATTCAATTCAATTCATAAAAGTATGCAATTTTTCATCGATGTTTCTTTATGACGTTATCACGTAAAACTATCGTCCGTAAACCGACTTTACAGACAACCAATTTTTTTTTTAGAAATCAGCTAGTAAACAATTCAACCAACATTGAATAGAAGTAGACGTTACTTTCGTACTAAGCTAAGATTTACGGATTGCAATCCATCGATCGGCTTCTTTCGCAAGAACAAGGTTACTTTAAAACAATATAGCGATCTCGGGGAGCAGTTATGTGACGAATGGCCGTAATGACATGGCGTGACTCGTCAACGCCGTTACGTCTTATTGTGGCTCAGTTATCTTGTGAGGCAATGTGACGCGTGGGGATTAAAACAATACAATTTCTTTATCGGCTTTTATCTAAATCGGCTTTGAAGAAACTCTCCCTTCAGACTTAGATGATCTATCTCAAGAAAGATCTCAAGTCTGAGGCTGAGATCTACAGATCCTACTCTGGCTCTACTCAGACTCAAGACAGTTAAAATGAGACAGATTTACGTCAGGAGATATTTGTGTCTCATTTTAACTTGAGTCTTGAGCAGAGCCAGAGTACGATCTATAGATCGCAGCCTTAGGAACTAGGAAGCATACAGGGTGATTTATGAACCATCCGTGGTGATCGATCCAAAGATAGCCACAATCATTTTTAGGGTTCCGTACCAAAATGGTAAAAATGGAACCCTTATGGTGAGACTTTCTCCGTCCGTCCGGCCGTCTGTCACAGTCGATTATTTCAGTAACTATTAAAGCTATCGACATGAAATTTGGCATAGTTGTGTATAATAGTGGCCCAACATCATTGGAATAAAGAAAAATCGAAAATTATTTTTAGTTTTATTAAAAAAGGGGGAAAATCGGGGGTTTGAAATTTCAAAGTAAAATAACTATACCGAGTGGGGTATCATATGAAAGGCCTTTACTTGTGCATTCTAAAACAGTTTGTTACTTATTTCTATATATAATAGTTTTTGAGTAATCGGCCAAAATGTCGAAAAAAATACCGTTCCCCCCCCCCCCCTTATCTCCGAAGTTTAGCAATCGAAAAATCTGAAATAATTATGGTCAATAGAGGTTTATGTATATTTTACAGGAAAAATTAAAGCAATGCGAAAATTATTTTAGTTTGATAAAAATAGGGGGAAAATCGGGAGTTTGAAATTTAAAAGTAAGATAACTATACCGAGTGGGGTATCATATGAAAGGCCTTTACTTGTGCATTCTGAAACAGTTTTTTATTTATTTCTATATATAATAGTTTTTGATTAATCGGACAAAATGTCGAAAAAAATACCGTTCCCCCCCCCCCCCCCCCCCCCCTTATCTCCGAAGTTCACCAATCGAAAAATCTGAAATAATTATGGTCAATAGAGATTTATGTATATTTTACAGGAAAAATAAAATCAACGCGAAAATTATTTTAGTTTAATTAAAAAAGGGGGAAAATCAGGGGTTTGAAATTTCAAAGTAAGATAATTATACCGAATGTGGTATCATATGAAAGGCCTTTACTTGTGCATTCTAAAACAGTTTTTTATTTATTTCTATATATAATAGTTTTTGAGTAATCGGCCAAAATGTCGAAAAAAATACCGTTCCCCCCCCCCCCCCCCTTATCTCCGAAGTTTACCAATCGAAAAATCTGAAATAATTATGATCAATAGAGGTTTATGTATATTTTACAGGAAAAATAAAACCAACGCTCTAACTAGCATAGTTTTTTTTTATATTAACAATAAACCTCTACAAACAAAGTTAACGATAAATAAGCAAATTAATATAATATTATCGTTTTACTTTTACTTTTGGAGTACGGAACCCTCGGTGCGCGAGTCCGACTCGCACTTGGCCGGTTTTTTAGATATAAGATTCGCTCGCCATTTGTCATGGATATCAAATAAAACGGGTTGATGAATGAGATCAAAATCAGTAGGCGTAACCTAAATCACTCGCAAGAGTTTTAGCTTCTTTAATATAATTTTAATGATTTTTATTTTAGTATTCATTTAAATAGCAATGCAAAGATTGGACCCAATGCGCAAAAGAAAGTGTTTAAGAATATTGTTACAAAACCACTATAAAAACCAATTTGGGGAAACAACACAAAAACCAACAAGATCTCAAAGAGACAAAACACCAACTTGGGAAATCTAATTTAACTTACTTACGCCAGACGGTGCATGGAAAACTTATAAAATAAACTTGACGCCTTTAGCAGCGTAACGGAACGATTACTCTTGCAAGAAAGAGTCTCTGAGTTCGATTTCCGGTTAGATTTTTCAAGTCTTATTTAAAAGCAGGTCTCGTGCCTGCATATATGCTACAAACTTGCCGATTTTTGAGTATGAAATTTTTACTTTTGCACACTATTCTTTAGAATCTGTGAATAGTTTTGTATTTCAGAATGTCTCGTTAAGGATGCTGTTATCTTGTTATTTATAAGCTGCAGATCATTGGCGTTTGAATCCTGAATTGGCCAAAGGGAGTCATTTCGTTTTTCTGCCATGGAGTTCTCTTCTGACGGAATAGAGTGCATCTATATTTTCGAAGACACTTAAGCACTATAATCTAAATATAAAGAAGGAAAAGGTGACTGACTGACTGATCTATCAAGGCACAGCTCAAACCACTGGACGGATTGGGCTGAAAGGCATACAGATAGCTATTTTGACGTAGGCATCCGCTAAGAAAGGATTTTTGAAAATTCAACCCCTAAGGGGTGAAGTAAGTGTCTGAAAAATCGAACTTAACGTGAGCGCGGGCAAATGCTAGTTTATCTCATATAGTTGGCAAACTAGGCCGAATTATACGATGAGATTGGCCGTTTTTGGTATTCTTGGTGCAACAGTGCATTTTAAGCCAATAAAACTGGATATTGTTACTGTATAGCCAATATTGAGGACGATTAACAGCCAAACAGAAAGTTATGTAGTGATTTATTTAAAAAACGTTTTGTTACAGTAAGAATACCATAAATTCAACCAATCATAACAATAATTGTGATGCAGCAATTATTGATGCAGATTTTCCACAGGACAATAACGGCTGATTCTGATTAGGTAGCTGCAGCTCTATATTTTGCCTATATACGCATATCTAAAGCAACTTTTCATCATAGATATAAATTCAGGAAAATATCTCCCAACACATAGACAAAAATATCATCAATAGCCTATAACAGTCCACTGCTGGACTAAAGGCCTCTCCCAAGGGGAGGGTTTGCCCATAATCACCACGCGGGGCAGACGGGTTGGTGATCGCAGTAGATGGCAGTAGTAGCACAGAGGACGCTGCTGCCCGTTCTCCGCTATATTCCCTAGTCGCCTCGTACGACACCCGCGGGAAGAGCAGGGGTGGTGACAACTGTATTCTGATCTGCCGTCACCACACGGCACAGACAAAAAAAAAAAAAAACAAAAATATGTTTCTTATCAAATATCGTCCTAAATCAATGTCAGACATTTTTAAAACAAAAGCAAGCGTGTATATTTTGAAGAGACTCATAATTCGGTAACACCTTTTACTTTTTGTGGCATGTACCGTTCTATCAGCTATGGAATGTATACCTGACTACACGTCAGATAATAAACTATACGAGCCGGTTTAACACTAAATTACTATTCAATAGAGATTATATTTGCTTGTGGTATATACGTGGATGACTGTAAGGAACTGGTTCCGAAGTTAGCAGAGCACTAAGTGACCAACATTAAAATTGAGCACATACAAATATGAACTTTACTTATAAAGTAGTAAAGTCCAAATGATATTAACATAATAAATAAGATTGTTTTCTGATAGTGCTATCATTATCAGCAAGCGTGAAGGAATTTATGTTCTATACAGTTAATGTTAAAGTTCATATCGTTATGTAAACAAATGTGGTTTTTAATCGTAGATCTTAGGAGGTGGGCATTAAAATAATATCATAGTTTGTAATGTTGCGGTTTCAATGAGGTCTTGGTTTAATTTGATTTTTATTTTCACTTAAGTACGTAACTACATATTTTGCTATTTTGCGATTTCCACAAATCAAAGTTTTGCGCTACTTGTGTCCAATATTAGAGACCTCTCAAAACCAACATCCACTGATTGAAGGAAAACTTCAGATACTTATAAGTAAAGAATGGTGTTTAACTGTTTACCAAACAGATTGCAATCTCGATACGTGGATTGATTTTATTGATCGGCTTTAGGTATGATCTGGATTTAATGTTCGACCTTTATTGGAACGTAGTTCCTTATCGCGCGGTACGGAAGGAGGCTAGACGGAAAAAATTAAGGAAACCGACACGACACATTTTTGAAACGTCATTTTTTGTTGAATGTGAATTTTGCATTGTATTCGGTATTTTCGCCTTAGAACTCGGCGTCTGCATGGCCTAGTGGTTTGGAGAGTCGCCTATAAATTCAACGTCGATGGTTCGAATCACAGCTCGACAGACTGAATTTTCTATTTTCAATTTTATTTTAAATAATTTCTAAATGTGGAATTTTTCCCTAATTTTTTATTGTATAAATTGGATAACGCCATCTGTGAAAAAACAGTAACTCCACCAGAGTAACTCTTTGGTGTTGTATCAGTGCAATAGAAATAAACTAAAAATAATTCATCGTAGTTAATCAATTTAATACTAGATGACACCACTAGTTTATTACAATTCCTTCACTAAAATACTACTACCAAGGTACTACGTTCCATCCGGGTGTCCCTTGACACGTCTCTTTTTTTTTAAGCGACTTCCAAAAAGGAGGAGGTTCTCAATTTGGCCGGTATCTTTTTTTTTTTTTTTCTATGTATACCGATTTCTCCGGGATTACTGGACCGATTCGCGTGATTTTTATTTTAATCGACAGAGGATGTTTGCGAAATGGTCCCATAAAAATGTTGACCTTCAACTCCTCAAGCCTGATGCTGCAGGGATATTACTCACCTAAAATAAAGAGATTTAGGAAATGTCGATTACGAATTGATATTGTAGGCAACAAGTATGGACTACATCATGGAGCTCCAGGTCCTAGCTCCTCAATCATAGAATACTACACTAAAAAGCTTAAAATAAAAATTCTTTTCAAAAACCGACTTCTAACGCCACTACAAAGTATAAAAATAATTTTAGTTTGTCCACGTTTGTTGAAGTCGGGCGGGCCTAAAATACAAACTATGAAACCGACTCGCGATGCTCGCTCAACTTCTACAAACGAGTCTCTCATATTGTGTAGCGTCGCACATCGGTTTCATAGTTTGAATTTAGGCCCGCCCGACTTCAACAAACGTGGACAAACTAAAATAATTTTTATACTTTGTAGTGGCGTTAGAAGTCAGTTTTTTGAAAAGAATTTTTTAGATTTTGGATCGTCAAAGAAATTAGGTAGTTAATGAACCGGTTCAACCGGTTTCCTTAAGAACAGAACCTAGTACACATTATTCATTGCACTATTATCATTATGTACCATCGAGAATAGAATATTATAGTCTCTACTCTTCTCTACTCTTACTTATTTGATTAACTTTTAGTCTCGCAAGTATCTAAAACTTACGTACTTACTTAATCTTTTATCAGCAATCCTATAATTAGTTCGAAGTTTCTGATTCTGCAGTTTTTCCAAGTTATTCCCATGTTACCTCTTAAGTAGGTAATTAACTCAGATTTCCTGAAGGTGATTACATTAGCGACTTTCTGTTCCATAACAGTTCCATTCACAGATTATTATTGAAACAAAAAAAATATATTTTGACCCTTGTTTAGATTAAAGTCTTGTACCTATAGATTTTATATATTATTTTGTGTATATGAGCCTGTAAGAAACTCGGCAGTTACATTACTCTTTTAAAAAGGTAAACTAGTAGATATTACATGTTGCTAATGTACCAATGTGACAAATCATTTATTTTATAGGCAGTTGAATGCATAGCTGAGTGCCACCATGAAACATTGTCTTTTAGAAATCAACTATGCAATTTAATAGGCTTAGTAAAAATATGTTTTTAATTTTTTTTGTGAAATGGCAATCCTTTTTGTTTGAACTTGAAGCCTGGTGAATAATGATTGTCTATTTTGGAGCACGCTTGCCTATAACGTCCCTATTCACTGAACCTACGGTAGAGCGAGGGAATAAACGGTTTACTTTTGTTTGCACAGACATTTGTTATTAACTTACAATATAGGCACCTCCTGCGTAGATCATATTATACGGTTTTCGTGTCCTATTACATTACGCATTAGTACCTCTGAGTATATATCAGCAAAGCACTCAGAAATCTCAATAAAGTGGTTTCGGCTCGTGATGATAGAGTTTGTTCCCGGCTTCTTAGGTACTTACCAAGTCGAAGTTTCCAACAAAAAGGTCATCTTTTCAAAACCAAGTTTCCACAGGTAGAAAGGGATGAAATTAAAGTCATTAGTCGCAGAGGAATGATTGGGTGAAGGGTGATTTGGTTTGAATAAATTTCTTTTGAAAATGTTTGCCACAGAATTCAGAAGCTACTCGTAGGTATAGAATTTGTAAAGAAGCATCAGTTAGCAGTTAAAGACTAGTGAAGCATTGGTGGGAGTTATTGTAAAAGAAGTAGGTATTTACTTACGAGAAAAAATTATTAACCTATCTAATCCAAAAAATCTACTCATAGATTGAAGAAATAGTCCAGGGTACCAATTGTCTAAAAGTTATACCATTGATCGTATTCTTATTCAATGACATTAGCCAAAGTAAAATAATCCTTGATTGTATTGATTTAAAGTCACGAATTCAGTACAACCGATTTTAATATGGAGCGTTATGGAGCGTATCGTACATACGTAAATGTATAAGAATGCATACACGCAATTGAGCTCTAATTCAATGCTTTTATGGTTTATTTTACTTTGACACTAACGTCATCAAATACGATTACGATCAATGGAATAACTTCAGCTAATCGCACCTCTAATGTTTAATAATGATGCCTCAATCAAAAGCCCAACGCGACGGTTTTTATTATAAAATTGGCCCAGTAGTTTAGGAGCTACCTAAACTACTGGGCCGTAAATAGCTAAAATCATAATTTTGGATTTTGCCGTAAACGTATAAAATAGAATAGAATTATAATAGAATTAATTATATAGAATTGGTTCTTGTCTTAGACTTAATATTAGAGTTCTACGTATAGCTTAAAGTACTGTGGCTATATTACTTGTATAGATTACGAGTTACGACGTTGCCAAGGTAGTTTTATAACTTTACTAAGGTTTCGCGCCTCAGAAGCCTTATATTATATCAAATAAATATTAGAATGGGCGTGTAACGGCTAACCCGCTTCGCATTCGGAAGCTATAAGACTAGACTTGGGAAGTGGGCAGGAAATAAGCAATATCAATGTCGATATTTATTTATTTCTGGGATCATAATAATACAAACTTTTCACACACACAAAATTTTTCTTAAATCTTTCAAAAATATGTTGTTTTCCGGTAAATGTCTAACATCTGAAAGCTTTATACTAATTGTCCGCGTGGAAAAGTTTTTTTATAATCCCGCGGGAAAAATTAATCTTGATAAAAGCTAGCCTATGTTACTCTCCAAGTCATAAACTAAAGTTATGCAAAAAAATCACGTCAATCCGTAGCTCTAAATTGCAGCTTGGCTAAAGGACAGAACAACTAACACACATTCGCATTTAGGTATATAGTAAGGTATGCAAATTAGTGTTTCAATTTTTTTGACTTGATAACGTCTTATAAATCGATGAACACCGGCTGCACGCTCGAAAAAGTGTCACGTTCCGCCTGAGCCTGCGCGTGCAAGCGAGAGCGCTTAACAAGCGATAGAGAGGCACGATCGGCCCAAGCGTTGGCTTGTGACTAGAGAAAATTGTAATTTTCTTTGCCTTTATCATACTAATATTATAAAGAGGAAAGATTTTTTTGTTTGTTTGTTTGTTTGTATCGAATAGGCTCTGTAATTACTGGACCGATTTCAACCATTTTTTCACTAATAGAAAGCTAAGTTATCAGGAAGTAACATAGGCTATAATTTATTTTCAAAAAAAATAGAGATCCTTAAGAAAATAGCAATAATGTAACCCAAAGTAGCAAAATTTTGCCTATAAAATGCATTATTTGGCGTGTGCTGACTGCTGAGAAAACTACTGATGATACATAAAAATTATGTATTACTACATGATTAAAGTACTCATTATTCTCTACAAAAAGTCCACGAGGGAATATATCTAGCTATCATAATATTTAACGCACAATAGTAGCTTTTGTGTTCTAAAATTTAATTAGATCGCCTTTAGTATGGTATAATAGTAATTCTTCCTTAGATACATAATTATAAATGCGAAAGTGTGTTTGTTTGTTGGTTTGTCCGTCAATCACGCTGCAACAAAGCTACGGATTAATGGATACGGATTTTTTTGGACAGGTATAGTTCAGAACCTGGAAGTTGTCTATCCCGGAAAATCAAAGAGTTCCCGCGGGATTTTAAAAACTAAATCCACGCGGACGAAGTCGCGGGCATCAGCTAGTATTATACAAAATAATGATAATTTAGTGATAATAAATCAATTCAATTCATAAAAGTATGCAATTTTCCATCAATGTTTCTTTATGACGTTATCACGTAAAACTATCGCCCGTAAACCGACTTTACAGACAACCAATTTTTTTATGGTTTTGTAAATGTTCTTCGCGTAGTTATACTGCCGAAAGAATTGCTTTAGCATATTCTGTAAAATATACCTACCTATAACCACAGAATACTATATAAAGTAGGTACAAGCTGAGCTATAACACAACTAGATTGATGCGAACTTTGTTCCAATCATCATCATCCTCATCATCATCATCATCATCAACCCGTCAACGTATCGCTACTGAGCGCAGGTCTCCTCTCAGAGAAGGGTTATAGGCGTTATAGGTATATAGTACTATTATACTATTCTGTGCAATTAATAGTCTACCACGCTGCCCCAATGCAAACTTGCAGACTTCACACACCTTTGTGAACATTAGAACTCTGAGGTGTACAGGTTTCCTCACGATGTTTTACCTTCGAGAAAAAGTTCGAGTCTTAGAAAAGCCAGAGGTGCGTGCCCGGGATCGAACCTGCGAACCCCCGAATGGGAGACCGCAGTACAAACCACTAGCCTATTTATTGCTTCTAATTCTGTTCTCATTGTTCCAATGTATGCCTTTACGCAATGGATGCCTATACTTCTTGAATTTCTCGATTGCGCCTCAAGAGGGTCCGAAAGACATTTGTGGGAATGGGCGTGACGTTTTATAATAAAATTCCACAGTCGATCTTAGACTTGCCTTTACACAAGTTTAAGAAATCAGTTAAAACTAATCTCATGAAAAAAGCATATTATGCAATTGAAGACTTTATTTATGACTAGCTGATGCCCGCGACTTCGTCCGCGTGAATTTAGTTTTTGTTTTTTTTTGTATTAAAACCTTCCATGGAACTTAAGGAACATACAAAAAAAGAAATTAACCGAATTGGTCGACCCATTCTTGAGTTATGCGCTTATCAACATTCATTTTTATTTATTTATGATAAAAAAGCGTGGATATAATTCGTTCCAGCGATTCATGAGACAGTAGGTGGTAATTAAACTGTTTATCTATTCTATTGAATTGTAAACTTGTTTTGAAAAGAGCAACCGTCGAGTTTCTTGCTGGTTCTTCTCGGCAGGAAGGGCATTCCGAACCAGTGGTAGACTCATCGACGATTCAAAAGCACTTGTAAAAAAGTTTATTTGAATAAAAAACATTTCTATTCTATTCTATTCTAAATCTCTACAGACACCGTATTCTCCGAAATGGCGCAGAATATTCCATAATAGCGAGCATGCTGCGGTGTGAGTTGTGACTGTATCGGTATCTATAAAGTTATAAACGCGCAATTAACGCGTCCCTGCTTGTAATTCTGTCTGTGCGCTGAGATAAAGGGGCTTACAGACGACGCTTTTGCGTTTCATCCCTACAATATTATAATGTGCAAGTGTGGTTTGTTTGTATGTTTGTTAGTTTGTCCTTCCTTCAAATTCAAATTCAAAATTATTTATTTCACGTAGGTCGTAGGCCAACCTGTGGCTCTTAATGCTCAAAGGGCTCTTATGATACGTCATGACTCATGATTCTACCACCGGTTCGGAAAGCGGATTCTGCTGAGAAGAGCCGGCAAGAAACTCAGCAGTTGCTCTTTTCAAAATAATAATTTTACATCATATTATTATGTAGCTATTACATTGTAATAAGTTTTTTATGATATCTTGTAGGCAGACGGATGCCAAGCCGATTTAACCCATGCAACTTTGTTAGAATTGAATAGAATATAATATTTCTACAATGAGGGTAAGTTCCAAAAAAGCGTAGGTACCTACTACAATACAATTCATGTTAAGACGGGCAGTTAGAAAGTAGCCCCATTCCCGTCGGTGGAACCCGATCACGATCGGTGGCACTTCAATCACGCAACTGAGCAATGGACCTGATTTTTTGAGGACTTGGAAAGGGACATAGGCTATCTTGCATCCCGGGAAAACTGAGGGTTCCCAGGGAACTTTAATTTCCCGAATTTTAGCTAAAAATAATAATTAAGTATGCTTATATTTTTCATATTATATGTTACGTTATAAATGTTACGGTAAAACTTTTTTTAACAGAAATATATTTATGTTTTAACATAATATATTACAATGCATATTATATAATAATAAACAACCTGTTTATTATTATATAATATGCATTATATAATATTATATATAATATGCATAGGTACCCTAAAGATTTCACCAATGACGAGTGACGTAAGACGTTTAGGGTGGAATCACATTTGTGAGGATCGATTCGGATTTCGCCTATACAAAACTGTCATTTTCCATACATTCGTGTACGCATCGAAAAGCCGATTTGATCCGTGCACGTTTCTATGGAATTTGACAGTTTTGTAGGGGCGAAATCCGAAACGATCCTCACATATGTGGTTCCACCCTTAATCGAATAATTTAGGCGTTCTGACAGTTTTGTATTGATTTGCCAAAATATTATGACGTATTTTTAAATCGGCCATAAGATGATTTGTTCAAGTGAAATGTATTCTTTCCGAAACACTTGACTCTAGGTACATTATCGCTTAGTGCCCACTTAAATCCGAAAGGTGTCATACTCATAACTTAAACCAACAAGTACCCGTGTGTAAGAGTACTTATAAATTAAGTATTCCACGTGAGGGCGTTACAATACCTACATTAGTCAACGCTTGCCTCATTCCCGCATAAATACTACATGCACTTCTGATCACTATCACTTATTATATAAAGATTATAATCCCTTGCATAATTTCAACAAACAATTGCCTAACTTCCGACTACTCTATTTGTTTTGTCTATTGTATTTTCTACCTTAACCGTTTTGGGATTAGGTTTGATTATGAATAGATGCCTGTGTTGCAAAAGATTTGAGTCATTTCTCTGGTAGTCCAAGAATTTAGGGTTGCTGATTGAATATGAATTACAAAGTACCTTGTTGAGTAATTCATACTACTAGAGAAAACTAGTTTGATTTTATCCGGCGATAAAAAGCCTATACATCATATCTAAAACTAAATCATCCCCTAAGTAGGATTCTCTTTACGTAGGTAGCCCCTAGAATCTAGATACAATCCCTCACCCAATGTCACTTTCACCTATAAGTATTCGTGAAAACGAAATTGACAAAAAGTGTCACCTAACTTAGCTTAGGTAGCCCGTAAAACTTAGGGAACGTTGGTGAAACGGGAATTAGATCCATACCATGTACCTATTCTGTATACATAAAAGTCCCATACCCCTAATTGGTTTCTACTAGGTACACGTCATCGACAAGACCCATCCGCTTCAAGTTGGCCGTCGACGACCGTTACAAAATGACGTCATACTGTACCGTTGACAAAAAATACTTAATTAATACTTATGATTGTATTTTTTACTATTACCTACCATGACGGAAGTGTTCTTTTCTGGCAATGCTTTTCATGGCAATGTCGTCTTAAATGTCGATGGGCATGATTTCTAATTTCTTATTTTTCTCTTCTTCGAAGAAAGTTATTAATTAATGTAAAAGTACTATGCAAAACTTTTACTTTTTTACTCATTAATTAACACTATTAATTAGTGCTATTGGTACACAATTAATTAATTAATTAGATAGTGGTGACCAGACCAGTATCACCCTGGCCACCACTGGGTACCACCAGAGACTACCATTAGACTAATTTGTACTCCCTTGTTGCAGTGTCAGACATCGGGCACAACATCATCCAGGATGCGTTCCTCATCGCGGTGGAGGAGCAGGCCCGGCAGCGCCTGCAGCGGCTGTCTGCGCTCAAGCGGATCACGCCCGTCGACATGTCCAAGCTCTCCGTTGAAGTGAGTTCACAACATCATCCAGGATGCGTTCCTCATCGCGGTGGAGGAGCAGGCCCGGCAGCGCCTGCAGCGGCTGTCTGCGCTCAAGCGGATCACGCCCGTCGACATGTCCAAGCTCTCCGTTGAAGTGAGTTCACAACATCATCCAGGATGCGTTCCTCATCGCGGTGGAGGAGCAGGCCCGGCAGCGCCTGCAGCGGCTGTCTGCGCTCAAGCGGATCACGCCCGTCGACATGTCCAAGCTCTCCGTTGAAGTGAGTTCACAACATCATCCAGGATGCGTTCCTCATCGCGGTGGAGGAGCAGGCCCGGCAGCGCCTGCAGCGGCTGTCTGCGCTCAAGCGGATCACGCCCGTCGACATGTCCAAGCTCTCCGTTGAAGTGAGTTCACAACATCATCCAGGATGCGTTCCTCATCGCGGTGGAGGAGCAGGCCCGGCAGCGCCTGCAGCGGCTGTCTGCGCTCAAGCGGATCACGCCCGTCGACATGTCCAAGCTCTCCGTTGAAGTGAGTTCACAACATCATCCAGGATGCGTTCCTCATCGCGGTGGAGGAGCAGGCCCGGCAGCGCCTGCAGCGGCTGTCTGCGCTCAAGCGGATCACGCCCGTCGACATGTCCAAGCTCTCCGTTGAAGTGAGTTCACAACATCATCCAGGATGCGTTCCTCATCGCGGTGGAGGAGCAGGCCCGGCAGCGCCTGCAGCGGCTGTCTGCGCTCAAGCGGATCACGCCCGTCGACATGTCCAAGCTCTCCGTTGAAGTGAGTTCACAACATCATCCAGGATGCGTTCCTCATCGCGGTGGAGGAGCAGGCCCGGCAGCGCCTGCAGCGGCTGTCTGCGCTCAAGCGGATCACGCCCGTCGACATGTCCAAGCTCTCCGTTGAAGTGAGTTCACAACATCATCCAGGATGCGTTCCTCATCGCGGTGGAGGAGCAGGCCCGGCAGCGCCTGCAGCGGCTGTCTGCGCTCAAGCGGATCACGCCCGTCGACATGTCCAAGCTCTCCGTTGAAGTGAGTTCACAACATCATCCAGGATGCGTTCCTCATCGCGGTGGAGGAGCAGGCCCGGCAGCGCCTGCAGCGGCTGTCTGCGCTCAAGCGGATCACGCCCGTCGACATGTCCAAGCTCTCCGTTGAAGTGAGTTCACAACATCATCCAGGATGCGTTCCTCATCGCGGTGGAGGAGCAGGCCCGGCAGCGCCTGCAGCGGCTGTCTGCGCTCAAGCGGATCACGCCCGTCGACATGTCCAAGCTCTCCGTTGAAGTGAGTTCACAACATCATCCAGGATGCGTTCCTCATCGCGGTGGAGGAGCAGGCCCGGCAGCGCCTGCAGCGGCTGTCTGCGCTCAAGCGGATCACGCCCGTCGACATGTCCAAGCTCTCCGTTGAAGTGAGTTCACAACATCATCCAGGATGCGTTCCTCATCGCGGTGGAGGAGCAGGCCCGGCAGCGCCTGCAGCGGCTGTCTGCGCTCAAGCGGATCACGCCCGTCGACATGTCCAAGCTCTCCGTTGAAGTGAGTTCACAACATCATCCAGGATGCGTTCCTCATCGCGGTGGAGGAGCAGGCCCGGCAGCGCCTGCAGCGGCTGTCTGCGCTCAAGCGGATCACGCCCGTCGACATGTCCAAGCTCTCCGTTGAAGTGAGTTCACAACATCATCCAGGATGCGTTCCTCATCGCGGTGGAGGAGCAGGCCCGGCAGCGCCTGCAGCGGCTGTCTGCGCTCAAGCGGATCACGCCCGTCGACATGTCCAAGCTCTCCGTTGAAGTGAGTTCACAACATCATCCAGGATGCGTTCCTCATCGCGGTGGAGGAGCAGGCCCGGCAGCGCCTGCAGCGGCTGTCTGCGCTCAAGCGGATCACGCCCGTCGACATGTCCAAGCTCTCCGTTGAAGTGAGTTCACAACATCATCCAGGATGCGTTCCTCATCGCGGTGGAGGAGCAGGCCCGGCAGCGCCTGCAGCGGCTGTCTGCGCTCAAGCGGATCACGCCCGTCGACATGTCCAAGCTCTCCGTTGAAGTGAGTTCACAACATCATCCAGGATGCGTTCCTCATCGCGGTGGAGGAGCAGGCCCGGCAGCGCCTGCAGCGGCTGTCTGCGCTCAAGCGGATCACGCCCGTCGACATGTCCAAGCTCTCCGTTGAAGTGAGTTCACAACATCATCCAGGATGCGTTCCTCATCGCGGTGGAGGAGCAGGCCCGGCAGCGCCTGCAGCGGCTGTCTGCGCTCAAGCGGATCACGCCCGTCGACATGTCCAAGCTCTCCGTTGAAGTGAGTTCACAACATCATCCAGGATGCGTTCCTCATCGCGGTGGAGGAGCAGGCCCGGCAGCGCCTGCAGCGGCTGTCTGCGCTCAAGCGGATCACGCCCGTCGACATGTCCAAGCTCTCCGTTGAAGTGAGTTCACAACATCATCCAGGATGCGTTCCTCATCGCGGTGGAGGAGCAGGCCCGGCAGCGCCTGCAGCGGCTGTCTGCGCTCAAGCGGATCACGCCCGTCGACATGTCCAAGCTCTCCGTTGAAGTGAGTTCACAACATCATCCAGGATGCGTTCCTCATCGCGGTGGAGGAGCAGGCCCGGCAGCGCCTGCAGCGGCTGTCTGCGCTCAAGCGGATCACGCCCGTCGACATGTCCAAGCTCTCCGTTGAAGTGAGTTCACAACATCATCCAGGATGCGTTCCTCATCGCGGTGGAGGAGCAGGCCCGGCAGCGCCTGCAGCGGCTGTCTGCGCTCAAGCGGATCACGCCCGTCGACATGTCCAAGCTCTCCGTTGAAGTGAGTTCACAACATCATCCAGGATGCGTTCCTCATCGCGGTGGAGGAGCAGGCCCGGCAGCGCCTGCAGCGGCTGTCTGCGCTCAAGCGGATCACGCCCGTCGACATGTCCAAGCTCTCCGTTGAAGTGAGTTCACAACATCATCCAGGATGCGTTCCTCATCGCGGTGGAGGAGCAGGCCCGGCAGCGCCTGCAGCGGCTGTCTGCGCTCAAGCGGATCACGCCCGTCGACATGTCCAAGCTCTCCGTTGAAGTGAGTTCACAACATCATCCAGGATGCGTTCCTCATCGCGGTGGAGGAGCAGGCCCGGCAGCGCCTGCAGCGGCTGTCTGCGCTCAAGCGGATCACGCCCGTCGACATGTCCAAGCTCTCCGTTGAAGTGAGTTCACAACATCATCCAGGATGCGTTCCTCATCGCGGTGGAGGAGCAGGCCCGGCAGCGCCTGCAGCGGCTGTCTGCGCTCAAGCGGATCACGCCCGTCGACATGTCCAAGCTCTCCGTTGAAGTGAGTTCACAACATCATCCAGGATGCGTTCCTCATCGCGGTGGAGGAGCAGGCCCGGCAGCGCCTGCAGCGGCTGTCTGCGCTCAAGCGGATCACGCCCGTCGACATGTCCAAGCTCTCCGTTGAAGTGAGTTCACAACATCATCCAGGATGCGTTCCTCATCGCGGTGGAGGAGCAGGCCCGGCAGCGCCTGCAGCGGCTGTCTGCGCTCAAGCGGATCACGCCCGTCGACATGTCCAAGCTCTCCGTTGAAGTGAGTTCACAACATCATCCAGGATGCGTTCCTCATCGCGGTGGAGGAGCAGGCCCGGCAGCGCCTGCAGCGGCTGTCTGCGCTCAAGCGGATCACGCCCGTCGACATGTCCAAGCTCTCCGTTGAAGTGAGTTCACAACATCATCCAGGATGCGTTCCTCATCGCGGTGGAGGAGCAGGCCCGGCAGCGCCTGCAGCGGCTGTCTGCGCTCAAGCGGATCACGCCCGTCGACATGTCC
Source organism: Oeneis ivallda (assembly GCA_029955525.1). Classification (NCBI taxonomy): domain Eukaryota; kingdom Metazoa; phylum Arthropoda; class Insecta; order Lepidoptera; family Nymphalidae; genus Oeneis; species Oeneis ivallda. The sequence continues at coordinate 22,162,317 of JARPMR010000018.1, read as the reverse complement.
AAGCTCTCCGTTGAAGTGAGTTCACAACATCATCCAGGATGCGTTCCTCATCGCGGTGGAGGAGCAGGCCCGGCAGCGCCTGCAGCGGCTGTCTGCGCTCAAGCGGATCACGCCCGTCGACATGTCCAAGCTCTCCGTTGAAGTGAGTTCACAACATCATCCAGGATGCGTTCCTCATCGCGGTGGAGGAGCAGGCCCGGCAGCGCCTGCAGCGGCTGTCTGCGCTCAAGCGGATCACGCCCGTCGACATGTCCAAGCTCTCCGTTGAAGTGAGTTCACAACATCATCCAGGATGCGTTCCTCATCGCGGTGGAGGAGCAGGCCCGGCAGCGCCTGCAGCGGCTGTCTGCGCTCAAGCGGATCACGCCCGTCGACATGTCCAAGCTCTCCGTTGAAGTGAGTTCACAACATCATCCAGGATGCGTTCCTCATCGCGGTGGAGGAGCAGGCCCGGCAGCGCCTGCAGCGGCTGTCTGCGCTCAAGCGGATCACGCCCGTCGACATGTCCAAGCTCTCCGTTGAAGTGAGTTCACAACATCATCCAGGATGCGTTCCTCATCGCGGTGGAGGAGCAGGCCCGGCAGCGCCTGCAGCGGCTGTCTGCGCTCAAGCGGATCACGCCCGTCGACATGTCCAAGCTCTCCGTTGAAGTGAGTTCACAACATCATCCAGGATGCGTTCCTCATCGCGGTGGAGGAGCAGGCCCGGCAGCGCCTGCAGCGGCTGTCTGCGCTCAAGCGGATCACGCCCGTCGACATGTCCAAGCTCTCCGTTGAAGTGAGTTCACAACATCATCCAGGATGCGTTCCTCATCGCGGTGGAGGAGCAGGCCCGGCAGCGCCTGCAGCGGCTGTCTGCGCTCAAGCGGATCACGCCCGTCGACATGTCCAAGCTCTCCGTTGAAGTGAGTTCACAACATCATCCAGGATGCGTTCCTCATCGCGGTGGAGGAGCAGGCCCGGCAGCGCCTGCAGCGGCTGTCTGCGCTCAAGCGGATCACGCCCGTCGACATGTCCAAGCTCTCCGTTGAAGTGAGTTCACAACATCATCCAGGATGCGTTCCTCATCGCGGTGGAGGAGCAGGCCCGGCAGCGCCTGCAGCGGCTGTCTGCGCTCAAGCGGATCACGCCCGTCGACATGTCCAAGCTCTCCGTTGAAGTGAGTTCACAACATCATCCAGGATGCGTTCCTCATCGCGGTGGAGGAGCAGGCCCGGCAGCGCCTGCAGCGGCTGTCTGCGCTCAAGCGGATCACGCCCGTCGACATGTCCAAGCTCTCCGTTGAAGTGAGTTCACAACATCATCCAGGATGCGTTCCTCATCGCGGTGGAGGAGCAGGCCCGGCAGCGCCTGCAGCGGCTGTCTGCGCTCAAGCGGATCACGCCCGTCGACATGTCCAAGCTCTCCGTTGAAGTGAGTTCACAACATCATCCAGGATGCGTTCCTCATCGCGGTGGAGGAGCAGGCCCGGCAGCGCCTGCAGCGGCTGTCTGCGCTCAAGCGGATCACGCCCGTCGACATGTCCAAGCTCTCCGTTGAAGTGAGTTCACAACATCATCCAGGATGCGTTCCTCATCGCGGTGGAGGAGCAGGCCCGGCAGCGCCTGCAGCGGCTGTCTGCGCTCAAGCGGATCACGCCCGTCGACATGTCCAAGCTCTCCGTTGAAGTGAGTTCACAACATCATCCAGGATGCGTTCCTCATCGCGGTGGAGGAGCAGGCCCGGCAGCGCCTGCAGCGGCTGTCTGCGCTCAAGCGGATCACGCCCGTCGACATGTCCAAGCTCTCCGTTGAAGTGAGTTCACAACATCATCCAGGATGCGTTCCTCATCGCGGTGGAGGAGCAGGCCCGGCAGCGCCTGCAGCGGCTGTCTGCGCTCAAGCGGATCACGCCCGTCGACATGTCCAAGCTCTCCGTTGAAGTGAGTTCACAACATCATCCAGGATGCGTTCCTCATCGCGGTGGAGGAGCAGGCCCGGCAGCGCCTGCAGCGGCTGTCTGCGCTCAAGCGGATCACGCCCGTCGACATGTCCAAGCTCTCCGTTGAAGTGAGTTCACAACATCATCCAGGATGCGTTCCTCATCGCGGTGGAGGAGCAGGCCCGGCAGCGCCTGCAGCGGCTGTCTGCGCTCAAGCGGATCACGCCCGTCGACATGTCCAAGCTCTCCGTTGAAGTGAGTTCACAACATCATCCAGGATGCGTTCCTCATCGCGGTGGAGGAGCAGGCCCGGCAGCGCCTGCAGCGGCTGTCTGCGCTCAAGCGGATCACGCCCGTCGACATGTCCAAGCTCTCCGTTGAAGTGAGTTCACAACATCATCCAGGATGCGTTCCTCATCGCGGTGGAGGAGCAGGCCCGGCAGCGCCTGCAGCGGCTGTCTGCGCTCAAGCGGATCACGCCCGTCGACATGTCCAAGCTCTCCGTTGAAGTGAGTTCACAACATCATCCAGGATGCGTTCCTCATCGCGGTGGAGGAGCAGGCCCGGCAGCGCCTGCAGCGGCTGTCTGCGCTCAAGCGGATCACGCCCGTCGACATGTCCAAGCTCTCCGTTGAAGTGAGTTCACAACATCATCCAGGATGCGTTCCTCATCGCGGTGGAGGAGCAGGCCCGGCAGCGCCTGCAGCGGCTGTCTGCGCTCAAGCGGATCACGCCCGTCGACATGTCCAAGCTCTCCGTTGAAGTGAGTTCACAACATCATCCAGGATGCGTTCCTCATCGCGGTGGAGGAGCAGGCCCGGCAGCGCCTGCAGCGGCTGTCTGCGCTCAAGCGGATCACGCCCGTCGACATGTCCAAGCTCTCCGTTGAAGTGAGTTCACAACATCATCCAGGATGCGTTCCTCATCGCGGTGGAGGAGCAGGCCCGGCAGCGCCTGCAGCGGCTGTCTGCGCTCAAGCGGATCACGCCCGTCGACATGTCCAAGCTCTCCGTTGAAGTGAGTTCACAACATCATCCAGGATGCGTTCCTCATCGCGGTGGAGGAGCAGGCCCGGCAGCGCCTGCAGCGGCTGTCTGCGCTCAAGCGGATCACGCCCGTCGACATGTCCAAGCTCTCCGTTGAAGTGAGTTCACAACATCATCCAGGATGCGTTCCTCATCGCGGTGGAGGAGCAGGCCCGGCAGCGCCTGCAGCGGCTGTCTGCGCTCAAGCGGATCACGCCCGTCGACATGTCCAAGCTCTCCGTTGAAGTGAGTTCACAACATCATCCAGGATGCGTTCCTCATCGCGGTGGAGGAGCAGGCCCGGCAGCGCCTGCAGCGGCTGTCTGCGCTCAAGCGGATCACGCCCGTCGACATGTCCAAGCTCTCCGTTGAAGTGAGTTCACAACATCATCCAGGATGCGTTCCTCATCGCGGTGGAGGAGCAGGCCCGGCAGCGCCTGCAGCGGCTGTCTGCGCTCAAGCGGATCACGCCCGTCGACATGTCCAAGCTCTCCGTTGAAGTGAGTTCACAACATCATCCAGGATGCGTTCCTCATCGCGGTGGAGGAGCAGGCCCGGCAGCGCCTGCAGCGGCTGTCTGCGCTCAAGCGGATCACGCCCGTCGACATGTCCAAGCTCTCCGTTGAAGTGAGTTCACAACATCATCCAGGATGCGTTCCTCATCGCGGTGGAGGAGCAGGCCCGGCAGCGCCTGCAGCGGCTGTCTGCGCTCAAGCGGATCACGCCCGTCGACATGTCCAAGCTCTCCGTTGAAGTGAGTTCACAACATCATCCAGGATGCGTTCCTCATCGCGGTGGAGGAGCAGGCCCGGCAGCGCCTGCAGCGGCTGTCTGCGCTCAAGCGGATCACGCCCGTCGACATGTCCAAGCTCTCCGTTGAAGTGAGTTCACAACATCATCCAGGATGCGTTCCTCATCGCGGTGGAGGAGCAGGCCCGGCAGCGCCTGCAGCGGCTGTCTGCGCTCAAGCGGATCACGCCCGTCGACATGTCCAAGCTCTCCGTTGAAGTGAGTTCACAACATCATCCAGGATGCGTTCCTCATCGCGGTGGAGGAGCAGGCCCGGCAGCGCCTGCAGCGGCTGTCTGCGCTCAAGCGGATCACGCCCGTCGACATGTCCAAGCTCTCCGTTGAAGTGAGTTCACAACATCATCCAGGATGCGTTCCTCATCGCGGTGGAGGAGCAGGCCCGGCAGCGCCTGCAGCGGCTGTCTGCGCTCAAGCGGATCACGCCCGTCGACATGTCCAAGCTCTCCGTTGAAGTGAGTTCACAACATCATCCAGGATGCGTTCCTCATCGCGGTGGAGGAGCAGGCCCGGCAGCGCCTGCAGCGGCTGTCTGCGCTCAAGCGGATCACGCCCGTCGACATGTCCAAGCTCTCCGTTGAAGTGAGTTCACAACATCATCCAGGATGCGTTCCTCATCGCGGTGGAGGAGCAGGCCCGGCAGCGCCTGCAGCGGCTGTCTGCGCTCAAGCGGATCACGCCCGTCGACATGTCCAAGCTCTCCGTTGAAGTGAGTTCACAACATCATCCAGGATGCGTTCCTCATCGCGGTGGAGGAGCAGGCCCGGCAGCGCCTGCAGCGGCTGTCTGCGCTCAAGCGGATCACGCCCGTCGACATGTCCAAGCTCTCCGTTGAAGTGAGTTCACAACATCATCCAGGATGCGTTCCTCATCGCGGTGGAGGAGCAGGCCCGGCAGCGCCTGCAGCGGCTGTCTGCGCTCAAGCGGATCACGCCCGTCGACATGTCCAAGCTCTCCGTTGAAGTGAGTTCACAACATCATCCAGGATGCGTTCCTCATCGCGGTGGAGGAGCAGGCCCGGCAGCGCCTGCAGCGGCTGTCTGCGCTCAAGCGGATCACGCCCGTCGACATGTCCAAGCTCTCCGTTGAAGTGAGTTCACAACATCATCCAGGATGCGTTCCTCATCGCGGTGGAGGAGCAGGCCCGGCAGCGCCTGCAGCGGCTGTCTGCGCTCAAGCGGATCACGCCCGTCGACATGTCCAAGCTCTCCGTTGAAGTGAGTTCACAACATCATCCAGGATGCGTTCCTCATCGCGGTGGAGGAGCAGGCCCGGCAGCGCCTGCAGCGGCTGTCTGCGCTCAAGCGGATCACGCCCGTCGACATGTCCAAGCTCTCCGTTGAAGTGAGTTCACAACATCATCCAGGATGCGTTCCTCATCGCGGTGGAGGAGCAGGCCCGGCAGCGCCTGCAGCGGCTGTCTGCGCTCAAGCGGATCACGCCCGTCGACATGTCCAAGCTCTCCGTTGAAGTGAGTTCACAACATCATCCAGGATGCGTTCCTCATCGCGGTGGAGGAGCAGGCCCGGCAGCGCCTGCAGCGGCTGTCTGCGCTCAAGCGGATCACGCCCGTCGACATGTCCAAGCTCTCCGTTGAAGTGAGTTCACAACATCATCCAGGATGCGTTCCTCATCGCGGTGGAGGAGCAGGCCCGGCAGCGCCTGCAGCGGCTGTCTGCGCTCAAGCGGATCACGCCCGTCGACATGTCCAAGCTCTCCGTTGAAGTGAGTTCACAACATCATCCAGGATGCGTTCCTCATCGCGGTGGAGGAGCAGGCCCGGCAGCGCCTGCAGCGGCTGTCTGCGCTCAAGCGGATCACGCCCGTCGACATGTCCAAGCTCTCCGTTGAAGTGAGTTCACAACATCATCCAGGATGCGTTCCTCATCGCGGTGGAGGAGCAGGCCCGGCAGCGCCTGCAGCGGCTGTCTGCGCTCAAGCGGATCACGCCCGTCGACATGTCCAAGCTCTCCGTTGAAGTGAGTTCACAACATCATCCAGGATGCGTTCCTCATCGCGGTGGAGGAGCAGGCCCGGCAGCGCCTGCAGCGGCTGTCTGCGCTCAAGCGGATCACGCCCGTCGACATGTCCAAGCTCTCCGTTGAAGTGAGTTCACAACATCATCCAGGATGCGTTCCTCATCGCGGTGGAGGAGCAGGCCCGGCAGCGCCTGCAGCGGCTGTCTGCGCTCAAGCGGATCACGCCCGTCGACATGTCCAAGCTCTCCGTTGAAGTGAGTTCACAACATCATCCAGGATGCGTTCCTCATCGCGGTGGAGGAGCAGGCCCGGCAGCGCCTGCAGCGGCTGTCTGCGCTCAAGCGGATCACGCCCGTCGACATGTCCAAGCTCTCCGTTGAAGTGAGTTCACAACATCATCCAGGATGCGTTCCTCATCGCGGTGGAGGAGCAGGCCCGGCAGCGCCTGCAGCGGCTGTCTGCGCTCAAGCGGATCACGCCCGTCGACATGTCCAAGCTCTCCGTTGAAGTGAGTTCACAACATCATCCAGGATGCGTTCCTCATCGCGGTGGAGGAGCAGGCCCGGCAGCGCCTGCAGCGGCTGTCTGCGCTCAAGCGGATCACGCCCGTCGACATGTCCAAGCTCTCCGTTGAAGTGAGTTCACAACATCATCCAGGATGCGTTCCTCATCGCGGTGGAGGAGCAGGCCCGGCAGCGCCTGCAGCGGCTGTCTGCGCTCAAGCGGATCACGCCCGTCGACATGTCCAAGCTCTCCGTTGAAGTGAGTTCACAACATCATCCAGGATGCGTTCCTCATCGCGGTGGAGGAGCAGGCCCGGCAGCGCCTGCAGCGGCTGTCTGCGCTCAAGCGGATCACGCCCGTCGACATGTCCAAGCTCTCCGTTGAAGTGAGTTCACAACATCATCCAGATGCGTTCCTCATCGCGGTGGAGGAGCAGGCCCGGCAGCGCCTGCAGCGGCTGTCTGCGCTCAAGCGGATCACGCCCGTCGACATGTCCAAGCTCTCCGTTGAAGTGAGTTCACAACATCATCCAGGATGCGTTCCTCATCGCGGTGGAGGAGCAGGCCCGGCAGCGCCTGCAGCGGCTGTCTGCGCTCAAGCGGATCACGCCCGTCGACATGTCCAAGCTCTCCGTTGAAGTGAGTTCACAACATCATCCAGGATGCGTTCCTCATCGCGGTGGAGGAGCAGGCCCGGCAGCGCCTGCAGCGGCTGTCTGCGCTCAAGCGGATCACGCCGTCGACATGTCCAAGCTCTCCGTTGAAGTGAGTTCACAACATCATCCAGGATGCGTTCCTCATCGCGGTGGAGGAGCAGGCCCGGCAGCGCCTGCAGCGGCTGTCTGCGCTCAAGCGGATCACGCCCGTCGACATGTCCAAGCT